>JAJSOF020000005.1:174878883-175491383 GCA_025594305.2 Periplaneta americana
TTACATAAGGTTAAAACAATAGTATATAAAACGTAATATTACTAAATTCATTGACACTGTAGAGTGGATTTTGCCATCAATGCCTTCCTCACTAACTTTCTGAAAGTAAAATATGACTTTTTTCTTATATTCATGGGTAAAGAATTATAAAGCTTATATGATATGGAAATAAAACTATTGCTTGTAGTACTGATTTGTACTTAGTTATATATAAAGTCTGGAACGAGTTGAATATTTATGAATAGATGAGCAAGTAGGAAGATTATGCATATTACGCTTAGCATACAGAAGGCAATCGAGAATAACTTAAACATTGACGGCAACGTAAGTATTCCTAGTTGAACGAAAAGTGGTTTACAATGAGTTCTAAAAGACACACCACAAATAATTCTCACTGCTCTGTTTTGGAGAATAAACAACATAGAACCCGAAGTATGGTTACCCCACAAAAGCGTCCAGTAACTTATATTTAGGCATTCATAGTAGCATCCCTGCTTCTGCTGTTAACACTGTACCTAAAGAGATTGCGTAGGCAGGCAATATTGTACCACCAGCACCAGAAAGATTAGTTGAAAACTTGAGATAACGGTACAGATAACAAAAAAAAACAGGGAATCAGGTAGGTCCATCCCGTGCTATTTCCCTTTTTTTTGTATTACTTACTTAGGCCTACTTATGGATTTAAGAAACCCGGAAGTTCATTGCCGCCCGCCATCGGTCTCTGTCCTGAACAAAATTAATCCAGTCTCTACCATCATATCCCTCCTTCCTGAAATCAATTTTAACATTATCCTCCCATCTACGTCTCGGCCTCCCCAAAGATCTTTTTTCCCTTCGGGATTCCAACTAACACTCTATATGCATTTCTTGATTCGCCCATACGTGCTTCTCTTTAGAGTTTGGTTCTTTAACGACGCTGTATCAACTGCTGGGTCATTTAGTGTCAGTGAAATTGATGATAGCGTGATCGTATTTGACGAGATGAAACCGAGATTCACCATAGATTACCTGACATTCGCCTTATGGTAGGGTGAGATCTCGGAAAAAAACCAACCAGGTAAACAGCCCAAGCAGTAATCATTCCCACGCCTGAGCCGAGCGCAACTCCAGATCAGTAGCCAAACGCATTACCGCTTAAGCTACGCCGGTAGACCCTTGCTATTTATACTGTAAAAGCTATCATGAAGGGGTGACCAAACTAAGTTATTTGAAAAAGTGTAAGAATCTCTATGTGGATCCTGAATCTTTTTTACAAAAATATTTAATAAAATATAATTTTGCTCTTTTTTGGCAAAAGCATATACACTTCTCATTTTATCGTAGATTGAATAATAGAGTAATACTAGTGGCTTGTGCAGCAAATACTGCTGCAAACTAAGTTCGTTAGACGTTCAAATAATAATTTTTCAGATTTATTTTCAATGAAGAATACTTGTCTTTTTGATAGTTATTTGATTCCATAATAATGAAACATACTCCCTATGAATGGATTTTTTTAGGCCAAATACTTTTTCTTGAACCTATCCAACTTCAGTTTTTGAGTTTCAACGCGAAAACGCAAGTATCAATGTCAGGACGATAGCAGTAGCTATTTCAGGTCATTGTGGATTGTAGGCAAAAGTTAAAAAATGTCAGGTTTGCTAAGCTTTCGAACAATAGCATTTTCGTATAGCTGCTGCATGTAGAACTTGAAATGTAGAGCGTAAAATAATTTTATCCTACTAAGAGATCTTGCTGAAATGATCTGAGACTACAAAATTTTCTAGGCCTCTTATTTTATCAGTAAGTAATACCTTTTGATCTTTCCTTAGGAACTGTATTTTTGCTCTCTCTCGAGCCAATACTGAAGACAATGACACATATCATATCTACACTACACCGCCATTAAGTATATGAAAAGACCCAACCCCACTGGGTTAATAAGTATAAAAATATTTCATTTTTAATAACAATATTATTATCTTACTTAAGTTTTGTAGTTATATATAGCAGCCACTCAATAAATTATAGAAATGAAGATCTAAATTAAGATATTCTCTACATTTACTTACATAACCACAAAAAGTTTCACTTTCATGTCATCAATATAGCACCAGTATTATGTACAATTAATGAAAAATAGACGCATCATGATATCAACTATAATAATATTTAATTTCTAATGGTAATAATGTCATCAAACCACCTCAAGTTTCGTAGATTTGAATATCCAATACACAGCTGCACTCAGAAAATTATACACTGCAGAATCAGTTTTTCATAACAAATTGAATTGAGCTCTAAATATGTCGGCAATCCTGTAGGTCATGGCCTTCGTGTAATAGCCTATTGTTTATTGTAGTGTGTGTTTTGTTCTGAAATTCAATCAAGTCGCCCGTGATTGAATAAAATTAGTTCTCAAAACTGACAACAGATGGATTTTGGAAAATAGGAAAATTATGTAGGAAAATTGACATTTCACTGAAAACTACTACTTTTCCGAAAAACTTTGGATGCCAGGCATGAAAATGAGGGGTCACTCATTAAAATCCGTTCAGCCGTTTTCCCGTAATTTCCATTACCAGTTCAAATTATATATATAGATACTTAACATGCTTTTAAACATAAAATTACTTACTTTGACAACATTTGGACACATTTCGAATTTATCATGACTGCGAAAATCTACCATCTCTAATGATTAGGTAGCATATCTGGCATTATAATTTAATGGATTTCCATACTTGCGTGATCCACATAGCGCAGCATGCGACAAACAAATGACGAGGTAGATGCAGTCAGTGTCAGTAGGGAATTCAATTCTCATTTCCTGCCGGGAAACAGAGGATTTGCTCTATTTGTGACTTAACCGCTGGCACTTAAACTGCGGATTGGCCTTAAGAAAACAGTTAGGCCTACTGTAGCTACAAGAAGTGTATGGAATATAAAGGTGAAACACAGACTTATTTTATAAAGTAGGAAATATAATTTTCTGGTTAAAATCATCAAAGAAATGTAAGCGGTTGTTCTGAACCTCATACACTATGCGATGTGTTGGAAGCTGGAAGAAAAGAATATGACATGGGTTGTCACGCATATCCGCGAGTTGCAAACTTTCTCGATCCTTGTCTCGCACTTTCGAAACAAAATCGGCAGTAATACCCCTTCATCCTTTCTCCTGTTAAAGAGGCTTTTGTACTTTGCAACCAGTGCAGTCGATATTCTGGCCCCTGGCGCTGGTTCTTGTCAGAAGATTTAGGAACTGGTGCAGACATTTACTCATAAAATTCCTGATTTTCCCTTAAATTTTAGACCTATCCCTGTTGCCTCGAGGACATATAACTTGTCTGTATATATAATGTAAGACAATGTAAAGTTGTAATGTATATGTTATATGAGAGTCTAGTATCAAAGACGGACAAGAGTCATTTTTGTTTGCCATTAGAGCCATAGTTTTGTTTCATTATGTTAAATTTTCTAGTTTTAGGTATGAATTTTTTTGTGTGTCATAGTGGTAACTTTATTAACAAAATAATTCAGATCGCCACTTAAAAATATTAGTTTAAAGTAAGGTAGGTGTCCCTGATATGGCCATGCTAAGGTTTGAGAATTTTTCTAGCTGCCATTTTGAAAAAAAATGTAAACCACTTTTTTCTTACTCGTTCTCAGTCTAATGGACTTTCTTAAAACAATTTCCTTTCCCCATAAAAATAGCTTTAATTGTCCAAAAAGTCCCAAATTCCAAAAGTCTACCTAGTGGTGATTGTTTTCAGTTTGATAGCGCAGTTGTGCTAAAATTAAATAATTTTGGTGTAAAATGAATAAATATGATACTTAGGCTAATAATGTTTTTTATAATTCAAAAGTGTAGTCAAAACAGGTATTTCCATAAAAAATTAAGTTGTTTTTCTTAAAATACAAAATTGTTGCGTAATCCCAGCTATAAGGCATGTTAATTTATCAGGTGAAAAAATAAAAGTGAAATGAACTTGATATGGCCATGGTGCATTTGATATGGCCATATCAGGAGCAGGTAAGCTTTCACGAAAATCGTTTGATTATGAACAACTCGTAAAAGATACGCCATCAACAACACCAATCAACAGAACATTAAAAACTGAATGGAGTACCATGTTTTTCATGGAACAAGTATTTGAAAAACATGCATAAAACAAAGGAGACTTACCAGAGAAAAATAAGAAGAGGTCACATGAAAACCGCAGAACAGGCAACTGACGCCATATTGCTCAACCTGACTGGATGGAAAACGATCAAGTGACATACCAGGATGTCCTTCCACTGGATGCTGCTTGAATTTAGCGGAGTTTTTGGTTAACTAACTCACAATAGGGGGGTGGCGGCCATATCAGGAACATGGCCATAACAGGAGCACCCACCTTACTTCAAAACATACCTAAAAATAATATTGACCGCTTTTGAAACTACGATTGACTTTTCTCCGTTTTGAAAACAAACAAAGATGCAAGGGTCTATTTTTGAAACTCACAACGCAGAATCAGGATAATTATATGGAAGTTATAATTCTATTCTGACACTAGTATTTACCTGGAAAACATGGAAAATTAAATTTAGAATATTATTTCTATTCAATTTCTTAGTTCTAATTTTACTGGAATTCTACACAAATAACTTCTGGTTCATTTAAAGCAGTGGCAGTCAGCACTCGCTGAAATGGGTAAAGGGTAAGCGAAGCCGTCGATAAATCTATGTTAAGGCGTGTGCCCCGTCGTGCAGCAGGAAGAGATAGATAGCATACCCGCTAGCAGCTTACAAATATTTACTCTACACCATAGTGCAGTGTGTTCTCCGCGGGTAAGAAACGCTAGCCCCAGGGTGCTCTGTGCTGACGACCGCTGATTTAAAGGGTCTTCAAAATAATCGTATTCTTTATAAGTAGTCTACATTTGTATCAGAACTTTGGATTATAGTACTATACCACTGAAGACAGGGGTTTTCCTTCCATTCACTTCCGAAGTGTTTACTTAATAACTTCTGAAAATCCGCAAGTTTATCTGGGTTTAATTTGACCTCTATTTAAATGGTGAAGGATTCATTTACAATGGTTACTTTTTCTAGTCAGTTAAAATGTACTATCCAACGTATTGCGCTACATACTGAACTCAGGCTTCTCCAAAATCCTTATATTTTAATAAAATTACGGTATAAAAGTGAACGTAATCATTAAAACATCCAAACCCGTCAGGCTGTAAATATTAACTGGTCGCCCTGACAGTTTTAAGCCATTCTCAGCATTCTGATTGCCTGGAACAAACTATACATGGAGGTGTCCGATTATGAAAGCAACAAAATATTTTAACGTTCACAAAAGCATGTAAATATCAGTTTCTGAAATAAAAGGACCATAGACTTGCAGGGCTATAAGGATCGATCCTTAGCAAATTTCGATGAAAATGGCGTATATCCGTCTTCGATGCTAGGCTCCTCATGTATGTAATGTACTCATGTTTATGTACCTGTATGTGAATTTGAACCTTCCAGGGGAGCATAGAATATTGACGATAGATTGTTCGCAGATAGGTCGATATTAATAGGCAAGATGTATCGGGTATCGATCTCCGTTTTAGTTTGAGGAAAAAAAGTAATAGTGTATGTACGTCAGCCAAAATTTCGAAATTTATTTTATGTGTAGTATAATAATAATGCTTCCCTTAGACTTCTCTTCTCCACTGAGTAACCTAATTTCTCTACATGTAAAGAACTAAGACAGCAATTCTTCTGGTCTGATAGAGTTTTTATTTCATTTCTGGAGTTTGGAAATCTGAAAGGCGAAATTTTGGTAACGAAATATATGGAGGTAAATTAGTTGCACAGTACAATTAAATTTTGTCATGTGATTGAATTCTTCTCAGAGATCCTTAGGAAAATATTTCGAGCTAAGAGGGATGAAGTTACAGGAGAATGGAGAAAGTTACACAACACAGAACTTCAAGCATTGTATTCTTCACCTGACATAATTAGGGACATTAAATCCAGACGTTTGAGATGGGGGGGCATGTAGCACGTATCCAGAAATGGATATAGAGTGTTAGTTAGAGACCTGACAGAAAAAGACCTCTGGGAGGCCGAGATGTAGATGGGAGGGTAATATTAAAATGAATTTGAAAGAGGTGGAATATGATGGTAGGGACTGGATTAATCTTGCCCAGGATAGGGACCGATGGTGGGCTTATGTGAGGGCGACAATGAACCTCCGGGTTCCTTAAAAGTCAATAATTTGTAAGTATTGTTTAACTTGTCATGAAAACTGCAAGTCATCTCCATTTTGAGCCATTAGGGCAATGGCGGGCATTCCTGGGGCATTGTGGCAGTGACATCAGACCTCAGCGAAGCATCAAACTTACCCCCTACCTTCCCCTTCCCCCACTCCATGAAAATACTGCTCGTGTACGTGGCGGATTATACTGGACTGCTGTACTTCGGAGCTTCATTAGTGATACAATGTCTTTTGCAGAATCATATGAATCGAGAGGATATCACACTTACAAGAAAGGCGGTTCTTTCATTTCTCATGTTTAGGATCAGTTACAAATATTCAGGACGCGAACTTAAATATGTACATTCTTAAAATAGATCACGTGTTATACGAGTTCAAAGAACATAGATT
The DNA here is from genome assembly GCA_025594305.2 of Periplaneta americana. Lineage (NCBI taxonomy): Eukaryota > Metazoa > Arthropoda > Insecta > Blattodea > Blattidae > Periplaneta > Periplaneta americana. The sequence goes on from JAJSOF020000005.1 coordinate 174,885,509, forward strand.
CAGTGATTTTTCAAAGGATGGAGAAAGATTTCAATATTTTTGCCACTCCTTTTCATGTTTAAATTGAAAATGTTATCCCAGAATTGCAGTTAGAAATTACTGGATTTGCAGAATGGTGGCTTCTTGAAAGCAGAATGTGAAGGTGTACTGGGGGCTAAAATTTTTTAAAAGATGTCCAGTACTACATATCCACTGCTTAGACAGTTTGCTTCAAAAATAATGAGTACCGTCATTTCCCATAACTATAGTCCTGGAACATAACTATTGTCCACGATAAAACTATTCAAAGTTTGTACTCCATAAGCGTAGTATCTTGTTTATCTATATTCTTGCTGTACTGTAGTTTGAATTCGAGTCACCGCAGCTATCTACGAACGGTATATGCTACTTATACAATGATTTTTGAATGGTTGTATCATGGACCATAATTGTTTCCCAGTTATGGGAAATGACGGTATGTATTTATCAACCTACCAGTGCGAACAGCTGTTTTCTAAAATGAAATTTATAAAGTCCAGTCACAAATCCCGCTTAAGCGATGCTCATCTCCTTGCGCAACTGAAAATAGCATGCACAGATATAAATTCCAATTTCGAAGAAACTGCTTTGAAAAATGATTAATTAAATATCACGTGAATGGACTATTCTAATTACATATGGTAGGTAGGAGTGTAGTGGCGCAACTGTCTGTAAATCCGTCACTACACTGTAGAGTGCAATGTAGTTGCCATTTAAATCCTGTCTTGTGGGTTGCGTTCATTTTGCCCACCCCTGCATTAGGGTGAAGCAAGCAGTAAAATACTGGATGTTCAGTTCAAAGTGTGTCATGGCTCGCTGTATGCCGTCATGTGGCTAGTCGATGAGCCTAGAGAATTCAATCTTCCTACAATTCCTTTTCATGGCGTATTACCTATGTGCGAGAAATGTTGCCTAGCAAGTTACGGCGTTCATTCTGAAGAGTACTTACTTGATACGTATGGTGACGCCAGTAGTGGCAGGAAGTGAACTGTTTGGAAACATGTACTGAGGTGAGTTTTTTCTTATTGTCGAAATATGGGGAGGGGGTTAAGACGATTAGTTACGTATTTGTTGACATTAACTTCGGTCAACATGGACACGGAGCATTTGATTTGTGTTGTGGAATGTTGCCGTACGCAACCGATGATAACAAATACCCTGCGTACGACTTGCCGGCGCAAAACACAGTTCGAAAGAGGTTATGTTATCACAGAGACCGTTCAGACCGCCATCTGTTGCTAAATGACGTTCATGTTATACCGTACACGTCCTCAAGTTCAGATTGAACACCTTGATTAATAGGCAACTTCTCTGACATAAAAGCTGAAACTCGCTTCAAATCGCTGACTCACAAAAGTGACGTCATGCACACTATAAATGAACACCCAGTATATACTTTGTTCAGTTCAAAATGTCATTGAATGGACTATTGCCGTCATGTGGCTAGCCGATGAGCCTACTTCTCTGACATAAAACTGAAACTCGCTTCAAATCGCTGACTCATTTAAATCAGTGACGTCATGACACGCTTTGAAATGAACACTCAGTATATACCGGATGTTCAGTTCAAAATGTGTCATTGCTCGCTGTATGCCGTCATGTGGCTAGCCGATGAGCCTAGAGAATTCAATCTTCCTACACTTCCGCAGAGGTGCATAACCTAAGAGGCAGAAAAGTTGCCTAGCAAGTACGGCGTTCATTCTGAAGAGTACATACCGATACGTACGGTAACGCCGGTAGTGGCAGGAATGTGAACTGTTTGGAAATATGTACTGTCGGGATATGGGGAGTGGGTTAAGACGATTACTTACGTATTTGTTGACATTACTAACTTCGACGGTCAACATGGACACGGAGCATTTGATTTGTGTTTTGGAATTTTGCCGTACACAACCGATGATAACAAATACCCTGCGTACGACTTGCCGGCGCAAAACACAGTTCGAAAGAGGTTATGGTAGCACACAGACCGTACAGACCGCCCATCTGTTGCTACGACGTTCAAGTTATACCGTACACGTTCTGAAGTTCAGATTGAACGCGTTGATTAATAGGCAACTTCTCTGACATAAAAACTGAAACTCGCTTCAAATCGCTGACTCATCAACAGTGACGTCATGACACACTTTGAAATGAACACCCAGTATATATTGTACTTCGTATTATATATTTAATCTCACGTCCTTGGAGTTTTATCGTCCATTTTCTATTACTTTCCTCGTCCTTAAAATCATGGCTTAATGGCAAACATCGATCATATTGCTCGGCTGGCAATGGAAGTGCTTGCCATTTTATGTGTTAGGGCGATATGATTCTGTCGAATTGTCGTCAGAAATGACGCACTTAATTCCCCAGTCGAAGGTAGCCGCAAACGAGAATGAAACAGTCGTAATTAATCATTGTTGATCTGACGTGAATGCAGCGCTAAGTCCGCCATTGTTGTTGGACTGCTGAATGGATTGATTCAGAAGCCAGATGTTAATATCTGCTTCCTGGAAGGTACACCATGTACCGCGAAGCATCTTACAAGCAGTAAACACAAGATTGAATAGAAATTCAAATGAGAGAACCGGGTACATTCAGCTCTTGTTTTGTTTAATATAATGACTGAAGCGTTATGTTATATCTTGTCGACAAGCCTGGCAGGATATTTGCTTGCCCCCCGGAACTCCGTCATAGCACTGCACAAATGGTTGAAGTGATGCATAAGCAACTGGGGGTTTACAGTTTTACCTGGTAAATATTTCCTCAGCTGAAATATTACCGGTAGCTTAATGTTGTTACATTCTAGGGTAAACATTTTCTAAGCACAATCTGTATTCAGTAGATGTCAAAATGGTCTCATGTATGTATAATCCAATATAATGATGGTATAGTATAATATTCATTCATTCGTATTCTTCTGCCCAAGGCCAGGTCTTTCACTGCAAACCCAGCATTCTGTAGTCTTTTCTATTTTCTGCCTTCCTCTTTGTCTCCTCATATGATCCATATAGCCTATCTTAATGTCATCTATCATCTGAGTCCACACCTGTGGAGTAATGGTCAGCGCGTCTGGCCGCGAAACCAGGTGGCCCGGGTTGGAATCCCGGTCGGGGCAAGTTACCTGGTTGAGGATTTTTCGGGGTTTTTCCTCAACCCAATACGAGCAAATGCTGGGTAACTTTCGGTGCCGGACCCCGGACTCATTTCACCGGCATTGTCACCTTCATTTTATTATAGTCCAACATAATGTTATGTATACTATCATTTGCAGAATTTGTATATGATGTCCATCAATTCTTACCCTTTCCATTATTGCATTTATAACGATGGAGTTATAAATTCCTAACAGTGAGTAGTTTCAATACTAATGTAGTAAACGTCACAATAATTATTTCCTTCATGTGAAATATTTCACGAGAATAAAATAAAATTCTCATACTGACAGCTGAAATGCAGTGTCCATACTAGTTAAGTTTTTTAAATGGAGCATGATTATGTCCAGATAAAGGTTTGTTTAATAATGTAATTGAGAAGAAAATTAAAGAAACAATTGGTATTATCAAAACTTCTTCATTTATGTCTGAGTTTATATTTCCTTAAATATGATTACATAATTACTCTAGTCCAGTAAGTCAGTCAGGTCTGTTAAACTATTCTGTTCCTATGGATACACAGTTGAAAAAGAAATTCACAGATGTCAGCACAAGCCAAGATGATGCACAAGACCCATTTTGATTGTACTGCTATGTTCACTCATTTTGATTTGGCGAGTTTGTGTGTCAAACTCTTGCTTTGTGTTTTAGTGCAAGCGTGCATTTTTACTCTGTCAGATCTGTTTGTGTTGTGTTTTCCACAAATGCAACATATAAAGTCAAGATCAAGAGGACGTAATAGTACACGTGTCCAGTAATTAAGTTGCTATTTTGAAGATTTTTAAGCAAAAACATTTTAGGTTCGCACATGCTTGTTTGCTTTGTCATGTCTGTTACCTGTCAGATCTGTTACTCCATGTCATCTCTGTTACATCATTCAAAACAGTGCTGTAAAGCAAGATGAGTGTACAGTGGCTGATTACTATGGCAGAGACATTGCACTATATTAATACATGCAGAATATGCACTAAATAGTACTTTAATTTTGACGTTCTCAATCGTCCATTTGTTTACAATTTTTACAAATGACCCTCGAATTCATAGTGTTGTGCCCAAGAGCACGTCTTTCACTGCAAACCCAGCATTCTCTAGTCATTTTCTGCTTCCTCTTTGTCTCCTCATATGATCCATATAGCCTATCTTAATGTCATCTATCATCTGATGTCTTTTTCTGTCTCGAACTCTTCTCCCATTCACCATTCCTTCCAGTGCATCCTTCAGTAGGCAGTTTCTTCTCACCCAGTGACCCAGCTAATTCCTTTTCCTCTTTCTGATCAGTTTCAGCATCATTCTTTCTTCATCCACTCTTTCCAACACAACTACGTTTCTTATTCTGTCTGCCCACTTCACACGCTCCATTCTTCTCTATATCCACAATTAAAATTCTTCTATTCACTTCTCTTCACTTTGCCGTAATGTCCATGTTTCTACCCCATACAATGCCACACTCCACACAAAGCAGTAAGCACTTAACTAGTCTCTTCCTTAGTTCTTTTTCCAGAGGTCCGCAGAAGATGCTCCTTTTCTTTTAAAAGCCTCCTTTGCCATTACTATCCTTCTTTTGACTTCCTGGCTGCAGCTCATGTTACTGCTTATATACCTGGTAAGGTTTATCTTGTCTCAGTAGCAATAAAACCAAGTCCCTTCAAATGAGGGTGGAGATTATAGGAGGGTTATAAATTTTCAGGATTCCTTTCAAAACCTTGTTATTGTACAGGCCACCGGAACTCAGTTTCTTGAAAGACAAGCTCAGTGACGGAACTACACAGTACGAAGAGAGATATTTTGTAATTTTATTTTGCGCTACAGAGTGTATCAACTAGTCCCTTCCGCCACTGGATGGATGGACGGCATCGCTCCACTCCCCCATCGCCATAACAATACAGACGAAGTAAGACATATCTCCTTTCTCTCTCTTTCACAGTGAGACAAGATACATCACACAGACTTTTAGTACACCCCAAGAATTTGAAGCTGTCCACTTGCTCTACTGTCTCATTTAGAATTCGCAAGTTTACCTTCTTTATTTTTCTTGCGTCAACCATGGTCTTCGTTTTGTTTGCATTTATTTTCATCTCATACTGCTCACAGATGTCATTGAACTCCTGTAGCATATCCCTTGGTATCGTCTCCTCTTCTGCTAACAACGCCATATCATCAGCAAATCTTATACACTTTATTCTTCTTCCGCCTACTTTTACCCCTCCCATGTTCTGAAAACAGTTCTTTACCACATCCTCCAAGTAGATATTGAACAGGGTAGATGATAAAGGGCATCCTTGTCGTAGTCCTCTTAAGATATCTAATTCACAAAGTATCTGCAGGTTCAGAAGTCATGGTTATGGTTTCCATAAAATATTAAACCTCGTTATATACATAGCTGCAGTACGTATATCTATCGGATGTACTCGTAATACAGCATCATAATCTTTATACGAAACATCTAATCAAAATCATGATAAGAGAACAATTATCCGAAGGAAGTAACATAAGGAGAGGAGTACAAGAGAGTTGCCCTTTATCACATAACCCTCTTCAACATCTACTTGAAGGATTTACTGAAGAACTGCTTCCAGAACATGGGAGGAATGATAGTAGGAGAAGGTCAATAACGTGCATAATATTTGTTGATGATATGGCGTGGTTACCAGAAAAAGAGACGGTACTAAGGTTATGTTAGTGAAGGTAAATGACAGCTGTGAGCAGTATGGGATGAAGATAATTGCAAACAAGACGAAGGCCATGATTATCGGAAGAAAAATAAAGAAGGTAAACTTGCGAATTGAAAATGATGGAGGCATACATATGAATTCGAAAAGAGGCAGGCAGGTTCAAATACTTGGGGTGTGGTAACATGAGCTGCTGCCAGGAAGTTAAAAGGAGGATAGCAATAACAAACTAAGATTTTAATAGAAAAAAGACCATTTTGTGTGGACTTCTAGTGAAGTGCTTTGTATGGAGTGTGGAACTGTATGGGACAGAAACATGGACATTACGACGAGGTGAAGAGAAGCGACTAGAAGGATCTGAAATGTTGATATGGAGAAGAATGGAGCGTGTGAATTTACCATACAGAATAAGAAAGGAAGCTGTGTTGAAAAGCGTGTATGAAGAAAGAATGATGCTGAAACTGATCAGGAAGACACAAAGGAATTAGTTGGGTTGCTGGCTGAGAAGAAACTGCCTGCCGAAGGATGCACTGGAAGGAATGGTGAACGGGAGAAGATTTCGGGGCAGGAGAAGATATCATATGATAGACGACATTAAGATATATGGATCATATGCGGAGATTAAGAGGAAGACAGAAAATAGGAAAGATTGAAGAATGTTGGGTTTGCAGTGAAAAACTTGCCATTTTCAGAACACTGTTAATGTTTATATAAAGGATATGAATATGATTAGACCTAATATTATAATAGTCCTATACGAGTACACTTAATTAAAGAAATATATTTTCAACCATTCCATCCTCTTAGGAGGATTTCTAATTATTAGTTATCATAAGTAACGAAAGTGCATTGGCATTTGGTCGTAACGTCAAGAGAAGAACGACTAAGACGATATAGGACAAATAAAAGGAAAAAATACTCGAACTCGAGTCCCTATGTATTTGAGATACTGCAAATCTTCAATTTTCCGCCGGAAATTGAAATTACGACAAAGACCTTATTAAATGAGTGACTGCGAAGATATATAATTTAATATAAATGTATTTATATTGTTTATTATATTTTATTCAGTATTAAAAGACAGTTTAAAACTTGAATAATTTCAAGGAAAAATTGTTCCGGGACCGGGTATCGATCCCGGGACCCTTCGCTTAGCATGCGAACGCTCTACCGACTGAGCTACCCCAGGAACCATACACGACACTGTCACAATTTTTCCTTTGTATCCACACGACTCAAATGAGCTGACAAGACGCCAGAACTCAACTATGAGTGCACACAAATACTGTGTGACTTAAATTGTGGCTTTCTGTTAACGTATCACAGTAACGAATGTTTAAAACTTGTTAAATTGTCTATAAAATAGTCTATTCAGTTGGCTTCCGAAGCAGAATCAGTGGCTACAATTCTGTGGGTCATGTAACCTAAGGCAATTTCAAGATAATAATATGAGTCAGCTTTTTCAGCTTCTATTGCCTATTACAGATAATCGTCTCGCCTCTAGAATATTACGGGCTATAAACGCTCGAATATCATAAAACTGTAACGATCAATTTGTTACCGTGTTATGATTGCTAACTTTGAACTACAAATATGGCATTAATTGACCTAAAGGGTTGTTTATATAGTCTGTATTTGAAATGGCAATAACATACTCCCAGTTGATCATAAGTGTTGTTAAATTAATTGTGCATTAACAGTGATTGCAGGTAAAACTATTGAACCGTATATTCCCTGAAGTAGTTTTCAATAAGCGATGTAGGCTACATTTTTTATTTCTTTATAGGAGATTTAAGGCATTTTTACAGGTTGAATTGGACATTTGAAGTAGTTTATAACTACGTAATTTCCTCTAAGTATTGAAACTGTTTATATATTTCATCATCAGGTAACGTCTTAACATAAAATGTTTCCTTACCCATTATTGTATCCATTATATCTGTATAAATTTGAACTATACTTCGTTCCATAATTTATGAAAGGAGAAGTAAACATTATACCGATGTACCGAAATACATAATGATATTTCCATGCAGAAATTCTGCGTTATCATATGATGAAGGATCGGTTGAGCAGAGAAAAATTCTCTCCGGCCCGGGATTCGAACCTGGGTTTTCAGCTCTACGTGCTGACGCTCTATACACTAAGCCACACCGGATTCCAATTCCGATGCCGGATTGAATCCTCTCAATCAGCGTATTCCGAATCTTACCGGACCGGTGGACAACAATGACGTCACGCTGCAGCGAAATAGGAACAAAACTGTTGGAAGGATCGAAGGCTGTCATGGCGACTGTATAAGTTATTGTCTGTGCTACGCTAGCAAAATTTTGCGAAATTTCCCTACTGCCATCTCGTTCAAAGAAAAGAGAGCATAAACAATTTATTTCTTGAACCGGTAGTAATAACTGGTCCGTTGACATATTCGCTCATAAGCCATTAACATATTGTTTTTACGTTGTGCTCATTACAAACAATACAGCAGAACACACCGCCATGACACAACAGTGCACGATGTCATACGTCTGCTAATTCCCGCCCTATACAAGAACCAGTCAGATTCACTGATGGCGGCTGATGGAGACTGCCACCATCTCTGCAAGCTGATGGCACCGGTGCGACACCGGTGGAGCATCAGTGACTCCATCGGTGAAATTCGGAACACCGTGATGCCATCAGATTGCTCAGCGCTGAGATTCGGAATACGCTCAATGTATGAAGGTTGACCACTGAAAGGAAACTAAGAGGTGGAGCTTAAACTGAGAGGATTCAATCCAGGATCGGAGTTTTAGTTTTGACTAAACCTTTTTTTAATTCGTTATTTTGCGACGCTGTTTCAAGTGGTATAGTTACATAGCATCTGAATGAGATGAAGGAGATAACGCCAGCGAAATGAGTCCGAGGCCCAACGCCGAAAGCTACCCAGCATTTCTTATTGGGTTGAGGGAAAACCCCGGAATAAACCTCAACGAGGTGGACGATTAAAACTTTGGAATTATTTTATAGGTCTGCTATATTTCAAAACATAATATGTCATAATGCCATTATGTCTGTTTTATTTGGCTGATGAAACTACAGATGTGTGAAATTTCCTTGAAAAAAATAGCCTCACTGTCAATGTGTTTCCATGTTTTGATTGAATGCTGAATAACACTTGAAAAACAAAATGTATAAACTGATTAGTTGTTTATGACAAGTTATGTCTCGTATGGATATAATATATTCCGTAGAAATGTTTCACAGAAAGTACATGAAAATTTTCTACTTTCATTTTCCACTACACAGCATTACTAATATTGTTTTCTCTTTTTCGTTTCAGGTGAGTAGTTCTATCAACTCTACAATTGCAGAACTAGATTTTTATAGTAAGGGTAAGTTAAAATTGGACTTTTTGCTTTATCCGACTTCAATTCACAGTGTCCTGACTCAGCTTTTCATTACATTCTAATTTTATTACATAACACAATAGACTTACTAGTGAGTTTTAGAACCAGTCTCATGTAAACTGCTGAGTAGTTACGCCTTTGAGTAATATTGCTGTGGGGAAAAACAATGCCGACTTTTAACTTTCATTTTGTAAAGCGATATTGTTCCGCCAAGTTGAAAGGAAAAATACACGTCAAATGTTGTTAATAAATGCATGTTCGATAATACAAACAAAAATAAGAAGACTGGAAATGAAATAAAATACAGGTTATGAACCATATGTTTAGAAATTTTTCCCTATAAACTCTTGCGATCTATTTAAAATCATTATGAAAGAATGAAAGGAATAAACTAAAGTCGTTCGCTTAATAAGTTTAATATTGAAATGAAAGAACACGGTAGAGCTTTTTTCCTTAAAAGAACTTTATTTCTCTATTCCTTCACAAACGTGATTTACCTTACATTACGTTTTGAAATTTTCCACCACTCCTCTATTTTTCTTCTTAATCTGCTATTCACAGGCAGGCTATTACATTATTTCGACTTCGTCTGTTGAATTCCAGTAGGGTATTTATTTATTTGTTTATTTATTTATTTATTTATTTATTTATTTATTTATTTATTTATCCGTTTATTTATCTATTTATTACTTTTTAAGTTATAAGTTCACTTATTTCAATTTCAAATTTGAAATGCATCGGAAGATGGCATTTTTAATTTTATTTCATTTAGCTCATTTTAAATTATATTCGTACACTTAATGAACATCATATGTTTTTCCACTGCGTTCTTTATTATCCATGGAAGATGCTATAACCTGGTCAAGTACAAATTTATGTAATAAAACAGAACAGAACATATGATACAGAATAATACATCAGAATACAGAATATAACTACAACATTAGAAATATAAGTAAAATAATATATTAAATATAAAAAGTGGATACCTTAATATTAACAAAATTTGAGGACCGAATGAGCAGCACTCGTGAATAAAGTAGGACAATTTATGAAAAATATATATTCCGAAATTATAGAATATAAATATAATATAGGCTAATTAATTCATACACATAGCCTATAAATTTATTTTATCAAATTGAAGACATTAACACGTTTTAATTTTCCTGTTATATGTTAGTGGATTACATGTTAGAAGTTCTAGGTGTAATTTAGCTAAAGAATTATACAACCGAATGCTAAAATTAATGCTATGCCTTTTAGGCCAGCAGATGTGAAACATCTTACTTCATTAATAAATTTTATTTATTCATTTATTTTCCGTTTGTTTATCTGCTTATTTATTTATTTGTTATTTATTTATTTACTTATTTACCTATTTACTTATTTACCTATTTACTTATTTATTTACTTACTCATTTATTTATTTATGTATTTATTTATATATTTATTTATGTATTTATTTATTCATTTATTTAGTTATTTACTTATTTATTTACTTACTTATTTACTTATTTATTTATTTATGTATGTATTTATGTATGTATTTATTTATTTATTTATTCATTTATTCATTTATTCATTCATTCATTCATTCATTTATTCATTTATTCATTTATTCATTCATTCATTCATTCATTTATAACATGGAATATTGTAAATCATTATAGCTCTAACGTGTAGCTTCTATATTCTACTTACACTATTAGAAAAATATAAAGGAATTTGTGGAACGAAATTTCAACTTCGGTTACCATGAACATTCTTACGTCATAACATTCGATAAATTTACGAGTCTATTTCTATAAACAAGGGAGTCTATTGTAAGTCGTGGAGTGCAAAATATATGGGTATATACAGGGACATCATTTTATTTTTACTTCAATTTTTATTGTAGCTGAGTTTTGGATGTACTTCACTCCCACCCCTTCTACTAATGAAGTTCCAACTGTCATCTACACATAGATCCAAGACCGCATATAGTAAACAGCATGAGTTAGCGAGTATAGTACGTTCCAGAAATATGTTCGCGTTTTCCAGTGACGAAAGAGCTTACAATATTGAATCATATTTTCGCACAGGTACTGTCCGTTTGCCTACGTCGCATCCCTATTTCCTCCACCTGCTTCTGTTCGCCCCTCTGTAAAAGCAGGGCTGTCTTAGCTCTTTTCTGAAAACATTAATATCTGTTAGGAATTGACGTTTACGTAATATTATATAACTGTTTAAAATAACTTAAATAAAAGGGCCTCATTAAGTAATTAACTGTCACGTGATTTCCCCCCTTTCTACAATCCTGCGGCGTAACCACTTGGACGAACAGTAGATAGCATGTCTGAGTAATTTTATCTGTGCGGGTCGGGCAGAAGTGAAGATTGAATTTACAGTACGTAAGGTACTCTTTTATAGATTAGGTACAAAATTATTTCAACGTGAGTTACTAGTACGAAGGACGAAACTGGCAATTGGAATTAGATGCAATAGTCTATAGTGCGATAATATGCACAAATGAACGGCCACCATTTTGAAAAATGTGCTTAAATATCCATATGATGATTATTTTTCAATTTAACTTCATTCTCTATACTGTACGCTAATGTGCTGTAATAATATACACTGTATAATGAATACGTTCGCATGGCTAACTCAGTTCGTAAGTAAAAACACTTATTCTTAATACAGTACTGCATTAAGATTAAACAAAAAACCTAATGAAAATTATCGAACTCAAAATCGCGATATTTCCTAGTAAATGGATGAACTACTTTTCTTCCCTCCTATATCTAGTGATTTGTTTGTGTTTTACGCCAGTATCATCGAACTACAGTCGTGGAAGGGGCTAGCAATCTGTGTTTCCGGTTCTCTAAAGGTATAGCCAGGTTAATATTAAAAATGTTAGTAAAAATAAAATGATGTCCCTGTATAATGCCTATTCACTTGTGCTTCTACATGACGCGAAATAGACGCATGCGCATTACATGGGTATCTGTAGAAAGTTACTACAAGCTTGTAATTTCTTCAAAATGGGCCACTTATCTAAATATAGGCCAAATAAACTACTATGGTTAGATATATTTTTGTTAAACTAGAACAGTTCTCTTCTTCCTTTTAATTCTTTTTCCTACTTCTGCTCCTCATCGCCGATCTCCCTTTTCTTATTTCTTGTATTCCCTTCATCTCCATGTTTTTTGCTCCATGAAAAGCTTCGGAATCTGGCAATGCACAATAGAAGCTGCGAATCCGATCAGTCTCCTCAACTGAAAGCAAGATTAATGAAGTGAAAGAAAAATAGAGGAAGATACTTTTGCTTTCTCTGAACAATACCTAATACAATAATTTCAAACATCAGAAGTTCAAGTTTAGAACCAGGTGTTGTTCGTGGAATTTTTTATTAACAAAGGTAATATTAGGATGTTGTTGCAATCATACCACAACGAAGTGTCCGTCTTTTGACAGAGATCATACAAACTTACAGACGCATTATTATCATCAGTACAGTACTTGTGCAGAATACATAATATAACAGGAAAATGACAAAATTCTCTTTCATACTTGCAGTCTAGGCTGTGATAGAACTACTGGAATACATTTCCAACTTCTTTGCTATATAAGTAAATAAATATTAATGCATTTGTAGCCATGTTGGACGCCAAGTAACGTTTATTTGTCCTTATTTCCATTTTAAACGAAAATACTTTATCTTGTACCGAGGCTGTGCGATAGCAGGGGCGATACAGTTCATGAACTTTGCTTGGGAAGGGGATGATATTAGGGGTTGGGGGAGCAATTCAGTAACGTAGCCAACGCCATAACAACAAATTATGCTCCGCGGCGGCCTGATGTGAATGAGAGGGCGTAGATATGTGGGGGTATTCGAAATGATAAGGGGGAGCGAGACGTGGGCGTGGGTGACTCATTGACATTAAATTTTACGACCCCTGCCCTTCATATGGGTCGAGTAAAAATTCGCTAAAGCTATGTAATGCGCTATTAATTTGTAATGAATGTAATAACGGTAATTTATTTTTCTCGATATTTCAAACACTGATTAATATGCATTGCGTGAAATATTTCCGTGTGATTGGATATAACAAGTTGTCTCCTATGTAAAATTACCCCCCCCCCTGAAATTATTGGCTTCCTTATAGCTATTAATGTGCGGGATAGTAGTGTTACTAACAATGGTAGTATTAGTGAAAATAATAATAATAATAATAATAATAATAATAATAATAATAATAATAATGATAATAATGATAATAATAATGTTCTTATTTTTCTTCTTCTTCTTCTGCCGGACAAGTGTTAGGCCACAAGGCCTGTTACGGTCTCTCATAAAATTTTCACGCCATCTCTTAGCAGGACGACCCACAGATCTTTGGCCATGTGGTACATAATCATAAATTGCCTTTGGGAGTCTACTATTACTCATTCTTTCCAAATGATGTTTCCGATTACACTGATATTGAACAATGTAATCTAAAACTGATTGAGTTTTTAGTTCCTTTAAAATTTCACAATTTCTTTTCAGATCCCATTTAGTATAGCCCGCTGTTCTTCGCATGAATCGCATTTCACAAGCCGTTATTCTGCTTTTATCTGCTTTCCTCAGTGTCCATGCTTCGCTACCATAGCTGAGCATCGGTCGTGCCAATGTTTTGTAGAGTCGTATGCGGGTGTGTTTCTGAACCAAGGATGGTTTCATCACATTATTTATAATGCCCATAGCACTTGTGTATTTATTAATTTTCTGTGACATGTTCACTTCTTCAAAAAATGGAACGATTGTAACCTAAATATGGAAAACTATTACATCTTTCCAATATTTTATTATCGAGACAAATTTTACTTTGAATTGGGTATTTCCCACAGAATGCCATAATTTTTGTTTTATCTGTTGAAATTTCCATATTGTATGTGGCTGCTACTTGCTGCAAATTATATATTGATCTTTGGAGGTCGTCTTCTGAAAGTGCTAATAATACCAAATCATTTGCAAAGAGAATTGAATCCAATTTAAGGTGTCTGTTAATTTGTATATATCCATGGCGAGTTTGCTTCCACTCTTTAATTATTCGGATCATATAAATAATAAAGAGAATGGGTGATAATCCACATCCTTGTCTTACTCCAGTATTGATGGGTGTCCAAGATGATAGCTTACTATCTTGTTTAATTGCTATTTTATTTTGGTTAAATATGTTATGAATATTGTGGATAAACTGTTGTGGAACATTTGTAATAACCTTGATAATTTCTGCAAATCAGTACTTAGACAATCATAGCATCGATAATACAGAAAGCTGTGCTGTTGAGTTCATATCATATCGCGATACGTTACACATCACACGATTATCTCTGTCTAGTCATGGCCGTCGTGACAAAGTTATAAAAAAACAAAGGACTTGCTAACTTAAATTTATGTTAAACGTGCATGTACAGTGCAATGTTGGCCATGTTATGACTAAGAACGTGACGTCGCGCCGTAGCCTGTCTTTCTCGCGTGACTAACGAGAAAGACAGACTACAGCGCGACGTCACATGGCCAACATTGAACAAGTTTATATATGAATGCAAGTTTAACAGGAGTTTAATATAGAAATTGTTTTGTTTTTTTAGAACTCTGAACATGTATTTATATTAGGCGATTGTCAAGATGGCCATGACTAGACATGATAACCACGTGACTTCAATTCGTTCCGAAGCCTGTCTTTCTCATTAGCCACGCTTTCTCGTTACCTACGTGCTTAAGCCTATTGGTAGAGTCAAGTCAGTAGGCATAGCATGTGTAAGCCTATGTCGGCCTATGCATATCTAAACAGGGTGGAAGTGGAATAGCCTTGCAGATTTTCAGAGCGAATAGCTCATTTTGTATGTAACAAAAAACTATAATATATTGATGGAAAGTTCGTAGATTTTTTTTTTTTCAGAAAATTTTTTTCCACAAATGTTTAACAATCTCCTATTCGGTAACTATTGCGAATAAGATCGGGATTTTTGTCCATGTCGATAGAAAATATAATAAAGAATAATTTATCCCTCTGGCATATTTTAATATTGTGGACGGTTTTCGTGTAAACTTAATTTTAAGAACCTCTAAATTCAAGTCATTGCAGATGGCAATGTCTTGTCAGATAGCAGCTCATCTACCGAGACATACAGAATTCGTTGACCTCTTACATCTGTATCACCAATAGTGGTGGTAGTATTAGTAATCGTAATTTTTCTCTAATTTCTCCGTCATACACGTAGAGGGCATAGTTACAGGGGCTATAATTTACAGATAGCTGCCAGGCATATCGCGGAAGATTATCGGATGATATATAAGAAATGATAGTAAGTATTTATTTAGGATTGGAAAGGATGAAAGAGTTGTTACTTTTTCCAATTGATACTAACCCAGAATTCGCCTAAAAGAACATGCGAAACCACAAAAAAAAGAAAAAAAAATTAATAAGTTAATAATAATAACTCAGGTCACGATAAGCGGCCCCTGGAATTGAATTCTTTACCTTCTGAAAACGAAGCGGTAACAATTACAATAACGCTACCGTGCTTGTAGTAGTAGTAATAATAATAATAATAATAATAATAATAATAATTGCAATTTTTATAATTGTAATAATTATAATTATAACACAATTATTAAATGCCAGTAACACTGTATCTGTAAAAGATGGATAATACAAACCTGTCTGTCAATTAGAGCAAACAGAGAGTTTTGTATGTAATTTATTTCAGTCGATAGTGAATATTTTACACTTTATATAATGAAAATATATAACAGTTTTCGCTCTCTCTCCCATTTTCAGTAGCTTGCCATGTCCAAAGTACAAGAGTTGGCTTGGCTTTTCGAGGAACGAACTCGGAAAGAATCCTTTATTATTATTATTATTATTATTATTATTATTATTATTATTATTATTATTAGGCCCATTATTATCATCATCATAATCATCATCGTTAAGTTAGTGGTTTTAATAGCATTGTGAAGTTAACGCAAGTATGATACGGAAACTTTCATACACCCCAGACACACACTTTAGAACTCCCGTGACTTCACTGTTTTAACGATGCCGGCTCTGATTGATTGACTAGAAATAAAAGTATATTTCCTAATTACTTATTCATATTTGTCATTACGACTTCGGCTATACTGAAAGCCAGGTTATGAACCGACTAAACAGGAAGTAGTTGGCTGGGCAAGAGGAAAGTGCGGGTTAGAGGGTTAGCCTGTGCAGTGATGACTCGTTGAGTGTGGGGGGTTGGAGGGGAAAAGGAGAACGGAGCTTTTCATTGGACCGCACTTGAAAATGTCGTCTGCTAACGAAAATCAGGCAACGGGATCATGGAGACAGTGTAGCCAAAGTTCCCAGTTCACTTGCAATACCACGTGCATTACGAGTCGCATTTCGTACCAGCGTCATTAGCTCGTGCTTTCTTAAAACAGTAATTTTAATTACTAATATTGTTGATAGTGTTATCGAGAACTATACATGGTAGTTATTTTAAATATATCGGTGACAAACGCTGAACACGCTTTGAATCTCGCGCCACTATGTGTTTATTTTTATTTTATTGGGTTATTTTACGACGCTTTGTCAACAGCTTAGGTTCTTTAGCGTCTGAATGAGATGAAGGTGATAATGCCGGTGAAATGAGTCCGGGGTCCAACACCGAAAGTTACCCAGCATTTGCTCATATTGGGTTGAGGGAAAACCCCGGAAAAAACCTCAACCAAGTAACTTCCCCCGACCGGGCCCAGACGCGCTAACCGTTACTCCACATGTATGGACGCCACTACGTGGCAACAGAGCTCAGAAAGAGAGCAACAGAACGTTGCTTCCGGTTTAGTCGGTTCATAACCTGGCTTTTAGTATAGTATGAAACGTGAACCTAACCTTTACCGTTGTGTACACGCGGCTGATTCCCTTGTTATTTTTCCGTTAATGTATCAATAGTTATTTGCTCATCATTTTACTGTCAGTGTAAGAAGGCAGTGAAATAAAATTATATGCTCTGCTTTATCTGTCACTAGAAGCTCTTCTGGACATTGGATGATTTAGTATTTATTTATTTAACCTGGTAGAGATAAGGCCGTCAGGCCTTCTTTGCTCCTCTACCAGGAGATTCCAACTACAATATGAAAAATAAAATTACAATTAGTATTAAATTTACAATTACAATTACAAATAACATTACAATTAGTATTAAATTTACAATTACAATTACAATAAAAATCAAAGTACGAAAATATTACCTGAATAATTAAAGCTTGATAATTTATCATATAGAAACAAAGAATATTTTATATTTACTGAATTACAAATTAAATCTAGAATAACAAAATTGTATAGTGATGAAATTACTGAATATTGAAATATTTTGTGATAGATTAAAGAAACTCTTTACAAGAAATCAATTACTGACCAAGTGCCTAGTAAGTTTTCGTTTGAATTCCATTTTATTTCGACAGTCCCTGATGTTAGCAGGTAGCGAATTCCAGAGTCTTGGCAGGGCTATTGTGAAAGAAGATGAGTTTGAGGAGGTGCGATGGGATGGTATTGTTAGTATTGTTTCATGGCGAGAGCGTGTGTTCAGATTGTGGTGGGAAGAAAGGTAAGTGAAGCGAGACGACAGGTACGAAGGAATAGAAGAGTTCAAGATTTCGAAGAGAAAGAGAAATGAATGTAAATTTCTTTTCTTATCTAGTTTAAGCCAACCTATTGCTTCCAGGGATGGGGTAATATGATCATATTTACGAACATTGCTTACAAAACGTACACACAAATTATGAGCACGTAGAAGTTTCATTTTGTTGTCGCTGGAGAGGTAAGTCAGTAAAGTGTCCGCATAGTCGAAATAGGGAAATACAAGTGTCTGCACAAGGGACTTTTTAAGCAAGAGGGGAGATGAACTTTATCCTTTTTAGCACATGGATAATAGAATATACTTTTCTGCAGGTTTCTGTGATTTGCACATCAAAAACAAATCTTACACCATGACAGCCCTCATTTGTAGGAAAGACGACGACGATGATGATGATGATGTGTATTATTATTGCCTTGGCTACATTGGTATAATTAATATTTTAGGAGAAAAATTCGCTCCGGCACCGGGGATCGAACCCGGGTCCTTGGTTCTACGTACCAAGCGCTCTAACCACTGAGCTACGCCGAATTCAATCCACAGTACCGTACCGTACTCTCCTCCTTCAATGTTTTCCCTTTGTGGCCTGACTCCAAGTTAGGCATATACTGTATGTTGATGTTTTATGTCCAAGTCAACTGCCATTATACAAGGGGCGCACTCAGCTGAGTGACTTGTTCGGCCGGGATTCCGCAGTTAAGTGCACAGTAATCTTACAGAAATATGCACTGCTAGCTATGAGAATATTAAAGATTTTTACATTAATTTGTCCTACAGAATAATATCTGTAATATTGACAATTAATATTTGAGGAGAAAAATTACAAATCCAAAGGAAAATGGAACGAAAGATATTGGGAATAACTATGAGAGACAGAATTCCCAATGAGTCTCAGTCCCAAATGGCATCAACAACAAACGTCACACAAAGAGCAAACAAATTGAAGTGGAAGTGGGGAGGCCACACCGCGCGGATGAAAGACGAAAGATGGACATACAGAGCCACCATGTGGGACCAGCGCACAGGAGACCGGCACAGAGGCAGTCCAAGGAAGAGGTGGGCAGACTTCTACACAACACAAGCAGGCCAGCAATGGTCCAGAATAGCAAGAAGCAGGGGAACATGGAGAACAATTGGAAGTCGACTACAAATGAAGACAGTGTCAGCCACAAACAACATCCCAAGTTGACTGAGTGAAAGTGCATTCAATATAATAAAAGTGTTAGTGAAATCAAATTAATCAAAGTGACAGCGAAATCAACTCCAACCAGACAAAGAAACACTAGACACAACCTAATGCGGAGTAGCTCACCGCGTTAGTGAAACAGAGCTACCCTCTAGCAGGAGGCCTTTGCCCTTCAAGGGACACATTAGGCTATTATTATTGTTATTATTATTATTAGTATTACTATTATTATTATTATTATTATTATTATTATTATTATTATTATTCTGTAGGACAAATTAATGTAAAAAAATAAAAAATATCTTTAATATTCTCATAGCTAGCAGTGCATATTTCTGTACAGATTTCTGTGCACTTAACTGCGGAATCCCGGCCAAACAGTCACTCAGCTGAGTGCGCTCCTTGCATTATGGCAGTTGACTTGGACATAAAACGTCAACATATATGCCTAACTTGGAGTCAGGCCAAAAGGGAAAAAATTGAAGGAGAAGAGTTCGGTACGGTGCTGTGGAATGAATTCGGCGTAGCTCAGTGGTTAGAGCGCTTGGTACGTAGAACCAAGGACCCGGGTTGGATCCCCGGCGCCGAAGCGAATTTTTCTCCTCAAACATTAATTGTCAATATTACAGATATTATTCTGTAGGAGAAATTAATATTTAAAAAAATCTTTAATACATTCCTATATAATTTAATTGCTATGTTCATGAATGTAATGTAATTGAGGGAGGAGTGGCACTACGACCCAGTACTGCTACCTTTAAAGATCTATTATGCTAACCATCAAAAGTAGGCGCATTCCCAACCCACACCGGCTGAGTACACTAAGGTTCGCGCATAATCAGGCAACCCCACTCGTACTGAGGCCAGCCCCCTCTTTGAGTCGCCAGCCGGCGTTAGGGGAATGCTTTGGAATGACGGCGAAATTGAGAAATATTGCGACATTTTCTGCCACAAGTCTCAGTATAGATTTTTCGATGAGGTGAACAGTCCAGGCCTGACCGGGACTCGAATCCGGACCGTCTACGTGACAGACTGAAGGTATGACCACTCAGCCACCTTTATGTCCATGAATTATGAGGGTTTTTCTTTTCTTCCTCCTGTGTCCTTTAAAATGGCGTGCATGTAAATTGACATCAAAAACTTTTTTCCTTACATTTTTATTATACATTGTTTTGACTATACCATGCAGGCACGTGCTTATAAATCGAGGTAACCGTCGGAACGGTCTCGCTGTGTTGTGTGCAGTCTGAAGGGGCACGACATTCAGTTGCTGTGTGTCTGTTGCCGACGTAACATCGTAGATCATATACGTAACAGATAAGTCATCGCTATGTTAAAATCGTTTGCACGTTGAAGAGAACAACCGCCAGGATTGCCACCCGTCCGCCGTAAACGAAAACGAGATGGCAGTACAGTCGCTAATGCAATTCAAATGGGAATTATGACGCGACTCCTTATGTAACAACTAGATGGCAGCGTAGTAAACCTGACAAAAGTTGTTAACTTCAAAACCTATAAGGCCGACCTATCTTCTATATATGATCTAGGGTAACATAGAGTGGTATAGTGTGTTTCGAAGACATGGTTGCTTTTTCTATGCAACAGAGAACTTTTCTTATTGAAGATTATTTAAAGGATGGAGACGGAAACTGGAAGTATAATATTGAAGACTGTGAAGAGCAGTTTGTTTCTAGTTTTCCTGATTATGTAATCACTGAAAAATTACGCAGAAATCTTAATAATTTGGTTAGTAATTTAGAGAAACCGGATGCACAGAACGGAAAAGGTATGTTGGAAAGGCTAAAAAACTAACAGAAGATTTAGTTGCTAGTTTGTCTGAACCTAAATGTAAAACCAATGCAGCTTTTTATCATAGCATGAGTCAAGGTTCCAGATTATTAAACAAATTTTATTCTAATATTATTTTAACCACGAATTCTCTCCAAATTAATAAAAAAAATATTAAATTTATATTGTATTTATAGTTTGAGTTTAAACATATTAAACACTTTTTAATCTGTATTCACTCTCAATTTTAATTTTATTTTTGTCTGTATTGGAATCCCCTCCTGAACACGAGTCTTACTCATTCAGGAATGGGCTAGTTTATCTTGCATTGTATTAACTTGTATTCATTTCAAACTTACTAACAATAAAATAAATAAATGAATATGTATATAATAAATACATAAATATATAAATAAATACATAAATTAATAAATACAAAAATAAACAAATAAATAAATGAATGAATGAATGAATGAATGAATGAATGAAAATGAATGAATGAATGAATGAAAATGAATGAATGAATGAATAAATGAATAAATAAATGAATGAATAAATAAATAAATAAATAAATAAATAAATAAATAAACGAATTAACGAACGAACGAACGAATCCTTACTTTATTGCTTGGACATAAGTACCTTATGCATAGCAACGTCAATATAAATAAAATCATACAAAATTATTAGCCAAGTTAAAATATTCTTAATGCTAGAATACAATTTTCTTTTAATTAACGATTTGAATGAATCATAATTTAAGTTTTTAGTTGAATTAGGTAAGCTATTATAAAACTTCAGAGACATATAATAAAAACTATTTTGTGTAGTCTTGTATCTGCATAAATCAAGTCTTATATCATTAAAACTTCTCGTATGGTGTTCGTGAAAATGCAAGTTCAAAGGGAAATTATCTATAGTAGTATATAACAAACACTGCAATACATATAGCAATGGAAGAGTGGGAATTTTACAGAATTGAAATAAATGAATAAATAAATAAAACTGTGTTCATACAATTTCCTTTTAATTAACGATTTGAATTAATCATAATTTAAATTTTTAGTTGAATTAGGTAAGCTATTATAAAACTTCAGAGACATATAATAAAAACTATTTTGTGTAGTCTTGTATCTGCATAAATCAAGTCTTATATCGTTACAACTTCTCGTATGGTGTTCGTGAAAATGCAAGTTCAAAGGGAAATTATCTATAGTAGTATATAACAAACACTGCAATACATATAGTAATGGAAGAGTGGGAATTTTACAGAATTGAAATAAATGAATGAATGAATGAATGAATGAATGAATGAATGAATGAATGAATGAATTAATTAATTAATGAATAAATAAATGTAAAAGAAAAATGCAGAAGAGTCCTCGTAAATCCTTAAAGAAACGGGCATATCTTACGAAATTCTTAAATTAATTCTTAATAACTTAAATTTATAATCTAGAGAGATTCATTCTGTTTGTTTATGTAATTATGTTAAAGTTCTATTTCATATCCACATGTCGGTTTGAAGCACATAGCTTTTTCAGTTTCTCCAGAGTTAAGTGTTTGTGGATTTTGCTAACATAAAAGAAAATGCGGTTTGTTGATTTCTTAATGACTTACCGTATCACTGCAATTTTTATTCCAATATCAGCGACATACCTTTTGCTCATACTATACTTTCATCAGACGCATGGCCGCATGCTCTATCTGTACAGTAGCTCCCACGAATCGTGTGTAGCGCTTGCAGGTGGACAGTATTCGCTATGTTAAGGAGTGACACTGCATAGGTAAAATAAGGACATAGTTAAAATGCAAGGAAAAAGTTTTTGATGTCACTGTAGATAGGCCTAGTTTACTTACCCTTATTTGTCCTTCTAATAAAGCAATTTTGTTTGTTGCAAATTTCATATGTTGGAGGGGATGATAATTACTTAAATGCACTGTATTTAGTGCTGCTGTACAAAGTGCAGATCAAGATATGGCAGTACCGTAACATAAATTCAACTTGAACACGAGTTAGCAACTCCGAAGCCATTGTCTCTAATGGACACGTTGAGTTTCGGAGCACATGATTTCCCTTCAACTGCTCCCGCTCGCGAAGACGAGGGGAGACTGTCTTCGTAGGCCGTTGTTTACTGCGACCACTAATGCAGTCTGTTAGCGAAACCATGTCGCTATACCTTGCAGCACGACGGAATTATTAAATATGTACTTTGTTTCTAGATTAAAGTGAATGTGTGTAGTTACCTTTGATATATGTTGTGCTTGGTGCCTTGTAATCTCCCACGTATATAAGCTACAGTATTAAGCCAGCGTTGTTGTTATGGTAACACCAGCTGGAGAATCCTATTCTTCGGTACATTTCATGCAAAAATGGAATATAGTGAGAGTGTGTTTTTGGAATTTTTATGAGCGTTTCAATTATTTTAATTAAAAGTAGTCTCCTGAAATATTTCACCCTGAAATTTTGCACTCACTCCGTAAGTTTTAATCACTAATATGGCACATATTTCAGAAGTGAGATATAAGGGGAGCGCTAGAGTGCATTACCGCTTTTAACTTTCGCGTTCATTAAATTAAGATCATTGCAATGTGTAGTGTACTTCGCCTCTATGCCGGAGTTACGACTTCAAATCCTACTGAGTCTAAAATTGAATATTTTATTTTCGCAGAAGCGACTGGAATCGAATACGATATCCACGGTATTGCAAGCGATTTACTTTTATTATTACTAGACAGTGGATTTTTTATTTTATTTGGTTATTTAACGACGCTGTATCAACTACTAGGTTATTTAGCGTCGTTGAGATTGGTGATAGCGAGATTATATTTGGCGAGATGAGATCGAGGATTCGCCATAGATTACCTTGCATTCACATTACGGTTGGGGAAAACCTCGGAAAAAATCCAACCAGGTAATCAGCCCAAGCGGGGATCGAACCCGCGCCCGAACGCAACTTCAGACCGGCAGGCAAGCGCCTTAACCGACTGAGCCACGCCGGTAGCTTAGACAGTGGATGCGGGATGATTTATCGTTGAATGTAAGTGCACATTTACTATATGTTACATTTTTTTTTTCATTCAGACCATTGGCTGAACAGGTTTTAAACGTAAACAGACGACGTCAACATGCTACTGTATCTCCGTACAGTCAGAAGGAAAAGAAAAATAACATACTGTAGTATATACCTTACAAGGTTCAGTCCTCGTTATCATTGATTCAATTACCAGCGTTGCAGTAAACGACGATATGTTCTCGTAAGTTGTCGAAGCTGAATCGTCTTCGCCTATCGTTTAAACAATTTTTGTATCGAGAGAATTTCTGAAGAAAACCTCTAAAATGGGGATCACTCAATTTCTTTAGAGGAATATTTGTACTGAGCATCATGTTGCACTTGTCGTTAAACCCGCACAACTAAATGATGATGATGATGATGATGATGATGTAGTAGATGGTTCCTCATATTTCATTTCAACGCATTTCCTGTGCGACGTACTGTTGCAATGTTTCTCTATAGCCGGAGTTCTGGTTTTTATTTCAATTTTACATACATTACACACGATATTGTCTTCTTTAATACATAATGTCATATTTCTTAATTTCATTTCGTATCTCTGAGCGAATTTAACGTTTTGCCATTATGAATGGATCAGCACAATATATTCAACGCGTACTAAATACTTGAGCAGGATAACACAACTGGTCCACACCTATGGAGTAATGGTTAGCACGTCTGGCCGTGAAACCAGGTGGCCCGGGTTCGATTCCCGGTTGGGGCTAGTTACCTGGTTGAGGTTTTTTTCCGGGGTTTTCCCTTAACCCAATATGAGCAAATGCTGGGTAACTTTCGGTGCTGGACTTCGGATTCATTTCACCGGCATTATCACCTTCATCTCATTCGGACGCTAAATAACCTTAGATGTTGATAAAGCGTCGTAAAATAACCTACTAATAATAATATAACATAACTGCACACATTGCGTTGCAATGTTACTATGAACAGACCGGGGTTCCTTCGTTCTGTACGCTGCTGTACTCGCCAGGTACACGAAAGACGGACGGCGCGGCACGTGCCATATACTCTAATACGAAACAACTTCACTTTTTCTTAAGTCATCCGGCATCCACTGTGTTAATTATTACACTCTTTTAACCTGAATAAAAACCAACCAAGTAATCAGCCTAAGCGAGAATCGAACTCACTCCCAGGCGCAATTTCAAATTGGAAGGAAAGCACTTCAGCAGACTGACCAAATTTTGGTTCTGAGTCTGCACAAAGATATAATATATTATAGGCCAACCATTATCGTTTCAGATACGATTTTCAGACGAGATGTTTGAAATCGCACGTTATTGGATGTGCCATTTTGAACATAAAGTAATTATCTTATAATTCCGTCATTATTATTCGTATCGAAGCCTATTAATTCCATAATTATTTGGCAGCAAATGAGGGATACTAAAGTTTTCATAATAATAAGCAATTACAAGCCATTACTAATGCATAACGAAATGGATTAGGCGTGTGTCGGCGTGTTAATTAATAATATTCGCATTTATTAGTTCTGGTATACAAGAGATCTGACGGCCATTACCGAGAGAACGATTCTTCTGACGTACAAGGAGGGACACTCTTTTGAAGTAATCAATTTTAATGCTACTATTTTGGACGAAAGTTAATGATGTAGAACAAAGAATAACAAAGCCAAATTATACAATCCTCAAAGTTTGCCGAGTTACTGCTAGCGAAATTAGCATTCTGCTCCTTCTCAGCTATTGTAAGTTAACTCCTCACTCCTGCTAGCTATTCTTAATAGTTCAGAGTAAGGCTGGAAGTTGGTAAATGAGTGCAAAGTTACAAATTTGTATTATCCATCATTTTTTCTGTCATGTTAGTCCACATTTTCACTTGTGATAGGTAATGCCAAGAGAGGTTTTCATTTTTACAAACAAATTTACGAGCAATTAAAAAAAAAAAAATCTACGAAAATCTAAACTTCGAATGGTATTCTTAACGGTTATGGTACTGATAGAATAACAATTAACCCTGTAAAACTAACAGCTGTATAATCGTTTAAAACCTATAATGATAGTTTATGACTCCAGGCCACATTAATAATATACAGAATGTTTCCGAGGTGGTGTTACAAACTTTCAGGGATGATGGCGAAGGGCATATGTATCAATTTGAGATGAGGAACCCTGGTTCGGAAATGACCGAGTCGAAAGTGACAAACAAAAATAGTTGTGTGAAAATGACATAATTTTATTCCTCTGTACACCTTATTTATGTGTATTTATCTGTACATCTTACACATACTGTATTCATCTGACGTTGTTTACGTTGTCTACTTACAGTATTCCATTCAGTACGCTGTCTGAGGGGTGGGGACAGGAAACTACACTAAAGCAATGCAGATAGCGTAATGTGTAACGGATATGGTCGGTCCTGATATGCACGTCTGTAGAGAGCAGTGTATGTGTACAAGTTGCAGTGTCCAGTCGATCAGTCCTAGTGAAATGGAGGAATAAGCAGACCTGATTTTTGAAAACGGATGAGCCAATGGGAACAGTAGGCAAGCTCACAGATTGTATCGGTGCCAGTACCCACGTAGGAGACATCCGGTCAATACCATCTTTCCACGATTGTTCCAAAGGTTAAGGGAAGGAGGGCACGTGGTGCGAAATTACAATTCCATTTCCACACAACTATTTTTGCTTATAACTTTCGATTCAGTCATTTCCGGACTGGGGTTCCTTATCTCAAATTGATACATGTGACCTTCGCCATCCTCCCTGAAAGTTTGTAACACCAGCTCGGAAACATCCTGTAGATGTCCATAATCATTCCAAATAATTAAGACCTTTTGCAAAGCAAATATAGGTTATCCTTTCTCATTGAAAACTGTATACCTTTAGTAAATAAAAGTGAAGTCTAGGGTTACACATGCTGTTGCTTTGCAGTTAGTCATTGGTTTGACAAAGGGTAAAGGAAGAAAACTTAAAAAAAAAATTACCTGGTCCTCCAAGTTGGGGATTGATGCATCAGCTCCCTGTTCATCAGAAAAAGTTCATAATACTAAAAAGCCTAAAGGATTAAAAACAAACGGAGCATTACGAAGACGAAAAAAGCAACGGAAGAGGACAATAATAATAATAATAATAATTACTTACTTACTTACTGGCTTTTAAGGAACCCGGAGGTTCATTGCAGCCCTCACATAAGCCCGCCATTGGTCCCTATCCTGAGCAAGATTAATCCATTCTCTATCATCATATCCCACCTCCCTCAAATTAATTTTAATGTTATCTTCCCATCTACGTCTCGGCCTCCCTAAAGGTATTTTTCCCTCCGGCCTCCTAACTAACACTCTATATGCATTTCTGGATTCGCCCATACGTGCTACATGCCCTGCCCGTCTCAAACGTCTGGATTTAATGTTCCTAATTATGTCAGGTGAAGAATACAATGCGTGCAGTTCTCCGTTGTGTAACTTCCTCCATTCACCTGTAACTTCATCCCTCTTAGCCCCAAATATTTTCCTAAGCACTTTAATCTCAAACACAATCTCTGTTTCTCTCTCAAAGTGAGAGTCCAAGTTTCACAACCATACAGAACAACCGGCAATATAACTGTTTTATAAATTCTAACTTTCAAATTCTTCGACAGCAGACTGGATGATAAAAGTTCCTCAGCCGAGTAATAACAGGCATTTCCCATATTTATTGTGTGTTTAATTTCCTCCCGAGTATCATTTATATTTGTTACTGTTGTTCCAAGATATTTGAACTTCTCCACCTATTCAAAAGATAAATTTCAAATTAATAATAATAATAATAATAATAATAATAATAATAGTGCTTTATTTTTTTCTGGCAGAGTTAAGGTCGTGAGGCCTTCTCTTCCACTCAACCAGAGGATGAAAAGGAAATACGTGGTAATATAATGTTAATATAAAAGAAAGTTATAGATAAAGACAAAATCGAAACAAAAAATATGCATGAGCCAGAGGATTATCGAACTTAAATACTTACTTAAACTAGATGACAAATTAAATTACATGACTACTTTATAAACTAGTTACAATTGTGAGTTATAATACGTACTCTAGGACACTGTGCGTTCTGAAATAAGATGTTTCACTTTCGACTTGAAAGTTTTTAAGGTCCGTCAGCCCCTAACGTCTGTAGGTAATGAATTTCAAGAACGGATAGTGTCTAGTGCAGTTAGTGACTGCGAAGAAAAGACAAGAAACTCTTGAATAGCGAGCCATTATAGGCCTATTAGGTTATTACCGATTCACGGGTTTTTACTACAACATGCGTGATATTAGGAATTGCAACGCTCGAAATCGCAAGATTTTGCACCTTTTCTCGCTCAATTATGTTTGTAGCTATTCAACTTTGAATATTAGTACGCAGAGTAGCATCGATTTTCAATGAGCCAAGGAATATCCCCTTCTCAAACGTTACATCCGAAGCACTATATACAGGATGTAATTGAACTCTACCAACAAACTCTCAGGGGGTGTTTGGATGAATTATCTGCATAGTTTGAAGTAGGGAACTTATGGCGGCAAAGCCTCATTATTAAATTATCGAAATAAAACGTAATGGCTCGCTTTAAAATCAATAGGGTGAGCTAATTCCTTTATTGTCCATTTCATTAACACAAGTTGCATCGTCGCAGAGACGTTTACAGCACCAATTCTTCGCCCTAGCTTCCTAGGAGAACTCAAGATTTTGGGTTTGAGTACCAGCTATGGGTAATGGGGATCCACATCTCTAGTTACTTGCAAATAGCTATGATTTTGATGCTTGAGTGGAACAAGAAAATATGCTCATTACAATCACTCCAGAATAAGTAGCCTGAGGAGTAAAATTAATTTAGTTACTTTTTGCTTGTTTTTGCCATCAGGTGTTCTCTGTAAATTTAAATTTTCAAGTAATGAATGTGAAAATTCATAAATGTTGTTTAAAAACAGACATGTAACTCAAATTCAGAGAATTTTAGTAATCTGTAGATAAATGTGTGTTACGGGGTACTTCTTGTGTCCCACGCGAAACTGTTCATTTTATGATTAAATTTTATTTGAAGAAGACATTTTCATCTTGTGAGGAAATTTGTATGGCATGAAATCAACAATCTTCATGCTATAGACCGTGTTTCATAAATACTGAAGGGGTTAAAAAGTATTATCGCTAGTAAACTATGGAACTTATGGTAGAAAGAACGAGGAACTCAAACAGTTTTTTTACACCTACAAATGTTCAATGTGTTCACCATAGTTGATACACACGATAATCTATAGTGTCAATTAATTCAGGTACAGTACTCTTCTGAAAGTTAAATTTATTCAGGTACAGTATCTGAATAAATTGAAATTTGAGAAGGGATAATTATGTTTAGGAAATAGTGATGTCACTTCAGACCAATACACTGTAGTTTTCTTAATTCGGCCACAGAAGACGGTGATATTAGTCATATAGAGAATGAAATTCATGACCGTAACAAATGCTGCTTAAAGGAAACATCGTATATGTAGCAAAATTTGATTTCTTATATTGAATTATTTCAACGTTACAATTATTGCTTGTTTGTTAAAATGTGTATAAGATAACGTTATGCAGTTTGTGTTCTTTTTTGTGTGTTTTTTTTGGAAAATATTATTTTAATTAATTAATTAATTAAAATCTTGTGCATCCCTCATGTTTATCGTATGGCTTGTCCTCCCCCCCACACGTTACCTGCCCTTTCTTTACGTTTTCATTGTGCCTAAACGAGACGCTCTACTGTAGTTATATAAATACTGTATAAAAACAATTCTCAATTAGATTTACATTTATAAGAAACATAAAACTTAACGTTAAATAAAGCATTAATATTCTTTTTATTTGAGATTTTACACTTGATCTCAAACATAAGGAAAAAAGAAATTCAAGGCTGCTTGACATTCTAGAATTAACCAGTCCTGATGTTTGAACGTTCGCTTGATTCACTCACAAGCAATCTTTGCATCAACGATGTAGGCAATATTGTCGTGCGGGTTTTCGGCTTTCCGGGCGCTATTAATCTTGCTTTCTCGCTCGTTGTTCAACTCTAATGGCTGGGCTACTACTGCAATATCAGCAACAGGGTCGAAGCTCTCGAACACTGAACTTCTCATATACATCCACAAAAGAGTCCAATCTTATTAGGTCAGGTGGTACTGTCATTCACACGATGGAGCTACCATGGGTGGTTAATTGCTGTCCAAACTTTTAGCTGAGATGATCCCTAACATGGAAGAATAAGACTAATAGTTATAAGCAGTTGTAAGAGAGCGGTTATATACCTTAAGTGACGAAAATTCAGCTCTGAATAAAAAATTAAGTTTGTCTTTAATTTCTCACTCTGAAACGTCCAGAAACTTACGCCTGAACACCAACTGTATACGTCGACAAAGCCAATTACATTCCGTAAACCATACAGGATGGGCCAAAGAAACGGAAGATTTTTAAATAGTGAAATGAAACTTTAAATATTGTATTAAATTAACTTTTATTATATACTAGCCGTACCCGTGCGCTCCGCTGCACCCGTTAGAAATAAATATAAAGTAATTACATAATTAAAATAGGACATTTGATCCAGGGAACATTCGTGTTTGATAGAAGGATAAATCGTTTAATATGTTACTTAATTTAAATTGTATTTAAAATATTAAAGTGCAATCATTTTGATCCAGAGACCACTCATTTGGTGCAATGACAATTCCTTTAACATGTTTCTTAATTGTCATTACCAATTATTTTTGGAAAAGAAAATTAATAGAAAAATTTTGGCTACAGATTTATTATTATGTTTATATTATATTATATTATGAAAAAGTGTTATATTACATTATATTATATTATATGTAAAAAGTGTTGATAACTGATGTACTCGAATTAGAAAGTTTTTAATTTGTTGTGGGAGCTCTTGAATCTCAGGACGAACAGCTTTTACAACAGCGCAACATAATCTGCTTGGCTCATTACCCAATTTTTTTTGCATTGCATTTATTGCATATGTATTTTTAACACGATTCAATTGAGCATAGTTAAAATTTGAACTATAAAATAATGGATTGCTAAGCTAACGTACTATTACTGCATACTAAATCAATACACTCTCGTTGTTCGTTAATTCTCTGAGATAAAAATGAATATGTTCATAAACATTATTATAAGAAATACAGGAAATGAATATACAGAATAACCTTCCAAGTTTTCTGTGCATAAGAAGCTATTTTAATCTTACCTGTCCTCTATTCACTCACAAGTTACTGTAATAACATTATAGCATTATGTCCATCCAGAGAAACTACACTTTCCAATGATGAAATAATAATTAATTATATAAATCGGTTAATTTAGTTTCCGATATTACTTCAGTTAAAGTGGCTTTGGTGGCAATGGAATTAGCATTTCTTTCACAAGCACAGAAACATTGTCTGTAGGCTATGTTTCATAGCTTTCGATTGTTGTGTCCAAGGCCCCTTATAGACGAAGTCATTTGTTTTTTATTTCAATACACCGCCTTAGATGACAGTTATTTTAATTTTAAAACTCATTTATCTCATTAAATATCAGTCCTATCAAAATTCTTCAGAGAATAAAACTTATAAGAAATCATTTTTAAAGAAACTTTTGTTATGTAACATATTTCACAAAAATCAATAATAAGCGAGATATTTCGATTTATTTAATTCAGGCCTCCTTATAACCCCCTTTTTAAATAACGTATTTTGAATGCCATATAGCCTATAATCTAAGTCACAACGAACTTAGTTTATATTCCAATTTTCATCGAAATCGGTTCAGCCATAATCGCGTGAAAAGGTAGCAAACAGACAGACAGACAGACAGACATACAAACAAAAATTAAAAAAAAGCGATTTTCGGTTTCAGGGTGGTTAATTATATATTTTAGGACCAATTATTTTTTGAAAATCGAAAATTGCCAGAAAAATTTCGGCTACAGATTTATTATTAGTAGGCCTATAGATGAAACTATCGCTGTGTCATAACTCGGTGGCGTTACCTTGAGGAATAATTAAGTAAACAAATCATCTCGCCCCCATAGCATGTATCTCAGTAAACTTAACTCGGTCCCATATTTTCGAATGAAATGTCTTGACACTTTGAAGGAATTTGTATTGCATCATAAGGGGTTAGGTACAACTTACAGCAGTAAAATTTTTGGAAATATTCAACTTTCATACTGTTGCACGGTCTTACTCAAACCAAGTTGATCTGCTGATACGAAAATTTCTTCTTCTCAATTGATCACTTAAAAATTTTGAATCATTCTCACATACCTAACGAACTGCATTAACAATTTGCTCACAACCATTGACATCCTCAAAGGAATATGGCCTGTTTCTTCTAAATTGGGAACCCAGGTTTTAATCGCATGTGAAGGAGGCTCCAGATCATGACGACGGAGTTAAAAGTGGCGGCGAGCAGCTTCTGCGCATTGATCATATTGGTAATAAGATTTTACAGCAAATCTTCGTTGATCATACCAGTCCAATTCTCCATCTATACTAATAATAAATCTGTAGCCAAAATTTTTCTGGTAATTTTCGATTTTCCAAAAACAATTGGTGTTAACACGTATAATTAACCATCCTGAAACCGAAAATCGCTTTTTTGAAATTTTTGTTTGTATGTATGTCTGTCTGTATGTTTGTTACCTTTTCACGCGATTATGGCTGAACCGATTTCGATGAAAATTGGAATATAAATTAAGTTCGTTGTAACTTAGATTATATGCTATATGGCATTCAAAATACGTTATTTAAAAGGGGGGTTATAAGGAGGCCTGAATTAAATAAATCGAAATATCTCGCTTATTATTGATTTTTGTGAAGTATGTTACATAACAAAAGCTTCTTTAAAAATGATTTCTGATAAGTTTTATTCTTTGAAGAATTTTGATAGGACTGATATTTAATGAGATAAATGAGTTTTAAAATTAAAATAACTCCATCTAAGGCGGTGTATTGAAATAAAAAACAAATGACTTCGTCTATAAAAGGCCTTGGACACAACAATCGAAAGCTATGAAACATAGCCTACAGACAATGTTTCTGTGCTTGTATGAAGTAATATCGGAAGCTAAATTAACCGATTTATATAATTAATTATTATTTCATCATTGGAAAGTGTAGTTTCTCTGGATGGACATAACACTATAATATTATTACAGTAACTTGTGAGTGAATTGAGGACAGGTAAGATTAAAATAGCTTCTTATGCACAGAAAACTTGATAGGTTATTGTGTATATTCATTTCCTGTATTTCTTAAAATAATGTTTATGAACATATTCATTTTTATCTCAGAGAATTAACGAACAACGAGAGTGTATTGATTTAGTATGCAGTAATAGTACGTTAGCTTAGCAATTCATTATTGTATAATTCATATTTTGACTATGCTCAATTGAATCGTGTTAAAATACATAAAATATATATATATATATATATATATATATATATATATATATATATGCAATAAATGCAATGCAAAAAAATTGGGTAATGAGCCAAGCAGATTATGTTGCGCTGTTGTAAAAGCTGTTCGTCCTGAGATTCAAGAGCTCCCACAACAAATTAAAAACTTTCTAATTCGAGTACATCCGTTATCAACACACTTTTACATAATGTAATATAATATAATATAATATAATATAATATAATATAATATAATATAATATAATATAATATAATATAATATAATATAAACATAATAATAAACCTGTACACAAAATGTTTCTGTTAATTTTCGCTTTTCCAAAAATAATTGGTAATAATAATTAAGAAACATGTTAAAGGAATTGTCATTGCACCAAATGAGTGGTCTCTGGATCAAAATGATCGCATTTTAATATTTTAAATACAATTTAAATTAAGTAACATATTAAACGATTTATCCTTCTATCAAACACGAATGTTCCCTGGATCAAATGTCCTATTTTAATTATGTAATTATTTTATATTTATTTCTAACGGGTGCAGCGGAGCGCACGGGTACGGCTAGTTTTTAATAAATTGCATCAATCAGGGTAAACAATAACAATGAATCTAACAAGCAAACGTTCTGATGGGGTCAGATAAAAAAGTTAAATTTTTCTTCCACCATGTTAATAATGTCAAAAGAAGTGCTTATACAAATTTTGGTCATTCGACCGCATTTACAAGGACCGTAAAAAAATAAGATCGCTAGGGGCCGTTAACAGAAAGAAAACACAATTTCATCAGA
This sequence comes from Periplaneta americana, assembly GCA_025594305.2. Classification (NCBI taxonomy): domain Eukaryota; kingdom Metazoa; phylum Arthropoda; class Insecta; order Blattodea; family Blattidae; genus Periplaneta; species Periplaneta americana. The sequence continues at coordinate 174,919,635 of JAJSOF020000005.1, forward strand.
CAAATTTATTGGAACAGACACAGCAATTTTTGAGCTATTGTTCAACATATTTTTCATCGGAATTGAGACATTTCTCAACATGGGATCGACACAGGTGCAGACGCAGTCAAACGCTGGTTCCGATCTGAGGCGGCTGACTTCTACGACACAAAAATTGATCCTATGGTATGAAAAATGCCTCAATTCCAGTGGGGGACATGTTGACAAATAGCACAAGAATTGCTGTATCTGTTTCAATGAATATTTCCATGCAATTGTGCTTTTTCCTATACACGGCCCCAGGGAAAATCACTTTGTAGACGGCCTCGTAATTGCGGTCGAGTGGCCAAAATTTGTATAAGCTCTCCTTTTGACATTATTAACATGGTGGAAGAAAAAAATTAACTTTTTACCTGCCCCCATTAGAATGTTTGCTTGTAAGCCTACTAAAATAATCGATTTACTATCAAGAACAAAATTAAAATCTCCTGTTTCTTTGGCACATTCGCTGTTCAGATCGTTATCAAATACATGTACATTAAATTATGGTTTCTCATTATTTTCTACATTAAACTATCCGATGGTTTAATACATTGCATTGGTAATTAAATTCCATTTCGGCCTGAGGACCCAGCTGGTGAATGATCGTGGCAGGTTTCAGCCCTCACTACAATTGAGGAGAATTAGCCGATAAATATGCATGCAGGTCTATTTCTATGCAATAAAATATGTGGACGTTGCAATGCACAGATACTGCTGTAGTAATGTCAGAATTTACAAATAACTAAAACTCGTACTACTCTTCGGTATATAGAGCCTTCCAAAAGTGGAATTTATTGCTGGTTTCTTTCTAACATTATGAAATGAAATTTATAGCAGCAGCCATAACGCAATTACAGCTTAAATAATGTTCAATATGTTTGCATGCGAAACCATCAAATAGACCGCAACTAAAATAATCTAAACATATCACCTGGAAGATCTGCCGACAGTGTAATTTGCATGTTTCAAAACTCATTTTTATTTGTTTTATTTACGCAGTGGTGTATATGATCTTTTACTGAAACTGTGAGGTTTGCTACATTTTCAGACATTAAGATCCCGAGCAGTACTAATAGTCAGTTTTAATGGATACGTATTTCTGGCAGTGAAGTACCCGGCGTGTTAGCAAAAGAAGGGACTAAGATTGCAGTCACTTGTCAATGGATTCATATACATTGCAAATAATTCCGTCCATAAACTTAAAACACAAATTGACACAGACATCAATACCCCTTATTCTGTGTGTGTATGTATGTATGTATGTATGTATGTATGTATGTATGTATGTATGTATGTATGTATGTATGTATGTATGTATGTATGTATGTATGTATGTATGTATGTATGTATGTATGTATGTATGTATGTATGTATGTATGTATGTACGTATGCATATATGTATGTATGTATGTATTCATATATGTATGTATGTATGTATGTATGTATGTACGTATGTATGTATGCATATATGTATGTATGTATGCATGCATATATGTATGTATGTATGCATATATGTATGTATGTATGTATGTATGTATGCATGTATGTATGTATGCATATATGTATGTATGTATGCATGTATGTATGCATATATGTATGTATGTATGTATGTATGTATGTATGTATGCATATATGTATGTATGTATGCATATATGTATGTATGTATTGTTGTATGTATGTATGTATTGTTGTATGTATGTATGCATATATGTATGTATGTATGTATGCATATATGTATGTATGTATGTATGCATATATGTATGTATGTGTGTATGTATGTATATGAAGTCTATATACAACAGCATGCTCCACCACTGTTCCTGCAGTACTACATGCCTATGTATGTATGTATGCATATATGTATGTATGTATGTATTAATGTATGTATGAATGTATGTATGTATGTATTAATGTATGTATGTATGTGTAAGAGAGAGAGAGAGAAGATGTGTGTGATGTCTCCATTTTATTACAGATCATTATCAGCATTATCACCATCGTTCCAACTGATCGTATGTCTACTCAAAATTCGAAATTCAACGAAGAAGACAAATGACCACTTAATTTTGCCTGGAACCCTCTATCGGGGACAGAATTCTTCTAATATGCCGTAAATCTACGCCACTTCATCCAGAATCTTAATTTCTTACTTTAGGAAGTAATGTTAAGATTTTATCGCACTTTAAAATCCATGTTTCTTGGCACGGTTTGAATCTCGGATCGCATAACTTGCATCGTAATATACCGTAGATGGAATTAATGACATCTTCATGAGATTACGTGACATTGTAGTTTGGAAGCATATCGAGAAAAATCTGATATTCCTTTTATCAAGCTGGTAAGCTATTATTGTTACTATGTGACTCAAATTTCAGAACAATTAAGGCATTATGAGTTAAAATACCCTCAAGAAGAGAATGAGAAAATCTGGTTACTTCTATTTATCTGTCTCAGTACAATTAATGATGCTATTTACAATAGATATTTAAAAAAATGCATTGTTAAAGTAACTTTTCAAAAGAAACAGAAGAATTGAAATTATGAATAATGAAAAATAAAATGGGATGAATATATCCCTTTTCCTACAAAATATGTGGCATACATAGCCTATAATTAGAAAATTAATCAATGGAAATTCTGATAGAAACAAGAGCTAGTTCTGATCCCCGAAACGATGATGTTCACGACGGTAATATTGGTAATGGTGAGAATAATAATAATAATAATAATAATAATAATAATAATAATAATAATAATAATAATAATAATAATAATGGCAATGATAACAATGATGCTCATTCATTTAGTGTTCTGCCAAGGGCAGGTCTTTCACTGCAAAACCAGCATTTTTCAATATTTCCTATTTTTTGCCTTTCTCTTTGTCTCCTCACGTGATCTAAATATTTTAATGTCGTCTATCATCTGATAACTTCTTCTGCCCCGAACTCTTCTCCCGTTCACCATTCTTTCCAGTGCAACAATAATGATAGACCTAATGATAATAATAATAATGAGTTATTAAAATTTTAACGTATCTAAAATTATTTAAAAAATTATTCTGTTATTTGTGCCATTGTCTTAAAATCACTCAAATGTTGTTCTAAATTAAATTTGGTTTACAAAACTTTAAAATAATATTGAAAATTAAAATATGTTTAATGTTGTTTTGAACTTATTGTAAATTATTATTTTATCGGACGTTCAACTTTCCTCCCACATGCGTGTTTTTGTTGAGTACAATTTTAGAGTTAAATATATATATATTTTTTATATATATATATATATATATATATATATATATATTTTTCTATCCTTTCTACATTTTCGTCTGCGGTTGCTTTCTTATTTCATGTATAATTTTGTTCTCTTATTCCCTTATATTTCTTTGCATTTGTTACTTTAGTATTCATTATTACCGTTGTCTCTTATTTGTAACATCACAATAAATCAACACATCACATTAAGATGTTGATTCGCCTGAAGCTCTACAACCCGCCTTGCCTTGACATGAAAAGTGACTTGTTCCGCTGTTGTGCTGCGCTTCTCTTCAGACTGTAACCGGAGAACATCACGTACCCTTGCCTTGCTACTTCGTCAACGAGTAAAGCCCTACAAATTACAATTTGTTTAGGCCTTTTGCTAATATAAATGTTGGCAATTAGTTAACGAGCTAGGTCCTTCCCCCTGTTGCTAGGCAACCAGAACACATCAAGAATATCCCTGAGCTTAGAATCAGCTTTCGACAGTGCTTGCTGCCAGGCTGTGAGCTAAACCTACAACAGGGCCAACATTGTTTCAGTTCGCCTCTGTCTTCGTCTAAACGTATACGCACACAATTATCGCTAAAACTGGCGGATCGGGTTGCGGATAAAGGACAGAGAGTTTCTGTGGAAGCAATATCCTATGTATTTCTCCGTAGCAGACAATATGTCAACTCGCTATGAACAGCAAAGGAAGTTACAAACGTAATCAAATGGTGTTTCGTCACTGCATTAATAATAATAATAATAATAATAATATTGATGTTATTGTTATCATCATTATTATTATCATACTGTTGTTATTATTAATATTTATTAGTATATTATTATACTAACAATAAGCCTAATAATAATAATTATTTATTTATTTATTTATTTATTTATTTATTTATTTATTTATTTATTTATTTAGAATATTAACGTGCAAAAACAACAGCACAAGGCCAATTACAGTTTAGCACGATACAAAACAGAACAAAACAACAAATGATGATGAGAATGAATGATAGAAAATGGCAATGAGATGAAATACAAACAATAATAGTCTACATCAATCATTGATCAAATAATAATTATAAAATTATAAATTAGTACAATGAGATAATTGAAATAATGGAATAATAATAATAATAATAATAATAATAATAATAATAATAATAATAATAATAATAATAGCCTAATGTGTCCCTTGAAGGGCAAAGGCCTCCTGCTAGAGGGTAGCTCTGTTTCACTAACGCGGTGAGCTACTCCGCATTAGGTTGTGTCTAGTGTTTCTTTGTCTGGTTGGAGTTGATTTCGCTGTCACTTTGATTAATTTGATTTCACTAACACTTTTATTATATTGAATGCACTTTCACTGAGTCAACTTGGGATGTTGTTTGTGGCTGGCACTGTCTTCGTTTGTAGTCGACTTCCAATTGTTCTCCATGTTCCCCTGCTTCTTGCTATTCTGGACCATTGCTGGCCTGCTTGTGTTGTGTAGAAGTCTGCCCACCTCTTCCTTGGTCTGCCTCTGTGGCGGTCTCCTGTGCGCGGGTCCCACATGGTGGCTCTGTATGTCCATCTTTCGTCTTTCATCCGCGCGATGTGGCCTCCCCACTTCCACTTCAATTTGTTTGCTCTTTGTGTGACGTTTGTTGTTGATGCCATTTGGGACAGCGAATCATTGGAAATTCTGTCTCTCATAGTTATTCCCAATATCTTTCGTTCCATTTTCCTTTGGCATATTTCTAGCGCATTCATCTGTCTGTTTGTTGTCGACCATGTTTGGCATCCTTAGAGTAGTGTTGGGTAGACGCAGGTTTGTAGTACTTCGAATTTGAGTCTTCTGCTGATTGACTTGTCCAGGAGTATGAACTGGAGGGACCACAAGGTTTTCCAAGCTAAGGATATTCTTCTTCTTATTTCTTTTCCAGTCTTGTCTTTAAAGGAAATTAGTTGGCCTAGGTATGTGTATTCCGTTGCATATGGTAGCGTTGTTCCGTCAATTGAGATGGGGATTTCTTGTCTGTTTGTCATCAGCTGTGTTTTTGTCATGTTCATTGATAAACCTGCGGTTTTGCTTTGTGTACAGAGTTGTTTGAGCATTGACTGTAGTTCTTCTGGTGCTTTTGCGAACAGGACTACGTCGTCCGCGAATCTTAGGTCTGTTAGGTGTCTTCCGTTTATGTTTATTCCCTGTTGCTTGTTCCAGTTCATTTTTCTGAATACATTTTCCAAAACGCTTGTAAAGAGTTTGGGAGAGATTGGGTCACCTTGTCGTACTCCACGTTCTAGACGAAATGATTGACCTTCTTTTTCTGTTCTTACCTTAGCAAAGTTTTGTCTATAAATATTGCTCAATAGACGAATGTATTTCCTTCCACTCCCTGTAATAATGGAATAGTCTACATAATAATAATAATAATAATAATAATAATAATAATAATAATAATAATAATAATAATAATAATAAAAGTAAAAATACAAGCATTGATTTTCTGTTCAAATTTCGCTAACATTTTGATGACATGTTTCCATTTGAATCTAGCTAGCCCGCCTTTTCTTACCGACCTGTATGTTATCTTGAAGTTTTGTAGCTAGGGTTATTTATCAAGATTATAATGTATTTGTTCTTTAACATTTCTCTTGTGACACTGGAGAAAGTCGAAATAGGGACAAAATAAATATTTTCAGCAGTTTTCTTTATTTACTTACTTACTTCTGTATTTATTTATTTATTTATTTATTTATTTATTTATTTATTTATTTATTTATTTATTTATTTATTCTGGTGTAGTTAAGGCCGTCAGGCCTTCTCTTCCACACCACCAGAAATACAAATACAATAATAGAAATAAAAAAAATCACACTATAAATAAAGTAAAGCCACACAAAAATATACACAGGTTCCAGTCACACAAACTTTAGATGAGTGATTAAGTATCGTAATTAATTATTTCCTAACCAATTTACTAATAGGCTAGAAACAAGAAACTTGCAATTTTAATCATGAGTAAAAACACAAATCAACACTTCTAGCAATGCCTAAGACAAAATTTTCTAATTTAATTTTGAATTGTGATAAAGTCCGGCAGTCCCTGACGTCATTAGATAACGAATTCCTGAGGCGAGTCATTTCTACAGTGTATGAGGATGAGTATAAAGATGTTTTATGTTGAGGGGTAGGAAAAAGTGCTTGATATCGGTTTCGAAGAGTTGTAAGAAATTGAAAGCGTGATAACAGATAATTCGGAGTAGAAGTATGCATGATTCTAAACAGAAGAGACAGCGAATGTAGTGTTCTTCGTTCCTTCAGACGCACCCATGAATGTAACTGGAGGGGAGGCGCTATATGGTCAAGTAGTTTTCTGAAATAATTTTCTTTTAAGCATCAGTTTATGTTAGATGAGTATAAAAATATGTTAGAAGCGGTACAAAGTTACCCCAAATGACTGTACAATAAGTCAAAAGAAGGATAATTATTTAATGTGCCGTTAATCAAGGTACATTTCAGTTATCTTCAAAGGCAATTTAATTATTCCTGATCAACATGGTTTTCTCCCTGGTAAAACAACAGAAACTGCTCCTTACGAATTTAATAACTATATTTATGAAAAACTTGATAAAGGTGAACATGTAGTTGTATTATTTTTTTATTTATCTAAGGCATTTGATAGTTTGGATATTAATTATATATGTATAAAATTAGAAGCCTTAGGTCTTAGAGGTACATTTTTAGCATTTTAAAAATCATACTTGTCTAATTTAAAAATATGTGTAAATATTAATGGTATTCTTTCTAATGGGTTTTATATAAATATGGGAGTCCCTCAGGGTTCTGTACTTGGACCTCTTATATCTTTACTTTGCATAAATGATTTGATTAATTATATAAAGGAAGATAAAGTTTTATTATATACAGACGATACCTCTATTACTGTTTGTTCGGAGTCTTGTAATGATTTGATAAGTATAGTTGACATAGCTATATCTCAGTTCAAAACGTGGTTTGGCTACAACAAATTAATTGTTAATATTAATAAGACTGTATGTTTAAAATCTGTTAATCAACACAGTACTAAATTTCTTGTCATAATTGTGGATAATTTATTGACTTGGAACGAGCATTCTGATTTTATTGCTAAAAAACTTTGTTCTGCTATTTTGCAACTGAGAGATATACTAAACACCAAAATATTGATTTCAATTTACTATTCACTTGCTTATGCATATCTCAGTTATGCCGTTTTCTTATGGGGTAACCCTACCAATGTTAATAGGATATTTATTGCACAAAAAAGAATTATACGATCCATTTTCAAATCGAGTTTTGACTCATGCAAACCTTATTTTAAACAATACAAAATTTTTAACATTTCCATCCATTTATATTTACAAATGCCTAATTTTCTTCAAACAGAATGAAAATAAATACAATAAGAACCTAGATTATCATAATTATAATATACGAAATGCACATCTGTTCTCAATAAAAAATCATAGACTTGTGACATATGAAAAATCGCCTGCCTATACTGGCATTGTGTTTTGTAATAAATTACCGTTGCAGATACAATCTTTACCTTATGAAAAATTTAAAGTGAAAGTGCAAGGGATTTTAACTGATCAAACTTTTTATTCAGTAAAAGAATTCTTAAATCACAAGTTATGATATATGCAATACTACTTGAATATATTATTTATTTAAAATGTATTTTAACTTGTAGTGTTTTTAATTTTATTGTTTTTTATTTATTATGTAATTGACTAGTACATCCATGTTTATGGCCATGTATAGAATAAACAGTCAATCAATCAATCGATTCAAGGATTTTTATCTTCTCGTAGTGTTTGAACTTGGGAAGTTTGGATTGTGATGGCAATTACGCCTTACATACATTAAAAAAAAAGGCGTATGAAATACAGTATTTCTACATGAACTAATGTTTATTGATAGAAATCCGCAGGCTTTTGTAAAGTTCCGAGTCACTCTGTGGGCAAATTAATATTGGAGTTACGTTACGAAACATTTACATAATTAGTTCCCAGAATTAAGCCTAAAGTCTGAATTCCAGATATTGCATATTTACTTAAATATCGCCAAATACTGGTTGTAATGAATGCCAAAATTGTAGTTATTACATCATTTCTATAGCCAATGCAATTTGTTTATAGTAATTTCTGAGTTTCTGGATCTGAAATTCTCATTAATTTTGATTGCTGTAATCATGAGATTTTGATATTGAAATTATCAGAGCGCTTGTAAATTACGACGGCTTCAAATTCTAACAATACTAATTGCTTTCTAAATATAGATAGTCAATTAACATTGGCTTGGTAATTACTGCCGTTGTCAACGCTTATATGTTCAACTCCCCCTAATAGCCGTGAATTTTCATCACATCAAATATTTAATTTTAATAATTCCTGGCATCGTTTTAAATATTAAATTCATTTAGGCCTAACATTATTGTTGTGATTATAATATTCATATATATATATATATATATATATATATATATATGTTTGTGATTCATGTAACCATAATGTACTACCATTGTATTTAATGTTATTTTTGTCTGGCCACACCTGATCCTATGCTTTCAGCCTTAGTTTTGTTAATATTGTTATTTTTCAATCACATTTTAATTAGGCCTAATACTCAGTCCATAATATTTTTATTCTTTCAAATGATATTTGTGGTGGCCGCTGAAATTGTTTTCTATCATTTCGCTCTTGCTAATGTCCATGTAAATCAGTTGTATTAATTATTATATGTCCGTGCAATAATAAACCGTCAATTTCCCATGGAACATGTTGACAGCAATACGTATTTTTGACACTAAAAATAGACTCGCTTGTTTAAATGTTCAGTTTTCGTCATGTGACTGATGTCTGTACAAAGCTCGAAACTATTCCTTATTGTAGGATTGTAGTAAAATCCTTCTTTATTTTATAGTTTATAAATCTTAAGGAGGGACATATAGAACCTGAGCAAGATATTTATCATATCGTTTCATTTGGCTTTCTGATTTTCACAACTTTCACACTCGAAATCAATAATGCCCTATCCTAAAAATTTCTTCACACAACACTGTGTTATACTCTTTATGTTTCGCAGTGACTCTTGCTAAAGCTTGAAATCCCCCTTTCCTACCAGTGATTGACGGGAGCTGTCAAAAAAAAAAAATTGAAAATTCACCTATTAAACAAACACCTCACTGCCATTAAATGTAAAATATGGTATGTTTACTCACCCTTTATCTCCTTCCTCTCTTAATTTTACTATTTGAGTATAATTACTAGGATTAATATAGCTATTTACTGAATAATATAATTTATTTTTCAGTGTATCTTATCTGAAAGTTAGAATTTATAAAACAGTTATATTATCGGTTGTTTGTATGGCTGTGAAACTTGGACTCTCACTTTGAGAAGGAACAGAGATTAAGGGTGTTTGAGAATAAGGTTCTTAGGAAAATATTTGTGGCTAAGATGGATGAGGTTACAGGAGAATGGAGAAAGTTACACAACGCATAACTGCACGCATTGTATTCTTACCTGACATAATTAGGAACATTAAATCAAGACTTTAGAGATGGGCAGGGCATGTAGCACGTATGGGCGAATCCAGAAATGCATATAGAGTGTTAGTTGGGATGCCGGAGTGAAAAAGACCTTTGGGGAGGCCGAGACGTAGATGGGAAGATAATATTAAAATGGATTTGAGGGAGGTGGGATATGATGGTAGAGACTGGATTAATCTTGCTCAGGATAGGGACCGATGGCGGGTTTATGTGAGAGCGGCAATGAATCTCCGGGTTCCTTAAAAGGCAGTAAGTAGTAGTAGTAGTAGTAGTAGTAGTAGTAGTAGTAGTAGTAGTAGTAGCTTATATTTTTAGATTAACACTTTACTTGAATATTTTTATGTCATTACTGTCTTGTAAAATAAATTTATTGTAACCCTTCTAATTTATTGATCACCTGAAGGCCTTAACTCTATCAGACGAATAAATAAATGGATGGATGGATGGTTGGATGGATGAATGAAATGGATGCATTGATTATAAGTGAATGTTAGAACAATCCAATGCACACTCAGAATATTTATGGGAACCAATGTGGTCTTATTGTGTTACGTCTTTTTTGAACATTTTGACTTCGGCTAGAAATCAGCTATTATTCTTCGTCAAGAAGAATTATTTATCCCATTGTGGATCGCCAATGCGCGCTTTTGATTTCAAATATTAACCCATTAGTATTTTACTAAAAGCTAGTAGTAATAGTAGTAGAAGTAGTAGTATGAGTATGAGTGTTAGTAGGGGAAGTAATAGTAGGAGTAGCAGTAGTAATAGTGGGAGTAGAAGTGGTGGTGGTAGTAGTAGTAGTAGTACTAGGCATAATGGAAGAGGGAGTGGGTGTAGTAGTGGGAGTAGTAGAAGTAATAGTAATAGTGGGAGAAGTAGTGGGAGCAGTAGTAGAAGTAGTGGGAGTGAGTGTAATAGTGAGAGTAGTAGAAGTAATAGTGCGAGTGGGAGTAGTAGTAGTAGTAGAAGTAGTGGGAGTAGAAGTAGTGGGAGCGAGTGTAATAGTGAGAGTAGTAGAAGTAATAGTGGGAGTAGTAGTAATAGTGCGAGTGGGAGTAGTAGTAGTAGTAAGTAGTGGGAGTAGAAGTAGTGAGAGTGAGTGTAATAGTGAGAGTAGTAGAAGTAGTGCGAGTGGGAGTAGTAGTAGTAGAAGTAGTGGGAGTGAGTGTAATAGTGAGAGTAGTAGAAGTAATAGTGGGAGTAGTAGTAATAGTGCGAGTGGGAGTAGTAGTAGTAGTAGTAGTAGAAGTAGTGGGAGTGAGTGTAATAGTGAAATAGAAGTAATAGTGGGGTAGTAGTAAGTGCGAGTGGGAATAGTGCAAGTAAAAGTGGGAGTAGTGGAGAGTGGTGTAATAGTGAGAGTAGTGGGGGGAGTAGTAGTAGTAGTGCGAGTGGGAGTAGTAGTAGTAGTGGGAGTGAGTGTAATAGTGAGAGTAGTAGAAGTGGGAGTGGGTGTAGTAGTGAGAGTAGTAGAAGTAATAGTGGGAGTAGTAGTAATAGTGCGAGTGGGAGTAGTAGTAGTAGTAGTAGTAGAAGTAGTGGGAGTGGGAGTAGTAGAAGTAATAACAATTGTGGGAGTGAGAGTAGTGGAAATAATAGTAATAGTGGGAGTAGTAATAGAAGTAAAAGTAGTGGGAATATAGAAGTAAAAGAAGTAGTGGGAGTGGGTATAGTAGTGGGGGAGCAGTAGTAGAGTAGTGGGAGTGGGTGTAGTAGTGAGAGTAGTAGAAGTGGGAGTGGGTGTAGTAGTGAGAGTAGTAGAAGTAATAGTGGGAGTAGTAGTAATAGTGCGAGTGGGAGTAGTAGTAGTAGTAGTAGTAATTGTAGTAGAAGTAGTGGGAGTGGGAGTAGTAGAAGTAATAACAATAGTGGGAGTGAAAGTAGTGGAAATAATAGTAATAGTGGGAGTAGAAGTAGTGGGAATAGAAGTAAAAGTAGTGGGAGTGGGTATAGTAGTGGGGAGCAGTAGTAGAAGTAGTGAGAGTGGGTGTAGTAGTGGGAGTAGTAGAAGTAATAGTATCCTTGAGCTGAAGCATGATGTGATTTTTCAGCTTAGCTTGAGCGGTAGCAAGTTTGCCTTGCTGATCTGAATTGCCATCGGTTGTGGGTTCGATTCCCGCTAATGTCGATTACTTGGGTGAGTTTTTCCGAGATTTACCCAACCGTAAAGAGAATGTCAGGTAATGTATGACGAATTCTCGGCCTCATCTCGCCAAATACCATCTCGCTATCACAAATTCCATCGACAATAAATAACCTAATACGACTTCCCAGAATAATAATAATAATATGCATTTAAAAAATGAACCATAGTTCTTCGAAGCGGGGAGGAAGCCAGTATTGAAAAAATTATAAAAGCGTCACCATTACCAATGACTCAACAACAGATGCAACTGTTAATCCATAATATGAGTGATGTAAATTTATTTTTTTAGTCAGCATTTATAAATGAAAAATTCAGAACATTATATGATATTTTAAAATGCTCGCCGGATGGGATAAAATGACGAAGAAAAGAGGACATATCCTCCTTTTGCCGGACCGATGGTAAACTTACTCCTGCTGGGTCTGAACTCGCGAACCTCTGATCCAACGACCAGCATGATAACCGTTAAACTAATTCTCTATTTGTGACTACAACAAAATAGCACTGATGCCTTTAAAGGGGGGATATACAGGCTGGAGGTTAAAAAATAGTACCGTATATTTAACGCTCATTTTCTGTAACTTGTATTTTCCAAAATCGTTTTTGTGATAACTCGGTAAGTTTTTAGATACCGCAGCACAATTTTTCATGCAAATTTTCCTTCATACTTGTGAACAAGATCAACTACAATTATAGCTGTAACATTTATAGCTTATTTTTAAATAATTTTTATACCCAAAACTACATTAAAAATTTTACTTCTCATAAGAAATTAATAAAAGAAATACTTCTATTGCAGACGTTCCAAAGATTGTAGTTCATATTGCTCATTTTACATTCAGGAATAAATAGAAAAAAGAATTACTGAGAAATATTCATATTTGTAGACATTATCATAAAAATGTCACATAAGTGTACAAAAACGGCCACTTTTTTGTTTTGATAATTTATTACTCATAAGGGTGAAACTTTAAGTAAATCTGAAAATAGTCTATAATTGCAGAAGCAGTGAATACTGAGCATGTCAAATTGCAAGGTGAAAGAGTCGTTAGTTGCTGAGAAAGAAAATTTTAAATTTCCATAATTTTTTAGTGCTCGAACCTATATATCGCTCCTTAAATATTGTGTTATATTGTATTGTATTTATTAACATTCCATAGTATTAATACATTGCTTCACAGCTAGAATATGGGACAAGTCAAAAAATTTAATACTACTATAAAGTCTTAATTTATAGTCACAGTCTAGTTGAAATGTATACAAATAGGTTTACAATATAGTCTACTAGTACAACACATAGTTTTAGTATTAATTTCATGAATAAATAAATAAATAAATAAATGAATGAATGAATGAATGAATGAATGAAATAAATAAATAAATAAATAAATAAATAAATAAATAAATAAATAAATAAATAAATAAATAAATAAATAAATAATAAATAAATAAATAAATAAATGAATAAATAATGTCGTGAATTCACCTACAGAATAGAAGACGTGAAAAATTAGGTACTTTTTAAATTTGGCTCTAAATAATCTTACGTTTTGAGTTCATTACCCAAACAATAACCATAGTGCATTGCTCTTGTCATCAATATTTCCCATACAATATACTCGTGCTGATATTTGTCAGTTACTATTGTTATGAGTTAATTAATTCTAGGTGAAAATACCAAAACATGAAACTACTGATTTTCACTTGTGACCCGATCCAGTTTCACATTTGTTTTCACATGCTGTTGGTTAATAATTGCGATGAAAATCAGATTCGATTTCCCATTTGTTGATAATTACACTGTGCAGCATTGATTACAAGTGCCGTAAATCCTCATCTTTTATGTACCAAAATCATTTAATTTCTGCGCATTTGCAAAAGCGTTAGAAAATAGTGTGTGAGTGCATATTATACTACTTTCAACGAAGCGTCACGATACAAAAGCACTGTGCTAAACGACACCTCATTATGTCCGACTGCCATGTCAATCATAGCTGGCCATTGGTCGGTGTTGGGTGCTATAGCCGGGATCTAATTGCTTTACACACAGAGCGCGCTCTTCATGGACAAGAGCCTTTTAGAACTGGAGCAGGTAAAGTTGTGGAAACACCTCTCCGTTGTTTACTCATAATCACAGATTGGAGTCAACATCAACAAAGGCACTAAATCGCATTGGACCATGTACCTCCAATCCCATAGCGCCATCTACAAGTACGTTTGTGTACAGGCTTAACCGAAAGCTTATAACTACTAGAGACATGAATGCATTTCGAAGGTAATGCTTTAAATTTAATAAAATCGTATCTTAACGACAGAATTGAAATAACGAAAATTGACATTTATTCAAGTGAACCTTTAATTATTAATATAGGTATTCCCCAAGGCACAGTTCTAGGCCCTATTCTATTTTCAATATATATTAATGACTTATTAAAAATTGACTTACAACAATACAGTGGTGTTCATTATTCTTATTCAGATGACACAGTTGTACTTTTTGGTGGAAAAACCTGGCATGATGCATATAATAATTCAAATAATGGACTTAAATTAATAAAAAAATGGTTTGACAAATTATCTTTCTATCAACGAAAATAAAACCATCATTATTCCATTCTCATTATCTGAAAAATGTAACAAACCTCCTACATCTATATTAAGTATTAAATTACATAATTCTGATTGTTGTCTTATACAGTGTAAATGTCCGATTATTGAAGAGTCCTCTGAAGTTAAGTATTTAGGCATAATTTTCGATAATCATTTAAAATGGAACCAACACATTAATTACCTTTGTAATAAATTACGTAAAATAGTATATTATTTTGTTTTATTGAGGAATTACTTGTCAATAAGTTTATTACGTACAATATATTTAACTTTATTTCAATCGGTAATTATGTATGGAATTATAGGATAGGGTAGCTCATTTAAATCCAATTTTAATCCACTTTATTTATTACAGAAGAAAATAATTAAAATATGTCTTCATAAACCTATTGATTTTCCATCTCAAAATTTGTTTCTAGACTTTAATGTACTTAACGTAAGACAAATTTATTATATTGTATTAATAAAATTCATACATAAAAATCGAAATAATTTTGAATTGTATTCTCATAGTTATGAAACAAAAGGTATGAATTCTTTAAGATTGTTTGAACCAAAATGCAACACTGTTACAGTATTTAATCATAATAGTAATTTAGGCCCAAGAATATATAACAAATTTATATTTAACTATCCTAATCTTGTCAATTCTAATAGTTCTAGTATTAAATTTAAAAAGTTATGTATGGATTTTATAAAAATTGAAAAATTGTAAATTTAAATTTATATACTATAATTGGAAATTGCATTGTATAGTTATTAATTATAATTGTATTGTATAATTATTAATTTCAATTCAGGAATCCGACCCTGAGCACGAGTTCTACTCTTTCAGGGGCGAGCTGAAGTTTCTCTGTATATTTTATAATTTATGTTACAATTATTAGCAAAATAATAAATAAATAAATTTGCATACTTTTTCTTAAAGGACATACATATATACTTCTCCAGAGAAAGGACATACATATATTTTCGTAAATATGATCATATTACCCCATCCCTGGAAACAATAGGTTGGCTTAAACTAGGTAAGAAAAGAAATATACATTCACTTCTCTTCCTCTTCGAAATCTTGAACTCTTCTATTCCTTCGTACCTGTCGTCTCGCTTCACTTACCTTTCTTCCCACCACAATCTGAACACACGCTCTTGCCATGAAACAATACTAACAATACCATCCTATCGCACCTCCTCATACTCATCCTCTTTCACAATAGCCCTGCCAAGACTCTAGAATTCGTTACCTGCTAGCATCAGGGACTGTCGAAATAAAATTGAATTCAAACGCAAACTTACTAGGCACTTGGTCAGTATCATAAAATAATGTTATCAATTTCAATCAAAGACACAACTATCTGCAAATATTTATTTGCTACATGAATATAAAGTATATGAACGTTTTCGCCTTGTGGGGCATCATCAGATATATTAAAATTATGTGATCTGAACTTAGATTAAATTAGATTTATAAAAGCAAATACGAACAGTGTGTAATACATGGTGATAAAATATTTCATGAGTTATATGTATACTAATTGTAACAAGAAATGAGATAAAATGATGAATTTCAATGTAGTGTAGATTCAAATATGATTAAATTGGAATTGTGATAACATTATTTTATGATATTACCAGACACATCTGAAATACAAAATGAATTGCAAATTACTTGGTCAGTAATTGAGACTCGTTCAGACATGGTTTCTTGTAAATAGTTCTCTTAATCTATCACAAAATATTTCAATATCCGGTAATTTCATCACTATAGAATTTTGTTATTCTAGGTTTAATTTATAATTCAGTAAATACAAAAATATTCTTTGTTCTCAACTTCTATGATAAAATGTCTAGCTTTAATTAGTCAGGTAATCTTGTCGTACTTTAATTTTTATTGTAATTGTAAATTTAATATTAATTGTAATTTTATTCTTCATATTATAGTCGTAATCCCCTGGTAGAGGGGCAGAAAAGGCCTGACGGCCTTATTTCTACCAGGTTAAAAAATAAATATTAAATACTAATAAATACTATATACTAACAAATTATCTATGCTGATTATATATTTATAAATCGTTGAATTTGTTAAACATGGTTTTATATTGGATTATGAACATATATATTTTTTTAATTTTTGTAAATTCATATTATTTTCAATAGTTTAAGAAGATTTACTAGATTTTTCCTTTGTGAAATCAAAAGGCAGGAAGCTGCGTTGGAGATAGAATGATTGTGAATCACCGTGTTGAAATATAAACACTTAAACATCACGTGCTAGGTCATGATTTGCATTACGTCCAAGACTTGCTGATGATATGGCGTTGTTAGCAGAAGAGGAGATGATACTAAGGGATATGCTACTGGAGCTAAATGACAGTTGTGGGCAGTATGAGATGAAGATAAATGCCAACAAGACGAAGATCATGATCATAGGAAGAACAATAAAGAAGGTAAACTTGCGAATTCTAAATGAGGCAGTAGAGCAAGTGAACAGCTTCAAATACGTGGGGTGTACTATAAGCATTAACACGAGCTGCTGCCAAGAAGTCAAAAGGAGAGTAGCAATGGCAAAGGAAGCTTTTAACAGAAAAAGGAGTATCTTCTGCGTACCTCTGGAGAAAGAACTAATGAGGAGACTAATGAAGTGCTTTGTGTGGAGTGTACCATTGTATGAGGCAGGAACATGGACATTACGACGAAGTGAAGAGAAGCGAATAGAAACATTTGAAATCTGGATATGAAGAAGAATTGATCGTGTGGAATGGACCAGTTACCAAGGTCATTAACAAATCAAGCCACTAATGATGGAATCTGAATCAAAAGGAGGTCATAGAGATCAAGCTGGTTGAGAAAACAACTGCCTGAGACAGTGGACTCCAGCTCAAGGAATGGACACCGGCCTTAGAAACTCAGGCCCTCTATCAATCAAGGTCATTAAGATCACGGACCAGGACGGCAAAAATTCCAAAGACTGGCGGAACTGGGTTTGCCGCCCGCCAAACTTCACGCAGGAATCCCGGAGGAATGAATGGAGAATAAAGCGATGACATATTCTTCGGAGTTGAGTTGGCCGATCAATGCCAACCAATCCCGTTTCACCTGAGATAGCCTAACTCTATATAACCTTTCGACTTTCTATTCGGACATCACTTCCCTGAAGATGGCTGCAGAGATAGCAAAAAAGTCGAAAGCTTGGGCTATTCACTGGAAATCTTAACTCGGCTGATATCCCGCGAAAACATAAAATATGCGAAACAACGCCGAGAAAGCGTATTTTAAATCGTTGCTATTTTTTCGGTTTACGAAAAACAATCACGTCACTGAAAACTATTCCTTACCTGTGTCACTAGCCGTTTTTCAAGAAATGAAATCCAATATCAGTTCTGTTCCTGACAGAGTAGGGTAAAATGTAGAGGAAAAAGTAGATTGGCATTATTCTAAAAAAATCCTGGATACCAAGGGATGTGCAATATTCGAGATTTTCTCGAAGGAAAATCATCCATCAGAGTAAAAGATTTATCTCTGTGTGCGGAACATAATTTAAATACGCCCCAATAATCTCGTGTGACGTGGAAAGAAATTTTTCACGATACAAAAGCATTCTCAGGAACAATTACAAACCTCAGCCACGTGTTCGTCATGAACTGAAATTAATCGCTGATTGTAGAGAATGGAACCACCCCTGCTTCAACCTCCAAGGAATATCTAATGCTAGTTCATATTCATTATAATTCGGACTGTTACAGGAAATGCAGTTTCTCTTAATTTGTAAAGGCATATTTATTGACTTTTTTTAAGAACATATTTAATAGCATTTTTAGGTCATCAACTTTCGGGCCCTATTTACAACGGAATTCTAATGTCAGTGTTCTGGTCTTTGGGAGGTTTATTACATCCATCTACTGTACATAGTAATTATGATTCTGACGATATGTGTCAGAGAAAGAATAATTGTTGCATATATCTCAAGTCCGAGTAGTGAACTGTGTTACTAGTCAGATATGTATGCAATTGAAGGGAAAATATACTGGTCACCCACCCCACTCACGGCTTAGTTGCCTCATAAGTGATGCCTTATTGGTGTCACTTATTAAGTTACCAGCAGGCTTCGGCCTAGGGACACAGAGTAACCAATATGAGTTTTAGAGTACACGAAGTATGACGTCATGACCCGTGTAGGGTGACTGAAACAGCACAGGTGGGTCCGTAATGTGCATTACCGTTGTGTGTATTGCTGCTTGGCTGCGGTACGTGTAACAGACTTCGGCGTAGGGACACCTGATTGAAGGTTACAACTCACGTTAATACTTTAATGGTAGACATTTATTGTCTACACTAGGAATGTACTGTATATACTGCATCTGTACAGGGTGAAATATATTTTGTGCCGTACTGTGACGAACTGTTTACATGTTGAAACACGAAGTAAAGACGCGCTCCATCTCCCAATCCACTCGATCAACACAACACTATCGTCCGTGCATTCTGAACTTCATGCGTTTCTGTGCCCAGGACCGAAGCCTGGTTATCACTGTAGGTTCCAACAAACTCTACGGACTGTTGACTAAATATGCCTACACATACATCGATTCACTGCTGTTAGTTTTTGGCTCTATTTCATTTAAAAATCAAATTCAAACATCTGTCGTCGTCGTTCTCATCATCATCATCATCATCATTCATCATCATCATCATCATCATCATCATCATCATCATTTTTCTTTTTTGTTCTGAAAAGTGAACCCAATATCTAGGAGAAGGAAAATTTTGTTTAGCATATTTCATGAGTTGATGTTTGACCCAGAACTCAGTTCATGTGTATTCTGGGCCTGAGTTAGTTTGTCTTCTTGGGACATCGAACTCAGCTGAGGTGCTAATTTAATAACTGCCAATCTTACATTCGCTTTCCCCATTGTAGGTCATTTTATCGCATTATTGTCATAATAAGTTTCGTTGTTATTTTCATTTTTTACCTAGATTCTCCTCTTCTCAAGATTCTTTTCACAGAAAATCGACACTATTATTATTGACAGTGAAATTCCGAAGTTTTATCTTCTGATCCTTCATTCAAATTTCCGATGGTATATATTTTTTTCATCGTGTTTCTGTAATAATACTTTGCTATTGATTATGTTTGTTGTACAGACCCGCTTTCGCAGAAACCTGTTCTATTTTTATGGTGACATTTCTAAATTATTATTTCTCATTTCTTATTTAAAATTCCTTCATATTTGTAAAGTAGAATTCCGAGAGATAATGTAAAAGCACTTAGTGTCGATAAGAAGTCTGTATCCTTCAATAACAAGTGTCAAAAACATTTGTTACAATTTACTTTTTATCCATTACATAATCTAAAATATTTATTTTGTAATGTTACGACGTCAGAAACACATTGATATATCTATGGTAAGACGTACAATACGTTTTTGTGAGGCTACGAAAAGACATGGCTTTCCAATCTATCACACGTGGTTTACGTGGTTAGGACAAACACTTACATAACATTAAAGTGAAAGACTTTGATAAAACACCTACATCACTTTTGCCATTTGAAAGTATTGTACCAGCGGTAACAGCTTGCGTGTGTTAGGAGTTGAAACCGTCATCTGTCATATAAAAATCGCTTTTGTTATACAAACCGGACTTTGAATGATTCCATATTCTGTGCATACGAAGATCATTCAAGCCAGAAACGGACAAACGTCGATTATATTCGGGAATGCTTGCCATGTTGTGATTGACGTGACAAAGAGAAGAGATAAAGTCTTCTGTGGCTTTCTGTATAATGAAAAAATGTTGAGGGAGAAATTGAAATTGGTAGAGTGCATTAAATCGAACTTTAATAGTTTCCATTAACTTTCATTCATGCAAAATTAGATCAAAGTCAGGCACAAATGCATTAGAATAGAATTTAATGTATATTTGAAGTGAATTCTCGACGGTCATTGTTAATTTCAATGGAGGAATGAGTGGAGGAACATTTAAAAGGTATGCAAAAACGATTCACTGAAAGGGAATTTCGAGGTAAAAAAAAATATTGAATATGTGAGCTCCAAGCCCGTTGGTCACTTGTCTCAACCCGAGTATCGCCGTTCCACTGAAGGAACTTTAGTGAGTTTTGAAGGGGAAAACCGAAAATTGACGTAGCCTTACAGCTGTCAATGAGGGAGGGAGAAGCACTACAGAACAGCAACAGGTCACGATCGCCGAAGATGTTAAAAGCCTGAACAGTGAGTCGGACGAGTAATTTCTCAATAGTTGAAGACTTGGCCCACATGAAACAAAAAACTTTATACGTAAATCATGTGAGCTGTGTTATAATCTTACTTTTATGGTAGTTGAATCGTGAATTTCAGAAATCTCGCGTGTCACATTTTTTTGCCCATTTTTTGTTTTTAATTTTGTATTGCTATTGATTTTTTAAAATGGTAGATTGTACATCGCTAAACTCTGCTAGAATTTGATTTATTGCAAAGTGTGAGTTCTGTCAAAAGACGTTTTTGAAAAAAAAAAAAACATTTCGTTCATTGATGTATGTTTTCTAACACAAAACCAGGTTTCATTTGTTAATATCTTTCAAGTACGGTGTGTTCCCTATCATCTGGTGAGTAATAACATATTTTAATTTCCATGATTTATTTGACTCTCTTAGTTTTCGGAGCCATATTTGTTTAAACGTGCACCCTCTTGTA
This sequence comes from Periplaneta americana, assembly GCA_025594305.2. NCBI lineage: Eukaryota > Metazoa > Arthropoda > Insecta > Blattodea > Blattidae > Periplaneta > Periplaneta americana. The sequence continues at coordinate 174,940,930 of JAJSOF020000005.1, forward strand.
CCTTTGAACACAAAACATCTTGTACCATGGAACATGTTCCAAATTACACGATACTATCGGTTTTTGTTTTTGTTTTATTTTAAGGTCATGTCACGAAGTAAGTCTGGAGTTAAAGAGGTCCCCAATTGATTCGGATGCCTTGAAGAAAGCTGTTGAAGCAGTTATTGCTTCTCCAGGAAATAAAATCTAAATCAGGGATCCTGCTCTGGTTTATGATTGAAAATACATTTTAGATATGATTGTCAGTTGTTACAGCTATAATCCCACCTATATTCCATGTGTTCCAACTTACAAGAGAGTATGTTCCAAGGTACATGATCCTGTTGTACCTTTGAACACATTACATAACTCCTCATTTTATTTTTTCCATCCTTAATAGATCTAGGTGGAAAATACATACAGGAAGTTGTAAAGTTCTTCAATAATTATTTCAAGCATTTTTTCATTTAAAAATTTTATTTCCCAAAATTAAAAAAAAATTAAATGTGAAAAGTGTTTAAAGGTACAACAGTCTCCCCTATTGTATTGTATTGATTTTTTTTACAGTCATGGTATTCGTACATCGCTTAACAGCTAGAATATTAAACATGTCAAACGAAAAAAAAAAACTTAATAGTACTATAAAGTCTTAATAAATTAGGGGAGAGTTGGGTAGTATCGGATATCGGGTAATATCGGACAGTGCGTTTCTCTCATCTACCACAGATTCGGTAAATGACATGGTTACATTTCTGTATGCGACATCACTAAACGTAACCATGTCATTCAGGTACATCAACATCTGGTAGTAGATGAAAGAAACACTGTCGATTTATCATATCCGATACTACCCAACTCTCCCCTATAGTCACAGTCTAGGTGAAATATATACAGAAGAGTTTTACAATATAGTCTACTAGTACAACATAAAGTTTTAGTATCAATATTTAATAATCCGTGGCGATACAGCCCGTGAAGGGCCTAGACCGACCAGCCGGCTGCTGGTCTCACGCCCACATGCCGAAGCAGAGGTAGACGATCATCGAACCAGAATGGAGGTATCGTAGGGTTAGCACGATGATCCTCCCAGCCGTTATAGCTGGCATTCGCAACCGGATTTCATTTACCTATCGAATATATCACGATGCTGGGAGGCACCGGTTCCATACACTGGCCGAAATTTCATGAGAAAATTTCTTCCCCCATGAGGACTTATTTTAGCGTATTCTGTAACGCGAGTCCTAGGCAGGATGCCTTAGACCACGACGCCACGGCGCGGAACCAATATTTAATACAACACAGAAATATTCATGAAGCGTTGTTGAATGTCATCATTCATTTACAGAATAGAAGGCGTGAAAATTTGGCACTTATTTACCTTGGCCCTAAATAATCTTATGTTTTGAGTTTCATTTTTTATATCCATAGGGAAGCTATTAAAAATTTTTACTGCAAATATTCATCATATGATGAAAGATGAGTGGAACTGTATAGCGCACTTCTTTTTGATAGCACGATAGACTTGCCGACGGAGTATGGAAGTCATTTATATGGTTGTAATATTCATACGTATGTCTTTCAATTGTTGCAGAAACCCTACACGTGTAGTGTTCAATTTAACTTTCACTGCGGCAAGAAGTTAGATTGAATTTCAGGAACACCAGGACATGTGACGTTTTTTAGAAATTAAAAAACAGTTCAGTTTTCATTTCTTTGTTATTTTTTTATAATTTCAAAGTAATCTGAGGAATTAAATATATTTTTCACATAGTTTTGCACTTTTTACCACCTTCCAACGTTACGAGTGCTGAAGTTGCATATAAAATTATCCCCGCCAAAATTATTCCTTCAGTCAATAACAAATTACAATATTTATAATCGCTCGTTCCTCTGCCGGACCCCGAATTTTCTACGAGTCGTACTTCGAGAAGCCCCTTATTAGAACTACAGTTTTCGGGATCCATGTGTGAGGCCGCTAATGCGCTATTTCCAGTTGACATTGTGCCAATTTACAACACCCGCCATTTCATTGCTTTAGATTTCTTGGTGTGTGAAACTGCAGTTGTGACGATGACTAATTCGCTGAATAAGTGACTAACTTGCTGATAAATTATTGGCATTAAACTGGATGACTTAGCTGAATGAGTCAGTGCTACAAGTTACAAGCTCTGCGAGTATGAGGATGAGTGCAACAATGAATGTGGGAACTGAATGTACAGATTACATTTTTATAGTTATAGGTCTAAGGACTGGATCGGTATTAAATCACATTACATGGTAAAAAAATAATGAAAAACATAATATTTTAACATAAATGTGCATGACAAGTTCTATACAGAAACAAGAAACAAATTAACAGACAAATCAAGATTTCAGGTATAACTCCCTGTAAAGTTGATTTGATTAATTTCGAGGAAAAATTGTTCCGGAGCCGGGTATCGAACCCGGGACCTTTGGTTTAACGTACCAACGCTCTGCCACTGAGCTACTCGGGAACTCTAACCGACACCGATCCAATTTTTCCTCTATATCCACAGACCTCAAAGTGGGCTGACAACTGTCAAGCAACCAACTTCGAGTGCACACTAACTCTGTGTGACTTAAATTGTGGTTTTCTGTTAACGAACAGTGACGTGTATTATGCAAATCAAGATTTTCAGGTATAACTCCTGTAAAGTTGATTTGAATAATTTCGAGGGAAAAATTGTTCCGGAGCCGGGTATCGAATCCGGGACCTTTGGTTCAACGTACCAACGCTCTACCACTGAGCTACTCGGGAACTCTAACCGACACCGATCCAATTTTTCCTCTATATCCACAGACCTCAAAGTGGGCTGACAACTGTCAAGCAACCAACTTCGAGTGCACACTAACTCCGTGTGACTTAAATTGTGGTTTTCTGTTAACGAACAGTGACGTGTATTATGCAAACCAAGATTTTCAGGTATAACTCCCTGTAAAGTTGATTTGAATAATTTCAAGGGAAAAATTGTTCCGGAGCCGGGTATCGAACCCGGGACCTTTGGTTTAACGTACCAACGCTCTGCCACTGAGCTACTCGGGAACTCTAACTGACACCGATCCAATTTTTCCTTCTATATCCACAGACCTCAAAGTGGGCTGACAACCGTCAAGCAACCAACTTCGAGTGCACACTAACTCCGTGTGACTTAAATTGTGGTTTTCTGTTAACGAACAGTGACGTGTATTATGCAAACCAAGATTTTCAGGTATAACTCCCTGTAAAGTTGATTTGAATAATTTCAAGGGAAAAATTGTTCCGGAGCCGGGTATCGAACCCGGGACCTTTGGTTTAACGTACCAACGCTCTGCCACTGAGCTACTCGGGAACTCTAACTGACACCGATCCAATTTTTCCTTCTATATCCACAGACCTCAAAGTGGGCTGACAACCGTCAAGCAACCAACTTCGAGTGCACACTAACTCCGTGTGACTTAAATTGTGGTTTTCTGTTAACGAACAGTGACGTGATTATGCAAACCAAGATTTTCAGGTATAACTCCTGTAAAGTTGATTTGAATAATTTCAAGGAAAATTGTTCCGGAGCCGGGTATCGAACCCGGGACCTTTGGTTTAACGTACCAACGCTCTGCCACTGAGCTACTCGGGAACTCTAACTGACACCGATCCAATTTTTCCTTCTATATCCACAGACCTCAAAGTGGGCTGACAACCGTCAAGCAACCAACTTCGAGTGCACACTAACTCCGTGTGACTTAAATTGTGGTTTTCTGTTAACGAACAGTGACAGTAACTCACACGGAGTTAGTGTGCACTCAGTCCAAGTTGGTTGCTTGACGGTTGTCAGCCCACTTTGAGGTCTGTGGATATAGAGGGAAAAATTGGTTCGGTGTCGGTTAGAGTTCCCCCAGCCGTAGCTCAGTGGTAGAGCGTTGGTACGTTAAACCAAAGGTCCCACTGGTTCGATACCCGGCTCCGGAACAATTTTTCCCCCTTGAAATTATTCAAATTAACAGACATTCACACATAAAGCGCAATGTTTCGTAGTGTTAGAAATACTTAACAGGATGTGTCTGTAGTTTAATTTTATTTACAGTCAACATTCTCATAAGAAATATCACAAAAGATCTTTACTTTGTATTTATTTTTTCGTTTATATGATGTCATTCCATTTACGACCAATGAAGCGTAGTGAAACTTTGAATTCCAACCAGTCACAGTCAAACATCGCGATAATTTCTTCAGCTACATTTATCGCTATCGATTTATCGCATGGTCGTTCTTTTGTTTAGTCGGTGTCGCCAACTGTTTCCCCGTAAGTCGATTATTAATTAATATATTTACGCAGTGAAGACGACATTCAAAACGTCACACCATAAAGACACATAGTCTTCATGCATCTTAATTGAACGTACGTTTTAAACATGATTCTTTGAATATTCTTCCCAGATTGCATGAATACGCGCATGGAAAATTGAACTGTGTAGATGCGGCTTTAGTCCCGTTACACACTACAGTGAGAATACGTTTGTTGAGTTATGAAAAAGCTTTCCTGTAGCACGGAAATAAGGCACAGCTGACATTGTCCCTTCCCACAGATAACTAATCTAATTGTAGCCTATAAAATTTGTATTACGTTGAATGAAATTATTCAACAATTAATGGAAAGTCAGATGTTCAAATTTATGTAATATCAGCGCATATCAAACCAAAAGATCTTGTATAGTATTATATACAAGGTCTTTGATCAAACTTCGTTCCTTATGGCGTAGGCCCTAATAAAACGTTTTTTTAATTATTTACAGAGATGGCTTCACGTGTAATCAACGTATGTCTCGCTGTAGTGTGAATACATAAGCATTGCTATATAGTTGTTCCATAACATATTACATCGGTGTAGTGTGTAATGTAACGATGAAGTACGAAATTCTACTTCCACATCTACATCTTCATGTTCTAACTCCGTGTCCATTGTAGGCTATCTGAAGAAAATTACACCCTTCATTCAGATTTGATAACTGCGTTTTCAACATTTTCATTTAATTATTGTATTAATCAGGTTACAAAATAATTATATTATAAAATTTTTAATTAAATTATGATTTCAGCAGATAATGAAAATGTATTTCTGTTATAATAATAAAAGAAAAGCGCAGTAATGTAATTAACATTGTTAAACCTGTATTTCGTTTTCGCAATTGGCATTACTGAATAACATCTAATTTCTTAATTGCAGTAATCGATATTCATCTGTTTCAACTTCACAATGTCTAGATAGGTTAAGTATTCGTAAATATACAATTATTAACATTTTGTGATCGAATTTTTGGGATTTATCGGGAAATCTCAGACCTCTCGTGACATTACTACAGATGAATTCACAAAGGCGTGATTCTACTGAAATTATTCAATGTAAATGTAAAGCCTCGCGTAGTATATAATAAGAATTTCGCGATTAGAGCAATACGTAGTCCTGAGTATTTAATAAAATAAATATATTGATGCATACGACTTATTATTCGATAAATATTTTATTTCGTTTTATGTATCATATTTCATTTCCTGTCACGTCCTATTGTATTAGTAAAGAAAGAAGGAGTAAAAGGCAAAGTGAGAAAGTATGCGTCACATTTGTGGCATTCAATTTTAATTTTTGCAAATTCTTGACGATTGAAATTAATTACAGTACCTTACTGAAAGGAGTTGAAATTCAATTGCCTTGAAGCAACAGTAACAAATATAAATGACACTCGAAGAGAAAATTAACACAGAATAAATATGGGAATTGCCTGCTATTATTCATTTCAGAAGCTTCTGTCATCCAGTCTGCTCTCAAACGAGCTGAAAGTTAGAATTTATAAAACAGTTATATTACCGATTGTTCTGTGGTTGTGAAACTTGGACTCTCACTTTGAGAGAGGAACAGAGGTTAAGGATGTTTGAGAATAAGGTACTTAGAAAAATATTTGAGAATACGGGGGATAAAATTACAGGTGAATGGAGAAAGTTGCAAAACGCAGAACTGCTCGCATTGTATTCTTCACTTAACATTACTAGAGGACGTTGAGTCTTAAGGAACTCTTCAAATGAGTTGAGGTATGTATGTATTTGTGAATCAAAAATGCTTATATAGTGTTAGTTGGAAGACTTGAGCAAAAAGACCTTTGGGGAGGCCGAGACGTAAGTTAGATGATAGAATAAAATTGAAATGGATTTGAAGGAGGTGGGATATGATGCTTGGTACTGGATTAATCTTGCTCAGAATAGGGACTGATGGCGGTCTTATGTGAGGGCGGATTCTTTAAAAGCCATTTGTAAGTAATTAACCTTACTAAACAAATTTTATGTTCAAATTAATGTCTTACAAGTTGCATTATGCAGAAAATGTAGGGAAGAATGTAAACAGTAGGCCTACCTGTAATAATTTATAAATATGTAATCTAAAATTGAGGTGTTACCTAGAATAACAATTAACGTACGTTACGTCGTTTTGAATCTTTAGCCTAATAACACATTTACCTCTCGACAAACACAGCGCTCTCTAGATACATTCGAATGTTGTTTAGGTTTAAGGAACTCTTCAGTAATAATAATAATAATAATAATAATAATAACAATAATAATAATAATAATAATCTGTGGCGCTACAGTCCATGAAGGGCCAAGATCGACCAGCCGGCTGCTGGCCTCACGCCCACATGCCGAAGCAGAGGTGGATGATCATCCAACCAGAATGGAGCTATCGTGTGGTTAGCACGATGATCCCCCCAGCCGTTATAGCTGGATTTCGCAACCTATAGTAGCTTCCCAAGTGCATCACGATACTGGGTGTGCACCGGTTCCATACACTGGTCGAAATTTCATGAGAAAATTTCTTCCCCCTTGAGGATTCGAACCAACGCGCATTCTGTAACGCGAGTCCTAGGCAGGATGCTTTAGACATCGACGCCACGGCGCGGGACAACTCTTCAATAAGAGTTTCAAAATATGAGAAGTTTCAGTAATTCTAGAAATGACGTTGAGGCTTAAGGAACTCTTCAAAATGAGTTTTCTAAATATGAGAAGTTCCAGTAATTCTAGAAGTGACGTTGAGGCTTAGGGAACTCTTCAAAATGAGTTTTCTAAATATTAGAAGTTCCAGTAATTCTAGAAGTGACGTTGAGGCTTAAGGAACTCTTCAAAATGAGTTTTCTAAATATCAGAAGTTCCAGTAATTCGAGAAGTTACGTTGAGGCTTAGGGAACTCTTCAAAATGAGTTTTCTAAATATCAGAAGTTCCAGTAATTCTAGAAGTGACGTTGAGGCTTAGGGAACTCTTCAAAATGAGTTTTCTAAATATTAGAAGTTCCAGTAATTCTAGAAGTGACGTTGAGGCTTAGGAACTCTTCAAAATGAGTTTTATAAATATTAGAAGTTCCAGTAATCTAGAAGTGACGTTGAGGCTTAAGGAACTCTTCAAAATGAGTTTTATAAATATTAGAAGTTCCAGTAATTCTAGAAGTGACGTTGAGACTTAGGGAACTCTTCAAAAATAGTTTTAAAATATGCGATAACACATAGAAATATTTAAATAGATTTGATTTCAAGTTATCAGAGTCTGATATTAATTTTTCCAATATGAGAGGTTCTACGAAGTTTCAGATATTTTGTATTAGAATGTCGAGCATGAAACGAGACGAGATTTAATATCACAACGGTGTTATTTTCATAATTGCTTATATATTTCTGAGTGGTACTGTACCACCATCCACTATATAAACATACTATGCTTATGTGATGGGTATAGGGAAATGTAATTATTAATTGAAGCATTTGATTAATTGATCGCGGAGTTTTGATCCCGTAACGAGACATGTAATCACATTTGTCCTCCTCGCCCCCCTTACCGGCACCACCTACTGTGCTATTTTCATGCCACCTTGTTTACGCAGAGCTAGTCAAATGTTATACACAGATCTAGCGTACGAGAGACCCATAGTACAAGTGTGCCACGTTTCAGTTCTATTTACTGAAAGGCACGGTGATTGACACGTGGAAAGCTTTCATCAAGAACGCCAGTCAACAGAGCATGTTATCGCTGGCACATTTAACACAATACGGATCGGTGCAGGGTGCGGATGCAACCCACAAAACACAGTCTATCTCCCAAGAGACGATCACACTCCGGATTATTTGTTATAATTTTCAGTACAGTTTGACACCGCCATTAATTATAACTAGCTATTTGACATCGACGTTTCTTTTAGTATTCTACTTTTATTCAAGTGGTGATAGAATGAAATAAGCGTAAATAAATGAATATATGAGAATAATTTGTCTTTTGTAATTATCAACAGTAATCTCACTAGAGGTTTTGATTTATCTAGAGAAAATCAAAACTCGAGTAGGATTTTATTGACTATTACACGATTAGAAGAAAGTATATAAAGATTAGAAGTGACAAAGTACTCCAATACAATAAAATATTAATTAACTTACGAAAATACAACTCTTTTCAAATGTATTATTGTACCATCTCTAAATTACAAATATTACGCTAGATGGCTGTAGTGTGTTATGTTTAGCTGTTTTCTTGTTATCAGTTGTGCCAACTATGGAATCTTCATTGAATTCTGTGGAAGGTTACTAGTCAAGAAGGCTTTGTTGAATCAGTTTCATTTTTATTAAAAACTTGCATTCCACTTCAATTATTCAGATCCCAGTAATCAACGTCACTTGACAGATGATTTTCAATAAATCTTAGTATTAAACAATCCCTGATACGTGATATATAATATAGCAGAAGCTATAACATAACCTATTATAAACAAGTGTTACAAAATTTTTAATTGGGGATGATGAAATAAACAAGAAAAGTTTTAATTAACGATGTTGAAATAAAAAATAAACATTAATAATTTTAAAAGAAACAATTATAGAAAGTACAATTTTCAAATTTGAATGTTTTAGTGGTTGGTGGTTCAGTTGATGTTATATTGGACGTGTGCGTAAAATAATTGGAACTCGTTGATGTATATGGTGTATTCCTCAACTTATTCAGGATTTCCGAATGGTGCTCTTCATTTATTTGTAAATAGGGTTTCAGGGAAGATGCATAGCTATGACCAGTGATCTTTATTAATTCTTGTTCTTGAATGCCAATGCAAGTCATATTTGAAACTGCTGTGCATCGACTGGAGTGGTTTGTAATTTTCTGTTCTTTTTGACGTCCAGACCAATGCAGTTTGAAATGTTGGCAAACAAAGAAACAAATGCTAGGGTAGTGATAAAAATAAACAAATGCTAGGGACGCGATAAAATTAAACAAATGCTAGGGACGCGATAAAATTGTACGATTAGCAGCCATGATTGGTTGAAAGACGTCCTTTCGTACCGTTTTATTGGTCAAAAATAGTATGACGTAGTAAAAGTGTAATAGTCACTTCAAATAATCAGAGATTTCTCTGCCGAACTCTGAGGTTTGCTACCGTTAAGGGAGATAAGTGGACATTTAACCCCTGTACATCAAGATTGATTGTCTCTACGTAAATTTTCTTTTATTTATATCCTATGGTCTTACATGCTGTCCTAGCTCCTTCCTGGTCGCATACCAAGGAAGTCCGATAGATCAGCGGTTCTCAACCTTCTATCAATGACGTACAACTATTTTTAATTTAAGATATTAGCTGTACCATTAACTAAATTTATTATGACAAATGTCATGTATCGGTCCCCGGAGTAATAATTTCTATTTCTCTTTGCTTCTAGCAAAAAAAAAAAAATTGTTTAAGTAACACAATTTTGGAAAGAGTTAATGAGTTTAATTATTTAGGATATAAACTTTTTTTTGTTGAAAATTTGGATTTATCAGAGAAAATTGTAAAATTCAACAACTCAATGGGCATCATTAATAAAGTTTTAAAACCTTCATTAATACAAAAATCAACTCGTACTCGTCATTATCAAATAATAGCTCGACCAGTTATGGCAGTTATGGGAGTGAAGCGTGGACTATAAGGACAAAAGATGAAAGCAGATTAACAGCTTGCGAGATGAGATTCATGCGCCGAACAGCTGGCTACACTAAATGGGATCGAAGGAAAAATGAAGATATCCTTCAAGAACTTAATGTATCATCAATACTGGACTATATCTCCAGATATCAGTATTTTTTGCTTTTATTTTTTGCTGTTTTTTTTGTTATTTTTTGCTGAATTTTTGCTGTTTTCACAATTAAAGATTTATTCGTTCAGTCCGAAACAAATACAAAAGAAATACCAGTAACAAGGGTAGGATCACATAAATATGTAGGCCCAACGTTAAAATTCCAGTAGGCCTACTGCTATTCATGTGGATACCAGAAGGCATATCAAGATTATTCAAATATTTTACATGAAAAATACCCAGAAATCTTAGTGGAGGGCGAGAATTATAATCCTCCCGGCTATAATATGTTTTTTGCCAAAGCTTTGGGAATTGGAAAGCTGCTTTTGATAGTGTGTATCCTTAGTGGTATTAATATCTTTAGTTCCATTAGACAAACAGAACCATCTTGGTGGAAATGGTATTTGGAAAATTCGACTATTTAAACTTATGTAGGGCCTATACATATGTAATTGTTGTGTTAAATTGTATTGTGTATTCTTATTGTATTGTGAATATAATTGTATTGTGTATTGTATAATTGTATTGTGTACTGTAATTTTCAGTTATATTACCAGTTCTTCTGTATGGTTGTGAAACTTGGACTCTCACTCTGAGAGAGGAACATAGGTTAAGGGTGTTTGAGAATAAGGTGCTTAGGAAAATATTTGGGGCTAAGCGGGATGAAGTTACAGGAGAATGGAGAAAGTTACACAACACAGAACTACACGCATTGTATTCTTTACCTGACATAATTAGGAACTTAAAATCCAGACGTTTGAGATGGGCAGGGCATGTAGCACGTATGGGCGAATCCAGAAATGCATATAGAGTGTTAGTTGGGAGACCGGAGGGAAAAAGACCTTTAGGGAGGCCGAGACGTAGATGAGAGGATAATATTAAAATGGATTTGAGGGAGGTGGGGTATGATGATAGAGACTGGATTAATCTTGCACAGGATAAGGACCGATGGCGGGCTTATGTGAGGGCAGCAATGAACCTTCGGGTTCCTTAAAAGCCATTTGTAAGTAAGTAAGTACTGTAATTTTATTGTGTGTTGTTTATATTGTGTATACCATTGCCACCGGGTGCTTGCCCACTTGCAGTGTAAATAAATACATACAAACTGGAAGGAAGAATGGTTTCATCTAGGATCCCTAAGGCAATAATGAAGTATCGTCCAAATGGGAAACTTTCACTTGGTCGACCTATGAAAAGATGGCAAGAAAATCGCTTTTTCAGACCGTAACAGTTCTTTGGAACTAGAACTTGACAGGATGATGATGATGATAATGATGATGATGATGATTTCTATGCTCCAATACCAGTGACTGTTTGCTTTATTTAGGTACATTTAATTAAAAAAACAGTCCTTCTATGAATTTGTTCAATGGAGTGTTCTATGAAATACAGGTACAGAAAAATGCATAGCTACAGCCCTAACCCTATTTGTTGCATAATAGTAAGTGATTAAATACTCAAAAATTACATCATAAGCACATAATATTTCCGCTGATGCTAGAAATAAATAAACGCAGTTTAAATGTGAAGGTTATGCTTGTTTAGCAAAAACACAATTTCTTTATGCAAGGTTTTAATTCAGTTAATTTGAGTCTTAAATCGCGTTAAACATTGAACTTATTCCAGTACTTACTTTTAAAATAAACTAGAGAAGAAAACCCTCAGTCATTAAAGAAGTACAACAGTTGTGAACACCATAAAAAAGCGTTTTACAGCTTTTTCAGAGATGAGAGAATATTAATTTCCAGACGTCTATTAAAACCATTCTCTTGATCACTTGCCTCAGACTTCCATCACAAGAGAGCTCGTCTTTCTTAGAAGTAGTTAAGGATTCTGGCAAGATGTCGTCAATAAAAATGGATCACTGATCCAAAAATTCTGAAGTCACACATCATTTAAATCATTTTACTTAACTTTTTCATTGCTTGAAACTTTGAAAACAGGTATACGATTTAATATTTTATAATTCATATTTTTATTTCACTTTTTTTGAAATACCACCCAGCAGTGACTCACGTACAATAGGTTGAGAACTGTTACGGAAGACTATCTAATAGGTATATCGTCTCAAAATGCTCTCAACTTAAGATTAGGAAAAAAATAATTGTTTTTATACTTGTAACTAGAGACGATAAGAATAATTTTATTGATTCAACAAATGAATTAAGTGGTCAAATATTCGGGGGAAAATTTCAGTTACCTGATCTTTAATACACTACGCGCAGCTTACTTCTTAGTGGAAGCGCAACGATGCAACCCGCAACATATCAATGCTCCTCAGCGGCACTTAGCCGATGCAACCCGCAATATATCATTATTAAGAAAAATACAACGTCAATATCATCGTATATGTATCACATTTAATATATTGCTAATGGCTTGAGGAGCAAATTCCAAATTTATTTTCTTGAATTGATTACAATAGCCATCAAAAGTCCAAGTTTTTTGTTCTATCTTGTAGATGTGATACAGTGCGGTGTATTGTACAAAATATGTCTGTAATATTTTGTTCAAAACTTAAATATTTGGTCTTAAAAACTTCATTTCACTGGCAGTGATTCGGTGTCCATCACATTTACGTATGATCCAAGCTTTATTTCCATATATGAGAACAGGTCTCACCAATGTTTTGTAGGCTTTAATTCGTGTATGTTTCTGGACACGAGAAGGTTTGAAAATGTTATTAATGGTATTCATTGCATTGTTAAAGTATTATTATTATTATTATTATTATTATTATTATTATTATCATCATCATCATCATCATAATTAGCTAAGTTTCCTAAACTGCACGATAACCCACATAATAAAAAACTTTACGAATATAGGCAAGTGTTTCTAGTTATATCTATTACTGAGCCACCTGTATATCTCTGTGTAATATTCTTTAAATATTTGTAAAATTGTATCAACTTCTTTTGTTTCTAGCTAAGTGGAAGAGAAGGCCTGATGGCCTTAACTTCGCAAGAATAATTATACTATTATTATTATTATTATTATTATTATTATTATTATTATTATTATTATTATTATTATTATTATGAGACTAATTGCGAATATTTCAATTGCGGTAGTTTGTTTAGCAGACGTCAGGATCTTTATTATTTATTTTCTTTGTAAAGTCATTAAGGGTGATATTGATTGTGAATCCTTCATAAGCAATATCAGTCTTCGTATTCCTGCTAAGGGTTTAAGATTTCATAAAATGTTTTATAATAGGAATTCTAAATCTCTGTCTCCGGTCTGCAGATGTATTAAATATGCTAATTTGCATGGATTGAACTTGGATCCATTTAATGTGTAGTATATAATGACTTATGTCAGTTTTATTATTTATGCCATTGTTAGATACGTATCATACTATTCTCGTCATTTGCATAACTTTACAATATTAATTATATGATTCCTGTCTTCATTTATATGATTTCATTAATTCATTTGTAATACATTTATTTAATTGCCATTATTTTAATTATCTCACTGAACTAATTTTAATAATATTATTTGTGCTATTTATTTTGTTGCATTTTGGTCAATTGAGTAATGTAGACTATTATATTGTTTGTATTTTCATCTCATTGCCATTTTCTATCATTCATTCTCATCATCATTTGTTGTTTTGTTTCGTTTGTACCTGTGCTAAACTGTAATTGGCCTTGTGCTGTTGTTTCGCACATTAATATTCTAAATAAATAAATAAAATAAAATAAATTATTATTATCTCAGATAATAGCGAGTCGAAGTATGACTCGAGTTCTGAGGCAGCGATTGGACATAGGCTCGAATCCAATTGGAACTGATTATTTGGTTTAGTTATTATATTAGTGGTTTTCTGAAACTGTAATGTGAATATCAGGTAATCCTTGGAAAATTCTCGAATTAATCTCACCAAAATGTCGTTTCGCTAGTAACTTTATATTTGATATAGCGGCGTTAAATAATTGAATAAGAAATCTTGGCTGTAGAAGTTCCGATACTAGGTTGTACAACCAGACATACCTAAATTATTATCAAAATCTTTGATGAAATGTAAATTAAATAGCCATAAATCAAATAGGCGTGCAAATAATGAAAGTACACTTTCACTCCACGTTAATTGCATAAGCGCATAGTAATGGAATTCATATATTCAAATAGAAAGCCCATATTCTAACTCAAAAGGGCTACATGAACAATGAATGCAGGCCTCATTAAACCGATAACGAAAGCTCATTATAATATATATGCATGTGTAAGTATCCCATTCACATTATTACAACCGCTAAATGTAGAATTGCAGACGCAGTATCGGCGCATTGCCTCAGAGCGAACTGTTTTATTTTGTACATACAGGTGGACGTGAAATAGCCTTGCAGATTTTCAGAGCGAATAGTTCATGTTGTATGTAACAAAAAACTATAATATCATATTAATGGAAAGTTCATAGTTTTTTTTTTCAGGAAAAAAATTCCCAAATGTTTAACAACCTCTTAGTTGCGAGTAGGATCGTGATTTTTGTCCATATCGATAGAAAAACTAATAAAGAATAATTTATCCCTCTGGCGTATTTCAATAGGCTGGACAATTTTTGTGTAAATTAAACATTTCTAAATCCAAGCCGCTTCACGGTGCGAGTTGGTTGCAACACAGCGCCAGAGAGCAGCTCATCTGGCGAGACACACCGAGTTCGTTGACCTCTTACATCTGTATCACGAGAAGCGTGTGTTAGCGGCGATGTCACCGTACTGCTGAAACTTGAAACTTAATTTTCTAATTAACAGTGAATTTAACCACAAAATGTAATATTTCTATTCATTTCAGAGTACTCTATCGTTGCTTTGAATCTGCATGGTTATTTCATTTCCATTGTCTATATTACATTTTGAACTTTTCTGACTCATATTCGGAAAATCATCCAAAATTTGCACTACTCTTTATATTCATATAAATGAGAAATATTTAACTTTCTGCGAGTTATTTATGAATGCCCTCACTAAGATTCGTATTTGAAAATAGATTGTAACCTAATGTAAAGATGGTGAGTATAGCCTCTAGCTTGTCTTCGTCCACATCTTTGGAGTAATGGTCTGGCCGCGAAACCAGGTGGCCCGGGTTCGAATCCCGGCAAGAGCAAGTTACCTGGTTGAGGTTTTTTCCGGGTTTTTCCCTGAACCCATTACGAGCAAATGCTAAGTAACTTTCGTTGCTGAACCGCAGACTCATTTCACCGGCATTATCACCTTCATTTCATTCAGACGCTAAATAACCTCAGATGTTGATACAGCGTCGTAAAATAACCCAATAAAAAATCTTCTCTTTATATTGGGCAGAGGCTTATATATGTATATACTACTACAGAAGAGTAATGGTCTTATCTTCGTAGAAAGAAGGTGATTTGAATTTCGTACAAATTTGCAAAAATATCAATATATTCTGTATAAAATGCAGACATATTCATTTAATTCACAGTCACGGAAAAACTGTCATTTTAGCGTTGTATAAGGAAGACAATTTTAAATTCTTCTTTA
The DNA here is from genome assembly GCA_025594305.2 of Periplaneta americana. Classification (NCBI taxonomy): domain Eukaryota; kingdom Metazoa; phylum Arthropoda; class Insecta; order Blattodea; family Blattidae; genus Periplaneta; species Periplaneta americana. The sequence goes on from JAJSOF020000005.1 coordinate 174,956,542, forward strand.
ACTACTGAAATTGAAGTATCTACTTACTAAATTATAAAACAGAAATGAAACAGTTGTTTTTAATTAATATCAATGTCCTTATCTTAGTTAAGAATAAGATAGAGGCATTAAATAGACGAATAAATAAAAAAGTGATATTTAGTAAGGCGGTAAAAAGTGCAATGTTTGGTATTGAAATTATTTTCTTCCGTACTCAGAGTCAGTTGGATTTGAATAACATCTCAAAAAGTGACTTTGGTGATTGGTGTGTTGTTGCAAACGCTGTCTATGGAGGGCACAAAATGGGCCGAATCAGTCTAAGTGCACGGACCTCGTAAAACTAAGCCGTCAAAATTCCTTGTCCTATGTGTCACAACGTAACCATAACTATCACGACAGCAACAAACATACACGTTCAATCGCTTACGTCATACGAATTTGTGGTGAATATGGATTTTATCGGAGTACTTCCGTTTCCCCCTACCATTCCATCAACCGGGGAACGCCTTTTCAGCGACACCAAATGTGTCCAAGAAAAATGTTGAGTTTTATTCTCATTATGTCCGTGGGAGAAATTTTAATTTCCCATGTAAAATTATTGTCACTCAAATGGAACTTTTCCGCTCAATTATTTCGTCTATAATCTACAGTAATAATAATAATAATCCGTGGCGCTACAGCCCATGAAGAGCTAAGACCTACCAGCCGGCTGCTGGCCTCACGGCCACATGCCGAAGCAGAGGTGGACGATCATCCAACCAGAATGGAGGTATCGTGTGGTTAGCACGATGAGCCCCCCAACCGTTATAGCTGGTTTGCGTAACCGGATTTCGCTACCTATCGTAGCTCCCCAAGTGCATCACGATGCTGGGTGAGCACCGTTCCCATACACTGGCCGAAATTTCATGAGAAAATTTCTTCCCCCATGAGGATTCGAACCAGCGCGCATTCCGTAACGCGAGTCCTAGGCAGGATGCCTTAGACCACGACGCCACGGCGCGGGACATAATCTACAATAGTTAAACATATTCTGGAGTGAATATAAATGCTTCTCCCATTCAATTCACATTCCGTGTAAAGAGTATAATGAAAGTTGATCTATGAGGAAATTCTTCTCAGTATCAGGCTGTCAGTCTTGACACTAAACCAGGTACTTAAGTAGGTATTTTCTGGAGAAAGTCTGTCTTGCAATGAGGGCATCAGACTGATTAGACCTGTCAGAGGATGATTATTACAAAGTGATTACACGTTACCCTGTTGTACATTGTACATGCAGTAATTAAATGTTATTAGCAGGAGATGGTTGGAACATAGCTATAGCATTATGAGCAATTACCTGGCTCCCCTGGAAGCAGTACAATTGATGATCTTCCAGAATAATGATAACGCCTTAATTTAAAGTAAATTAGTTTTGAGTTGCGTGAGGTAGCGAAGTGCTATTATTTAACAGTTTAATTTATCTTAATGAATGGGGATGTAGTAGAGTTTCACCAGTCTGTAAAAGGAAACACCCTGTACTAAGTACCGGATTGTATGGCAGAGGCTCTTGATAAGAAATGTGAGTACAATTAAATATAATTTGAACTAACGAACTAATTGGGCAGAGAGTTCTACAAGAGGTTCTGCTTTTAAGAAATTAAAATATTAATTAACATCTTAATGTTGTAGCTTTAAGAGTGACTCTTGTCTGTAAAGGATTTCCTAACGGAGTCTTAGATTTAGTGGTTTTCCAGTCATATCCTGTAGGATTACGACTTTCTACGGAGTGTTTAAATGCTATTAACGCATGCTTAGACAATGATAATGAAACGATGATAAAGTGAAAACAGAAGAAGAGCGAAATGTTCGGAAAAATCCTACACTTCGGTTGTAGTAGTAATGATGTTCAAATGAGATGTACTGAAACATTTAGAGGGAATTTCTACAGGTTAATGGGCGGTTACAATTCTAACCCAAGTATTTGACGTTCTTTATTTATCAGACAGGGTCGTTGTCATGGAGACGAAAGGAACTGAAAATTCTGTTATTAGCCAAGGAACGGACGTCATTAATATCTGTTATAGAACGCCTTTTCCAACTGCTTTTCCTGAAATGTTTAATTCACTCAACTTCCATCGGAGAATAGACGTTAAATTTCGAGAAATGGAAATAAACAACGAAACTTTGTTAAATTATAAACAAAGGTCTCGTGGTATGGTTATGTAGACATTTATTTCTAGTTTATTTCCTTTGTATTTTGTATTTTCCATTCTTAGAGGAATCTACTTTCCTATTCCTTTAAGGTAAACCGAGAAGGTTGCCTGTTTAACTTACATTCAGTAAAGAATTCTTCTAGAGCCTTATTCTCTCTGCACTGTGAATTGAAATACAATATCGATATCACTAATTTCTTCGACAATATATATAGTCCAGATCAGCTTACTTTATACCCTAAGAGTCAAACCTAAACATTTTTCATATTTTACTAAATATGCTGATGGATTATAGTGATTTTCTAGATGTCAGGTTTAATTTTTTTTCGAATTTGGAGTACTGAAAAATACAACAACTGGCAGTTATTTTCTGTTATGTTGGCAGCAATAATTTCGTTTTTCAGTAGAAGGAATCTGATGAAATTGAAGTAACTAATCTTGTAGAATTTGACCGTAATTAATAATTAATTAATAATACCGGTATTAATATTAATATCAGTACATAATTCAGTTGTGTTGCGTTGTGATTCCAATTGAACACTATATTCAGGTAAGTGTAATTAAATAAGATATAACTTATAGACCTACGTATGCTTGGCATGAAATATACACTTGGCTAAAAGACAGAAATATAGGCCTATATTTTCTTAGTGTTTAGGCTTTTAATAAAAATATCTAAGAAAGGAAAAAATAGCATGGTAGCGACTTAGAGTATGTATCGGTATTTTAAGTAAGGTATACTTTTCAAAGTGATATTCTGTTTTCGGAATTCGTACTAATCATTTCACGTTATCAAACATAATAGATTTTAAAGTTAGATTTAGTGAATTGTAAACTGTTTGGAATTGGAATGGAATGGAATTTAACTGAGGGGGGGCACAGATGCCCCAGCACTGCCATCTGTTAAGATCTATTGCGCTAACCCTCGATATGGAATGAGTTGCGTGCCACAGATCCTCTACGCGCACCGCCCTAACCCCATGACTCCCTTAACGACCGGTCGCTACAGCCGACAGAATCCATATACCATTTCTGCTTCGACAAATTCCCCCAAGGCCCCCTGTCGGTCCGGCGAAACTCCTCCCTCGAGTAGGTCTGCCTCGGGTGCCATTGCAAAAACTATCCAACGTCGCTTAGCTACATTCCACGGAGGCCGGTCGAGAGAGTCAGCAGCTTCAGGAGGCCGCCTGTAGAGCGATCTGAAAAACCAGAAACGGGATGATGAGGAAAGGATTATGGGGAGTGGCGAAGATGAGTGGGGTTCTAATCGCCTGATAAAGTTACCTGATATTCATCCATAGGAGTGAGGAAAAAAAAACTGAAAAGAACCTCCCCAGGCAACTCGACTTGACTGGGAATCGAACCCGGAATCGCTGGGTTCGGAGTTAGACTTGCTAACCCCTCAGTCACAACGGTGGACAAACTGTTCAGTCAAAGTAATAAATTTCATGTTGTCAGACAAAATGCATTCTAATACTAGATCATACTAATCTACTAAATACCATCGTAATATGCGAGGGGTTCAGGAGGAAAATATATTTTTTTTACAAATTATTGAACCATTTACAAAACACCTCCCAACATAAAGATGAGATGTGGTAAATATGTAAATAAGCAAGACATTGCTATTGTTAACACATTATTATTATTATTATTATTATTATTATTATTATTATTATTATTATTACTGATAACTCACTATCAGTGCGGTGATGAATGATGCATATAGATGTTGTTTAAATGCTATACTCAGTACAAACTTTTCAGTTTCATGAGGTTTTATTGTTTTTAAGGATTTTTTTCGTGCATCCGAAAGTGTTCATAAATCAGAAGTTGGAAGCCCAGGAAGCCAGTATGATACAATAAAATTCGTATCGCTCTATAGGAAGCGTCGTATAATATCGATTGAGTTGTCGGATGGAACCAGAAGCAAGATGTTTTTCTATTTATGAGATGCAGAAGACGTTAGTATTGCAGTAGCTTCGGAATGCAAATGAAAGTTGCAAAATGGAACGAATGAATTATGAAAACAAGCTAGAAAGATGGGCAGGAAGAATGTTGTTGCTTCAGTCCAACCCCCTACACCCCTTCCTCCTGAATAATTTAGCAAATACCCACGATTGCCTCTTCAGAAAATTCGTAGACGTAACGCACCAGAATTAAGATCCAGTTTTATGTGTATCCTTTGTTGCGGAACTAGCAGAAGGGGAGGAAGAGGAAACCAAGGATTTTTATTTAATTTTTAAAAAGTCTGCTCAAGGATTATGGAGTTAGCTTAATATATATTTTCTGCGAATGTCAAAGATTTGAAAGCAATGTGATGTCGTTTACATACTGGTATATTTAACCACGCTGTAAAGTATTATTGTATCGGTTTGTTTCGAGCTACATATTCAAATAGTATTTGGATAGTAGTTACATTTATTGTTTGAATTTATCGAATACAGGACATCCTTTAATAATTACATATTAGGTCGGTTCATAAGTAAAGTCGGTTTTTAAATTTAGTGTTTTGTAAGATTTTAATGGTTTTCTTTTTTAATTGGGCAATTTATATGACGCTATAGTGATTATTGCGTAATGTGAGCATATGACAGTTGTCAATTGTCAATACAAATAAATATATATATATATATATATATTATTTATTTATTTATTTATTTATTTATTTATCAGAGCTTCCTCAAATTAGAGGCTGCCATTAGACAAAGCATACAAAACAATACAAGAACAAATAGAAGATGAGAGCTAGAAGAGTAAGAAAAAAAGGCAAACAAATACACAAACAAACAAAGACAGTTTACAGAAGAAAAAAAAATTCAAGTAAAGAATCAATGAAAGCTAAGAAGGAAAAAGAAAAATGATAATAGTGCGTCAATTTTTTCCATACACTGAATTATAGTCCATATACGTGGTTCCGTAAAAGTTTGACTGACTCTCTAATTATGAGGAGGGCCAGTTCATTCAGAAAAGATTTGTGCAGTCCTGAGGTCTTACAGAATTGAGAAGAGAAGTTGGGTATCGTTCCTCTTGCTCCAAACATCAATTCCGTAACACTGATATCGTGAAGTGGTATTTATCTTTATAATACGGGATGGTTGGGTCGTTTCTCCCCATGTACGTCTTCGGGCTGTCCTTTGTACGTTTCAAACCTGATGGTGGGGTCGATTATCATACCCTGAGACAGGGATTCGCTAATGGCGATTATGTCAATTCGTCTGTTACTGCCATTGTCGGCGGTTGCGTGGACTTCTTCATAGACGGTGTATTTTAGTTTTCTAAGGGCATCGGCCAAATAGTTCTAATAGCCAAATACGTACATTAGTGGCAAAAATAACCGGACCGACCCTTGTCCCTGATTTCAGAGCCTTGTCCACTCCAGGGCATGATAGACTGGTAACTAAGACTTTCGTGGTTCGAATTCTGCCTGGGAAGGAAACTTTTTTTTGTCCCCTATTCAAATTTATTCCCAATACTTTTCGATTGCTGGTATAATTCATATTCTGGGAATAATAAGTTAATTAAGTAGTAAAATATCGCTGCAATCGAAAAGTATTGGGAATAAATTTGAATAAGGAACAAAAAGAAGTTTCCTTCCCAGGCAGGATTCGAACCACGAAAGTCTTAGTTACCAATCTATCGTGCTCTGGAGTGAACAAGGCTCTGAAATCAGCTACAAGGGTCGGTCCGGTTTTTTTTGCCACTACTGTACATAAAGGTATGTTACACATGGCCTATTTGTTCTATGTTTGTATCTTTTATAACTTCTGAGAAAAGTGTTCCCAAAATTGAGGAATTTAACATTGTAAGATATGGAACTACAGACTCCCCTTAAGAATTTTATTTTACTTTAAACTCTACTTGCCTCGGACAGATGGATTTTGGATCCAGTACTTGCATGATGACCACTAGCCTCTTCAGAATGCTTTTGTCACAAGGGGAGCCTGTCTTTATGATAGTTCAGTTAAATTCTATGAGATGCGAGTTCACTGAATACTTTGTATTTATTTATTTATTTATTTATTTATTTATTTATTTTTATTTATTTATCTATTCATATTTATTTATTTATCTATTCATTTATTTATTTATTTATATTTATTTATTTATTTATTTATTTATTTATTTATTTATTTATTTATTTATTTATTTATTTATTTATTTATTTATTTATTTATTTATTTATTTATTTATTTATTTATTTATTTATTTATTTACTTTTTCGTTTATTAATTTATTTAAATCTAGTTAAGTCCAATAGACCTTCCCTTTCACACCACCAGAAATAGAAATACGAGTAAATCATAGACAAAAAGAAAGACTAAAATTAAATTAACAATTAATTTACAAAAAAAATGCAGAATATAAGTGACATAACCTATAAAAGAAATAATGACAGCTTAATGAGAACTGTTGTATTGACAATATATAGCCTACTAGCAAAGACAACACAATAGTTAATAACACAATTAATTATTATTTAAATTTATTACTTGAGGTACATTGCAACATATCGAGTTCATGCAATAAAACAACTCTTTCTAATTTAATTTTAAATTGTGATCATGTCTGGCAATCCCTGACGCACTAGGTAAAGAATTCCAGAGACAAGATTGTTATTTTTAGTAGGTTATTTTACGACTCTGTATCAACATCTTAATTTATTTAGCGTCTGAATGAGATGAAGGTGATAATGCCGGTAAAATGAGTCCAGGGTCAAGCACCAATGGTGACCCAGCATTTGCTCATATTGGATTGAAGGAAAACCCCGGAAAAAACCTCAACCAGGTAACTTGCCCCGATCGGGGTTCGAACCCAGGCCACCTGGTTTCACGGCCAGACGCGCTAATTGTTACTCCACAGGTGTGGACCAGATGATGTTATGGAGAAGGAAGATGAGTGTCAAAATGTTCTTTGACGAGGAATGGAAAGAAGCAATTGATGCTGATTACGTGGTGTTGTGAGGAACTGATACCGTGATGCCAGGATAATTTTGGAGTGAAGTATGTAGAATTTTGAACAGAAGTGACAGGGAATGTATGATTCTTCTATACCTCTGATGAACCCACGAGAGTAGTCTGAGAGACGATGTTACATGATCAAGAATTATAACAAAATGGACATGCTGTACCAATTGTTTTGATTTTTAAAATTCGCTCACAAATCAAAACAAGCGTGAAATTTTGAAACACGTATTTGTTTAGACTGCGTGGAAACCGAGCTCAATCGGTTGACTCATAAACATTCTTTACACCTCGTACATTTGCGCTCATAAAATGCAATGGTATCACCTGTGACATAAAAGTCCACCGCTGTAATTTACAGAGGCTAAAAAAAAATGTGGTTTCTGTGGCCAATAAACTATTCAAAGCTACAGACAGCCATTCCAGGGTCAACGTTGTTAAATTCCCATTCCTTATAACAGATTGGTGACGCGATTGCACAGAAGTGTAGTGGAGTCCAAGTGCGTGCACGTTTACTCAGTGCTGGCATTGTTTACCGGATCTGATATCCCCATTTGCTCACATACATATGTTACTTGTCCATTAGAAATCGATAGTGTTGCGGTACAGGATTGCAGGTGTAGGCAGCGGTTCGCAGATGAATCGTATTTCGAAACAATATCTAATTGCTCTGGATCGCTGGTTTCGCAGCGAGATTTCTCTCGAGAGTAAAATCATCATCATCAAATACATAATGATTTAGGCCCTTAGGCCTATTCCATTTCCAGGAAATCAGAACTGTTCTTTCCATCTCTTTCTGGGCCTGCCAAGATCCCTTCTACCAACTGGTTGATACAAGAACATCTGTAGAGGGGTGCAGTTTATGTCCATTCTCATCAGATGTTCTTACCAGAAGAGTCTATGACAGAGGTCTGCAAAAAGCGTATCGTCATTCGTGCTCTCGATGCTGCCCGCCGAACACAGTGTGCTGTAAGGCTAGAGAAGGGGAAGAGACTCGTACCTCAACAGATGGAAGCGATCAGTGGGGGATCGCGGCAACGGTCTGCTTATGTTTACAAATAATAACATCAAAATAATAAGAAATATCATGCGTTTGTATATTATTTTGACATACTATGAAGCTGGAGCCCCGTATGTTGCTATTGACACAAGCCATTGCAAATTCAATCTCTCCTGTTCTATGGTGTCTTTCAGTGCCTGGAAAAGATCTTCTCCAGTTGTATTTTGTAATTACATCTAGAAGGCATTCAGACACAGTAAAATGTTCATTAACTCCTCGGATGAAAATGGCTAGGTGAGCTTTGTCATTTCTATCTGTGCTTTTGTACAATGCAAGTGAGTAAGCTACAAACTGGTTACATTTACAATCTTGAAATTCCTTCTGTGAACTGTAATTGGAAACAATTTAATTTTCTTAAACTTTGACTTTGTTCTGGACACAGTATTTTAGTAACGTCCTGTATGCACGATTTTATAAATGATGCTTCTGTAAAGGGCTTCATTGATTTTCCAATATTCCAAGCTAGAATGTAGCTGGCAAGAAGCTTTTGTTTAAGACTGAGGACACGTGTGTGATTTGTGTTTGTATTTTCTTGTTTTATATGTATCAAAATATTTGTAGGCCTAGCATTTCATGCGGAACTGAGTGTAAACGTATTTTAATATACTGATTATTATGTATAACCAACAGTTACAAGATAGCCCCAAAATCAATTATTTTCACATGTCCAACATGCCTGTAATTGTATTATGTTCTTTGTTAAGAGTCGAGTATTATCGTCGCATGTTGAATTTTAACACAACCTTAAGAATTTTGGAAAAATTAAGCATTTCACATTCTCCCCACTAACACAAAAAAATGTATGTTCCTATTCTGCCTTTAATGTACTACGTCCATGATTAGAAGACATTGTGAAACGGTGAAACACAGCGACCAACACAATGATAATGACAGTCCGTCACTGCTCTTCGTTTACGCATAAACATTGAGTAAAGTACAGGTGGGGATGGGTGAGGCGGAGCGCGCTCATTACGTATTGGCTTCGGTTCCGTTCAGGGGCTTACTCGCGAATAGGCTTTTGGAGACGTCTGGTCTATGAAGTCAAGAAGACTTTGTATTTGTTACTCTTCACGAATTTCACTGTTTCTCTTCTGATCTTTCAATCTGTAACCAGCAAGAGGTCTCAATAATCTCATTTCCGCCGCCTGTATTCTTCTACGTTGTTGTTTGGTCAGTACCTAATTTTCGGCTCCATATGTTAACAATGCTATTGCCATTGTCTTATAAAATTTCAGTATTGTTTCCTTCCGGACTCTTTTCATTAGAGTTCGTTTTATTCTTCCCAGGAGCTGTAGAAATCTGGAGAGTTTAGTTTTTTGATCGCTTGGTTGGTCATATGTAATATTACACCCTTACTTACTTACTGGCTTTTAAGGAACCCGGAGGTTCATTGCCGCCCTCACATAAGCCCGCCATTGGTCCCTATCCTGAGCAAGATTAATCCAGTCTCTACCATCATATCCAACCTCCCTCAAATCCATTTTAATACTATCTTCCCATCTACGTCTCGGCCTCCCCAAAGGTCTTTTCCCCTCTGGCCTATCAACTCACACTTTTTATGCATTTCTCGATTCGCTCATACGTGCTACATGCCCTGCCCATCTCAAACGTCTGGATTTAATGTTCCTAATTATGTCAGGTGAAGGATGCAATGCGTGCAGTTCTGCGTTGTGTAACTTTCTCTAATGTCCCGTAACTTCATCCCCCTCAGCCCCAAATATTTTCCTAAGAACCTTATTCTCAAAAACCCTCAAACTCTGTTCCTCTCTCAAAGTGAGAGTCTAAGTTTCACAGCCATACAGAACAACCGGTAATATAACTATTTTATAAATTCTAACTTTCAGATTTTTTGACTGCAGACTAGATGACAAAAGCTTCTCAATCGAATAATAACAGGCATTTCCCATATTTATTCTGCGTTTAATTTCCTCCCGAGTGTCATTTATATTTGTTACTGTTGCTCCAAGATATTTGAATTTTTCCACCTCTTCGAAGGATAAATCTCCAACTTTTATAGTTCCATTTCGTACAATATTCTGATCAGGAGACATAATCATATACTTAGTCTTTTCGGGATTTACTTCCAACTCTATCTCTTTACTTGCTTCAAGTAGAATTTCCGCGTTTTCCCTTATCGTTTGTGGATTTTGTCCTAACATATTCACGTCATCCGCATAGACAAGAAACTGATGTAACCCGTTAAATTCCAAACCCTCTCCGTTATCCTGAACTTTCCTAATGGCATATTCTAGAGCGAAGTTAAAAAGTAAAGGTGACAGTGCATCTTCCTGCTTTAGCCCGCAGTGAATTGGAAAAGCATCAGATAGAAACTGGCCTATACGGACTCTGCTGTATGTTTCACTAAGATACTTGTTAATTAATCGAACTAATTTCTTGGGGATACCAAATTCAATAATATCATTGATTGAAATTTTGGTTCGTTTGGGTTGAGATCCTATGAATCCGTAAATTTTTCTTTTCTTTGTAGATAACTTCAAATTGTAATCGGAAGTTATTTTATACATACTGAATAGCCTACTGCTTTTTGTAGTTTGTGCTCATTATCTGAGAAGATCAATAAATCATTCTGAGGACATATCTTAGTAACCCATAAATTCCAGGAATGTCGAGAGAAAAATATAATTCAATATTTCGGCATTTCCCTCTTTTCTTGCACTTTCTAATACGAAACTTTTCTAAAAAAAATGTTTATAATACGCAATGTATGAATGAATGAATATATTTGTCATTAAGCATCTTTCTGGTGAGGCGGCACTTCAAATTAGTATACAGTGCCGTTTTCCCATTTTACAACGCCTCTCGTACAAGTCATTATATCATTGTTTTAATTTATTATTACGTCTCTTCCACTGTGTCTTTTCTTGCCCGTCATCATTTCTTCCACTAACTTTATTCCTCTCCCATACTACACCAAAATATTATACTTATCACTCTGCACTCCCTCCTCTACGGCACATTTCCCCTCACTTCACATCTCCATCTATTCACACTTTTAGACCTCACTGCTAACTTTTCCACATTTCTACATCCTGTGAGGTCGAAAGTAGTTTCCCTAGTTACAAGAGTGGCTTGAGAGAGAACACGCACAAATTTGACTTGAATCCGACTCATAGTGGTTGAAAACTGCAATGTATCCCTTAATTTCCCTCCTGAGCACGAATCTTACTCATTCAGGAGTGGGCTAGTTTATCTTACATTCTATTAAATTGTATTCATTTCAATCTTACCAGCAATAAAATAAATAAATAAATCTCTACAACTTGATTAACAACTTTTAACACTGTATCACTTCGGAATATGTATGATAAGAACTTTCTTGTGTTAAATATTATTAACGTACCTTGTTAATATGTTTCGACCTATTTTCGGTCATCTTCGGAACGGGTCGTTGTTGGTCTTGGCGCCTCTTGTTTCCTGTATGGGTGCGTTCGTAGTGTAGAGTCAAAGAGTGTATGTGTTTTGAAGTTGAGTTGTGTGTTGAGAATATCGTTGGGGTGTGTTTTCGTGTGTCTGTATATTTCATATTGTTCTAGTGTGTTTAGTTTCTGGCTTTTTGGTTGGATGTGCAGTATTTCCATGTCTGTGTTGATGTCTCTGTAGGTGTGGTTGGCATTTTTGATGTGTTCTGCATATGTGGAGGTGTTTTGTAATTTTGTTATGGCTTTGATGTGTTCTTTGTAACGTGTTTGAATTGATCTGCCTGTCTGTCCTATGTAGAAGTTGTTGCAGGTGTTACATTTGAGTTTGTATGCGCCTGTGTGGTTATGTTGTTTGTTTGTGTTGTTTGTTTGTTGAGATGTTTTTGTAGTGTTATTTGTTCTGTATGCGATGTTGTAGTTTAATTTCTTGAATGAGGTTGCATTTTATGTGTGTTTTTGTTTTCGTATGTTAGTGTGATGTATTTTTTGTGTTCTTGTATTTGTGTTGTATTATTCTGATTTTTGTGGTTTTATTTTGTCGTACATATTATGTTGTCTATTATGTTGGGGTTGTTTTTTTCTTGTGCTATGTATTTGATTGTGTTTAGTTCTTCGTTGAACCAACAGGATTACAACGGGCCTGAATTAAATAAATAGAAATATCTCGCATATTATTGATTTTTGTGAAAAATGTTACATAACGAAAGTTTCTGTACAAATGATTTCCATTAAGTTTTATTCTATGCAAAATTTTGATAGGACTGATATTTAAGGATATACAAGACTTTTAAAATAACAATACAATACAGTTTCACCGCCGCCTCAGATTGCAGCCTTATTGTTCCTGCAGTAACGCCTATGTGCAAAATATAAAATTTTTGAGTAGGAAGAAAAAAAACACATTTATTCATTCCATGGCAATGGTACATAGCAGATCGTGAATTCTTACATTTTCGAAAGAAAGAAATAATTACATACACTATATATGCTGTATCACTATTTAAGTTATTTGAAGGGTTCAGAACCATAGTGGGCCAAGCGTCATTTACTGAAGACGTAGAAATCAACAGACCAAATGAGTGGTCTCTGGATCAAAATGATCGCATTTTATTTTTTTAAATACACTTTAAATTAAGTAATATATTAAACGATTTATCCTTCTAACAAACACAAAATATGTTTCCTGGATCAAATGCCCTATTTTAATTGTGTACAGTAATTACTTTATATTTATTTCTAACGGGTGCAGCGGAGCGCACGGGTACGGCTAGTAAATAAATAAATAAATAAATAAATTTATATATGGAGAAAAGCACATCAACTTTCTTAACATTCAATTAAAATTTACATAAATCAATTAACACATTTTACGAATTTTATTGCATGTTTTTGTGCTTATTCTGCACATTTGCATGCGTGTTACAGGATGAACATGAACTTTCTAACCCTACTCATCACACATATACAAGAGTTAAATGTAAGGTTTGTTTTCTTGCTACTCTAGAATACAGTCTCATCTACTAGACAGTTTCTGGCGAATGACCTGGGTAACTGTTCTGTAGGAAGCTGGGTGGTCCAGAAAGCCTTACTCAGTGCGGCTGGAAGAAAAATCGTCCACTATTGTACATACAAAACGTTAAAAACTCTATAGAAGAGAGAGGACGGAGAAGGGGGCGGGGTGGAATAAGAAATACGCACCGAGAAGCCGTTTCGATTCCTGGGCGTACGCGAGATTTTTTTTTTTTTGTTAGATCTCACTTAAGTCTGCTGCCTCGTGTACACAACTTAACAAATGCAGCTAACAGTGTGTTATGGCCCTTTTAGCTGCAACTACCTAAGTATGTAGTTAGTTTAGAACTTAATTGGATTTTGTTTTACGCTTCGCTAGCGTTACATGCTTGCTTTCAAAAGAACACTAGCGCCGTGACTCGGCAGAGGGAGGAAATGGTCCATGCTAGGATCGCTCTTCGGGAACACGCAGCCTACTACGGCGTCACAACGTAGCTGTGTGTTCACTACCGATAGATATTAGTTGATTTAACGACTGTCATCCTTATTGCACGAGTTCTCGAGTTCTCAACCCCGCGGATATGTTACTGATTTCGATCTGAGAACATGACATTATTTACAGTCTACCGAAGCGACATTAAACGTACTAATATCGATGCGCTTTAAAATCAATTTGCAGCCTAGACCAATCAAATATAAAATTATAATTTATCGTCAAAAAAAAAAAAGACACGAAGATATAAAATTTGTTGGGGCGAAATATGCAGCGGTCGTCTGTCGTCGTCGTCGTCGTCATTGCCCACAAACAATCGAGAGGCTGCCAGCTCCGTCATATGAGGAAAGTATCTCGAGGATGGCACGTCGATGTAATGAAGTGAAATATAGAATGATTAATGGAGCAAAGCCTCCTCGAGGGGAAATTAAATACTGTACAGGTAATTAAATTCCCAGGTCAGCTGCAAAAACGGTCGGGACAAAAAAAAGGGGAGACGTTCGTAGGTTGAAAATGACAAACAAATTGTTGGTAAGAACTATGAAAACGTTTATTATTAATTAAGACGTTCGTTTCAGATTATGAAATGCGCGCAAGTGGATAATATCTCGCTCTCACTTCCCGCGTTGGTATACTAATTTCTGAGTTCACGTAATTACCATATTTTGTACTATAAAATTATTCAGTAATATAACGGACAGTTGATAATCTGATGAGAGGAAAGAATTCAGACTTATAATAATATAATACTTCTTAAATTGTAAAATTCTAAACCGAAAGTTATTTCCGAGTTTTTGCTAGAAACAAATGCCATTGATCTTGATATAATCTTCTCCCTATCTGCCAAATCTAAAGACTTAAAGATCAACCATAAACATTGAATTTCATTCAGATATTGAAAAACGAGATGACAAATTGAATTTATTTGAATATTATTTACAATTAACGCGTTCTTCAAAAATTGTTCGTTAACAGAACATCTCCTTCTTCCGAGACGTCCTGACAATTCTCTGACCTACCAGACATTTCGCTTTTTGTCTTTCCTGGCTTGCGTATCTTACGAAAATAATCGATACTTCCCTTCAGTCAACTCCACGCCTGGAATTTCTGATTGGTGGAACACCTGAACTTTAATTTAGGTTCCTGTCCACCTTTAATTCCGTCCATTTTGAAACTAACTTGCTACCAGGTGTATCCATTAAGAATTTCGGCATGGTCGAGCATAAAAAAATTATAATTTATCGTCAAAAAAAGTAACAAAATATAAAATTTGTCGAACTACTCATTATGTATGCAAGACATGAAACAAACAATCGAGAGGAGAGGAGAGGAGAGGAGAGAGAGGAGAGGAGAGGAGGAGAGAGGAGAGGAGAGGAGGGAGAGGAGAGGAGAGAGGAGAGGAGAGGAGAGGGAGAGGAGAGGAGGGAGGGAGAGGAGAGGAGAGGAGAGGATGTAGTAAGTGAAGTGAAATAAGAATGTGTTGAAGCAAAGAAGAGGGGAAATTAAATACTGTACGGGTAACTAAAATTGCGAAGAAAAAAAAAAAAAAAAAAAGGAAGTTAAGGAGTTAAAAATGACAAACAAATAATAGTAGGCCTACATTATGCAACGAGCCTATAATGGTAGTAATTAAGACGCGAGTATGTTTATGAAACGAGCGCAAGCGAGTTTCATAATTTTCATACGAGCGTCTTAATTACCATTATAGGCAAGTTCCATACGACTTTTTATGCTCGACCATATTTCTAACTTGAAATTATTCATAAGTATTCATGTTATTCTTATCTGACTGGGGAGCGGAACTAACCGTGTATAATATCTCGTAAATTGTGAGATGTGCGCAAACGCGAAAGTATTGATTTTTTCCTAGAAACAAATGCCATTGATCTTGATATAATCTAGAGAGTAAAATAAAGATTAATCATGATATAACCTTGAAATTGATTCAGATATTGAAAAACGAGATGACAAATTGAATTTATTTGAATATTATTTACAATTAACGCTAATTATTATAGTAACAGAACATAACCTTCTGAGACAGTATTAGAATTCGAGCCTCCCTGACGTTTCGCTAGTTGTCTTTCGATTGCATATCCGAAAATAATCGATACTTGCGCTTTCATATTGCCACAATTGTAATTTCTGATTGGTGGAACACCTGAACTTTAATGAATAGGTGTACTTTAATGAGGTCCATTAAAAGGCTGCTACCAGGTGTATAATTACTACATTTCGGCATGGTCGAGCATAAAAAATTATAATTTATCGTCAAAAAAAGTAACGAAGATATAAAAGTTGTCGAACTACTCATTATGTATGCAAGACATGAAACAAACAATCGAGAGGAGAGGAGAGGAGAGGAGAGGAGAGGAGAGGAGAGGAGAGGAGAGGAGAGGAGAGGAGAGGAGAGGAGAGGAGAGGAGAGGGAGAGGAGAGGAGAGGAGAGGAGAGGAGAGGAGAGGATGTAGTAGGTGAAGTGAAATAAGAATGTGTTAGAGGAAAGAAGAGGGGAAATTAAATACTGTACAGGTAACTAAAAGTGCGAAGAGAAAAAATAAAGAAAAAAAGGAAGTTAAGGAGTTAAAAATGACAAACAAATAAAAAATATACTAATAATGCAATAGTACAATTAGGAATCTTCTTACTAAAACGATGACAGAGGTTAAAAAATTTCACAGGCGCTGGAGGTGAACATGGAATTACATCAGTGATGTGGCTTATCCCCTTTTTTGTTCAATATAATATATTTGAATAAAATTATAGAACTCCGGCTACAATATAATTCTAGAGGAATTAACAATAGTACTAATATAAGATACATATCCCTTGCGGTTGATTTTTTTAGTATTACTGGATGATATACAAATCATAGTTCCAAGTCTTAATAGAACCCTGAAGGTATACAGGATGTAACTAATAAAACTGTGCAGATTTTAACAGCTTATTCCTTGGATAAGGTAGACCTACATGAACCTGTTTAATTGAATAGGAATAAACATGATTTAAAGATGATGAGAGACGAGAAGTTGATCAATTGATGATATTCACAAATTGTTTAATTATTTATACAATTATTATACAATTTACTAATGCTTTTTTAAAAAATCTATTAAAAATTGCTGTTAACGGAGAAAATTTAAAGTTTACTTATTGTGATATGTCTTTTTTCCTCTTTTTTTTCTTTTATTACTTTTTACTCTGTTATTCAATAAAATGTATTAACATTAACTTATGTGGAATGCCCTCGAGTACGAGTAAGTAACCTACTCTTTCTGGGAATGCTAGAGAGTTCTTATATAAAAAAAAATCAATATGTATCTTTGTTCTGATAATAAAGTATTATTATTTATTATTATTATTATTATTATTATTATTATTATTATTTTATTTTTATTGGGTTATTTTACGACGCTGTATCAATATCTAGGTTATTTAGCGTCTGAATGATATGACGGTGATAATGCCGGTGAAATGAGTCCGGGGTCCAGCACCGAAAGTTACCCAGCATTTGCTCGTATTGGGTTGAGGGAAAACCCCGTAAAAATCTCAACCACGTAACTTGCTCCGACCGGGATTCGAACCCGGGCCACCTGGTTTCGCGCGGCCAGACGCGCTGACCGTTACTCCACAGGTGTGGACTATTATTATTATTATTATTATTATTATTATTATTATTATTATTATTATTATTATTATTATTTAGATTATAACTCACACATCCAGTAAAATACTGTTGTATATCGAAAATCACATGTTACTGCCGTAATTATTTTCCAACATTGTTTTATTGGTTTCAGGTATGAAATTTTAATAATGTAAAAGTAAATTATCAAAGGTTTTGGTATACCTATTTATTAAAATATATTTACAGCAATATTTTACTAGGAAATAGCGTACCTTTAGAAATCACAATTTTCGAGTTACGACATTATTTTACTGGGAGAGCGAAATACTTCTTCTGTTCAACTTCTTCCTTTTCTACCGACTTATAATCATACAGGATATAAGGAAGGGTAGGCCTATATATTTTGACCAACACTAGGCAGGCACACATTGCGGGCCAACCACCGCTGAGGAAACACAGAACAGAACGTCATGACAAATGACAAATACCGAGTCCCATGGACGGAAGATGTATCTCTTCCATTTACCCACGCCTAAATCGAACTGCCTACCGCTTCTGTGCGAAGCTAATTGGTTTTTACAGTGTAAAGGACGGGGCAGAAATATAATTAAGGCCTTTTAATTAGAACAGAGTAATCAGTGCACGTAATTTTAAATACCTTTTAACACAAGTTTTGAAAATTAATTACTTGTTTTTCTCATAAACATAACTGATTGAATTAATTTTATTCGCATTATTTTGGCTGTATTTATCAGCTAGAAATGTTTCATATAAGCCTGTCATCACTGTCGTTTCAACAAGGATTTGTTCCTTGCAGGCAGAAGCCCTTCTCCTTGGTCACGTTCCTTACAATAACAATGTTGCAGTGCTTGCGTATGACGTATCGATCCTAGCTCATCGCAGCGGCGGGCGCCGTGACTTCTTGGTATTAGACCAGTGCGTGAAAGTTCCAGACACTACTCAGCAGCAGTTGCGGCTTAAGCACTAGCCTTCCATTCAGGTGGCCCGGCTTCGATCTCCAGTCAAATTTGTTGTGGACAAAACAGACGTTGGAGATGAATCGGTAGAACGGAGAAAAACTCTCTCCGGCACCAAGACCCGAACCCAGGTTTTCAGTTCTACGTGCTAACGCTTTATCCACTAAGCCACACCGGATTCTATTCCCGATGCCGGATTGAATCCCCCTCAACTTCTACATAGGACAGACAAGCAGATCATTTCAAACACATTACAAAGAACACATCACAGTCATAACAAAATTACAAAACACTTCCACATATGCAGAACATATCACAAATGCTAACCACATATACAGAGACATCAACACAGACATGGAAATTCTACACATCCAACCAAAAATTCAGAAACTAAACAAACTAAAACAATAAGAAATATATAGTCCGACCATCGGATCTGTGCCCCCGTAAGATATGCGAACTGAACCTTAATTCCTTTTCAGCCTCGGCAATTCATTTCTCTCCCTGTATTCCTATTTCTCTCCTTTCTATCCCTCTCTCTTTCTCTCCCCCACTACTCACAATTTTGAGTCTTCTTGCAGGACAGTTTATTTGCACTTGCGGTCCAGTGTTGTCAACTCAACAAGAATACTGTAGCATGGAGTGGTGAAAGAAATATTATTAAGCAAGTAATAGCATTTTGCATAAGTCAGTCAGCGTCATTAGATCTACTTAAATTAAATTATGAATAAGTAATAATTAACCTTACAGTATTATAAGCAATATTCAAGAGACATGACACTGTTTGACGGAAGTTTGGCAACATCCCTATTCGGCAAGGTTCGTGGCCTGCTGTTTGACGTAGTGGGAGAGAAACGGGTGGAATGGGTTGAGTAGAGGCGTTAACTTTTCCAAGAACGACGACAGCGCTGAAGGGGCATAGATCCGATGGTCCGACAATACAAACACACAAAAACACATTCAGATTAAATTCTCAACACACAATTCAATTTCAGAACACACACACACACACACACTCTTTGACTCCACATTACACTACACAAACACACCCTCACAGGAAACAAAACAAAAGGCACCAAGACCAGCAACAACCAGTTCTGAATATGGCCAATAGCAGGCCAAAACATGTTAACAAGAGGTTCGTTCCAACAACAGTCAGGAACCGTCCGTAACCATCGTGAGCATGCGCAGTACAGAAAAAGCGTTCCAACACAATCCGAACCAGTCCTGAACCGGAAACATGCACTGCAGTCGGGCGTTCCAACAAGCTTTTGACACGGGTTCGGAACGGTCAGAAATAGTCCGCGGAAGAGTACACGAGACGCGCATGCGCATAAGCTCACCAACGTCTCCTGGATACTGAAGAAAGACATGCTCAACTGTTCACATCAATGAGGTTAAGATGAAAAGTGACAGTGCAGACGAATAATAAAACTAGAGATTTAATTTAAATTTTCGCCAAAAAGAAAGGGAATGGAAATTATTTGGATACTGAAATAGTTAATTACAATTTTAACATGCAGCTTTGATTAAAAGTATAATAAATAACGTACATAAATTTAAAATTAAAAAAATAACTATTTTTAGATGAGAGTACCGCAGTACACGACATTGAATTAGCGGAATTCTTGTCTTCCATACTTTTTGCCATCTTTTAATAGAAAATGATCGAAATTCTATTTTCTGCAATTAGAATTAGCTGCGAAATGATAATAATAAGCATCCCGTTCTTAGCAAAGATGATCACAGTTATAGCATCTCTGGATTTAGTACATAACGATCCGCGAAAGCGTTCCAACAGCGTCCAGTCCAGTTTCAATCCCATAGCAGATGCTCAACTAGCGCATGCGCATAAGATGGTACAGGAACCGTACATGAACTGATCCATGAACCGCTTGTTGGAACGAACCTAGTGTAAATGAAATTTAACACATGAAGGACACATAATATGTTTTCCGAATTAATGAGTTTTAAATGTTAAAGCTCTTGAATGTTTGACACGATTTTATTGTCTTATCTCTTTGTTGTTTATTTTCTATGCATTATTTGACTTTATCAATTCACAAATATCCTAAAATATCACGAATCGCCTCCGAGATTCCACAAGCTTGCGGTGGTCGAGTTATGAAATGTATGTAAATACGAACGTAGAAGTTTTCAACATTGATGCAAATATTATCACGAACTTCACTATGAATGAAATATAGACGTGGTGGCGGAAGCAATTGGGTAACAACATTAGAAACTCCGAGGAACTGACTGTGACTCAGTCCCCACCACGAGGCCTATGTTTAATGTTAATATAACACAACAGACAAAAGGAAAGTAATTACAAAATTTAATTAATGTAATTAAGAGATTTTATTTCCAAACACACATAAGAATGCAAATAAAAATTGAATTAGTAAAATTTATACAAATTACAGGAGGTGTACGACAAGGGTTCTCTTTATTATCTACATTTTTAATCTACATTATTATTGATCATATAGGGGAGAGTTGGGTAGTATCGGACATCGGGTAATATCGGATAGTGCGTTTCTTTCGTCTACCACCAGATGATAGTACCTGAATGACATGGTTACGTTTCTGTATGCGACATCAAAAAACGTAACCATGGCATTCAGGTACTATTATATGGTGGTAGATGAATGAAACTCACTGTCCGATATTACCCGACGTCCGATATTACTCAACCCTCCCCTAATGAGAGTGTTGGAAAAAAAATTAAAAAACATCTTTTAAATTAATAGCTATACAATACCTTTCATTTGCTGACATGGTAGTAGCAGCAAATATAGAGGATATTTTATTTACAACGAATGATTAACAAACTTCAAGGCTACAGATAGTTTCATATCTGCCGTTTATTATATCGAATCGAAATTAACCCCTTAAAAGGATAATTACAATAATGCGTGGATTGTGGAGGTTCAGCTTGTAAAGAGAGATTGTACACCCAGTATCAATATACGAGAAATTACTTCGACTCTTATCTAGACCTCATGGTCACTTCGCCAGATGACGAAGTGTTTCCCAGAGAACCATAGGCCTATTACTCGCCTAATTATTTATTTATTTATTTATTTATTTATTTATTTATTTATTTATTTATTTATTTATTTATTTATTTATTTATTTATTTATTTATTTATTTATTCTTTGTTCATCATGGCGGATTAGATGTATTCCAGTTATTAATCCGCCATCACTCTCTATATAATTATTACAAAATACATATTGAACGTATAAGTATGATAATCCATTCACAACAACAATAATAATAAGTGGGGCTACTTCCGTCATTGACTTCTAGCAGAATGTGGTGCCCACAAGTGGCGAGGTAACACGTTAAAGTTCAAAGTGTCCAACATGCCCGACTGTCCAACAGACCCTAATTTACCCTATAGCCCTTGTATTCGAAACTCTTACATTAACTTTTTCATTTCTATACTCAATCTCTTAAAAATTATTCTGTTAACTTCATTCACTACTTTTCATAGTTTTCTATCGTATCTGAATACTCAACATTTATAATTCCATATCCGTTAGAGCTTTGACTTTCTCTTCCCATCTGATTTTAACTCTAAAAATAAATTGTCCTAATTTATGCAGATTGCTGGCGTTTAGGGGAACAATAATTTTTTATAAGCTATTCTAGCGTTTCTCAAATTGCCTGACACTTTAACGCAATATGCATTGCGTCTTCCGCTAGTCCACACAAAGGACATTTATCCTTCTCTACGTTCCCTCTCTTATTCTTGAGTCTTCAGATACCTAATCTCCACCATGTCATCCCTGTTCTCTCTCCCCTTGAATTTAGTCTAATAAATTGTTCCTGTTCCCAAAACTGTTTACCCTCCCTATAGTATTTTAGTGATCCTAGGTCTTTAATATTACTAAAAATATTTTGCCTCGAAATTTCGTTTGCCCTCTCTTTTACTACTCTTCCAATAGTTTTCGTGTTTATAGACCCTAGTTCTCTCCATAGTCAATTTAAACCTAATCTGTTTATTTCTCGTTCCAGCTTCTCGCCTAATAATAAAAGTGATTCGTCAAGGCTTTTAGTAGGCCTATATCAATTGAGTTTCAACAACTCACGGATTATTGCAATTAGGTATGTACCCACTTAGTCATTAATAGTATCACCACCACTGTCAACGTCATCATAACATTATTGTCACTGCTGTTATTCTTTTCCATCTTCAGTTACTCATGTCTTCGTAGTTCCATCTGATTTAAATGCTAGAGTTCAAGCTACTAAAATTGATAATATATTAAGTGAATTTATTAAAATTAAAATAAGTGTTCCGCAAGGAACAGTCCTTGGACCGATTTTAGTTTTAATATATATTAATGGCCTTTTAATGATATACCTTATAGAATATGAAGGTGATTTATATTCGTATACTGATGATACTGTTTTACTTTTTAGTGGAAAAACTTGGACTGACGCTTATTATAATGCAAATTACGGCTTAAAATTAATAAAAAGATGGTTCGATTTAAATTCGCTTGTAATTAATAGAGATAAAACAATAGCTATCCCATTTTCTTTAAATAATAAAGGTAATAAACCAATTTCATCTATACTACAAATTAAAATGGATAATTCTGATTGTTCCGATATAAATTGCAATTGTTCAGTTATTAATGAAGTTAATGAGGTTAAATACTTAGGTATAATTATTCATAATCATTTAAAATGGAATAATCATATTCATTATATTTGTAATAAATTACGTAAAACATTGTTACTTTGTTATTCTAAGAATTATTTTGTCAATTAACTGTTTACGTGTAATTTATTTAGCATTATTTCAATCTTTATTTATGTATGGTATTATAGGTTGGGGGTGGAGCTTACAGATACAACCTTTATCCGTTGATTTTACTACAGAAAAAAATATTAAAATTTGTTTAAAAAAGCAGAAAGATTACCCAACTGAATTGTTGTTTAAAATTTCAAACTTTTCAACTTAAAAAAATGTATCATTTTATTTCATTAAAATATTTTCATAGAAATTTTAATAACTTTGAAAGGTATATACATAAATACAGACTAAAAATATGAATTCTCCGCGTCTGTCTGAACCAAAATGTATAACCAATGCATCTTTTTATCGTAGCATAAGTCAAGGTCCCAGATTATTAAACAAATTTTATTCAAATAATATTTCAACCACGAATCCTCTCCAAATTAATGAAAAAATAAAATAAATTGTATTGAATTTATAGTTTGGGTTTAAACATATTAAACACTATTTAATCTGTATTCACTCTCGATTTTAATTTTATTTTTTTCTGTATTGGAATCCCCTCCTCAGCACGAGTCTTACTCATTCAGGAGTGGGCTAGTTTATCTATCATTGTATTTATTAATTTGTATTCATTTCAAACTTACTAGCAATAATAAATAAAGAAATAAAATAGAATAATTAATTTTTCTTCCAATATCTGCCGGGAATCGAATCTTGTTTCTCTGCGTAGCAGTTCGCCATCTGGCGAAGTGACCATGAGGTCGAGATAATAGTCGAAGTAGTTTCCCGTATTTTGATACTGGGTGTAGAATATCTCTTTACCAGCTGAAACTCCACAACCCACCCATTATTGTAATTATCCTTTTAAGGGGTTAATTTCGATCCGTTATAATAAACGGCCTGCATAAGAAAGAGACGGTTTCGGAAGGAGGGAGTTTGTGATTATCATCTGTTATGTAGCCCTTGTTTCAGGGTCTTTGAGTATTTTAAGCACTTCCTTATTTACAGGCTTAGAACGACAAGGAAGAGCGAGTGAAGAGATGACGTAAGAGAGGGGAATAGTGATGTACGTCTTCTTGCTTAATTCTACACAATGGTGCTGTACCAGATGGCAGGCTCATTAAGTGCTACTAATACCTTCCTTTCTTCCGAGACTACAAACGCAAGACACATTGCTCTTACATAACAAAGCAGAAAACCTCTTTTCTTGAAATTTCGCTACTGGAAACATCGGAGCACTTTCCATCTTCACGCACTCTCGTGGCGAGAATCAGTCGTTAACGTTCCATCAGCAGAAAAGACTCGCTCTGTTAAAGTGATTAAGTACGTGGCTTCCAGTGGAGGAACCGATTTACAGTTGAATTTCGAACGGGTCCTAATAAATCGCTCTCCAAGGGCTTTAATATCTCTGCCTCTCTTTCAGTCTCGTTGGTTTTCAATTTATATAGGAAGGGTGTTTAAAAAGTAATTTTTCTGCTCCAATACTAAAATTCACTTATTTACTGTGTGCTTACTCATTTCGATACAGATTCGCTGTTCTAATTTTTTCTGAAATATAATTTCCTTGTGTGCTTGTTTCGGGATATAAGTACTGAATTAAGAAATATTTTCTTCAAGATATCCTCTACTACCCAGAAGAATCCTTCCATTAATTGTCCCTTTTTCTTATTGTTATCTGATATGAGTTATTTATTAATCGTGGCCCTAGAAAATTATACAATTTATATAATTTGAAAAAAAAATACACAATACGATTATAGTTGCAGAAATCTTATTGCCAACTGTAACTTTGAAATTCTGTCATCATATCCACCTAACATCAAATGAAGAGATCCTGTGGCATAACATGTCAATGTTTTTTTTTTTTTAAGACGCTTTATCAACTGCGATTGTTGTCTAGCGTTTGAGTGAAATGAAGGTGATAATGCCAGCGAAATGAATAGTCTATACGGTCCAAAGCCGGAAGTTACCAAACATTTGCTCTTAATGTGTTGAGGGAAAACCTCGGAAAAACCTCAACCTGGTAATTTATCCCAACCAGGATTTGAACCCGTGTCCGCTTGTTTCATGATCAGATATGCTAACCGTTTCTCCACAGTGGTAGATAACATGCCAGTGATAAAAGTATGTGTAGGCCTAACATACGTATACTGCTTACATGAGATGGAGGCAGAGAAAGAGAAGGGCTTGTTCATACTTGTTAAGCATTCTAGCCTATCTAGTTTCGTCTACAACCGTACTGAAAACCATTCGACATTCTGTAACTGCGTAAAAATGTTTAATAGAGTTTGAAAATAATTTCTGTTTTTACCTTCTTCTCTCTGTGGAACATCAGAAGATCCAAATAAAGCATTCTCCATCTAAAACATTATTTATAACAACCATTCTGATCATGATGATGAGAATAATGATGATAATAAAGGAAGAAAAAATGTGGGCAGACGTTTGAAGAGATGGATGATTTAGCTGATGATGCCTTATATATTTAATAAAATATTAGTTTTATTTCACTTGTAAAAACAATTCACCGGCAAAGAGAGGGCTCACCAATTTGTTAAAGGAAGCAGCATCCACTATTTTGTACAATAAGCCTTTTTGTACCTAGTGTTCTTTCTCGTTCACGAAAGAACAAATAAGAAGAACATGATAAAGAAGCGGGATGACCACTGGAGAAATAGTGCATCAGGATCGGTTAACAAAAGAGCTTATTTTCCCCAAGTTCAAGATCGATCTAAATATAAATAAAATTACTGACACCAAACATTTTGTTACTCAATTTCTATGAGCCATGGCAAATTTAATTCCTATTTCCAAAGAATTATTATTATTATTATTATTATTATTATTATTATTATTATTATTATTATTATTATTATTATTAGTATTGTTATTTCATTAATATTATTAGTATTCATCTGTTTTTACATTTTATATCAAATATTATTTTATATCTTTTGTAATTTAGTACATTTTATATCTATTACAACAAACTGTTCCTCATGACATTAATAAACGATCGATTGATAGATTGATTGAATGATTTACTGATTGCTTGAGTGATTTTTGGGTAATTGAATGATCAATAACGGAAATTATTATCTCTGCATTACAGACTGTTTGTCATCTCATATTTGACTCCCAGATTTTCTGGAGGGAAAGATGGAAAGATATAAATCAATATCACATTTATATGAGTGTAACATTACATATTACCCTCATCTTTTCAAAGTATTTGTTAAACGTTGTGGTTTTAAACATTTTCTCAGTCTCATTTGCCGTAGCCTATATTAAACAAAATTGTAAACTTGTATTGATATATGTTATGCTTACTTTATTATTCATTTTAACAACAATCCTAACATACCGTAGGTGCAATAGGATTATATGTAATTTTTGGAGATTCAGCAGTATTAATAATAATAATAATTTTATTGTATTGTATTTTTTATTCTATTATATTATTAATGTGCTAATATGTATTGGCAATAGACCTCCATCTCACTTGACGATATGTCAGAGGAAGAAAAATTTTGTTTTAGTAGTCTATATCTGAGGTCTGATTAGTGTAATATGTTATAAGTCAGCGATGTATGCATGAAGGGGAAAAGAACTGGCCACCCTACCCCATTAACTCCTGGTTTAGTTGCCTCACGAATGATGACTTATCGGTATCACTTACGAGGTTCAAACCTTTCTTCGGACAGTTGACTGATCAACAATAATGTGCTAGCCGACAGCTTTTAATAGCAATAGTAATAGTAATAATAATAATAATAATAATAATAATAATAATAATAATAATATTTCAGTAGGTTATTATGCGACGTTTTATCAATATCTTAGGTTATTTAGTGTTTGAATGAGATGAAGGTGATAATGCCGGTGAAATGAGTCCGGGGTCCAGCACCGAAAGTTACACAGCATTTACTCATATTGGGCTGAGGGGAAACTCCGAAAAAAAAACCTCAACCAGGTAACTTGCCCCTACCGAGAATCGAACCCGGACCACCTGGTTTGGCGGCCAGATCGCTAACCGTTACTCCACAAGTGTGGAATAATAATAATAATAATAATAATAATAATAATAATAATAATAATAATAATAATAATAATAATAATAATAATAATAATAATAATAATAATATAGCCATTTCATTATAGATGAAGTTACTGTCCTGTTTTACTACTTGTAATTTTTGTTCTAAAACTATATACTTGAAGGATTCTGACGATCGATGATTCGCAGTGTCGTTCCTTGTCTTCGGATCCCGTATTATTGTAGGCCTACACGTGCAATGAAGCTGACCTGGTCCCATCCCATGTCCTCTCCGTTCTAATTTCAGCTATTGAGTGTGTTTACCATTTACAATAATTATAATACGGTAATTGTATTGCCGTACTTCCATTTTGATGCGAATTCATTACGTCAAATGATTTTAAAATATGTATAATTAGTAGACAGTCAAAATAAAATGTTTTTTTAATTATTGTGTGACGTTTTAAATTCATTCGACACAGTGCTTCAACGCATCCCGCATTAAACCAAAAAAAAACTCGTTATAATATTTTAACACAGAGCAATGGAACCTTTGTCTGATATGAAATTGGCTTTTTTTTTATTTACACTCTAGAGACTTTTCATTAACCGATAAACAGTAATGTTTCAAACTTGTGGCCTGTAATATTATCTTAGTGAATTATTATTATTAACTTCATAAGGGAGAACAATTACACAATTCTTGTTTGTATGCTATTTTATATCAGTTTCAGTGCATAATTTAGATGTCTGTTTTTGAAAAATAAACTTAAAAACAGCACTTTTTTTTAGTCTGACAGAAGTATTTTAATTTATGAATGTGTTAATCAATACAGCAGAAAACGTGCATTACTGTTTAGCAAACAACTGTGTTATTTAGATCCTCATTTGAGTGTGGGTTACGTCCATCTAGCAAACTATGATATGCGGGAACATTGGTGCTCTAAATTAAAATTTATATTCATAAAAACCTCACGAATTGATGATACGGTTTTTGCGAGATAAATGAGTATAAATTGCTATTAGTCAATGTAAACAGACAGTTAAATTGGTGGTGGACCGTTTGCGTTACCCAATCTATGAATTTTATATCGTTCACGGTTAGAGAATATTTGAATTTGATCGCTCGGTTTAAAGGTTTGGATACGCATTTCAGTGTCTGCAGGATAGCAATTAAACAAGTGAAATATAATTTATTGATGTCACTATTCGCGTTCAATACAAGAAAAAATACACGCCTACTGGTTCCCGTATTATTATTTGAACGAATTCAGAAGTACACATATGCATCCGAAAATAGGAAAAAAGATTTATTTCCGTAAAATGCACTCCCTAAAAAATGGAATTCCTGTATTGTATTGTGTGAAAGCTCAACCAATTCGAGGATGTACCATTTGTAACTAATTTGCTTCAATTAAATTACATACAGTATATCTCATCCTAAAAAGGATCAAAATGATGCAGGAAAATACGAATAATGAAATGCTTACTATGAAAAAATGTATCGTATGCTGTATTTGATTATTTACTTACTAATATATTAAATTCTGTAAGGAGGAATCTTTATGAAATCACATAGACTAAACGTATGTCGAATGAATTGGTTATGTGCACATTATGAAGTATTGTCGCGATATTTTTAACAATGTAATGGAACTTGCGATGATCCTCATGAATTGAAAAGAACCTGAGAAAGGAACGAACATATAATGTGAAAGACAAATAAAGAATGGTTATAGCTAACTGACAAACAAAGAAAGAATAATATGATAAAGAAATAAATAAATAATGAAATGTAATTACTGGTAAATAATAAAGTACGATAATAAAATATGTGAGGTAGAAAGAATTAAAGAGAGAAAGAAACAAAGAATGAAAGTAAGAGAAAAAGAAAGAAATGAAAACGTAAAAGAGAAAAACAAAGACAGAATATAAAATAAAAAGAAACGAAGAATTTAAAAGAGAAAGAAACAAAGATAGAATGGAACAGAGAGAAACTAGTATATAATTTAAGAGAAAGAGAAAACAAAGAAAGAATGTAAGAGCGAAAAAATAGAGAAAGAATGTAAGACAGAAAGAAACAGAGATGGAATTGAAAATAGAAAGAAACAAAGAAAGAATATATGATAAAAGAAACGAAGGAAGAATGCAAGAGAGAAAGAAATATAGAAACATGTTAGATGGAAAGAAATGTTAATGTTACATTTTTATTTAACGACGCTCGCAACTGCAGAGGTTATATCGTTATATCAGCATCGCCGAATTTTGTCCCACAGGAGTTCTTTTACATGCCAGTAAATCTACTGGCATGACCTGACGCATTGAAGCACACTTAAATGCCATCGACCTAGCCCGGGATCGAACCCGCAACCTTGGACTTAGAAGGCCAGCGCTACAACAACTCGCCAACCAGATCGACGATGGAAAGAAATAAAGAAAGAATGGCTGGTATTGAGGGGGGAAAAAAGAAGCTGAGAAAGAATATAGGGAAGAGAGAAAAGAAGAAAGAATGTAATATAGTAAGAAATAGAGAAAGGATATAAGCGGAACAGAAGAATAAGACTCTAAGTGAGAAAAAAACAAGAAGAAAATAAGTGAGAAACGGAGAAATTAAGAATATAAGTGAAAGGAACAAAGAAATAATCTGAATGAGAAAGAAATAGAGGAAGAATATAAGTGAAATGCAAAAAAGAAATAGAAGTGAGAAAGAAAGAGGTATTAAGTGAGAAATAAATAATATAAGTAAGAGAGAAACAAAGGAGAGTATACGAGATGATAGAAACAAAAGAAGGAATACAAGTGAGAAATATATTAAAAGAGTGTACAGTAAGAAGAAATTAGGAACAAACAAAGAAAGAATGTAAGAACAAACGCTCGATATGTGAAAGAGACAGAGAAAGCAAAACTATATGCTAGAAAGAAAGAAAGGAAGAACATTTGTGGAAAATAATTATCGCAAGACTATGAGTGAAATAGAAAGAAGAAAAGAACGGATTGGGAAAAGAAATAAAAATGGAATGACAGAGTTAATGAAATAAAATGTCTAAGAAAATAACTAATAAGAATGAATGGTTTAATTACTGACGTGGACGATTGAATATATGGTGGCTGAATTAATGCAATCCATAAATGAAATTAATTGAAAGAATGTAGGCACAAAAGGATTGACTGCAAGAAAAGAATGCATGAATAATAAAAAATAAAAATCATAAATGGTTTAAAGGCACGAAGAAGTAGATGAAAAGATTGCAGAGAGACAGAAATTATGACAACTAATGTGAAAAAACCAAGGAATTATTTATTTATTTATTTATTTACTTATTTATTTATTTACTTGTTTACTTATTTATTTATTTATTTATTTATTTATTTATTTATTTATTTATTTATTTATTTATTTATTTATTTATTTATTTATTTATTTATTAAAGTAACAGAAAGTATAGGATGAAAGAAATGAAAAAGGAATGAATAAAGCAAAATTAGAAGAAAAGAAGACAAAATGAAAATCAGAAGTAAACAAGGGATAGAAAGCAGAAATGAAAAAAAATCAGAAATTGGATGAAAAGAAAACAAAGCAATGTACTCGTATATTGATAATTAACGACATTCAAAATGTTGTTCACAGTTTTCTACTGCCGAGACATGAATTTGAGAAATATATATATATATATATATATATATATATATATATATATATATATATTTTGCTGGTGAGCTTTCATTTCAATATAATAGTTCGTATACTGGCGAGCACTAATTTCAATACATTAATTTGTGTACCGGCTTTCATTTAAACACGATATTTTGTAACACAAAACCTTTTTTGTACTAGTGATCATGTACTGTATTTCAACATAATATTTTGTTTTACTGGTGAACATGCATGTCAACACAATGGTTTTTGTGCTGGTAAGCATGCATTTCAACAGAATAGTTATACTGGAGGGCATGCATTTCAATACTATTTTTGTAGTACTAAGCATACATTTTTCAACACAATAGGTTTTATACTGGTGACAGTGCATTCCAACACAAAGTTTCCGAACCGGTGAGAATGCAATTCAATACAATATTTTTCTACTGGTGAGCATACATTTCAACATAGTAGTTTCTGTACTGGTGAACATGTATTTAAGCCAACTTAGTTTAGTCGGCTGAGACGCTTGCCTGCCGATCCGGAGTTGTGTTCGGGCGTGGATTCGATTCCCGCTTGAGCTGACAATCTGGTTGGGATTTTTCCAAGGTTTTTCCCAACCGTAAGTGAAATGTAAGGTAATCTATGGTGAATCCTTGGCCTCATCTCGCCAAATACCATCTCGTTATCACCAATCCCTTCGACGCCAAATAGCCTAGTAGTTAATACTGCGTCGTTAAAGAACCAAGTAAAGAAACGTACATTTAAACACAAATTTAAATTTAAATTATATGTGCAGTTTATTATGAGAAGGGAGTTACTGTTACTCTAACCAGACTGTACCTCCCAGCAGGCCTTTTATGTCCGTTGTATGACGCCGACTCCTCAGTGTAAACTTAGTTTTGAAGTTAGATAGAGAAGGGAATTTTGGAGGGGATAGGGTATTGAACGGCTCTGGGGGAGAGTGGGGTGTTTTGATGGCCCAACATTGTGTAAAAGGAATGACTTAAAGGACCGTTGCCTGGCAAGTGACCAAATAAGTGAGATAAATCAGTGATAATTTGTGTGCGGTGTCGATATTGCTTTAGCCACCACCCCCAGGCTGTGTGGCGCACCGAAACCTCCCCTCGTATGTCACGGGAGATGTATAGTTGAAGACAACCAGACAGGGCTGATAGTGTGGGTATACAAAGTGTTTAATGGCTTACTGCTTTCACATGATGACCGTCATGTGTATGCTCCAATTCCAGCTATCCATACCAACGTATTGTTTCATTAATGACGCTTAGGAGTATGAGATAGGAAAGCATTTCCGATACAGAACGTATAAAATTTTGTAATACATTTTCATTTTTTTCCTTACATTTTTGTTTCTGCGTCAATTTCTTCATCTTTATCTCTAAAAATATTCGGACTAGATTTATTTACAGTCTAGTGGTTGTCATGTTAACTGTTGAATCGGAGAATCGTCGGTTCAAATCCGGCCGGAAACTTTAAGGGCGATAAAGTTCTTAGAACAGGCCTGCACAAGGTTTGCGCTCTCCGAGCCGGCTCACAGCTCAAGAGCGGAATGCAGGTATTAGCTGCGCTCTGTATAAGGGTGGACTGGAAGAAGGGGTGATCTCGTACAAAATGTACACAAGGTGTTCAGGAAATGAATTCCCGTTCAGTGTTTACAAAACTATCTTGCACTATTATTAATTAATAAAGAAATGTTTATTTTACAGAAATAATAGATTCTATAGCTACTTAAATGTACAACGAGGTTTTATGCTGTTGGCAGCTGAAAGGAACAGTAGCCTACTGGTCGTAATGAAACATCAGTTAGATGTTCGATGCCTGCCTTTATTAAAGTTGATTATAGAAAACATTTGCTCACAAATATAAATGTTGAGCCAAACTAGCAATCATTTTCACAGCCAGCCTGTGTAGTCGTGGATATGATTGCTAATGTTTAGTCTTGTAAAACTCAACCAGGCTAGTAGTATTATTCAAACGATCTTTAGCCCTTAGGTCACGTTGAAGATCAATAAGTTCGAGCTGTAAATTGTTAAATGTTAAATGACATGTTCCGTCTTTTAGATTCCTCCATGCTGTACTGTAGCAGTAGGTAAGCAACGTGAAATAGTTACTGAGAATAGGCCTACACACTGCACTCCACTAGATAAATGAGTGGTCGTTTCCCTCTCCTCTACCTAAAGCAAGTCAATGTCATTCTGACGTATCTTCCTCTCCGTTTCGGCGAGCGGTAAACACCGCTCTCCCGCTCCGAAGGAGCGCGCGCGCTCGTTGAGCGCTGTTTGTGCAGGCCTGTCTCAGAATGACAATTAAACTTTGACGTCCCGTGTCGAAGATTTACAACATGTAAAAGAACTCTATATGTAATATACTCCAAAGAAAATTGATTGGTAATTTCTGCTCCATGTTGAAATTTGAAAGCAGCACTAAAGGTTCAAATCAGTGACATATGTTATGCATGTGGTTTTGTCCCGACTTCCGCCACTAACATGTTATATCCATGACAGAATTTTTGTTCACGTCATCGTGAAATTCTCACTAAGCTGCTTTCTCCTATACCTGTATAAAGAATATAAGTATTTGTTTCATTCACCGTGGTGTTAAGTAGTAATGCCTTTGTCTTAAAAGTATTTCGGAATAGACCTATGCGGCAAATTTTTAAGTATCACATTTATAGAAAATCAAGAAGAGATAAAATTAGAAATACAAATATTGAGAAATTATGGTCTTTAAATGTGTCGTAGAGTTGATAGAAGGAAGAATGTTAAAGTTGTTTGGACTTGGTATGAAGAGGATTACATGATGAAATATCAAAGATAATGCGAAGAAGAGGAACCATGAATAGAAGAATGAGGTACGAAGAAGTATCGATTATAAAGAGTTGACCGAAGATGACACGGAAGAGAACTTGCGGAAAAACAGAATTGCTAATGGGTTGTAGTAAAATTAATGTACTGGAGAATTCTTCTAAATAAATAAATCAATAAAAATAATAAGTTAAATAAATAAATAAAAATAAATAAATAATTAAATAAATAAATAAAAATAAACAAGTAAATAAATAAATAAGCAAATAAATAAATAAATACCTAAAATAAGTAAATAAATAAATGAATAAATAAGTAAATAAATAAACATATAAATAAATAGGCCTAAAATAGTAAGTAAATAAATAAATAAATAAAAAAAATAAATAAATAAATAAATTAATACAAAATAAATAAGTAAATAAATAAATAACAAATTAAATAAATAAATTAAAAAATAAATAAAAAAATAAAAAAAATAAGTAAATAAATAAAAAATAAATAGTAAATAAGTAAATAAAAAATAAAAAATAAGTAAATAAATAAATCATTAAATGTGTATAATATTATTGCTATGTGTACAATATTATTACTTTATGCATTTTGTACTAATTGTAGTCCTGGTTGAGCGCAAAAGAAAACCTCAAGGCCTTAACTCTGCCAGATGGTAAAAAACAAATCATTATTATTTATTTAAGGAATTGGTCAGGTCACTGGCTAAGAATAAACTGCCTACTGAAGGATACACTGTAAGGAATGGTAAACGGGAGAAGAGTTCGGGGCAGAAGAATATCAGATGATAGACGACATTAAGATATATGGATCATATGCGGAGACTAAGAGGAAAAAGAAAATAGCAGATTGGATATTGCTGGTTTAGCAGTGAAAGACCTGCGTTTTGGGCAGAAAATTATGAATGAATAAATCACAAATCTATAGGAGCCTAGCCTCGATTTGCAAACCGAAACAAAAATAAAATATTAAAACCAATACAACTGTAGTTTCATTCCCGAAACTGAATGACGTATTCTATACGCCGATGTTTCTCTGATAGGTCTACAATACTTTTTAATGATATATTTATAACTTATAATTGATTGTATTCTTCTTACTGTCTAAAGTCTAGGTATTGTGAGCGCGACTCGTGCTTCAATGCTTCGACGAGTGTCGGTTCGAATCTCATTTGAATTATTTACTTGGTTTTGCCTTTTTGTGAGTTTTTCGCAAGTGTAAGACGAATGTTATATATTCCCATGATGAAATCTCGAATTTATCTCGCTGTCATCAGCTCCACTGATTTAAATATGTATATAGTTGATAAAGCATTAATAAGTAACTGTGAAAATTGTTCACCATATTTTTAATCTTTGGCGAGATGTCTAGGATTAAAGGAGTTGTTTCACGCCTTGTAATTTTATTCTCCTCTCCTGCTTTACGTTTTGTATTGTCAGATATCTGATGCTGGCTAGAATTCGAAATAGGGAGGGCGAGGAACTTAATATTAAGAGGAGATTTGAACATGTAAGGAATTTTCCGTAATGTTTTTCATTTTGTACAACTTTCAGATGAGCTTTTTTTTTTTGCGTCACATCTCTAACCGAAATAATATGGTTTCTCAGTCCTCAGCCCACGTTCTGCTTAAGCTTTGATGTGAATTGGGAATGAAATTAACGACATATGCTTTCGCGAAATAGCAAACCGAGTCCATAGCAGGGATATCGCCATTCAGATCGTTGGTCCGTGCGTCTCCTCAGTAAAATTTCACTGCTAATTATGATAGATGGTGCGCGCAATTTTTATACGGATGCGCAAGTTGGAGGAGATGTCTCTAATAACCCGTCAATCTTTGAAGCGAAGCGACGCGACGTGAAGGCCTGCTTCTGCCGTCACGGGACGGACTGCACAGTTAACTTCATTACCGGCATACGGTACAATCACTTTATCATTATCCTGGGTCGCACGGGAGAAGAACCAATTATTAGACACTGCCTACTCTCGCCCTGCATCTTTTATACTAACCGCTCTACCATCTGTTTCGAGCAGCGTCCAAGTAAAATACAGTTTGAATGTAATTTGACAACACAGTGAAAGAGCTTGTCTATCTGTCTGTCTGTATGCCTGTCTGTCTGTCTGTCTGTCTGTCTGTGTCTGTCAGTTCGTCCTCCCATCGGTCCTTCTATCTGTCTGCCCGTTAAGGTGTATCGAAAAAAGAATTCCGAATTTCAAAACATAAGGGTGTACTAAAGTTGTATTGTAATCTGTACTATAAGCAGTAAAAAAACTAGGTCTCTGATTAGTTCTTAAGGGGAGATTAACTACCCTATGTCTCCTATGTTAAGTTTGCTTACTTAATTACCATTAGGGTAAACATTGGTATTTTCGTGGCAGTGCTTACTTCGTGATATTTTTCTTTGCTCTTTTGTGAACTAACCAATGGTGTTACGAGATCCAAATTTCCGCCAAGGGATTGCATATGTTGTCCAGTTTCCAAAAACATACAGCTAAACTTTGTGTGACTATTGTAGTTGCTTCAGTGAGCTTTTATGTTTGGAGAGAGCAAGTTTGCGTCGACTTCTCAGGCATACAAATTTTGTGGATGTTTGTGATTATATTACAGGCTTATTACTAAAGGTAAGCATATGCTATTTGGTACAAAGATTTATTATATCTTAATGAAATTTTAGGAAATGTTTTTGGAATTTTAGATACATCTGTAGTCGCCATATAGGCTTAGCTTTACTGATAGAAATCTTAGCTGTTTGAGGCGAAATTTTGTTGAGCATTAAGTGTTACATTTTATACTATTTTAAGAATTGTATTACAATACGAATTTTAGAAATCTGATGATAAGATGTGATAACAAAAAAGAAAAGCGGGACGCAATGGGTTCAGTGAAGCCTCTTTTTGATTTGTTATCATGCTAAGTGCCAATGATAAGTGCAAGATAACTTACTTGCAAGAATTGTGACAGAAGATGAAACATGGCTCCACCATTTTGGACCGGAGACAGAGGCAGACAATGGAGTGGCATCATGCAAATTCACCAAAGAAATTGAAATTCAAAAGTGCACCTTCGGCAGGAAAAGTTATGGCTACTGTGTTTTTCGATACAGAAGGACTCTTGCTTGTGGACATCATGCCACACGGAACCACCATTAATTCTGACGGGTATGTGGCAACTCTCAAGAAAGTTCAAGCTCGACTGAGTCGTGTTCGACGACATCGGGAGAAGCAGAATGTTCTGCTATTGCACGACAACGCACAACCATATGTCAGTTACAAGACCACAGATCAGATCAGAAAATTCGGATAGACAATAATGAAACCCCCGCCTTACAGTCCTGATCTGGCACCATGCGATTACCATCTCTTTGGTAAACTGAAGGATCCCTTCGCGGAACGAGGTTAGAAGAGGACTCCCTTGTGCACGCTGCTAAAGAGTGGCTCAGACGTGTTGGTCCAGACTTTTACCGTGCTGGTCTACAGGCCCTCGTTCCTAGGTTACGTAAGGCAGTTGAAAGGGACAGGGATTATGTGGAAAAGTGACATTTTGTTCCTGAAGGATGTATCTACATTCTGTGAAAATAACAAAGCTGTAGGATAAAAATATAATTTTTAAACAAACGTTATGCATTACATTTGGAGTTACCCTAGTAATATAGGCTATAGTAAAGTCCGTAATAAAAGTGTTCACCCTTTCAGGGCAAAGAAGATCCCTTTTCAATTTCAATTTTTACTTTGATTTCATTCTTATTATGTATTGATATGTATTTCTATGTTTTCTTGCTATGAATATTAGACGGAATTACTATGTTTGAAGTCTTGTAACAATAAATGAGAATTTCATTTGACTTTAATGAATTTTTCCACAATTCTTCTACCTCTCCCGAAATTATCAATGTAATATCACGAAATTACCAAGGTTATCACGAAATAACCAACATTTAGCTTAAGTTGTAAAAGTGGTTTTTAGCACTTGTTCAAGAACGAGTCCAAACTTTTATGTCTCCAGATTTGTACAGCAAGTTATCGCCTTTTAGATGAAAAAATCGGAATAAGGATATATTTACACGTTTGCATTTTAAATTAATTTCCATGAAATTATCACGAAATTACCAATGTTTACCCTATATTAGGGACTACTGAACATACAGTACCAAAATTTTTACAGAAGAAAGATACAATGTTTCTAAGCAAACTGACGTAGAATTATCAATAAATACTTACTTACTTACTTACTTACCTACTTACTTAAGCCCGCCATCGGTCCCTATCCTGAGCAAGATTAATCCAGTCTCTATCATCATATCCCACCTCCCTCAAATCCATTTTAATATTATCTTCCCATCTACGTCTCGACCTCCCCAAAGGTCTTCTTCCCTCCGACTTCCCAACTACACTCTGTATGCATTTCTGGATTCGCCCATACGTGCTACATATCCTGCCCATCTCAAACGTCTGGATTTAATGTTCCTACTTATGTCAGGTGAAGAATACAATGCGTGCAGCTCTGTGTTGTGTAACTTTCTCCTTTCTCCTGTAACTTCATCTCTC
Organism: Periplaneta americana; assembly: GCA_025594305.2. Classification (NCBI taxonomy): domain Eukaryota; kingdom Metazoa; phylum Arthropoda; class Insecta; order Blattodea; family Blattidae; genus Periplaneta; species Periplaneta americana. Next base: position 174,994,596 of record JAJSOF020000005.1, read on the forward strand.
TCACCCCCAAATATTTTCCTAAGGACCTTATTCTCAAACACCCTTAACCTATGTTCCTCTGTCAAAATCAAGAAATACAAGTTGTAAAAGTGATTTTGATTTTTTTAAATATTGTTGACTTTATTTTGTTATTTTTATGTATTTTTGTTAACATATGTTTTAAATTTCATCATTTTATCTTTCATAGCTCCAGAGAAAATGAGGCATTTGAATAAGAAAACAAAAGAAAATCATTATTCCTTTAAAAATTCAAATCTTTTTTGCAACTTCTATTAATTGGCAAAAATGTGACAGTATCCTTAGAAATCCTCCGGAGAAAACTAAACGCAGAATAAATATGAGAAATACCCGTTATTATTCGGTTGAGAAGCTTTTGTCATCCAGTCTGTTCTCTAACCTGAAAGTTAGAATTTATAAAAGAGTTATATTATCGGTTCTTCTGTATGGTTGTGAAACTTGGACTCTCATTTTCAGAGAGGATGAAGTTACAGGAGAATGGAGAAAGTTACACAATGTAGAACTGCACTCATTGTATTTTTCACCTAACGTATGAGGAACATTAAATCCAGACGTTTGAGATGGGCAGGGCATGTAGCACGTATGGGCGAATCCAGAAATGCATATAGAGTGTTAGTTGGGAAGCTGGACGGGAAAAGACCTTTGGGGAGGCCGAGACTTAGATGGGAGTATAATATTAAAATGGATTTGAGGGAGGTGGGATATGATGGTAGAGTCTGGATTAATCTTGCTTCAGGATAGGGACCGATGATGGGCTTGTGTGAGGGCGGCGGCAATGAACCTGCGAGTTCCTTAAAAGCCATTTGTAAGTAAGTAAGTTTTAACAAAATATTCAGCATAATTTTAATTTAATCAAAAATATCATTCATACACAAATAGGTATGACTAATAAATGAGTAGAGTATAAAGACAGAAATAATTAATATAATCTAATTTACTGCAAAGTACTTAACTGTGGTATTAGTTCTCAAGTGAACCTGCAGGTTCCTTAAAAGTCATTTGTAAGTACGAAGAAAGAGTAATGGAACGGAGAAAAATTCTCTCCGGCGCCGGGATTTGAACCCGGGTTTTCAGCTCTACGTGCTGACGCTTTATCCACTAAGCCACACCGGATTCCACCCCGGCGTCGGAAGAATCGTCTCAGTTTTAAGTTCCAACTCTTGGGATCCCTCCGACGCCGGGGTGGAATCCGGTGTGGCTTAGTGGATAAAGCGTCAGCACGTAGAGCTGAAAACCGGGTTCAAAGCCCGGCGCCGGAGAGAATTTTTCTCCGTTCCATTACTCTTTCTTCGTATATGACGCAGAATATCTGCATGGAAATATCATATGTACTTCGGTACATTATAATAATACATTTGTAAGTAAGTAATTATTCTTAGAAATCTTTTATCTTTATCCCATAAAAATTTCATTTTGATATTTTCAGTAGTTCCTCAGATAATGCGACATTGAATAAGGAAATTTAACATTGACACATTGGCGGTGTGGGGTAGTTAATAGCGACGTGAATTACAGAAGTTTTGTTCGAGTATGTCGAAGTGAAATGACGAGGTATCATTTTCTTCAGATTCCTGTTATTTGTTAAGTACATTTTATAATATTTTACTAGTAGCTTCCGCATATTTGTAAAAAATTGAACTCGCATTAAAAAAACTGTTTTTACTTTTGGACTGTCTTATTCTCACGCCTTGAAATAAGTGACTTTATAAATAATATTAACCGGCTCATCAGCCATGTCTAGCCATTTCCCTGAACACTTTTGCTTCCATAAACAGTTTATCCAACTTCTCTAACATTGTCGATATATTGTTGAAATTTACACATTGTGGAGTGTTTGTTCACGCAGGTGATTTCGTTGATCAAGAGTTGCATGTCGGCTAACATGTCATTCGGTAATAGTTGACATAGTGATGACAGTAGTATCTGTGGTGTAAATATACTGTGTTGTCGTTATGTCACATTTCATTACTCGTTCATGGCTACGATATTGTTAATTAAAGCTCGACTGGTTATTTTGGTTTCGAAATTTGTGTTATATGATACTCTATCATTTTTCGCTTTTTTTTACATAATGCATTCAGGGCTGTAATTAGGACTATGTTGTTATTATCCGAAATATTTTAACTAATAATGAAATAAACACAAACTTATGAGTAACAGTAATATTTTCTATTTACATAACCATAGTTACGTTTAACACAAAATAAAAATCACATCTCAGTTCATCGTTCCTTTACTGTAAACATTGTTGTAAACTGATGGAACTTCCTCATTATACAGGGCTTTCATTTCAAAACTTCCCAGTCTAAATAACTAATTATTTAAGTTGAATTCAATTTAAAAAAAAACACGTCAATTTAGATATTGAGGGGAAAGTCTGAAACCAGGCGTAATTGCAATCTACATATCACTCCCACCCTCAGCCGTTCCCCTTTAGGAAAATCAAATTCCACCCCTATAGTTTTATACTTAAATATGAAAGAGAATTCAATTGTTTATACACCTCATTTATTTATTTCACATCTTTTGTTTTATATCTTTGCCGGTCTTTCCATCAAGTTAATTTGGGAACATTTTACATTTTGTATTTGCATTGCGAATGTTCTATGTCCTATTTGTAACCCCTAAAATGGGGTAATAATGGAAGAAATAATAATAAGACAGCTAATTTGTTATGTTAAAAAAGGTATCCCCCTCACACGCCATGAAGGCACTTGGGGGGCATGGAGGTAGAGCCCCATGCTTTCCATGACCTCGGCACTAAAATGAGGTGGTGTGATCGGCACCACGCTCTGACCGCCTTTTACCCCCGGGAAACACCCAGTACTGAATTTTATAGGAGGCTGAGTGAACATCGGGGTCATTCTGAAAGTTTGACAACGAGAAAAACCCCGTCACTACACGGGATCGAACCCCGGACCTTCCAGTCCGTAGCCAGCTGCTCTACCAACTGAGCTACCCGGCCCCTACAATTTGTTATGTTGCTCTTAGGAAATCGTAGTCCCTTTCTGACAGGCAAAACAAATTCGAATCAGGTAACTGACAGGCAATCAGTCACTGCTGTATGCGTTGTACAGGCACGTACTGATGTCCTTCAAACTCCGATACAATATGTATACTTGAAAATCGTTAATAATGCCATGGCTAAACGTCATATTCATAGCATAACATTGACTTTAAATACTTCTACTTTCCATGTATAACGTTGCTTGGAGAAACGTACAATAAAACAACCTGCACTTGACGACAATGAGTCTGTATTTACAAGCGACAGCTGAGTTTACTAGTACGTGCAGTGAACTCTGTGACGTCATCTTCCAATTACATACAGCACAACTTCATTTCTCTTCATTCTGAGTTAAAGAGACTATGAATTCCTAAGACTAGCTATGGTCATATTCAGAGAATGCCCAGAGACTTCAAAGAATCTGTTCTGAAACCTCCTGGAAGAGGAAAAAGCGGAAGGCCAAGAAGAAAGCGACAGAATGGTATGAATGTGGTTTATGAAAGAATCGAGATGCTTAGACATTGGGAATATGGAAGACGAAATCATGCGTCAAAGAAAATGCTATATAGACCTATGTTGATTGATTTGATTGATTGATTTCATGAGGGCTGAATCGGGAATGGATCCTTGCACTTAGGCCCATTATACTTCCTATATGCGTCGATTGTCCAAGTCCGAAAGATAGTCTGTGACGACGCTGAAGTCGGATCATCCTTCTTGAGCCCTGCAGATAAGGTCCTATCACCTAGCAACGAACCCGAACCCAGAGCGGAGCCTCAAGAACTTAGAACATAGATCAGCTTCGGAAACCCGTACTGTTCCCAGATATCACTCCAGTTTGTTTTTACTATTACAGATGATAGATGAAATGAGGGCTAAGTGGGGAGTGAAAAACCCACTGCAACATCTGTTTTATCAACTACAAATTCCACCCATACTTCACTGGAGATCGAACCCAGGCAGCCTGACTGGAAGATCAGCACGCTAGCACTATAGCCACAGATGTTACTATTGGAAGAAGTCAGCATGATCCGGACACTGTAAGCTGTTGTCATGGATAAATAATAGGATGCGAAACTTAATGAGTTTCCCGTAACACATACTAGAGGCGCTGTTGTAGAAATTGATCTTGCTGCCATCTATTTCTGGGAGGGGCGTTATTACATCTAGCAGCGCACCAAGTAGCGAAAAGAGTAATTACTCTATGCATTTAGAAGCGCACCTGGTGAAGAAAATGTTAAACTGTGCAGAAAGTATTCCCTCCCACCCTCATCGATATTCAAAACTAACCCAATTTAAAATAAAACATTTACGGTTTTATTCCTCACAGCATATTCTACTGAAAATTCTTACCGGAGCCAACAGGAAGATAAAAGAGACGATGTGTTTTACACTACCCGATTAAAATATAACCAGACAGAGACAAAAATAAAGCAAAAGGTTAGATAATTGGGATTGTATTCGTTGGGTATGGAAAAGTCTGCAAGAACTACTTAGATAGTTCAATTTATTATATTACTATTACTTTACAATACATTCAACAACACTATTTTTACAACGTCCATAAACATCACTGTTTAAAATACACTACTTATACACACATGTATCACTTTATGTTCACTTATTAGCAGGTTTCAGTCCGCCATCTTCATCTTCGACTCTCCCGTACAGCAATATCTCGAACGGATAAATGAGAGAACTCTCGGTAATGTACCCAACACGTAGTTCTAATATTCACCACCTACGACGTTGGGCGCTGATCACCTTATTTCAAACCCCAAATCCAGATGGTGCTGACCGCAGTTTCGCATCCTATTATATATTTATCCATGCTGTTGTGCCTACCCTCGAGCTTCTTGTCAGACTGTAGTTACGAGAGACGGTAGGAGTGCCAGTCATTACGATACTTTATAATTGAAGCTATTTGGCTACAAATCCAAAGAAATCCTTTTCAATTTCTGACAAGATATTGAAGACTTCTCTTTCTGTAATTGAGGATTTGTAGTTCCATGCATCTCCCTGATCACAAGACCCGCAAGATTTGCAGCTAATGTTGGTGAAGAGGAAACGAAAGAAAAGGACCAAATATTGAAGGTACCGATATACCCGTACTCATGATGACAAAATAAGCCCAGCTACCGAAATTTTCAATCAGTCATGTCATTGTCTATCTCTATGAAATTATTTTTTGTCATCCTAAAGAAAAGATGCTCTACATCATTATTTCGAGAAGTATAGTATGACATTTCGTGTATCGGATGAATACGTTGCAACGCTGTCCATTCATTCGTAGGCCCTCAACAAAAACAAAGGAATGGGGGAATGTTCGTGACTGGATCTCAATGAGAGAGATGGCAATCCATCTCTTGTATATTTCGCCTGTCAGAAGCTTTACGAACTTCATAATACGGGTCGTTACAACTCTCTTTACACTATGGCCATTAATATAAATTCGAATTGCCGAAAGCAAGTGTTGATTTGTATGACTAACATTTGTTAGTATTCTGCAAATTGTCTGTAAGTTTTCTGTAAGTTTTCCTATATATTTCTTATATATATATATTTTTTTTTTTAAGTTAAGTCAGTAGCTATTTGTTTATTCTTGGTCACGTCTAATGTCTGGGAAGTAGTACCAGAATTGCTCTGTGTTACTTGAATACTTTTGGCTAAACTAATTAAAGTATAGTAATGAACTTTAATTAAATATATTAAATTCGGCACTTACAGAATATCTGGAGTAATAAGTAGGACATTAATAATTAAAACATTTAAGTCTACACAGTTCTCAGACTAAAACTTACCTTTTCTCCGAGAAAAAAATGAGTCCGAGGTCCAACCTCGAAAGTTACCAAGCAATTCTGCTTCGAGTGGTTGAGGAAAGACCTCGGGAAAACCCGAACCAGGTAACTTACCCCAACCAGGATTTGAACCCGATCCCAGTCGTTTCTCGGCCAAGAAGGCTAACCGTTACTCCACAACGGTGGATTGTGGTTCTTGATTAAGATGGACTGGGCATGGGATCTGATCAAAAGCCTCGAATAAATAATCAGTCACCCCATGGGTTACGCCACTAAATACGACGCCGAAGAAACAAAAGTATGTATCCTGTTTTTCGAAACGGACATGACAGTAGAAGAAGAATGGTGGAATGGAGAGAAAAACGGGGAACCGCAGGAAAATTCTTACAATCTTGGCTTTTTCTCGCCATAACTTCGCCATAGCCGAGATTACAACTTTCGTCCGCGGTCAACGAAGCTGTTTTGCCCACTGAGTTCCTAAGGTGATTGTTTTTGTAGGTCACAATATGTATACGTTTACCAAGTTAGAAGGAGAATTTGTACCTAAAGTGTGGTAGTTTCACAGGTATTTTAAATTTGTCTGTCGTGGAAATGCATTGCACCAAGCTCTCGACTGACGGCGAGCTAGAATATGGAGGCTTTCCACCATGGTGGCCAGATAAAGGAATCGAAACCGTCGTACTAACTTAAGAAAACTGTCGTACTTCAGCATAAAATTGTCGTACATTTCTCAACCGAAAGTTACTTTTGCTCAATATACTTCTAGACCACCGTTGTGTAGTAATGGTTAACACATCTGACTGTGAAACGAGCGGGCCAGAGTTGAAATCCCGGATGAGACGACTTATCTGGTTGACGTTTCCGAGTTTTCCCTCAACCCATTAAGAGCAAATTCTGGTTAACTTCCGACGCTGGAGAAATTTTGCTGGTATTATCACCTTCATGTCATTACACAGTTGATAAAGAAACGCAAAATAAATAGCCTATGTCTACCAGTAAATTTTAGTTCCAATTAAAAATACTACTAATTATAGTGTTCACATCCACAATGACATTCAGCATTGAAACAAATCACCACCCATTTCTTCATCATCAACACTGTCATCGCAGTAAGGCGTGCACGATGACGCTTGGTTAGAATCAACTTTCTTATATTTAAAGTCAGCAGAATTTGATCTTTGGCAGCGCGGCAGTAGATAGGCCTATTTTAGTATCAATAAATGCTGCGGCTGAAAATTATATCAAATTAATTCATCTACAGTCGACTCAAACCCGACACCTCTATAATGTCGGCGCGTTTAGACTTCTTAATGCTACTGCGGTACTATTTAATTGATAAAAGTTTTCCTTTATCGAACAAACAAGGAAGTTAATAAAATTAAACTCGTATTATTTTCATATATAACTGCGCCGCCTACGTGAAACCAGATCGATTTGAAAGCATTTCCCCCTCCCCCTTAAAAGCATGTTTCTTTCATATTAGTCCAGGACATATTAAATGAAGAAAACTTGTCTAAAAGGGACGAATTAACCATCAATTTTATTTTAATTACTAGCCGTACCCGTGCGCTCCGCTGCACTCGTTAGAAATAAATATAAAGAAATTACATAATTAAAATAGGACATTTGACCAAGGGAACATTCGTGTTTGATAGAAGGATAAATCGTTTAATATGTTACTTAATTTAAATTGTATTTAAATAATTAAAATGCGATCATTTTGGTCCAGAGATCACTCATTTGGTGCAATGACAATTCTTTAACATGTTTCTTAATTGTTATTACATGCAACCATAGTTTAATTAAGATTGACATCATTTAGATTTATTGTGTATACTTTATATTACTTGTTATATGTTTCCATTGAATTATGGTAATAACTTAATTTAAATCTTGTTTTCTACGTCTTCAGTAAATGGCGCTTGGCCCACTATGGTTCTGAACCCTTCAAATAACTTAAATAGTGATACAGCATATATAGTGATATGTAATTATATTTCTTTCTTTCGAAAATGTAATAATTCACGATCTCCTATGCACCATTGCCATGGAATGAATAAGTGTGCTTTTTCTTCCTACTCAAAAATTTTATATTTTGCACATAGGAGTTATTGCAGGAACAACGACGCTATAATCTGAGGCGGCTGTGAAAATGTATTGTATTGTTATTTTAAAAGTCTTGTATATCCTTCAATCGATATTACTCCACACAAACACAGAAACATTCTCTGTAGGCTATGTTTAGTTGCTTTCGTTTGTTGTTGTCCAAGGCCCCTTATAGACGAAGTCATTTGTTTTTTGTTCATTACAGCGCCTTAGATGGCGTTGTTATGTAAATTTTAAAACTCATTTCTCTCCTTATCAGTCCTATCAAAATTTTGCATAGAATAAAACTTATCGGAAATAATGTTTTTAAAAACGTTTGTTATGTAACATTTTTCATGGAAATTAATAATAAGGGAGATATTTCGATTTATTTAATTCAAGCCCCCTTATAACCCCCCTTTTAAATAAAATATTTTGAATGCCATATAGCCTAAAATCTAAGTTACAACGAACTTAATTTATATTCCAATTTTCATATTAATCAGTTCAGCCATTATCGCGTGAAAAGGTAACAAACATCCAGACAGACAGACAGACATATGACAAAAATGTCAAAAAAGCGATTTTCGGTTTCAGGATGGTTAATTATACATGTTAACACCAATTATTTTTGGAAAATCGAAAATTACCAGAACAATTTTGGCTACAAATTTATTATTAGTATAGATGAACCAACATTATAAGTCCCCAATTATTTTTTCTCTTCAGTGAAATAGTAGTACAAAGTTGCGTACGACATAGGGTGCTGTCGTACTTTGTAGCTACTATTAGTCAAAATAGTCGTATGCGTACGACTATAGTCGTACCTATGGCAACCCTGCTTTCCACCGGATTAAAATAAAAGCCTATAGATAATAAAATCTGAAGCAGGCAGCATCACCACTATGCAGACCTTATACGGAACTCAGATGTCAACTTGAAGTACTCTGCGTAGTCTAATTAGATGAAGACGATAGTAATTACTGGATCCTTTGTGCTCCAATCATCGGTCAGAACTAGACGTGCCAGAACTAATGTGTAATCAGGGATCTCTCGTTTGCTTTCATTTCGCCGTCCGTCTGTACTTGAAGATAAGCATGACTGACTAGAATGCCTTTCATTACAGGAAGCTGCCTGCAATCGGAACGGCTGGTCGTCTTTATCTCTATTGTAATATCAAACTCGATATGATGAAGCATTTTTGTGTGCTTGAGCCGAGAGAATGAGTTTTGTTGTCTGTTATGTCATACTTAGTTCTTGTGAGAGATTTATTACATGTCGAGTCTCTGCTTCACTTGAAGATCTAACGTTATGAAAGTGTATTTTAAAATTTAAAAATAAGTAGTAATTTTTCAAGGAACATTATAAGTTATTACCAATCTAAAATACAGTAGAGATACAATAAGTATATAGAATATCTCGTTAATAAATATAATAATAAAAAATAATCTTAGGGTATACTAATATGTTTAGAGATCAAAATAAATTTAGAATGTCCTGAAGTAGTTAATGTCCACATCAGGATTTTATTGGTATTATAGTGTGAATAAACAGTATTAAACAAATATGTAATTATACAAAAGAACCTTCATTGACTGTCAAAATCTTTGTTATTCACACTTTAAAGCGAATAACAAAGATTGTGACAGTCAGTGAAGATTGTTTTATAAAATTAAATAATTATACATACGGCTTGTCAGCTCAATATGTTCTCAAATTTAGTATTAAACAACGCAACATCCAAACAAATTTCTTTTTAGCTTGTTACAAAAATAAAAAATAATGTAACATAGATGTTATAACATATATATTCAGAATAATATAGTTTTATTAATTCGTCCTACAGAATGATAGCTGTCATATTGACAATTAATATTTGAGGAGAAAAATTCGCTCCGGCGCCGGGGATCGAACCTGACCACTGAGCTACGCCGAATTCAGCCCATAGCACCAGATCGAATTCCCCTCCTTCAAAGTTTCCCTTTTTTTGCACCTTACTCCAAGTTAGGCATATATGTAGGACAAATTAATTCTCATAGCTGCAGTGCATATGTCTGTACAGATTACTGTGCACTTAACTGCGGATTCCCGGCCAAAGAAGTCACTCAGCTGAGTGCGCTCCTAATATAATGGCAGTTGACATTGGACATATACGTCAACATGTATGCCTATCTTGGAGTCAGGCCACAAAGGGAAACATTGAAGGAGGAGAATTCGATTCGGTGCTGTGAATTGAATTCGGCGTAGCTCAGTGGTCAGAGCGCTTGGTACGTAGAACCAAGGACCCGGGTTTGATCCCCGGCGCCGGAGCGAATTTTTCTCCTCAAATATTAATTGACATATATTCAGGGTGATTTAGAAGAAATAGTAAATATTTTAGGTGTTTTTAATATGGAGTATTCTGAATGAACTGTTCATATAAATATGTGTATAATTTCCAATAGGTGTGGAGATACAGTTCTTTGAATATTAAACGTGAAAAACTTTACAAAAACATGGAAAAATAATGGCATTCATTAATTGAAACTCAACTCAAGATATGAATAAAAGACAAATTACATTTTTTTGCATTTATTGACTATTTAAAGAATATCAATAATTTGCAACAGTTCAAAGTAATTGTTAAAAATCCTACAACCTAGTTCATTGCAATGTTCAACTGTCTTGAAAATAGTGTTTCGTCGCTGTGTCTCCAAAACTCGGTATATGTTTTGAAAAGGATTTTGCAGTACAAAGAAAGAAGCATTTGTAACTTTTCTGCCACTTTGTTATATATCTAATCTTCTGGAATTCCAGGTTTCACTATTCATAATGCGAGCAGCCAGTTCTTTTTTAAAGCTACTTTCGGTATAATTTCATAATTTATCTTGTAGTGATTGAAATTATCCCGAGAGTAGCTTTGAAAATCAAGAGAATTAAAAGTGGCAATGCTTTTTTCTTTATCCTGCAAAATCTTTTTTAAAAACACATAGGCGTAGTGAATTTTGAGTCGTGGCGACGATTTGTAGCTTTTCTGAGATCTTCTTTGCGTTCTTTTTTCAGGGTTTCACTATTCATAATGCGAGCGCCACTTCGTCTCTTGTTATTTACCTTCTTGTTTGTAGATTTCGCTTTTTATCCATCCATCCATATGATATTTTCTGCAGAGTGAGCTCTTACTGTTACTGGAGGAGGTTCCTCTGGCTACAAGGATGGGCATGATCCTCCAACATGACGAGCCACTGCACTTCATAACCATTAGGTGACACATCATTTTAACATTTCCCGAACGATGGATCGGTCACGGTGGTCAAGTTTACTGTCCAGCAAGTTCCCCAGACTTTATTTCTTTAGATTATTGTGTTTGGATGTGGATATTATACGGTAATGTATTGTACTATTCTTACAGTTCCTTCACTCGTTGACTGATCATTTATTTTCTAATTTTCTTAATATTTCCGAATATCTATTTATTCAAGAACTTGCATGCTAATATGAGGAGCATCGTTTCAAATCATATAATGTCCAAAAAACAAAATTTTACAGGAATAACGAAAAACTGATTATTCCTAATCCGGGTAATTTTTCACAAAATGAAAAAGTGAAGTATTTGTTTGAGGAGTACTTCAAGGAACTTGAAAAAATGAAATCACTTTTCAATTGTGTTCTTCAAATTGAAGGAAAATGTGTTGGACATAATACGCTTTGATCCAATAATTGTACAGATGTTCGTAATTAAAAATTCTTAATGAGGCAAATACATAAAATAACCAATCGTTATTATTGTTATTATTAAAGAATAACATTATTTGTTAATATAAAATTACAATTTCCACATTAAAAAAATTGATGTACAGAGTGTTCATAACTTCTTCCTGCTATCAAATGTCTTTAACGAGATAAATGAATGCATAAAAACCATTATTATTGTTATTATTAAATAAAACATTATTTTATTAATAAAAAAATAAATATACATATATTAAACAAATTTTATGTAGGCCTACAGGGTGTTCATAACATCCATTTGTCTGGATTCATGGTGTTTGATTCTTTTTGCACGTTTTTTCGAATCATCCTTCTTCTTCTAAGCAGCCACAAGTATTCCCTGCATTCTTCATTAAAATCTATTCTTTACGTACCTTGCTTCAGATTTCAGTTTATGTGCATGGTTTGCTTGCTTTTGATTCAGCGTCGTCCTAAACTGTCACCTACAATAGTTTCTTATTCCAAACTGGAAACAACTTCCATTTCACACAGCTCACGAGAAAAAGACTGTGTTGTCCGTATTGAATGTGTAGCATTGTCGAGAAAAGTGGGCCAGATTGTAAGTATAACTAACATAAGAAAGTAATTAATTAATTTCATTTACACCAATTCTATAACATGAATATTGGACTGAATACTATATGAAACAGGCACTATAAAGGAATGGATACGATTTGAAACAACCGCTAGTTTTAAGCAGTCATTTACACAGTTAGCGAATACGATTTGATACAATCAGAGTTCACAGCGTGAAAGAGCGCATCCGAAACTATACGAAAATGTGTCAAACTCAATTTTGTCCACCAGTGGACTTCATATGATTTGAAACAACCGTTAGTTTTAAGCAGTCATTTACACTGTTAGCGAATACGATTTGATACAATCAGAGTTCACAGCGTGAAAGAGCGCATCCGAAACTATACGAAAATGTATCAAACTCAATTTTGTCCACCAGTGGACGATTTGAAACAACCGCTAGTTTTAAGCAATCATTTACACTGTTAGCGAATACGATTTGATACAATCAGAGTTCACAGCGTGAAAGAGCGCATCCTAAACTTACGAAAATGTATCAAACTCAATTTTATCCACCAGTGGACTTAATACAATTTGAAACGATGCTCCTCATATACTTCACGTCCACACCTGTGGAGTAACGGTCAGCGCGTCTGGCCGCGAAACCAGGTGGCCTGAGTTCGATTCCCGGTCGGGGCAAGTTACCTGGTTGAGGTTTTTCCGGGTTTTCCTCAACCCAATACGAGCAAATGCTGGGTAACTTTCGGTGCTGGACCCCGGACTCGTTTCACCGACATTATCACCTTCATTTCATTCAGACGCTAACTAACCTAGATGTTTATACAGCGTCGTAAAATAACCCAATAAAATAAATATACTTCACTCTCTGAATTTTCAGTTAACGCAGTAAATTTTAGCAAACTACTTCTGTCCTTCATTTTTAGTTGACGCAACTTTGTACCTGTCCATATTTCACTCATTTCTGTGACATTCTGGAAGCTTAGGAAAAAGAAATCCAGTAATTTCCAATGTAAAAAACATATACTGTAAATGAGAGAAATACAGTTTATTACAAATTCTGTTTCTTGAAACTACGAGTAGCATTGCTGAAAGTGCCTAGAATCACAGACGTGAAGACAAGGGTCGCTGCGACTTGCTACAAAGTCTGACTCTCCCATTTGGGTGTTGCAGTAATAAAAGCGACCACACAACCGTGACAATAAATTTCCATGTTCGAAACGTAAATTTTGTATCAGATGATAATAAAAGTACATCACTGCATGTGATATTAACATTTCAAATCATCGCCGCCGCGATTGGCTGTTGTAGAGGAAGCGCTACGGTTTTATTCACATCCAAGTTTTATTGTATTACGGCGGAAGCCATAAACGAGAGATATGTTGCATACTTTATTGGCAGTTACTCGGGGTACTTGTTCGTCTCGCTGTAAAAATAAAGATAATCTTTTACAAATAATACTGAACCGATTTCATTAGCATTACACTTTCATATCGGGACATGCTGACAGTAGATTATGACTGTATAATTAACTTTTAACGATTCTGTATCAACTACAGATATTTGCGTTTGCTGGAAATGTGGTTAACTGTTATGTCAGATCAATGCAGATGTCGAGTATATTGAGTTAGATGCAAAACTAAGCCATGCTCGTACCATTGATCGTGTTGTCATCAACATCATAATCGTCAACAAAATTAGATTCTTCGTTTTTTTATTCATTGCTGTCATGCTCAATATTGCCATCTTCGTCAAATTCTTTATTATCGTATGCATCACCATCATTACATAAATTTCGTCAGTTTATGCTTACAGTGAACTTAATTCCCTTTATCATTCACGTCAACGTCGTTAACATGAACAAAAACAGTTTAGCAACGTTGTCATGAAAATCATCGTTGCAATTGACATTATTTTGTACATCATCAACATCGTAATTTATGTTTATGATTATCATCACCGCCGTTATGTTAATTACAGTAACGTTATTTTCTTTAGTATCATCACAATAGCTATCATAATCATTTACAACATCGTTCTGTTCATAAAAAATTACAACAATATTATGTTAATAATTACCATAAAAATATATACGATAATCATTTACATCTTTCTCTTCATACACAACAATGCTGTCTTAATAATTACCATCACAATAGCTATCATAATCATTTACAACATAGTTCTCTTCAGAAAAAAATGTTATCTTAATAATTACTATCACAATAGTTATCGTAATTATTTACAACATCATTCTCTTCTTTAAAAAAATGATATCTTAATAATTACCATCACAATAGCTATCATAATCATTTATAACATCGTTCCTTCATAAAAAAATGTTATCATAATAATTACCATCACAATAGCTATCATAATTATTTACAACACCATTCTCTTCTTTAAAAAATGTTATCTTAATAATTACCATCACAATAGCTATCATAATTATTTACAATATCGTACTCTTCATAACAACAGTGTTATGTTAATAATTACCATAAAAACACATACGATAATCATTTACATCTTTCTCTTTATACACAAATAATGCTGTCTTAATAATTACCATCACAATTGCTGTGATAATCATTTACAACATCTTTCTCTTCATAAAAACAATGCTGTCTTAATAATTACCATCGCAATAGCTATCATAATTTTACAACATCGTTCTCTTCTAAAAATGTCATCTTAATAATTACCATCACAAAAGCTATCATAATCATTTACAACATCGTTCTCTTCTTAAAAAATGTCATCTTAATAATTACCATCACAAAAGCTATCATAATCATTTACAACATCGTTCTCTTCATAAAAATATTATCTTAATAATTACCATCACAATAGCTATCATAATCATTTACAACATCGTTCTCTTCATAAAAAAATGTTATCTTAATAATTACCATCACAATAGCTATCATAATCATTTACAACATCGTTCTCTTCATAAAAAAATGTTATCATAATAATTACCGTCACAATAGCTATCATCATTTACAATATCTTTCTCTTCATAAACAAAAATTCTGTCTTATTAATTACCATCACAATATCTATCATAATCATTTACAACATCGGTTTCTTCATAAAAAATGTTATCATAATAATTACCGCCACAAAAGCTATCATCATTTACAATATGGTTCTCTTCATAAACAACAATGCTGTCTTAATAATTACCATCACAATAGCTATCATAATCATTTACAACATTGTTCTCTTCATAAAAAAATGTTATCTTAATAATTACCATCACAATAGCTATCATAATCATTTACAATATCGTTCTCTTCATAAACAACAATGCTGTCTTATGAATTACCATCACAATGTATCTATCATAGTCATTTACAACATTGTTCTCTTCATAAAAATGTCATCTTAATAATTACCAACACAATAGCTATCATAATCATTTTTCTCAGCCAGTGACCCAGGCAATTTCTTTTTATGCTTCCTAATCAGTTTCAGCATCATTCTTTCTTCACCCACGTTTTCAACACATCCTCATTTCTTATTCTCTCTTTCCACACGTTCCATTCTTCTCCATAGTCACATTTCAAATGGTTCTATTCGCTTGTCTTCAATTCGTCGAAAGTTCATGTTTCTGCTCCATACAATGCCACACTCCATATAAAGCGCTTCATTAGTCTCTTCCTTAGTTCTTTTTCCAGAGGTCCTCAGAAGATGCTCCTTTTTTCTTCATATTATATATTCATAAATCTGATTGTCCTGTCCTATCCTCTCGTGTCCTATCCTCTCGTGTCCTATCCTATCCTATCCTATCCTTCCTTATCCTTTCCTATCCTATCCCTTCCTATCCTATCCTATCCATAAATCTATCTTATCCTATCCTAGCCTAATCTGCCTACTCACTCCTTTGTCTGTCTTGCTGTACATTCATGTCTCTATATCTGTCTTCTTTTGCTGCACCTCCTTCACATTTCGTGGCTGGTTTAAGACATGAATATCACTGACATAGTTCAGATTATACAAATAAGCATAGAAAAAATCTTAAAAATTGGTGAGTTTGTAAACCGAACTTTCAATTCAGTCTGAAAAGCAAGTGTGAAAGGTACATAATTGGACTATAGAATGAACAACTTAAAGCGTAACAGGCCATAAATAATATCTATCGAGTGAATGATGATTTTGTGTATGTGTGTCCTGCAGACGACAGGCATAACGCTCTTGGAGTTTCTGAATGTTAACGATAATAATATTGGCACCATTTTTGTCCGCCAAAAATCAACTTGGATCTGAACTTTGTCCTCGTGCGAGAGAAATCGTCACTCTGGTCGTTCGACTAGGATTTACTGGATGTGCTAAAAGTCACAACTGCAATTTCAAATCGTAATGAATGTTACATATATACGGCACTGATTCTAGTGTGAATTCCTCTACACAATGTCATTAACGCATTCAGTTTATTTACATGGAAATGCAGATTACTTTAATAATAGAAGCTCTGAATGCGAATGTGTGACTTGACTACGTATATGATTATGATGGAGCACGGCATCAAATTGCGAAATCTCATAACGAAAACCTAGCAGCTAGAGTCAATGATGAGTTTGCAATCATAACGTCTCCCTTCGCCATATGCAGCCGAGCTGTACACACTCTTTCCGGTTCCCAGTTAATTATTCCGGTCAGTTGATTCTCAGCCTCTGGCGTATTTGCAGTATTCAATCCAATTTCATGATGTTTACTGCCTTAATTTGCTGCCAATTAAACTGAATTCTAAATTAGCGTTTAATCTTTAGTAAGCCTCAAGGCAGAGCGAAAGGGAATTACAATAATAGTTCCAAAAAATATTTCCTAATTCTTAATGTTTACATCAGTTCTCTGGTCTCTGACTGCACATTCTTAAATGTGACGCTTAGTTCCCTGTAGTTACTCAATGTATGTGTACATAAAGGGTGTTTCAAAAATACTTTGACAAACCTTGAGGACATGTTCCTCACACCAAAACAAGGAAAAAAAATGCATATAAACATATCGTCGGTTTCTTGGTAAAAGTGACCAAATCACATTCCAAGGCATCCAATCTTTATGAAAATTTAAGACATAATTATATATTAAAAACTAATAATATAGCACATTTACCTTCAAAATAACTTGTTACTAACATCTAAAGAAGAACAGTTATCTTTGGATGGATCACTAAACCTTTAAATGCCTTTTCCCAACAATTTTCAATTTTGGACTTGGTCACTTTTACCAAGAAACCGACGATATGTCCGAAAATTCTTAGTTTTTTAGTTATTAATGGATGAACATAATGAAACATCTGTTAGATATTGTCAGCTTGGCAGCAAGTGTTGCAACTTTAATCAATTCAGAAACTCATAACAATGAAAGTAGAAGCGAGAGGAGAACATTTTGAACATTTTTATGAGTTTCTGAATTGATTATGTTGCAACACTTGCTGTCAAGCTGACAATATCTAACAGATGTTTTATTATGTTCTTTCTTTAATAACTAAAAAAACTAAGGATTTTCGGACATATGTTTATATGAACGTTTTTCATTGTTTTTTTGTGAGGAACATGCTTCCAAGGTTTGTTAAAGTATTTCTGAAACACCCTGTATATGTATTCATTCATGGTTTTCTACCCATAAGAGTTTCACTGCAAGCCCAACGTACCATAGGCATATATGTATTTATGTATAGGCCTAATATGTTTGCCATCGGCATAACTGTCTGCCAATCTGAATTGCGCTTACGTGGGTTCGATTCTCGCTTGGACTGATTACCTCTGAAAAACCGTAAAGCAATGTCAGGTAATCTATTCGTCTCACTAAATACCATCTCATTATTTAATCATATCGACACTAAATAACCCAGTACTTGATAAAGCGTCGTTAAATAACCAACTAAAGAAAATGTCCCACGAAGTTCCAAAGCAACGTACATGTAAACTATACATAAGTGCTTGAATGTTTTATTATGTATAGGCCTATAACTTTCGGACAGATGAAACATGTTTGTATATGATATTCTCTGTTGGCAAATTATATTAAAGATGGGAAAAAATAGCCTACATTTTCAATAATCAAAATTTCGGCACACCGGCAACGCTAATATAACCTCAGTTTTGCGAGCGTCGTTAAGTAAAACATATTTTTTATCATGCATGTGAATTGAATTGCAGTGGAGATTCAGACAAACTCTTATGCAATTCGGCCACCCGTCTGAATGTCTGCATCAAGAACTAAATTTATAGTTTCGTGAGAAATTATCAATCAATTATACCTGGAGCCCTCTCATTTAGAATCGCAGTTCTGTCACTTGCTGTAAATCTACGAAACAAGTCTCTCAGATTTACGTAGCTACATTCTGAAAAAATGTCATGCTAATAACTTTTGTGCGAGATCGTGGGTATTTGCTGATTTCCGCACAGAACCAATACGCGGTAAGTGTGAAATACCACATTCAGTATTCCCAACGTAACACAATTACAATTTCCCTCTTCTTACCGCTTAAGCGCGACATTCATTTTACTGCTTTAGGCTTTTAACATATTATTTTTAGAGACGTTTAACATAGTAATAATTATAAATTGAAAACTTACCACTGCAATTTCACCTAAATTGCAATGTTAATTATTGTTTTTAAATATTTGCAAAAATTAAGTAAAGTCTACTACTCCACGAAACTTATTGCATTCCTGATACAAGTAACATTAAGGAAGCCGTGAAAAATCAACGAGATTCCAGATGCCGATGTTATTACTGCAATATGTTATATAAATAATATTGTTAAAATATTAAAATGAAAAATAAATCATTACATAACCTTACCGTTTGTTTTAAGTTCGCATTTATAGACTGGGGGAAAAAAGATAACGTATATCACGGCCTTGGAGTATAGTAAACACAGAAAACATTTTATAGCAACAATGTTGAAGAAAGATAATTTGGGTGTTCGAAGTTGGCGTCATTAAACAAAACCAAGATGGAGATTTCATTGCAACTAATTAGAAATTCGTCTTTCAGGTATGTAATAAACGATCTTCGCACAAAATAATGTAATGATACACGAGCGGTATGTTTGTTTTCATGTTCTCGGAAATTAAAAAAATGCTCAACTACGTTTCGCTTTTTCAATATTTTCCTCGAACATGAAAACGTCAACATACCGCTCTTGTAACGTATATTACTATTACCTCTTCGACTATCCATTGTCCTGTGTCTGAACTTTCTAATTTTAGTATATTGACGAGTATCGCAGCTTATAGGCCACCAAGAGTGAGACACAGATGTTAACAATATATTCACAAACATTGCGATCCAAATATGTACATTAGTGCCAAAAGAAAAACCGGACCGACGGAATAATCAAAGTCCCCAAAATGAGCCACTGCGCATGCCACACGCCCGCATTCACAAGATAGCTAGTAATCTATTGAAATTTTTGTAGTTTCGACTGCTGACGTAGCCCATTTCGAAAGCCATTATAAAATAAGCTGGTAAAATTCATGTTCTTGGAATTATAAGTTAATTAAGTAGTAAAATATCGCTGCAATCTAAAAGTATCGGGAAAAATTTGAATAAGGAATAAAAATGTTTCCTTCCCAGGCAGGATTCGAACCACGAAAGTCTTAGTTAGCTACCAGTCTATCGTAGCTCTGGAGTGAACAAGGCTCTGAAATCAGCTACAAGGGTCGGTCCGGTTTTTTTTGTCACTACTGTACACACACATAGGTAGGTGTACATTGGAACACACATTGCATAGCCTATATAATTGCAGAATTTGCTTATTGTGTACAGTTTCGCAATGGATGCTTTTGACGTAGAACTAGTTTAGTGGTACAGCACGTCAGACCTCAGGGAAGCTGTTGGAGATGTTAGAAATTAAAGCCTGGTTCATTGAAACAGTTAAACTTATTTCAGTTGAATGTATTTTTGGATTGTAAATATTCATGCCCTTGGTACCGTCAGTAAGTGTAATTGAATTTATCACCATTCGTTGCTTCTTTTGTTTCTTAACTCATCTCCAGTTTTCCACTTCCTTGAGTTTCATCACTTGTCATTTGTTCTCGCCGTTTGTCTGTTGGATTTTAGCGTCTTATCCAGTAGCACATTTTGATATGTACTAAGAGAAATGGTCTGGAACTGTAAGTGTGAAAAAGTTGTTGGAGGTAAGTTTTTCGACATTCATGACAATTTTTATCACTAATAATTCTTATTTTAATTCGCATTTATTACGTCATTGAAAATAGATCTCAATGTTAAGCTAACATCAACAATAGGTCGACTTAACTTCATGCTTTATTATTATTACTAGCCGTACCCGTGCGCTCCGCTGCACCCGTTAGAAATAAATATAAAGTAATTACATAATTAAAATAGGACATTTGATCCAGGAACATTCGTGTTTGATAGAAGGATAAATCGTTTATTATGTTACTTAATTTAAATTTCATCCAAATAATTAAAATGCGATCATTTTGGTCCAGAGACACTCATTTGGTGCAATGACAATTCCTTTAACATGTTTCTTAATTTTTATTACATGCAACCACAGCTTAATGAAGATTGACATAATTTAGATTTAATGTGTATATTTTATTTTGCTTGTTATAGGTTTCCATTGAATTATGGTAATAACTTATTTTAACCCTTGTTTTCTACGTATTCAGTAAATGGCGCTTGGCCCACTCTGGTTCTGAACCCTTCAAATAACTTAAATTATATAATATAATATTACATATTATATTATATTATATTATATTATATTATATTATATTATATTATATTATATTATATTATATTATATTATATTACTTACTTACAAATGGCTTTTAAGGAACCCGAAGGTTCATTGCCGCCCTCACATAAGCCCGCCAGCGGTCCCTATCCTGTGCAAGATTAATCCAGTCTCTCTCATCATACCCCACCTCCCTCAAATCCATTTTAATATTATCCTCCCATCTACGTCTCGGCCTCCCTAAAGGTCTATATTATATAATATAATATAATATAATATAATATAATATAATATTATATTACATTATATTATATCAGGAGTTACTGTAATAACATTATAGCATTGTGTCCATCTAGAGAAACTACACTTTCAATAGTGAAATAATAATTAATTATACAAATCGGTTAATTTAGCTTCCGATATTACTTCATACAAACACAGAAACATTCTCTGTAGGCTATCTTTCATAGCTTTCGATTGTTGCTGTCCAAGGCCCCTTAGACGAAGTCATTTGTTTTTTAATTCATTACACGGCCTTAGATGGCAGTTATTTTAATTTTAAAACTCATTTACCTCATTAAATATCAGTCCTATAAAAATTTTGCAAGGAATATATCTTATCGAAAATTATTTTTAAAGAAACGTTTGTTATGTAACATGTTTCACAAAAATCAATAATAAGCGAGATATTTCGATTTATTTAATTCAGGCCCCTTATAACCCCCTTTTAAATAATGTATTTTGAATGCCATGTAGCCTAAAATCTAAGTTAAACGAACTTAATGTATATTCCAATTTTCATCGAAATCCGTTCAGCCATTATCGCGTGAAAAGGTAACAAACATACAGACAGACAGACATAGAAACAAAAATGTCAAAAATTCTTATTTTCGGTTTCAGGGTGGTTAATTATATATGTTAGGACTAATTATTTTTGGAAAATCGAAAATTACCAGAAAAATTTCGGCTACAGATTTATTATTAGTATAGATTATTATTATTATTATTATTATTATTATTATTATTATTATTATTACTACTACTACTACTACTACTACTACTACTACTACTACTACTACTACTACTACTACTTACTTATGGCTTTTAAGGAACACGGAAGTTCATTGCCGCCCTCACATAAGCCCGCCATCGGTTCCTATCCTGTGCAAGATTAATCCGTCTCTATCATCATATCCCACCTCCTTCAAATTCATTTTATTATTATCCTTCCATCTCGCTCTCCCCAAAGATATTTTTTCCTACTGAATTAATCTTGTTCAGGATAGGGACCGATGGCGGGCTTATGAGGGCGGCAATGAACCTCCGGGTTTGTTAAAAGCCATAAGTAAGTAAGTAGTAGTATTGGTAATATTAGTGGTAGTTAGGCCTATGTGTATTCATTGTCTATCCACTACACTTACGTCATTCGAGTTCGCATATTCCGCTTAGATGGCAGAACTGTGACCCATTTTCAAGTTGCACACCACTTGGACGTGCTATGCTGTGCATGTTGTGTATCTGCGGAAAGTTATATCGTGTACTAGGGTTAGTTAATGTTTAAGTGTTCGTGTTGCCGTGTAAGGATGGGTGATGATGATGATGAGGAAGGGAGAAGGTGAAACCCGGTGCCGGCACGTAGCCTTCTCGTGTCGAATAGCACCAAGGGGGCTGCCAGGCTTAACGTCCCCGTTCGACGGACGAATCACTATCAATAGTGACGTATGTCTTCATATCCACTGCGGAGAGATTTGGGATTTAACTCGAGGATTATTGGAAGTATTCTTAAACGTTTTGAAATGCTTTCATAGATGAATGAAAATTGTTCTATGAAAATTTTCTACTACTGCATAATTAACGTAAATCATCTCATCACAGTAATGTTATTTTTATTGTAATTTATTATGTACTGAATCCTCCCCTGAGCACGAGATCACTCTCTTTCAGGGAAGAAATGATAAAATTTTGTTAATTTACAATTTTTTTGTATTGAATTTTTCTGGCAATAAACAATAGTAGTAGTGGTAGTGGTAGCTCTCAGTTGGTAGAGCAGCTGGCTACGGACTGGAAGGTCATCCCAGGTGGTGACTTTTTCTTTGGCAAACTTTCAGAACGCCCCGAGGTTCACTGATAAAATTTTCTTTCCCGTTAATTTACCAACCACCTCATTCTAGTTTCATGGAAAGCACGGGGCTCTACCTCCATGAATTTTCTGGCATGTTATATCTTTGCCTTTTAAATAATAATAATAATAATAATAATAATAATAATAATAATAATATTAGTAGTAGTAGTAGTAGTAGTAGTAGTAGTAGTAGTAGTAGTAGTAGTAGTAGTAGTAGTAGTGTAGCAGTAGTATCTATTTGGTATCTATATTACTTCCATGACAGTTTGATTTTCCTTTCCCACAGTGATATTAAAATATTCATATTGAGTTGTATCCTTTATTAAATTTTCGACACATGACTCCATCTGAATCAACAGTAAATCACATTGACAACTGATGGTCCTCCTTACAAGAAGAAGCATTTCGTAGCTAAATATGGCTGTGACTCCTTTGTAACTATGAGTATATACCTTAACTACGCCGTGTACCAAGTTAACCGTTATGGAAATTAAGTGGATAATAAGTAGGTACGTTACAATGGAGAACAAATAGGACTATTTGTTCTCTTGAATGTAACTTCATTTTTTAAATAAAGCTTGTATTTGAACTACTACCGATTAGACCATTTTGTGATCACCGGCGTAGCTCAATCGGCCGAGGCGCTTGCCTGCCGATCAGAGTTGCGTTCGGGCGTGGGTTCGATTCCCGCTTGGGCTGATCACCTAGTTGGGTTTTTTCCGAGGTTTTCCCCACGGTAAAGCAAATGTCAGGCAATTTATGGCGAATCCTCGGTTTCATCTCCCCAAATACCATCTCGCTATCAACAATTCTATCGACGTTAAATGGCATAGTAGTTGAAATAATAATAATAATAATAATAATTATTATTATTATTTTTATTTTAGTAGAGTTAAGGCCGTAAGGCCTTCTCTTCCACTCAACCAGCAAAAGTGTATATACATATGCATGAACTTACAAAGAATTCAACAATTTGATTTAGATGATAGTTACATGTATACAAAAGTTATTTACGAATTAAATAACAAAATACTATGAACTATTAATTAAAACTGAAATAAACTGTGTAAATTAAACTAAAATACATAGAATGTTAATATATTTCAAATAATATTAGATAATAGAAAGAGATTATTATGAGACAATTTTGAAAATACAGCACTATCAGGATGATGTCTTAAGAAAAATGTAACAGTGTAGTCAGTGATAGTTTAAATTAGTATGATTGGAGTGAAATGCTAATAAGGTTATCTTTAAGCTATTCTTAAAGGTGTTTGTTGTCTTGCAGCCCCTAATACGTTGTGACAAGGAATTCCATTGACGCGAGGTCGATATTGTAAAAGATGAGGAATAACAAGATGTTCCATGAAGAGGTATATTTAGCGTGCCACAGATAAGTGATCTGGTATTTACGTTGTGGTTAGAGTTAGATAAGAGAAACGAGACGGAAGGTAATTTGGTTTGAGGTGTTTCGAAAGAGAAAAGACAAAGAGTGTAAAGTTCTGCGTTCTGTTCGGAGCCACGAGAGACTTTATTTCATATCGTCGGATGTTGCACACGTTTACGCATTTATTCTGAGCTATTTATTTTCAGAACTTACGTCACTTAACAAAACGTCACAATAATCGAAGTTGGGCATTACTAGGGTTTGTACTAGGGTAAGTTTTAGTTGCTGGGGCGTTGATACAGCGTCGTTAAATAACCAACTAAAAAAAGATCATTTTGTTAATGACTCATCGTTATAAGAAACAGTGTAAAAGAAAATGTCGTCAAAATTCTTGATCATCATAGCATTATTCCAGACGACCGTGGGACCATATAATAGCATGGTGTATCCCCATATCTTCATTGAACTTAACGTAGATCTTCCTTTAGGCGTTTACTTTAAGAATTTCTTAGTAGCCTTTAAAGTTTTTTTCTCTTGATATAACTATCAATTTTTCTCAAAGAATGGGTTAGATAATAAAATTCTGCAGAAATTTATGAGTATTTTCTTCACAACTATCTGTCAGATTGTTCACCCCTTACATACTGAGTACTTTGCACTAGTTGGTTGCATTTACTACCGCGAGCTGTGTCGTTCACTACTTGTTTATGCTTGGAAGCTTCTTACAGCAAAATCATCTCTCCATGCTGTCTACCTATACTATCTTCTGGTTTCATAAAGCCTCTGCCAAGGCGGGAATCAGCTCTGTTTTCACTCATATTTACGACCCATCAAAGAAACATGATTACCATCTTTATGTTCAGGGTTGTACAGTTTCAAAGTACATAGGCATAATCTCGGTGTTCTCACTTGAAGATGTTGATCTTCTACTTCTTCTGTTATTTTCCTCTATCCTTCTTGTTATCATAGTCGTATATATATTATTTTCTTTAATAAAGTGCTCTCTTTTCCCATAATAATTTAGGAGGATGAAGTAACGCGTTTATTTCACCTATTTTGATTATACATTTTCAGTTGAAAGTTTATGATTTGAAATGAAATATTTTGAAGGCAAATTACAAAATACTCAAAGTTTGCCGAATTATTTGATGCGAAATGTGCGATCCATTGCCTTTTTATTTAATGTATTTACCGTATTTCTTCTTCCGTCTGGCAGTAATGGTGGTTTCAGGGCTGGAAGATCTTGCGTAGGTGGGATCTTTACATTAAAACACCTAAACACAGAGAGTGTGGCATGTGAAAGTTCAGTTGACTTAATATTTGTATATTTACAACACAATATGACATCATACCACAAAATAAGTTATTGATTAGTATGGAAACAGAGGGTATCCATAGGCGATACATAAATGATGTCCAAATGTATGTAAATTTTATTGTAAAAGTTTGTTACGATTAGGGAAATGGATGTCAGAAGAATTTACAATTACAAATGTCTTCATCAGGGATGTTCTACTTTCCCGGTTTCATTTAAAATCTATCATGAGTAAGTTCTAAAATCATGCTAAGAAATATGCTGCAAAGTGGGTAGGTATGTTAAGGGATTAGGTACAGCTTACAGCAGTAAAATTTTGGAAATATTCAATATTTTTTTCCTTCATTACTGTATCTTGTACAATAATGAAGGTTAATATGTGTAAACCACCGTCCTTCTGCTACATGAAAAAAATATTTTTACGGTTAAAAAAAATATTTACATTTTTTTTTTTTTCAAAATTCTGTTTACTGTGCAGTAATGAAGCGTTTCCCACATAACTCAAAAACTATCCAACATTCTGTGATTAAATTTTTTGTGTGTATTTATGCATGTCGTATCTACAATATGATGCAAGATCATTTCTTTACCTTTGATAGATTGTCTGATAAAAAATAAATTCATTTAAAAATGGTCAAATTTCAGTATTTTCTTCTAACACAAAATAAAAAATATATATTATTTATTAAGAGCATGATATTGTAAACATGAGTTTCAGCAATAAAATAAAAGAGAGAGAGAACATGAAAAAGATAACAAGTTTATGAGTTACGAGAGAAACGCTTCATCACTTCACAGTGAACTACCAGCATTATGAATTTTGAAAAAAAATATATATATATAAATAATTTTTTTAAATCGTAAAAATATTTTTCATATAGCAAAAGGACAATGTTTTACACATACCAATTTTCATTATTGTACAATAGTGGCAAAAAAAAAACCGGACCTACCGTTGTAGCTGATTTCAGAGCCTTGTTCATTCCAGAGCAAGATAGACTGGTAACTAAGAATTTCGTGGTTCGAATCCTGCCTGGGAAGGAAACTTTTTTTTGTTCCTTATTCAAATTTATTCTCAATACTTTTAGATTGCAGCGATATTTTACTACTTAATTAACTTATTATTCCCACAACATGAATTTTATGACAATCGAGAAGTATTGGGAATAAATTTGAATAAGGAACAAAAAAAGTTTCTTTCCCAGGCAGGATTCGAACCACGAAAGTCTTCGTTACCAGTCTATCGTGCTCTGGAGTGAACAAGGCTCTGAAATCAGCTACAAGGGTCGGTTCGGTTTTTTTGCCACTACTGTACAAGATACAGTAATGGAGGAAAAAAATGTTGAATATTTCCAAAAATGTACTGCTGTAAGCTGTACCTAACCCCTTAAATCGATTGGTGGTTAGTGATATTATATACTACTAGTGGCTTGTGCAGCAAATGTTGCTGCAAACTAAGTTCGTTAGACGTTCAAATAAATATTTTTCAGATTTATTTTCAATGAAGAATACTTGTCTTTTTGATAGTTATTTGATTCCATAATAATGAAACATACTCCCTCTGAATGGATTTTTTTAGGCCAAATACTTTTTCTTGAACCTATCCAACTTCAGTTTTTGAGTTTCAACGCGAAAACGCAAGTATCAATGTCAGGAGTAGCTATTTCAGGTCATTGTGGATTGTAGGCAAAAGTTAAAAAAATGTCAAGGTTTGCTAAGCCTTCGAACAATAGCATTTTCGTATAGCTGCTGCATGTAGAACTTGAAATGTAGAGGGTAAAATCATTTTATCCTACTAAGAGATCTTGCTGAATTGATCTGGAGACTACAAAATTTTCTAGGCCTCTTATTTTATCAGTAAGTAATACCTTTTGATCTTTCCTTAGGAACTGTAATTTTGCGCTCTCTCGAGCCAATACTGAAGACAATGACACATATCAATATCTACACTACACCGCCATTAAGTATATGAAAAGACCCAACCCCACTGGGTTAATAAGTATAAAAATATTTGATTTTTAATAACAATATTATCTTACTTAAGTTTTGTAGTTATATATAGCAGCCACTCAGTAAATTATAGAAATGAAGATCTAAATTAAGATATTGTTTACATTTACTTACATAACCTCAAAACGTTTCACTTTCATGTCATCAATATAGCATCAATATTATGTACAATTAATGAAAAATAGACGCATCATGATATTAACTATAATAATATTTAATTTCTAATGGTAACAATGTCATCAAACCACCTCAAGTTTCGTAGATTTGAATATCCAATACACAGCTGTACTCAGAAAATTATACACTGCAGAATCAGTTTTTAATAACAAATTGAATTGAGCTCTAAATATGTCGGCAATCCTGCAGGTCATGGCCTTCGTGTAATAGCCTATTGCTTATTGTAGTGTGTGTTTTGTTCTGAAATTCAATCAAGTCGCCGTGATTCAATAATTTAGTTCTCAAAACATACAACAGATGGATTTTGAAAAATAGGAAAATTATGTAGGAAAATTGACATTTCACTGAAAACTACTACTTTTCCGAAAAACTTTGGGTTCAAAGCTTCAAACTGAGGGGCCATTTATTAAAATCCGTTCAGCCGTTTTCCCGTAATTTCCATTACCAGTTCAAATTATATATATAGATTTTTCGTTGACGACCAGATTCTTATACGTGAAGATTAATTACATATCAGTTGTGTTTTAAGAAAACTGAAATATACATAAATGGGGTTTGATAATAATTATGAATAAACAGAATACTTCGTGGTAGGAGATGGAGAAGAGGAGGCGTACCTCTGACATGAAAACGAGGTAATCCACAGAAAATCCTACCTGTTATCTAGTCCGTCATGGCTTTAGGTCTGACCAGAACTTCAGTCCGAATCGCCTACGTGATAGGCTGCAGTCTAGACTCTCCATAGGCACCTAGACCACGTAGCCACACGTGTGCAGATGTAACTCTCTTCGCTTTTACATGGCCAAGCGTACTCTATCGAATTTATCTCTTTAGTGACAGTTGATTGCATTCATATCGTTTATCTGTTTATGCACGCGTTATAGCGAACACGCCTGTCTGTCTCGCATTGCATTATTTGCTTTCACACCCGCTGACAGTGTTTCGCAGGTTGCATCCAGGTGTAGCGTTATTTATGACTGATGATGGTGTCAACAAGATAGTTCCAACTGGATATTACACTCCACTTTTATGTCGTGCCATTCTGACCAGTTCGGTGTGCCACCGCATTTCTGCGGTTTATGTGTAAAAACCGTTGAATACTTTGTTGACTGCACGGGGAATAAAATAAAATCATTTTAAAATGCAAGAGAAGTACCTATTTATTGCCACAGGCCACCCATTAGCTGTCGTCTTCTTACCAAAGGAATTATGATCGGTTTAAAGAAATAAGAAGCAATTAATGTGGAACGATAAACAATTAATGACTTGAGTGAAATTCGAACCCAGAATCGTCATTTCCTCTAACGCTAGGGTGACTGCGCATCTCAACCTTTAAGCACATTGCAGCTGACAATTTAAACATTTTGTATTACTAAAATAATTGAAGAAAATAAGTTACCGTATTTCGATATTTGTATTCATAAACTGCACTATGAATGAGAGCACGTTTATCTGGGCCAGTTAGTCGGTTTTCAAAGCAACATGGAAAAATAACTGAAAAACGAATGACTGTAGCAGGGAAAATATTCTGGTCGCTAAAACTCAACCTGTTAGACAAGAATCTGAACAGCATAATAAAATTCGAAGCACTAGAATCCTACATTTTTCCAACTTTATTGTACGGATGCCAAACTTGGAATCGGACCGCCAAAATCCAAAAGAAATGTCTTCAAATCTGCCCGAGGAAGATAGAACGAAAAATTCTAGGAGTAGGCTATCTCTCAGAGACAAAATCCCAAACACCAGGATAAGAGAACTGACTTCCTCACACACTAGCCTCATTTTATTTATTAAATCACACGTTCTCGAATCTTCGGTTCGCGTGGCTTTGCGAAATGTCGAGAGGATTGCACTACTAGAGGCTTCCCCTGATTTCTCCTCTCAGTCGCAGTCGCTTTTCTTCCCCTCTCACTTCGCATCACTGATAGCGTCTCGTAGGTTTCTTTCTCGCCTCGTACCGCGCCCCAGTGCCCACCGAAGTTCGAGCCTCGCCTTCCTGCGCCCTCCCTTCTGCCGGACGCACTAGCGACTCCCAAGGCAACCAGAATCTTCCAGCACGATTGCCACAGTATGTTCTGTTAATAAAGATTATTATTCAATCTTAAGCTGAAATTATATTTTGAAATTAGGGATTTTTTACTTGTATCTAGGGGGAAAACAGGAAGTATTTTAAGGATTATTAGTCTAAACTAATTGGTAACACTGCATTCCTTCAAGAAACTCGCAGGGGTGGACTGGTTCAAGATAGCAAGGAGCAGGAGTGAATGGAGAAGTCTGCAACGAAACCTGTCAGAACAAACAAATGTGGACAGTTAGTGCATACAGTTCAAAGATTGTTAAGGGAATTATTTCTGAGTAGTGCTAAACTCATTGTACAATAAAATGACCGGCACAATTACAAGAACACTTAAACGAAAAGTAAGTAAGGAAACTATAAAGAAGTTTTATAAAGTGATAGCGATACCAACATGCTTATACGGCAGTGAGACATGGGCCATGACGAAGAGAGATTATCTAGATTGCAGGCAGCAGAAATGAGATTCCTAAGAGCAACGGCTGGATATAGTTTAATGGATGGGAAAAGGAATACAGATATTAGAAAGGAACTCAATGCTGAAAACTTGTATGTGTATGTATTTATTCACACTGCAATGGGTGGCAGTGGTAACTAATTACACTCAATAATGACAATAATAAACTTATTAATTAAAAATACAATTAATAATAATACTAATAATTACTACTAACAATAATGAATAATAATAATAATAATAATAATAATAACAGGGAACATCCTAAATTAAACGAAGCACGATCACTTAAAATAACATTTAAAATAAATCTAATTTGTATCTTAAACCTAAGATCGGACTAAAACCCACGAGTATGATATGTTCATATCTGCACAAGTACCTTTCAGCATTACAATCATTTCGCTGTCAACTCACTCACTGCACTGGAACTACGACACATTTCACTGATTCTATCCTGATTTCACTAACACTTCAAAAACATTTCACTGTTCAAATACTTTGCACTGCCACTATAAACTATAAAGCTTCACTGACAGGAACACGTATCACTTACGCAGAACACGTCACTGACACGACATACTTCTTCACTGATACAACACACTTCACTGACACAACATAATTTTCACTGATACAACATATCACTTACACCCTTTAAATACTGTGTATAATTACCGTCTATTAGTAAGGTATTTAAGCTTATTTTTAAATACATTTTTGGTTGTTGGTAAAGCCTTTAGTAAGTCAAAAACACAACTTAACAGAGAAAGTAGAAGAATATAGAAGTTCTTGGTCACAGCATGTTCAAAGAATGAATAATGACCGTATTCAGAAACAAATAATGAAATACAAGCCAAAGGGAAGAAGAAGTTTAGACCGTCCAAGGAAACGCTGGATAGACCAGCAGATAGAGGCGTAACAGGCGATAAGCTTAAATACTTGAAGATAAGAAGAAGAAGAAGAATAAGAAGAAGAAGACAATTGAAACTCTCGTGTGAATGTGTCGAAACCAAAAACGTTATAGAGTATGTCCAAACGTGTGCCTGTTATAAAAGACTAGGTTATATTATTTTATACACAATCCCCAAGCGTATCAGACAGTGAGCGCAGGAAGATAGAACTACAAACACGAACTAAATCATAATATAATGTGGATTAGCTCACCATATGAGTTTCAAACAGGCTCCCCTTTTAGGAAGATCTAGCTCTTCATGGGACAAAATGGTTCATTAATCATTAGTTGATTCTTTTGTTCACTCGTCCATTCTGAGATGAAAACTAAGATGCCGGATTCTATAAAAGTAAGTCAGTGCATCCTGCCTCCTGAATTAAATTCAAAATAAATTTATGATAATAATCAAAGCATGTACTGCGTATTAACGTAGATATTCACACTTCCATCAGAATACAAAATATCAAACTATAAAATAAAACCAATAAAGTTAATATCCTTGTGAATATTTTACCAGTTGCGTTGATAATTGAATGTTGCGTGCTCGTGATGATCGAACACTTTCATACAAACTGCAAGTTTAAACCCACTTCATATTTTTATAGTTGGTTATTTTATGACGCTTTATTAACTGCAATAGTAATCTAGCGTGTGAGTGATATTGCTAGAGAGATAAGTCCAGGGTTCAGCGCCGAAAGTTACCCAATATTTACTTTTTATGAGTTCAGTTTCTATCTGATGCTTTTCCAAATCACTGTGGGCTAAAGCAGGGAGATGCACTATCACCTTTACTTTTTAACCTCGCTTTAGAACATGCCATTAGGAAAGTTCAGGATAACAGGCAGGGTTTGGAATTGAACGGGTTACATCAGCTTCTTGTCTATGCGGATGACGTGAATATGTTAGGAGAAAATCCACAAACGATTAGGGAAAACATGGGAATTATACTAGAAGCAAGTAAAGCGATAGGTTTGGAAGTAAATCCCGAAAAGACAAAGTATATGATTATGTCTCGTGACCAGAATATTGTACGAAATGGAAATATAAAAATTGGAGATTTATCCTTCGAAGGGGTGGAAAAATTCAAATATCTGAAGCAACAGTAACAAATATAAATGACACTCGGGAGGAAATTAAACGCAGAATAAATATGGGCAATGCGTGTTATTATTCGGTTGAGAAGCTTTTATCATCTAGTCTGCTGTCAAAAAATCTGAAAGTTAGAATTTATAAAGCAGCTATATTACCGGTTGTTCTGTATGGTTGTGAAACTTGGACTCTCACTCTGAGAGAGGAACATAGGTTAAGGGTGTTTGAGAATAAGGTGCTTAGGAAAATATTTGGGGCTAAGGGGATGATGTTACAGGAGAATGGAGAAAGTTACACAACGCAGAACTGCACGCATTGTATTCTTCACCTGACATAATTAGGAACATTAAATCCAGACTTTTGAGATGGGCAGGGCATGTAGCACGCATGGGCGAATCCAGAAATGCATATAGAGTGTTAGTTGGGAGACCAGAGGGGAAAAAGAGCTTTGGGGAGGCCGAGACGTAGATGGGAGGACAATATTAAAATGGATTTGACGGAGGTGGGATATGATGATAGAGACTGGATTAATCTTGCACAGGATAGGGACCAATGGCGGGCTTATGTGAGGGCGGCAATGAACCTTCGGGTTCCTTAAAAGCCATTTGTAAGTAAGTAAGGGTTGAGGGAAAACCCTGGGAAAAACTTCAGCCAGGTAACTCGTACCAAGCAGGATTTGAACCGAACCTGCTAGTATCACGATCAGACGTGCTAACCGTTACTCTACAGCGGTGGGCCACGTGATATTGTCTTGCCGGTACTTCATAGGCTAAGGAATACATCGAATAGAAGACGAAGCAGAGACGATAAATCTAATTTTATAAACTAAATCACCCAACTACTTAGATTAATGGAAAACGACTGACATCTATCGATAGGTTTGGTGGGAAGATAAGTTAATGCATCCTTCCAGTTTTTTTACTGCTCACAATTATAGATAGAGGTGCACATTACGTCTTAATTTAGGCGGAGTTGTTAATGCTCCCTTGATAAAAGTCTCTGATAACGCCATTTCGCTTTATAGAAGCCTCAATTAAATGTCTCTATCGAATGGAGTATATTCAGGCATCGGCGTTCTCAGGACGATGAGATGAGCAAGAGCGCTTAGAGCTGATTATAGATGTCTTCAAATGAAGAGGAATAATGTATTAAATAGGGGTGTCCTTTTCTTGAATATTGTAGGCCTGCTTACTTACAAATGGCTATTAGAGAATCCTCAGGTTCATTGCCGCCCTCACGTAAGCCCGCCGTCGATTCCTATCCTCAGCTAGATTAATCCATCCTTAGCATCAATTCCATCTCCCTCAAATCTATTTTAATATTATACCCCCAACTACGTCTCGGCCTCTCCAAAGTTCTTTTTCAATTAGATCTTCCAGCTAACACTCTATATGCATTTCTGGATTGATCCATACGTGCTACTTCTGGATTTAATGTTCCTAATTATGTCAGGTGAAGAATACAATGCGTGCAGTTCTGCGTTGTGTAACTTTCTCCATTCTCCTGTAACTTCATCCCTCCTAACCCCAAATATTTTCCTAAACACCTTATTCTCGAACACCCTTAGCAACTGTTCCTCTCTCAAAGTGAGAGTTGAAGTTTCACAACCATACAGAATAACCGGTAATATAACTGTTTTATAAATTCTAACTTTTTTTCTTTTTTTAAAGCGGACTGGATGTTAAAACCTTCTCAACGGAATAATAACAGGAATTTCCCATATTTATTCTGCGTTTAATTTTCTCTCGAGTGTCTTTTATATTTGTTACTATTGCTCCAAGGTATTTAAATTTTTCCACCTTTTCAAAGGATAAATTTCCAATTTTTAGATTTCCAGTTTGTACAATATTCTGATCACGAGACATAATCATATTCTTTGTTTTTTTTTCGGGTTTTACTTACTTGCATGAAGTAAAATTGTCGTGTTTTCCCTAATTGTTTGTGGATTTTCTCCTAACATATTCACGTCATCCGCATATACAAGCAGCTGATGTAACCCATTCAATTCCAAACCTTCTCTATTTTTTCTGGACTTCCCTAACGGCATATTCTTGAATATTGTACATTGTGACTAATTAATTTTTATAGGATACGCAGCGAAATATAAGTTCGTTGTACAGTATTAAAATGTACTTGATTAGTTATTGGGCGATTAAAATATTTCTGAGCCAAACCGAAGAATCCAATTTTTCAGGTTTAAAACGGTATTTTTATTGAATTATTAACAGTAATCTCACGAGAGGTTTTGATTTTATCTAGTGGAAGACGAAAATCAAAAAATCAAAACTCGAGTGGGATTTAATTGACTATTACACGATTAGAAGAAAGTATATAAAGATTATAAATAACAAAGTGCTCCAATACAATAAAATATTAATTGACTTACGAAAATAAACCTGTCTTCAAATGTATTATTGCACCATTACGCTAGATGGCAGTTGTGCCGACTATGGAATCTTCATTGAACTCTGTAGACGGTTACTAGTCAAGAAAACTTTGTTGAATCAGTTTCATTTTTATTAAGACAGTTGCATTCCACTTCAATTATCCGAATCCCAGTAATCAACGTCACTTGACAGATGATTTTCAATAAATCTTAATATTAAACAATCTCTGATACGTGACTATCCATAATATCATATACCAGAAGCTATAACATAACCTAACTAATATACACAAGTGTTAGAAAAGTTTTAATTAACGACGACGACATAAAAAATAAACAGGAATAATTTTAAAAGGAATAATTATTGAATGTAAAATTTTCAAATTTGAATGTGGTTGGTGGGTCAATTGATATTATATTGGACGTGTGCGTAATAGAAGTGGAACTCGTTGATTTAGGCCTACAGGGTGTATTCAACTTATTCAGGATTTCAGAATGAATAATTTTAAAAGGAATAATTATTAAATGTACAATTTTCAAATTTGAATGTGGTTGGTGGTTCAATTGATGTTATATTGGACGTGTGCGTAATAGAAGTGGAAATCGTTGATTTAGGCCTACATGGTGTATTCAACTTATTCAGGATTTCCGAATGGTGCTCTTCATTTATTTGTAAATTGTAAATCGGATTTCAGAAGATGGATAGGTATGATCAGTGATTTTTATTAATTCTTGTTCTTGAATGCGAATGCGAGTAATATTTGAAACTGCTGTGCATCGACTGGAGTGGTTTGTAATTTTATAAGATATATTTTTGACGTCCAGACCAGCGCAGTTTCAAATGTTGGCAAACAAAGAAACAAATGCTAGGGACGCGATAAAATTAAACAAATGCTAGGGACGCGATAAAATTAAACAAATGCTGTAAAATTGCGATAAGCAGCCATGATTGGTCGAAATACGTCCTTTCGTACCGTTTTATTGGTCAAAAGTAGTATGACATAGTAAGAGTGTAATAGTCTATATGAGCTTCATAAAGTGCATGGATTTAAAATGCGCAAGGTATATGAAACGTAATTATTGTACTGTTCACTGTAATTTATCGCCGGGTTTAAGAATAAAATGATCTCTTAAGTTATAATTTTTTGTTCTACTCCACAAATGTATTGTTTTATCTTAAGTTTTAATAACTTTATTACATATTGTTTCCTTCAAGCTCCTTTATATTTTCTGTACTTATACTTTCAATACCCTACCTCCTATTTACTAATCATTGGTTCATTCACGAGGATTTAACCATTAAACTTAAGACAGAAATATATCGAACTATTTAAACAATAATTACAAATAATGATATTATATCCATCGCCAACAATGTGAAATTTCCCAAGTTATACCTCTTCGGAATATCCCCAAGCTTTCTCTCTCTATCGTTTAAAAATGCTTAGAATACATTTTATTTATTGAAGATTGGTTGACTGGTTTCCGATCCATTCAGATATAGTTCACTAATACCTTATCTGAAATTCTGTCAGACTAGCAAAGTTGAATTACACATGTGTGGTGGGGGTACTTGTAGAGCGGAAATTATTACTCCGATTATAAGATGAAAGGAACGGGTGACATTAAAAGAGTTTAATTTTGACGTGGGCGATAAATTGCCTGCATTTTTCCCGAAGGCCTCGCTTTCAACGACAGCGTCACGGCCTCTCAAATATACTTCACTGCTAAGGACATTTATCGCGCTTATTCTTCGACGGAGCATGAATTAAATAGGAAATACGGTAACCATTCGATCACCTATGATGACAGTTTCAATGCGTGTTATGTTATAGTTTTAACATCAAATTTGATACCTTTAAATTTCTTAGTTGCTTCGGGAAAATAATTCTGTCAGTTAATGACACACTAACCTTACCTTTCCTTGAATTGATCTAAAGGTCTTACAATATTTACGCAATAATTGTAGTTTGTTGGTCTATAGATTTATTCATAGATCTGAGAACTTGTATACTAAGCCATT
Source organism: Periplaneta americana (assembly GCA_025594305.2). Classification (NCBI taxonomy): domain Eukaryota; kingdom Metazoa; phylum Arthropoda; class Insecta; order Blattodea; family Blattidae; genus Periplaneta; species Periplaneta americana. The sequence continues at coordinate 175,031,502 of JAJSOF020000005.1, forward strand.
GGCTCTTGTTTGATGTCTCAACTTACTTGATATCTATTTTCAATGTTTGCACCTCTTTCATGTGCGTTGGTAGCTGTCGTTACATATGGGAGATGATTAAAAATATATTTTTAATAGGTACGTTTTGACTCTTTTCTCCCAAATATCTCTACATTTCTTATATACATAAGTGGTCTGCCGATGGGCAGGTCTTTCACTGCAAACCCGGCATTCTCCAATCTTTCCTATTTTCTGCTTTCCTCTTAGTCTCCGCTTACGAGCCACATATCTTAATGTCGTCTATCATCTGATATCTTCTTCTGCCCCGAACTCTTCTCCCGTTCACCATTCCTTCCAGTGCATCCTTCAGTAGGCAGTTTCTTCTCAACCAGTGGCCCAACCAATTCCTCTTTCTCTTTCTAATCAGTTTCAGCATCATTCTTTCATTACCCACTCTTTCCAATACAGCTTCATTTCTTATTCTGTCTGTCCACTTCACACACTCCATTCTTCTCCATATTCACATTTCAAATGCTTCTATTCGTTTCTCTTCATTTCGTTGTAATGTCCATGTTTCTGCTTCATACAATGCCACACAAAGCACTTCACTAGCCTCTACCTTAGATCTTTTTCCAGAGGTCCGCAGTAGATGCTTCTTTTTCTATTAAAAAGTTCCTTTGCCATTGCTATTCTCCTTTTGACTCTCTGGATGCAGCTCATGTTACTGCTTATAGTACATCCCAAGTATATGAAGCTGTCCACTTGATCTACTGCCTCATTTAGTATTCGCAAGTTTACCTTCTTCATTTTTCTTGCGAAAACCATAGTATTCGTCTTGTTTGCATTTATCTTCATTCTATTCTGCTCACAGCTGTCATTTAGCTCCAGTAGCGTATCCCATAGTATCGTCTCCTCTTCTCCCATGTTCTGAAAACAGTTCTTTATTAAATCCTCCAAGTAGATGTTGAACAGGGTAGGTGATAAAGGGCATCCTTGTCGTACTCCTCTGCCTATTTCACTTCCTTCTGACATTTCTTCTCCTATCCTGACTTTGACTCGTTTCAGATATAGGTTACTGAATAGCCTCCTGTCTTTCCAATCCACTCTTATTTTCTTTCAGGATGTCTTGGTGAAATTATTTTCAGGAGTTGAGTTCTAAGCAATGGGCGATAGCCCTACCTGGACAACTAATGATACAGACTGTTTTTCCGTGGGAATGCAGGACTGGATTGAGTAAATAAGTAAAGAAATACCGCCACTGTGGCTCAGTGCTAGCAAGCCAGAAGGCTCGAGTTCAATTCTCCTTCGATTCACTCTTACTAGAATGTATTTATGATTACTGTTACCTGTCAAAACATCGAGTTCTTTCTCTTAACATTCTGTATAATGGGGAAATTAAGTAGTCCGTGGTTTATTTCTTTATGCATGATCATGCCGAAATGTAGTAATTATACACCTGGTAGCAGCCCTTTAATGGACCTCATTAAAGTACACCTATTCATTAAAGTTCAGGTGTTCCACCAATCAGAAAACTCATTGTAGCAATATGAAAGCGCAAGTATCGATTATTCTCGGATATGCAATCGAAAGACAACTAGCGAAACGTCACGGAGGCTAGAAATCCAATACTGTCGCAGAAGGTTATGTTCTGTTACTATAGTAATTAACGTTAATTGCAAATAATATTCAAATAAATTCAATTTGTCATCTCGTTTTTCAATGTCTAAATCAATTTCAAGGTTATATCAAGATTAATCTTTATTTTGCTCTCTAGATTATATCAAGGTCAATGTCGACATATGCGTCTCGGAAAAAATCAATACTTTCGCGTCTGCGCACATCTCGCAATTTACGAGGTATTGCACAAGGTCAGTTCCGGTCCTCAGTCAGATAAGAATAACATGAATACTTATGAATAATTTCAAGTTAGAAATATGGTCGAGCATAAAAAGTCATATGAAACTTGCCTATAATGGTAATTAAGAGGCTCGTATGAAAATTATGAAACTCGCTTGCGCTGGTTTCATAAACATACTCGCGTCTTAATTACTACCATTATAGGCTCGTTGCTTAATGTAGGCCTACTATTAGTGCACATCTAAACATTTATTATAGCCCCTCACTGATGTAGACATTATAAACACGTTTAAGTTCTCGTCCATGAAAGTAAACTTCAAAATTCCACACGGAAATCCATCGCCGTTGACACGTTTGAACACGAAATATTTAGGTTCAGATACAAGCGCTGTAATCGTCATCTTTTTTAGAAAACTTGGTCACCCCTGTTATATGTGGACAGAATAAAAGTAGTGGTAATTTAATTTTATATCTTCGACAAGATTTTAAAAGAGGTTAAACTGACGAGAAAATAAATGAAGTTGAAGGAGTCATTATTGTAGAACCTCACACTGGCTTGTGGGCCGGTAAAGCTTATGTTGTTTGCATCATTAAGTTTCGTTACATTGAGACCACACCATCCATTTAGTCGGTTGCGTCTGTCTCTCATTGTTTCCACATAAATTTCCGTTACAAAGTCATTGTAGCTGCTGAATTAGTGGATCACTTAATCACTCTCGGAGATTGAAGTGATCGCTTCGCTATCAAATCCACCCAATACAACACTGGCTTGCAGAATGTGTCCCTGGAACCTGGGAAGAACGATGAGGTGAGGTAGATAATAGTTCCGTTGTTGAAGGCCATTGCTTACAATATGATACAGGAACTTCAAGCTACTGTATTAACCCCACAATACTGAGACAGTAGCGAAAAAAAAATAAAACGAAATTTCGCTTTCATTTAGAAATCATTTTATGATAATTTCCGGAGTTGGAACCGAAATAATTATAACCATGTGACACAGAAGTCAGTTGACAAATGGGAACCATTACTCTAATTGGAAATATAATTGTATACAGTATGTTCACTGCCACAAATGTTCAATACTTGAAGACAGTGCCTCTCTCGATCCTGACATTCTTCTGTCATGCTTAAAGGTGTTGCAGGTGGGATGTGCTGGGTAACTCGAGTGATCCTATGCAAGCGCTGTCTGAAAAACGTACTGTTTCACAAATCGCCATAAAATAAATCAAGACGTGTGAAGTCTGGTGACCGTGGAGGCCATGACTGAGGTCAACCTCGTCCAACCCAATGTACACCGAACATCTCATTTTGTTTTTGGTGAACTGTTAGAGCTTACTATGTCGTGGCCCCATCTTGTTAAACCACATTCTTATCAGTTTGTTCAGTGGCAAATCATACAGGAACTCAATTATAATAATAATAATAATAATGATTTATTTTAGCTGGCAGAGTTAAGGCCGTAAGGCCTTCTCTTCCACTCAACCAGCAAAAAGTGTATATACATATGCATGAACTTACAAAGAATTCAACAATTTGATTTAGATGAGAGTTACATGTATACAAGAGTTATTTACAAATTAAACAACAAAATACTATCACCTATTAATTAAACACTGAAATAAACTGTGTAGCAGAATTAAACTAAAATACATAGAGTGTTAATACATTTCAAATAATATTAGATAATAGAAAGAGATTATCATGAGACAATTTTGAAAATACAGCACTATCAGGATGATGTCTAAAGAAAAAAGTAACAATGTAGTCAGTGATATTTTAAATCAGTATGATTGGAGTGAAATGCTAATAAGGTTATCTTTTAAGCTGTTCTTAAAGGTGTTTGTTGTCTTGCAGCCCCTAATACTTTGTGACAAGGAATTCCATTGACGCGAGGTGGATACTGTAAAAGATGATGAATAACAAGATGTTCTATGAAGAGGTATACTTAGCGTGCCACAGATAAGTGATCTGGTATTTACATCGTTGTTAGAGTATAGATAAGAGAAACGAGACGAAAGGTAATTTGGTGCTGAAGTGTGCAGAATTCGAAAGAGTAAAGACAAAGTGTGTAAAGTTCTACGTTCTTTAAGTCGGAGCCACGAGAGACTTGCGAAGGACGGTGATATGTGATCATATCGTCGGATGTTGCACACGTATCTGACGCACATGTTCTGAGCTCGCTGTAACTTGACTGACAGTTCAGAACTTAGGTCACTTAACAAAACGTCACAATAATCGAAGTGCGGCATTACTAGTGTTTGCACTAGGGTAAGTTTTAGTTGCTGGGGCAAGAAGTTTCTCAAGCGACTCAAACAGTGAATGGAGGAACAGATTTTTTTATCGTTTCTTTAACTTGAAAATTCCAATTCAGATTATTATCAAAAAAGAAGCCAAGATTTTTTACGACAGATGAATAAGGGATTAGCGTGCTGTCCAACAATTCCATAAACTGTATGTGTGTTAGTTTACATTTCCATCAACGAAATATGGTCCCACAATCATATCATCTAGTATTCTACACCACACCATAACTTTTGGAGCACCAAGGTTGTTAGCTTCACATCTTGCGTTTTCTTTGGACTAGTATGAGCGTGCCCATCCAGAAAGAATAAGCATTCGTCACTGAACAGAATATGCTGAAGGAAGGATCGTTCAGTACGCAAATGCTGTGTGGTTCAGTTGCAATATATTCGCCTCTTGAGTGGATCTTCTTCTGGCATTGTGTGTAAATGCTATAGTTTATAGAGGTGAAAACGTGCAGATTTCAATATTCCGTGAAGAGATTCTCTACAGGTACCACTTTTTCGAGCCAAACAGTGCACTGACCTTTTAGGGCTGGGCGTCATATTCGCAATCACGTATATTGAGTGCTGTCCATCAGTAGCAAATTTGGCATCAAAGTGGAGAATTGTAGCAGTACAAAAAGGGAATACTGCCATCCTAATAGTGCAAATGAAAAGGTCACTCAGATTACGGACATTTGGAACATTTGGCAGAGCTAAGGCCAGTAGGCCTTCTCTTCCGCCCAGCCAGACTCTAATTCTAATTAAATACATTTGCTTACATAGTTATTACATTAATATCTAGATCATAAAACAACATGAAAGTAAATGATGAAAATTGCTAATGTTAGACAATAATTAAGAAATTTTAGTTTAACGATTAATAATAATGGTTTATAATAGTAATAATAATATTTAATTTTGATTTATCGGACTTCACTGAGAAACCTGAAACAGTATTATTGTTGACTGCCGTTAACATCAAATTGATTTGATGTCTGACAGTCCCTGACATTATGGTAGGGAATTCAAAGTCGAGGAACAGCCACAGTGAAAGAAGATGAATATGAGGATGTTCGGTGGGAGGGAATGGATAATATTGAGGAGTGTTGTGATCGTGTGTCTAGGATGATGGGTGGATAAATTTTGAAAACGAGACGCAAGATAGACAGGAGTGGAGAAATGTAATATGTGAAAGAGAAGGGAAAGACAGTGGATTTTCCTACGATCTTCTTAGATTACCAGGATTACATTTCGAGGGATGGTGTTACGTGATCAGCCCGGCGAATATTGCAGACGAAACGGACGCACATTTATGAACACGTTGTAGTCGACCAAGTAACGCTTTCAGTAAGCAGAATATCACAGTAATCAAGATACAGTTTTGCATTTTTTTTTCATGGAAAGGGGTAGAAAATTCTTCAATCGAAACGAGTGGATTAATGAAAATACCTTTTTGCAGGTTTCTGCAACTTGAATGTTCCAATTTAAACTTTTATCCATATAAATACCTAGATTCTTTACTGATTCACTGAACGGAATTTCTTTTAATCGGGGACAAATTTGGTATGGTAATAGTGCTTAACAAACGTGAATGGCCCACAATGATTGACTGTGATTTTTCTGGATTTAGTTTAAGTCGGAATTTCCGTATCCATGTGCAGATTGAGTTCAGACGCGAAAGTAGTTATTGTTTTATTTCCAGGAAATTTTAAATGTATAAGGTCGTCATTAACCTATTTGAGATTCTGATATAAATTTGTGTGTTTAAAGGGCCGTTCCCTATCCCTGACTTCGTATAACCTTAATTATTTCAGTTTTATTATTGACCATTCGACACTTGAAAGTACGAGATGACAATTATAATGAATTTGGATTTAAATATTAATCAAGGAGTATTACAATTAACGATTTTCATAAAAAATTAGTTATAGGCGAGTTTCATAACTTTTTATGCTCGACCATATTTTATTGAAATTATTCAGATACATTTTATTTGTATCGACAAGATCGGAAGTGACCTTGTTCTAGGTCATGAATTGTGAGATGTGCCAGACGCGAAAGTATTGAATTTTCGAGGAACTAATTGTCATTCCTTGTGCAATATTAAACCGTATAACATTGAATAATCGATTGAAAAACGAGATGACAAATTGGTTTTTTATAACGCTAATTATTATAGTAACAGAACATAACCTTCCTGACTATTGGATTCCAGCCTTGACTTTTTTGTTGTTGCGATTGCATATCCGAGAATAATCATACTTGCTTTTTAACGGTAAAATGAGTTGTCATTGGCTGAAAACACCTGTACTTTAAGGAGTAGGTGTACTTTAATCACATGCATTAAAGGACTGCTACCAGGTGTATAATTACTACATTTCGGCATGGTCGAGCATAAAATTATCATTACAGTTATTATTAATATAATAATAATAATAATAATAATAATTATTATTATTATTATTATTATTATTATTATTATTATTATTATTATATCAATAGTTGGGGGCCGGAGAAGATTTAATATGATAGATGACATTAAGATATGTGCATCATATGCTAAGACGCTACCACCTGAGCTATGTCGTGGCTCTTGAAATGAGGAATTATAGTAAATAAGTATTACTATTATTATTATTATTATTATTGTTATTATTATTATTAATGTTATTGTTATTACATACATACATACATTCATACAGTCGCCTTCGATAGTGTAGTTGGTATAGCGCTGGCTTTCTGTGGTCGAGGTTGCGGGTTCGATCCCGACCAAGGTCGATGGCATTTAAGTGTGTTTAAATGCGACAGGCCCATGTCAGTAGATTTACTGGCATGTAAAAGAACTCCTGCAGGACAAAATTCCGGCACACCGGCGACGCTGCTATAACCTCTGCAGTTGCGAGCGCCGTTAAATAAACCATTTAAATAAATAAATAAATACATACATACATACATAGCTAGTGTCCTGCCAAACGGAAGGTCTTTCACCGCAGATCCAGAATTCTCTGATCAAAGAACTTGATCGGAGAAATTTCTCCAAAGTTGGCCCCAGTTTTAGGTGAATTAATCCTCGATTACCATTTGTAAAACAATAATTTCGAAGTTCAACTTGAATGGAAATCAATTTCATATTCTAGTTGTAAAGCGATGTAGGAATACCATGAAATGTAAATAAATCTGTCTAAGATCAAGTGGTTTATAAAATCGGGCCTAAGACTTGTGGGGGAGCAGGTGGCCGGTGTTTGAACTAACATGGTGAGAAGAGTGTTTTACCTATTCTTCTCATGAAAATTGTTTTAAAAAAAAGGACAAAATAATATTAAATAGTTTTTTTTGTTTGTACAGTGTTGTACTGCATTTACTTTTCACAGCTAATATCCTTTATATGACATATAAATTTAAATAATATAATAGTCTAAAGTTATAGAATTTCTATAATGTTTCATCAGTAAAGCGATAATAGCTGCGCTTACAGCAAAACCAATGCTCAGAACTGTACTCTGTGAAATATTTCTCATTTAGCGTCCCGATAGCCACAATAAGACGCATGTCGCTATCACCACTTTCCCGATAATTCGTAAACCATACAGCTGCTGGCAACATCATCAATCTTGCGATAAAATCTACAAGCAGTCGGGCACTTTATGGCACTCTTAAGTGCTCTAAACAGTTTTAATGCATTAGTGATTTTCTCTGAATTTACAGGAGACTCCTGTTGGAAAGTTGATCCAGTTTACTTTGAACGTAACTCTAAACTTTCTGTACTGTGGCGCTCACAAAATATACTCTGGGCAGATTGTGAATAGTCATCGTACATTCACTTAAGAAACTTTATGTTGGCAAATGGAAGACTAGCCTATTTGTATAATAGGTATTAGTCATGTTATGGTCTTGCTACTTTCTTAATTTCGGAAAAAATATTCAAGGTGATCTTTGACTAAAATATTAAAATTGTATAGATAACACTAAGTTTAGAATATGAATATTAACGAGCCTACTTTACAATTAATATTAGAGGAGAAAAATTCGCTCCGGCGCCGGGGATCGAACCCGGGTCCTTGGTTTTACGCACCAAGCACTCTGACCACTGAGTTACGCCGAATTCAATGCACAGCACCGGATCGAATTCTTCTTCTTCAATATTTCCCTTTGTGGCCTTACTCCAAGTTAGGCATGTATGTTGACGTTTATGTCCAATGTTAATGGATTATACTAGGTGCAGCACTCAGCTGAGTGACTTGTTTGGCATCGGGATTCCGACAGTTATATGCGCTGCTAGCTGATGAGAATATTGATGGATTTATTAATTTGTTTCGCATACAGAATAATATCTGTAATCTTGACAATTAGGCTAATATTAGAGGAGAAAAATTCGCTCCGGCGTAACTCAGTGGTCAGAGCGCTTGGTACGTAAAACCAAGGACACGAGTTCGACCCCCGGCGCCGCAGCGAATTTTTACCGAGCTCGTGGTCAAGGGTTTGGTCAACATCTACAGGTCAGCGATTTTCCTCTAATATTAATTGTCAAGATTACAGATATTATTCTGTAGGACAAATTAATAAATCCATAATAGGCCTACTTTAATTTACATTTCTATAATAGTAATAATAATACTTTACAAAATTACTTACTTACAAATGGCTTTTTAAGGAACCCGGAGGTTCATTGCCGCTCTCACATAAGCCTGCCATCGGTTCCTATCCTGTGCAAGATTAATCCAGTCTCTATCGTCGTATCCTACCTCCCTCAAGTCCATTTTAATACTATCCTCCTATCTACGTCTCGGCCTCCCCAAAGGTAATTTTCCCTCCGGTCTCCCAACTAACACTCTGTATACATTTCTGGATTTAATGTTCCTAATTATGTCAGGTGAAGAAAACAATGCGTGCAGTTCTGTGCTGTGTAACTACGCCGTTCTTCTGTAACTTCATCCCTCCTAGCCCCAAATATTTTCGTGGAGGAATTCCGTAATTCACCTTCTACGTACTTGATACTATTAATACCAGTTTACTCATAGGGCAACATTCATAGACGTAAACTGTCTTCGCCATTCTATCTGATCTAGTAATAATAATAATAATAATAATAATGGTTTATTTTAACTGGCAGAGTTAAGGCCATTCGGCCTTCTCTTCCACTCAACCAGTATGATAAAAAATTACTACAATGCTATGAATATAACATAATTAATACAATACAATACAATACAATTCAAAGCAATACAATACTACAAATACAAGACAATATAATACATAATTAATATAATACAGTGACAATTCTTTTCGCTTCACAACACCAATAAAATAATTATGTAATAATAATAATAATAATAATAATAATAATAATAATAATAATAATAATAATAATAATAGTAATGATAGTCATATCTAAATTAAATTAAATTATTAAGCTCGATCACAAGTATAATTTCAATTTGACTGCGCCCGTAAGAAATCGTTTAGCCTTTTCTTGAAAGTGGTTATTGTCTGGCAGCCCCTAATCTTCTGAGGTAGAGAATTCCATTCACGGGGAGGTAGACCACAGAGGCCTACTGAGATTTCGCTAAGGGCAGACTTGATTGACACATTTTCAACTATAAAATAAACAAGTCTGAAGAAGTGAAGTAATAATAATAATAATAATAATAATAATAATAATAATAATAATAATAATAATAAAAATAATAGTAGAGTAGTAGTAGTAGTAGTAGTAGTAGTAGTAGTAGTAATAATAAGCACATTAAGAGCCCAGACCGACCAGCCGGTTGCTGGCCTCACGTCCACATAACAAAGAAGAGGTGGACGATCATCCAACCAGAATGGAGGTATCGTGTGGTTAGCACGTTGATTCTCCCGCCGTTATAGCTGGCTTTCGTGATTACATTTCGCTACCTATCATAGCTCCCCAAGTGCATCACGATACTGGGTAGACACCGGTCAAATACACTTGCCGAAATGTCATGAAAAATTTATTCCCCTATGAGAACTCGATCCAGCGCATTCCGTAACGCGAATCCTAGGCAGCATGCCTTAGGCCACGACGTCAAAGCGCGAGACAATTTACTTTACTATAGAGACTATAATGAATTCTAATTTTAGAAAATTTTCGAGAACATCCGAGCAAGGAATGCGATTTTTCCCCCCACTCTTGCAACCTATCCCCGACACGGAACTAGCCGACCATTGACAGAGCCTTGCTTGTACCAGGCGGCCAATGACATCACTCCTATCCACCTGCTCCTTCAAGAACGCTGAGTTACTGGCTTACCCTCTCCTCTTACTCCGCAAGGACCATACTCCCCTCGCAGGGATCCTCTCGTGAAATTTGGACTACTATACATTTCAGTTGATAAATTGGATTGCTGCCATCTATCGGCTAATCCGCTTACTCCTATGTCATCTAGCGGCCATGCCTGCAGACGTGCGTAATTTACAGATTTTGTGAAGCATCTATATTTGTTGCCCGTTTTAATTCGATATAATAAATGCTTTGAATATATCTTTATTAATATCACTTCCTTTCGTCTTTTCTGAAGTAAGTTTCAGAAAATCGTCTCTTTTATGAACCATTATCTTGTACAGAAGTTATATATTTCCCATCTCTTTGAGGAGAGTACTGTACGTATGTATAAAAATATATTATTATTTCAATTCTGTTCTTGTAAATATGTATTTCTTTGAGCTGAAGAAAATGTACGCACTCCGCTTTTCTCATTTTATTTTGTGCCTATCTGTATGGCGACTGTGTAATATCGCCAGCTCATTCTTCCTGTCTTTGTATGAGAAGCATTCCAGTTTATAATAAACTACCCCGCCGTGCATTACTTACTTTATCATTTCGTTCTCCTACCCCTTTGCAGCGTTTTAACAAAAAAAAATCTTCTTACATATACTGTCTTTTTACTCGTTCTTTTTAATTCTTTATACTTCTTATATCAACTCTTGCTTCTGCGAAAGTTATAAAAAAATTCTAGAAAAGGAAAGGGACAAGAAACATTACAACAAATACAAAAAATAGAGCCCAGAAAGAGGAAGATATAGGGGAGTACGAGGAGTAAGAAGAATGTTAAAAAGGCCAGGGGTGAAGAAATCCATGGCTCTCAATATTCATGTCACGTGATGTTGAGGTGAATTGGAGTCCCACTCAGGCCTCTACGCAACTGTGTAATGAGTACAACAAACAGTCGGCAGAGTGCTCTTGCTGCGGGCTGGCTCCCTTAACAAGCAAGTCCTGATGAACTGCTTCTTAATTGGGAGGTGCCGGGGTTCGACACCCTTCAAGAGGCTGTGTATTTTTAACCTTTAGCTTCTGTCGTTATTCGAAAAAGTTTTGAGTCTTTTAACTTGGTGTATCTTCTGTTAGCATGTACCGTTAACTGTAAGGGAGAGTTGGGTAGTATCTATCTATCTATCTATCTATCTATCTATCTATCTATCTATCTATCTATCTATCTATCTATCTATCTATCTATCTATCTATCTATCTATCTATCTATCTATCTATCTATCTATCTATCTATCTATCTATCTATCTATCTATCTATCTATCTATCTATCTATCTATCTATCTATCTATCTATCTATCTATCTATCTATCTATCTATCTATCTATCTATCTATCTATCTATCTATCTATCTATCTATCTATCTATCTATCTATCTATCTATCTATCTATCTATCTATCTATCTATCTATCTATCTATCTATCTATCTATCTATCTATCTATCTATCTATCTATCTATCTATCTATCTATCTATCTATCTATCTATCTATCTATCTATCTATCTATCTATCTATCTATCTATCTATCTATCTATCTATCTATCTATCTATCTATCTATCTATCTATCTATCTATCTATCTATCTATCTATCTATCTATCTATCTATCTATCTATCTATCTATCTATCTATCTATCTATCTATCTATCTATCTATCTATCTATCTATCTATCTATCTATCTATCTATCTATCTATCTATCTATCTATCTATCTATCTATCTATCTATCTATCTATCTATCTATCTATCTATCTATCTCTATCTATCTATCTATCTGTCTATCTGTCTATCTGTCTATCTGTCTATCTGTCTATCTGTCTATCTGTCTATCTATCTATATATCTATATATCTATCTATCTATCTATCTATCTATCTATCTATCTATCTATCTATCTATCTATCTATCTATCTATCTATCTATCTATCTATCTATCTATCTATCTATCTATCTATCTATCTATCTATCTATCTATCTATCTATTTATTTATTTATTTATTTATTTATTTATTTATTTGTTTGTTTATTTGTTGGTGAGCATAGTACACACACAAGACGATTTATAATGATCGAAGAAGAAATGGGAAGTATCTGATGGACACTTGCTCCGGTACTGTATTTTTTTGCCAAAAATTTCACTGAGAGTCTCCGTGAATTTTAATTTCGGATCTAATAACCAGCAACGTAGCCATTGGCAACTGAAATGGGATTATCTCGGTAAACCTGTCACAGAAGTACCTTTACGCAACAAAAGAAATTCTCTTGAACTTTAGTGAAAGTAAACTCGAGTTTCCGGAGTGTAAAACTGACGCACGAGTCGTTCGCATGACGATGCAGCGTATCTTGGCCTAGCGTTTTACCATCTCCGAGACAGTTAGGAAAGGGGCCGTGAAACTCTATTGGAAACCCAGACTGTGAAACACGAAGACCACGGTCTTTAAAGCCATGCATGAATTAGTCGGTTTTGTAACTCGTCTGTACGAGACACGCGCTCGAGTGTAGACACTTGTCATTCATGGCAAGCAAAGCAAATTATAAACAGCCTGTTTACAACTGCACGAATGTTAAGACCTAAATTAACTGTGCCTTAAAACGTTAATGAAGAAGCTGAAGTGGATTGCAACAAACTCATTAGCATGGCAAGCGAGTAACAAAAGGTAGAACTAGTTTTATTGAGGTAATTTTCTTACGAATATTGTAAAGGGCAGAACGAGCCTCGCTTTTCTTTTGTTGTGACTGTACCTTTTCCGCGATGTCTGGAGGAGATGGGACGATAATGAAAGGAGCTGAACATAATTAGTAACTCTGGAAAGTAAGAGAGGACATGCGAATGTTAGGAGAAAGCAAATAAAGAATGATTAACTGAAAGCAATTCTAATGTATACTTTCTTTCACGGGGATTTTAGATCTTGTTTGAAAACCAACCGTGGGAGTTGAAACGAAAAAAAGGAAGAATTCATAGCAGTTTTAAAAGTTGGATTCATGTTACTTTGCTTGTTCCATCCGACAGACAAATTAAACCATATTTATTCAAACTGTTCTCTAATTAAGATTCTAAAGCTACAAAATTATATTAATGAAAATTCCGGAGTATGACTTTGAACTCAGAAATGAAGTTGGTCTGTAGATAATATACACATTCCTGAAATTCATGAAACTCCAGTAAATAATGAACATTTTATATGCGATTTGCCTTCGCACATACCTCACTTGTCTTTCGGAAGAAAATAGTTATATCTTCGGTCATAGTACGTTGTTTACCGAATAGATAGTTTGTCGAGGAAAATGATGGACATTATGTCGAACTGTAGTGATTAATGGTTACAGAACTGAGTAGAACTGAGCAGTCGGAGTCTAAAATCTTTTAAGTACACTCTACTTAGAAATGTTTTTAATGAACAGAACTAGACTCTTGCGGAAGTTTCTAAATAATCTTAAATGACCAAGTTGTTATTTTTTTCTGCTAGCTCTTTTTCTTTTCTTTTTTTTATTATCTTGATATATTATTTAATCATTTGTATTTGTATGCCATTTAGTACGACTTTGCTTATCAACATGTTATGTCTTCTAACCCACATGTATTCTCCTATTAGTATATTAACTGTATAATATATCTCAAGTGAATTAATCGTCGAATTTATATCGAATATTTTAGGTCTTATAAATTGTGTTTGTGTGTGTGTGTGTGTGTGTGTGTGTGTGAGTGAGTGTGAGTGTGTATATTCCCCTTATGTTATGTAACTGATTTTGATTATGTGTAATTTTCTACTTAATTTTATATATTATGTAACCGATTTTGACTATTTGTAATTTTATATTACGTAACTGATCTTGACTATTGTAATTGTCTGCTATATTTTATGTAATTTCTAAGATATTTTCTTTTGTGTTGTTTTGTAATCTAATTTTGTATTTCATGTATATTATTGAAACCTGGCTGAGTGGAAGAGAAGGCCTCATGGCCTTAACTATGCCAGGCAAAATAAATCTACTACTACTACTATTAGAAGCGCTATTATTGGAGAAAAATTCGTTTCGGCACTGAGAATCGATGCCAGTATCCCTCAGATTGGCTCTTAACCAACTGATCTATGCCAGGATCCGATCCACAGCGCCGGCCAAACTCTTGTCTTTCGTATCATCAATGGTCTACTATCTGCCTTTTTAGACATAAATGTCATATACAGCGTATTACGATTCTCACCCGACCGGTGACATCAATGACGTCACGCTGCAGCGAAATAAGGAACAAAACTGCTGGAAGGCGAGTCCTCTGTCTATGGCGAGTCCTCGGCATTACTTCATTTCCCCCTTTGATTCGATTACCTTGATGGGGTTTTCCGAGGTTTTCCCCAACCAAAAGGCAAATGCCGGGTAATCTTTTGGCGAATCCTCGGACCTCACCTCGTCATTGTAGAAAATTACTACATTGTAAAACTGTAAAAATTGTAAAATATTGTAAAAATTTGTAAAATGTAATTGTAATATTTTAAAATTTCGACTTGTTTCACATCTTAAAGCTTCATTGCTCATGTAAGATCTATGGAAGATAATGAATGAATGAATGAATGAGTGGTCATCATGGCGGCTGTACGAATTCTTTTATGTGTTACGCTAGCAAGATTTTGCGAAATTTGTATACTGTCATCTCGTTCAAAGAAAAGAGAGCATAAACAATTTATTTCTTGAACCAATAATAATAACTGGTCCGTTGACATCTTTGCTCATAAGCCATTAACGTATTTTTTTACGTTGTGCTCATTACAAACAATACAGCAGAACACACCGCCATGACACAACAGTGCACGATGTCATTCGTCTGCTAATTCCCGCCCTATACAAGAACCAATCAGATTCACTGATTGCGGCTGATGGATATTGCCACCACCTCTGCAAGCTGATGGAACCGGTGCAACACCGGTGGAGCATCAATGACGTCATCGTTGAAATTCGGAACACCGTGATGCCGTCAGATTGCTCAACGCTGAGATTCGGAATACGTTGATAGGCCTGTAGACCAGCGCCGGGCATGAGAGCGGCTCCGTATAGCCGGCCAGAGCTGCTCTCGCTCCGCAAGGCATGCCGGAGCAGAACGCTCACGCAGTGGCGGACTCACATTACAGCTACCTTCTCTGCATTAATATAACAAGAGCCACGGTTGTTCTAGTCATTCAGTCTGTCATTACATAATAGTTCATAAGGATATTACATCAATCCATTGTACAGTACACACTTTATAACACTCTTATTAATTTAATGAAATAAACTTCGCTCTATACACATACATACACGTACGCACATACAAATCATTAGGCTTATTTACACAATCTATATGCACAATGCTTTAACAATTACATAATGGTATTAATAATATAAACATATGTAATAAGGGATTTCAAACAGAAACACAAAAAGAAAATGAATGATAAACATTTTCTTACACTTTTCTTTCGCATGAATAAACTATTGTAACAAAATCGTACTTATATCGATCTGAAATCAATAAATATTTTCTATTGAAACAGAATTTTTGAAGCTCAATAACCAAAATAACTATGTAGTTGTTTTCCGAGACTTATGAGGTCGTTTCATTTGCAAAGTCGTTCAAGGTTTGAAGCAAATGAATTAGCCATGTTCAATTCCGAAATATAATTTAGGTTTTCGTCTGACATACAGCTTCTCAGGTGGATGCACCTTCAAAGTTCGCCATCCTACTACATAGTCAACCACTGCAATGACAGCGAGTGACGTACAGTATGCAAGCGTCACACCGCTCGGGAGAATTGCTCTTTACAGTAAACAGCACTCATTTCTCAGAATCACGTAATGTGCCCAGCCCTGCTATAGACCTACAGAAGCGCATATTTCACGGCGCGTCACCGACTGAATACAGCAGAGGGGGAGGGGAGGGGAAGGTAAGGAGTACAGACCGTGCATGGTAGAGTTATTGCTGTAGCCGTGGTGTTACTAAATGCTTGATAGAAACAAAACGATTTCCTCGTAAACGGTGAATGTTAGAGAAAAACTTATCTAGATTTCCAAATCTCTCCTCATGATCTATTATCATTTTCATTTTTGTACAAAGATTACCATCCACCCTGTATAAAAATTATCATGTTGTTCCTTTAATTTTTTTCTCCATCGCCTGAATTGTCAAAAATAATGATGTAGAACCCATTTCTTTAAATAGGCCTATTACTTACAAAACATAAATACCAATTGCCTACACAATATTTAAGAATATTCTAAATTCATGTTCCAGTTGGTAATGACACACGTCTTTCAGTTATTACTCCCTTCCGATAAGCAAAATTCATCTCGTCATACATTCCCTGAGTAGATATACCTTATAAAGTTCGTTCTTCCAGTCTCATATCGCACTTGAGAATTCATCTCTGTACGAGATGACGTTTCTTTTATAAGACTTTGTTTGAAGATTGGTTTCTTATCGCGCGCGCATCACTTTTCAAGTGTTTCCAGTCTTACGTCATATGAATCGCGTCCTCAAATATAAAACAAAAGTAATATGAGCAGACTGCGATCATATGAGAAGTAGGGATTTCCTTCAACTCTGTATGAAGGAACTCGAGGAAGTAATGGAAAAGAAGTAAACGGTAAAACTAATAATGGCTGACTTCTTTCCTCTTTTCTATTTTTAAATGAAGTTATCAAAAATACTACTGGCCAGTTTCTGCAAGTAATGTTTAATTTGTCTTAACAAATCTTAAATTAAGAGTCTGTTTATTTTTTAAGCTTTATTTAGGCCCATGTTTTTTCATTTCTTCAATACAATTCTGTTTAAAATAACCAACACTTAACTATAACATTTTTGACCTATTTTAACTAGTGAACAGCAGTTGGTAATGATTTTGAACATGTAGGTTAATTTTTGATTAGCTGAAATTATTCTTATAGGGTGCTATTCATAGACATTTCGCTAGCCCGCGCTACGATCGTGCTAAACTAGCCCCGGCTATCGACTGATTACTTGTACAGGATTCATATCATATCATATATCATATATCATATCATATCATATCATATCATATCATATCATATCATATCATATCATATCATATCATATATCATATCATATCATATCATATCATATCATATCATATCATATCATATCATATCATATCATATCATATCATATCATATCATATCATATCATATCATATGGAAAACTAGAATAACATCATTGTATAGAGCACATCTAGGTCAGAAAGCATGGGTAGACATAACGGCTCGGTTAGAAAAGCCAACGTACTATGGTAGGAATGATCATGATTTTAAAATCAAATGTAGGAAACAGAAAACGGATGTAGGTAAATTCTCATTTTTAAATAGAACTATAAATGATTGGAATGACCTACCTGCAGCGGTCTTTGAGGGCTGTCCTTCCTTAAGGAGATTCAAGAATAATTTAAAAAGTTGTATATAAAGTGAAAATTAAAATTAAGGTGACATTCAACATTTAATTTTTTTAAGGTGACATGTATTTATCTAGGCTGACGAGTTTACTTCCTTGGTTTGAATTGTAAATTATTTAAAACTAGCGTGTAAGAGGGCCTTAGACTAGAAATGTTTAGTTTAAATGTAGTTCTGTTTATAAGTATGCATAAGGGTGTAATTATTTGACTTATTTGAACTGTTGTATCAGTGAAGCGAGGTGAGTCAGTGAAGTTATGATTTTACAGTGCAGTGAACAGTTCCGATCAGTGATAATTTATAGCGTCAATGAAATGTGTTCTATAGTGTCAGTGAAATGTGTTACAGAGTGTCAGTGAAATGTGTGCTAAAGTGTCAGTGAAATGCGTCATAGTGCCACTACAGGGAATGAGATGAGAGTAAAGTGAAAGACTATTGAAACTTATGTAGCACCTATAGATAATTATGTAGGTTGTATTGTAAAATTAGGTATTTTATTTTATGTTTTATTATTATTGTGTTAAATTGTATTGTGTATTATTATTGTATTGTGTGTAAAATTGTATATGGGTTGTAAAATTGTATTGTATATTGTAAATTTTATTGTGTATTAGTTATCATTTTATTGTGTATTGTTAATATTGTATATACCACTGCCACCGGGTGCTTGCCCACTTGCAGTGTAAATAAATACATACATACATATCATATCATATATCATATCATATCATATCATATCATATCATATCATATCATATCATATCATATCATATCATATCATCATATCATATCATATCATATCATATCATATCATATCATACATATCATATCGCTAACACTGGTTTATGAATACGAAAAACGTTAGTTCGCTGATCATCCACCGGAAGCCCGCGCTAAGAATGTCTATGAATACGGCCCTAAATTATTTTAAAGCTTTGTTTAGGCCTATGTTTTCCATTTCTTCAACATAATTCTGCTTAAAATAACTAACACTTAACTATAACATTTAACACTATTTTAACTAATGAATAGCAGTTGGTAATGATTTTGCACATGTAAGTTAATTTTTGATTAGCTGAAATCATTCTTTAAATTATTTTAAAGCTTTGTTTAGGGCTATGTGTGTTCCATTTCTTCAACATAATTTTATTTAAAATAACCAACACTGAACTATAACATTTTAACACTATTTTAACTAGTGTACAGCAGTTGGTAATGATTTTGCACATGTAAGTTAATTTTTGATTAGCTGAAATTATTTTTTAAATTATTTTAAAGCTTTTTTTAGGCCTACATGTTTTCCATTTCTTCATTATAATTCTGTTTAAAATAACCAACAATTAACTATAACATTTTTGCACTATTTTACCTAGTGAACAGCAGTTGGTAATGATTTTACACATGTAAGTTAATTTTTGATTAGCTGAAATTATTATTTAAATTATTTTAAACCTTTGCTTAGGGCTATGTGTTTTCCATTTCTTCAACATAATTTTATTTAAAATAACCAATACTTAACTATAACATTTTAAACACTATTTTAACTAGTGAACATTAGTTGGTAATGATTTTGCACATGTAAGGTAATTTTTGATTGGCTAAAAATATTCTTTAAATTCTTTATTGTATAGTGTTATGACAAGTGTAAAATGACAGCCTGTTATAGTAGGCCATGATCCGTAAACAATAAGTTTACAAAATGTAATTTGTGCTGAAAGTTGTGACTAGTGTTGAATAATAATAAATTATAAATTAAGATTATAGTGTTATAAAGCTAAAATATGTATTTCTGTTTCGGAAAACTTCAATATTGTGACCAGCAGGTGGCAGTATAGGGATGTGAGTGAAGCAACTGTATCAAAATTCCGTATCATGTAATATTCTCCAATCACTCATCCTGCGTCAGGTCCATGTGAAAATGCACAGTGAGTAAATATATCAATAACGTTTCAGCAGCAATTGCTTTTTTGAGACATTATATACAATTGTTTATTACGAATCATGTGTGTTCTAGTATGTTTAAGTGTTTGTTATCCATGTCCTAACCCCTAATATCCTATGTTCTTCCTCTGCTCTAAATCAATTACATGCTCTCAACAACGACACTCTATCACAGATGGCTTTATGGTTTGAATCTAATGGTTTCTTGCTTAATCAAGAAAAAACTATCAACTTAACTTTCAGCCTAAACTATCTAATAAATAAGGACAACAGACTCAACTACACAAAATTTCTAGGACTTTTTATATAGGGTAAACTAGGGTCTGTTGGACAGTTGGGCATGTTGGACACTTCATACTTTAACGTGTTACCTCGCCGCTTGTGGGCATCACATTCTGCTAGAAGTCAATGACGGAAGTAGCCACGAATGGGGCTACTTCGTCATTTACTTCTAGCAGAATGTGGTGCCCACAGTTGGCGAGGTAACACGTTAAAGTACAGAGTGTCCAACATGACCGACTGTCCAAAAGACCCTAGTTTACCCTACTCCAGTTTAACATGAGATAAGCACATCGAATACATATGCACAAAGCTATCAAGAGTTTTATATTTGTTAAAGAAATTAACTACTTGCATTTCTCAAAATTATTTAAGATGTTCCTACTTTTCTTTCTTTCAGTCCATAATTCGATATACCCTAATTTTCTGGGGAAATGGAACCAAAATTGGAAGCGTCTTGATTTTACAAAAGAAAGACATTAGAATTTTATGTAAATCAAACTATCTGGAACATTGTCGGGCACTTTTCAAACAATCGTATATTCTAACAATCATAAATTTGTATATATATTATCTAGTACTTTACACTCGACAAAATATCGACAATTACTCATTAGTGGCCAATATACATGATCATGAAATTAGAAATAGTGAACAAATTAATATTCCATATTGTAGATTACACAAGAGCAACACAAACTTTTAATTATGGGGATGAAATTATATAATAAGCTCCCAAGTCAATATTACAAATTACCAATCAATAACTTCAAAACTAGATTTTACAATTGGTTATTAAATAATCCTTTTTATTCTGTTGCTGAGTTTTTCAACACAAATTTGTATGACATTGTATTTTAATAAATAAGTTTATTTGCAATTTAGTTAGTTTTCTTCAATTTAAAAGTTTCAAATCATTTTATGTTTTCATTGTATTACTTAAATTTTACTGTTTCTTTTATTAGTGTTTTTTAAAATGTATTTATATGTTTTTT
The DNA here is from genome assembly GCA_025594305.2 of Periplaneta americana. Lineage (NCBI taxonomy): Eukaryota > Metazoa > Arthropoda > Insecta > Blattodea > Blattidae > Periplaneta > Periplaneta americana. The sequence continues at coordinate 175,052,555 of JAJSOF020000005.1, forward strand.
TTTCAATTTATTCTGACGAAGCCTAAAACTGTATGTCTAATGGCCAAATAATGTCTTTCACATAGCTCCACATAATGGGATGACGTCAAATGGCTTCGTAGACCAGAGAAAGTAACTGTCTCGACCAATCCATCATCCAAGAAAATACTTATCGAGCTTCCTAATATTGAATCCGATGTGAGAACGCCTCATGATGCTGAAAGAGCATATTTAGTTGAAGCCTTGCTCAGGTAGAGCAAATTGTTGTAGTACAAACACATGTATACAATTGAGGTCATGTGCTTTCTGTATGGCCCGAACCTGCACTTCAGTACAGATTGTCTTTCTGGGAGCGACGCTTCCTGCAGGATCTAGTCCCATAAACCTTTGAAGCCACAGTGTAATGTCACATCTGGAAGGTGCATTTCGTTTCCCGTACTATCTCATGTAGTTTCATTGCATTTGGGTTGTGCTCCTTGACTCTAAAAAGAAAAGAAAACACTGATGCAATGAGTCTTTTCTTGCACACTCGCCATTTTGTAACAAAACAACCGAACATCGGAGAGCTCTCAAGAGTCTGCAGTGGTTGGGAACTACCAACTGTTGTGAAACATTATGTACAAAATAGGTTAGAAATTTCCCATGGTTTTCAAGTTATTGAAGTTCAGTTTCGTAATGTTATTTTCACACATGATGTAATTTTTTATTTAGTGATTTATTTATATTTTTATTATTTACTTATTTATTTATTTGTATTATATTGCACGAAATGGAAATATAAAAATTGGAGATTTATTCTTCCAAGAGGTGGAAGAATTCAAATATCTTGGAGCAACAGTTACTTTTTTTTTATTGGGTTATTTTAGGACGCTGTATCAACATCTAGGTTATTTAGCTGGTGAAATGAGTCCGGGGTCCAGCACCGAAAGTTACCCAGCATTTGCTCGTATTGGGTTGAGGGGAAAACCCCGGAAAAAACCTCAACCAGGTAACTTGCCCCCACCGGGATTCGAACCCGGGCCACCTGGTTTCACAGCCAGACGCGCTGACCGTTACTTCACAGATGTGGACGAGCAACAGTTACAAATACAAATCACACTCAGAAGGAAATTAAACGCAGAATAAATATCGGAAATGCCTCTTATTATTCGGTTTAGAAGCTTTTGTCATCCAGTCTGCTGTCAAAAACTCTTATAAAGTTAGAATTTATAAAACAGTTATATTACCGGTTTTTCTGTGTGGTTGTGAAACTTGGACTCTCACTTTGAGAGAGGAACATAGGTTAAGGGTGTTTGAGAATAAGGTTCTTAGGAAAATATTGGGGCTAAGAGGGATGAAGTTACAGGAGAATGAAGAAAGTTACACAACGCAGAACTGAATGCATTGTATTCTTCACCTGGCATAATTAGGAACATTAAATCTAGACGTTTGAGATGGACAGAGTATGTAACACGTATGGGCTAATCCAGAAATGCATATAGAGTGTTAGTTGGGAAGTCAGAGGGAAGAAGATCTTTGGGGAGGTCGAGACTTAGATGGGAGGATAATATTAAAATGGATTTGAGGGAGATGGGATATGATGATAGAGACTGGATTAATGTTACACAGGATAGGGACCGATGGTGAGCTTATGTGAGGGCGGCAATGTACCTGCGGGTTCCTTAAAAGCCAGTAAGTAAGTATTATGTCTGTAGTTGCTGTAAAACATTCATAACATAAAATATTAGCATTTACGTACGTTTTTCTACGGAATTTTTATTATACAAAATATGCACCTATATGGGGAGACAAAGAGGAAGGCAGAAAATACAGTATCAAAGACTGGAGAATGCTGGGTTTTTAGTGAAAGATCTGCCCTTGGGCAGAACACTATTGATGAATGAATGGATCGGAAACATAGGCATTACGACGTAGTGAAGAGAAACGACTAGAAGCACTTGAAATGTGGATATGGAGAGAAATTGAGCGTGTGAAATGGACAGACAGAATAAGAAATGAAGCTGTGTTGGAAAGAGTGGGTGTAGAAAGAATGATGTTGAAACTGATCAAGAAGAGGAAAAGGAATTGGTTTGGTCACTGACAGAGAAAAAACTGCCTACTGAAGGATGCACTGAAAGGAATGGTGAGCAGAAGAAGAGTTCGGGGCAGAAGGGAATTTCAAATGATAGACAGCATTAAGATTTAATAATAATAATAATAATAATAATTAATTATTATTATTATTATTATTATTATTATTATTATTATTATTATTATTATTATTATTTATTTTAGCTGGCAGAGTTAAGGCCGTAAGGCCTTCTCTTCCACTCAACCAGCAAAAAGTATACATACATATGTATGAACTTACAAAGAATTCAACAATTTGATTTAGATCAGAGCTACATGTGTACAAGAGTTATTTACGAATTAAAGAACAAAATATTATGAACTATTAATTAAACACTGAAATACAAACAATGTAGGAGAATTAAGCTAAAATACATAGAATGTTAATATATTTCAAATAATGTTAGATAATAGAAAGAGATTATTATGAGACAATTTTGAAAATACAGCACTATCAGGATGCATGTCTAAAGGAAGGGGTAACAATGTAGAGAGTGATAGTTTACGTCAGTATGATTATAGTGAAATGTTAAGAAGGTTATCTTTTAAGCTGTTTTTAAAAGTGTTTATTGTCTTGCAGCCCCTAATACTTTGTGACAGAGAATTCCATTGTCGCGAGGTGGATACTGTAAAAGATGATGAATAACGAGATGTTCTATGAAGAGGTATACTTAACACGCCACAGATAAGTGATCTGGTATTTACGTCGTGGTTAGAGTATAGATAAGAGAAACGAGACGAAAGGTAATTTGGTGTTGAGGTGTGCAGAATTCGAAAGAGTAATGAAAAGATTTATGGATCATATGAGGAAACAAAGAGGAAGGCAGAAAATAGGAAAGATTGGAGAATGCTGAGTTTGCAGTAAAAGACCTGTCCTTGGACAGAACACTATGAATGTATATTGATATGAATATAATGAGTAAAGATTAAATTGAAAACCATTGTCAAGGCATTCCTATCTTTGGACAGTTGACTAAACAGCAGCGAAACTGACAAAAAATGCAATATTGATATCTGTTTAAAGTTGTCACATTGGTAACACTTAAAGCAAATTTCTTCCCATAATTCCCATCGTAACACAGTTACAGCACTCCGACCCAATGCGGCAAGCTAGGAATTTCTATGGAGACACAACTTCCAGCATAAGAGTTAAACCCTTCCCCCCCTCCCCGGATAGATACTCTGTTTTATGCAGAGATGATACAGGGACATCACTTTATTTTTACTAACATTTTTAACATTAACCTGGCTATACTTGGAAACACTGTTACCCTCCTTCCATTACAGGAGTTTGGAGTTGCTAGTGCAATATGGAAAGAAATAATTTTACTAGCTATAGGAGGAGAGAAAAGTAGTGTATCCATTTATGTTACAGGGAAATATAGTATTACGATTTTCAGTTTGGTCATTATTTTACAGTATTTTATCAAAAAACAGTAGAATAGTAACACATTTTTTTCACAAACTCAAGTCTTCAGGCGGTTATTTACATTATGTAATGTCTACTTTATTCAGCATACTACTAACCTAATTTATTCCTGAGAATTTTGTGAGCAATTCCGTAAGAAACCCCAATTTCTACAGCTAACCTCTTTACCGACTTATTAGGACCTCGCTGCATACTTTCTCTAGCATCTTCTACAGCATCTTCTGTCACCTTTGTTGGCCATCTTACACTTTTCTTCCTTTCTGTACACTCTGTTGCTCTAAATTTATCTACCAGATTAATGACTTTCTACGAAAATATTCCGTAATGATATAATCAGAAAATTGTGAAAAAAAGGAAAACTGTTGTTCACATTCGGTTACATTGTAATTCCAGTTTCTATAATCGTCCTCCATACCTACAAACAGTAAAACAAAACTCTTGTTTAAATAATGCTATTAAGTACCGTGCCATATTATAGGGTACCGTACTTTCGGTAACTCTAATCTTCACTTGTGCTCAGTCCACACAGATAAATTCAGTTATGCTACACACCATACCTGTGTGAAAATAAACTTCAATAATATAAGCTTTTTCTTCTATAGAAAACGCAACATATTTCTGAAACACACTGCTTATTTCACTGCTAGCAACAGTGGCTGTAAGTTTGTTTGACTGACGTTAGCAAGGACATTAGTGAAAGAGATGGGAGTCAAGTACATTTAGAAACGCAGGTACAATAAAAATTGAAGTAAAAATAAAATGATGTCCCTGTAGTATCTGTTGTTTCTCTCCTAATCACCATATCATACACAATATCGCTTTTTATCTTAAAAGTAGTTAAGAAATAGCTTTAGAATTCAGGAATACAAGTAACTACAGTTCATGGCCTATGGAATGATCGCTAGAGAGCAACCAGAAATGTGGTCTGTTAGTTACTCTGGTGCACAGATTTATGATCACGGATTATCAGGACTTGTTTGACCTGTGATCAGTTTTTCATCTATGTTCTGCTCGTCATGTCATATTAAATCAATAAAATCATCGATTACTCATGAATGCAGTTGTGTGCAATAGATTTGCAGGTGCAGAAATTAGGAACAGTTTTACTAATCCTCTGATTAAAAGGTTAATGGATTTTATATACTAGTAAACATCCGTGTTGATATTGTGAGGTGAATGAAAAAATGGCTTAGTGAGCGATGTGAATGGATGAAATCAATCTGCCCTGAGTAACGTCAGCAATGTTTTACATTTCTTTCTCAGCGGTCTGGTAGTTGCCGTACTGAACATTAGGTCTGAATTTTTTTACAATTCGTATTGAAGTCTTTTGATATGAGATGGCTGATGAAAAACATCTATAACATGTTATTTTAAGATTGAAAAGTTTTTAAATAATACAGAGTGATTCAGACCACCCGTAACAGTCAATTATGTCGGAAATTAGTGCATTAAAATCTTCGAGACAAAAATATTTATGACTAAAGCACATGTGAACTTTCACTCGAGCTTGATTTCATCAATCAGCCTTAACAGCAAGTAGGGTCAGTGGCGTATTACTTTAAAATTTCAAATGAGAGTCGTTGTCAAATATGTTACCATTTGATAGAGCTCTTCAAAACAAACAACCTCCATAGGACACGTTTTTATTAATTTCTACTCTTTCAACGAGAAAACATACGAAAAGACAATGGATGATTCAGACCACCCTTAAGTCATTTATTTCGGAAACTAGTGCATTAAAATTTTCGAGACAAAAGTACTTGTAACTAAAGCACATGTGAACTTTCACTTGAGCTTGATTTCATCAATTAGCCTTAACAGAAAGTAGGGTCAGTGGCGTATCACTTTGAAATTTCAAATGGGAGTCGGGTCCAAATAAGGTACCATTTGATAGAGCCCTTCAAAACAAACTACTTTCATAGGGAATGTTTTTATCAATTCCTACTCTTTCAGGTGGTCTGAATCAGCCTGTATTTTATACCTACAGTGCTTCAATGATTTCGAGATTCCGTTACTATAGATACAGAAAAGCAAGGGGCTTCCATTTAAATCTATATTATGTGTTTGTAACTTATCTTTAAGACTTTAACGTGCTGTACGTTTCATTAAATAATCCATCTCTCTTTAGAGTCTTCCGTGTATAAGTCATTTCGTATAAACTTGCTTTCTTACAAAATCTTCATTATCGTTACAGATATTTTGTAAAAATGACTGTTTACACTCATTCAACTCTTCAAATCCTATAAATTGCATCCTGAGTTTGTAACTTTCTCTTGTTAGTAATTTCATTTAATTTTGATTTCATCGCAAAATCCTCATTATCGTTACAAATATGCGTTAGAGCTTAACAGGTTTATTTTTAGATACAAACACGAATTATTTGCAACTAAAATGGTGATAAATTGTTCAGTAATCGTTATATTAAGGGAACATATTTTTTATACCGTTTGATTGAGATTCTTTGATGGCAATCTGCTATTACTGACGATCGTCCTGTGGTTACGGACTCAAAATTCAGGTCGAAGCTTGGCGTTTGATCGTAATTTCTTCCCCTCGGGAGTTATAATTCTCCCCCTCGAGTTACTGAGGGAGCCCTTCTGCACGACTGCTTGGTGTGGGCCAACGAATTGGAACATCTTTTGAGACAGGATCAGCCGAGGGTGTGGTTCTAGTTATCCCCGTGAATAACCACTACGTAGCAGTCCATAAAGATTTCTACGAACAGAGTGAACATAAATGTTAGTATAAAACCACATATCTGAGTACAGCTTTTCCTTCTAAACTATTGAACTCGTTTTGTTCCTATTTTATTTAGTAGGTTGCTAGTTCATCATTTAATGTTATTGCAAAGTTTGGTTTCGGTATAGTAGAATTTAACTCTGGTATTTGTGATTGTAAATTTAACGTTTCTGTGCGTTGAAATGGTAAGCATTTACTAACAATTTTTCAACAGTAATCTCACTAGACGTTTTAATTTATCTAGAGAAAATCAAAACTCGAGTGGGATTGAATTCACTGTTACACGATTAGAAGAAAGTATATAAAGATTAGAAGTAACGAAGTACTCCAATACAATAAAATATTAATTGACTTACGAAAATACAACTGTCTTCAAATGTATTATTGTACCATCTCAACATTACAAATATTACGCTAGATGCATGCTAGATGGCAGTAGTGAGCAATGCCTTCTCGTCGAGAAGTTCTCAATGGCAATGTTACTAGTCAAGAAGGCTTTGTTAATTCAGTTTCATTTTTATTATTAAAACAGTTGCATTCCACTTCAATTATCCGAATCCCAGTAATCAACGTCACTTGACAGATGATTTTCAATAAATCTTAATATTAAACAATCTCTGATACGTGACTATCCATAATATCATATAGCAGAAGCTATAACATAACCTAACTAATATACACAAGTGTTAGAAAAGTTTTAATTAACGACGTTGACATAAAAAATAAACATGAATAATTTTAAAAGGAATAATTATTGAATGTACAATTTTCAAATTTGAATATGGTTGGTGGTTTAATTGATGTTATATTGGACGTGTGCGTAATAGAAGTGGAACTCGTTGATTTAGGCCTACATGGTGTATTCAACTTATTCAGGATTTCCGAATGGTTCTCTTCATTTATTTGCAAATCGGATTTCAGAAGATGCATAGGTATGACCAGTGATTTTTATTAATTCTTGTTCTTGAATGCCAATGCGTGTCATATTTGAAACTGCTGTGCATCAACTGGAGTGGTTTGTAATTATATATACATATATATATATTTTTTTGATATCCAGACCAGTGCAGTTTCAAATGTTGGCAAACAAAGAAACAAATGCTAGGGACGCGATAAAATTAAACAAATGCTAGGGACGCGATAAAATTGTGCGATAAGCAGCCATTATTGGTTGAAATACGTCCTTTCGTACCGTTTTATTGGTCAAAAGTAGTATGACGTAGCAAGAGTGTAATAGTCACCAAAATATTTAAAAAATTTGAAATGGTTTCATAAATTTGTTACAAGTTACTTTAATTTTTGAATACTAAATGCAGAAATATGCAGATTATCGGAGATACATACAGCTTCCGTCATCAAGAAAGGCTAGATAAGTGTTGGATCCTTAGTGAGATCTATTCTCTAGGATTAGTCGAACAGATAGGTTCTCCTCTGTGTTTTGCCTTCGATAAAGACGGAACCGACACATAGCTGAATTATTCTCCATATGAAAACTATAATGTGAAAGGGTACCAATGAATCAAAATTTAAGAAGTGATTCTACAATGTTAAAGATTAAAGATTGTGTTTTATTTAACAACGCTCGCAACTGCCGAGGTTATATCAGCGTCGCCGGTGTGCCGGAATTTTGTCCCGCAGGAGTTCTTTTACATGCCAGTAAATTTGCTGGCATGAGCCTGTCGCATTTAAGCACACTTAAATGTCATCGACCTAGGGCGGGATCAAACTCGCAACCTCGGGCACAGAAGGCCAGCGCTATACTGACTGCGCCACCCAGGGCGACTTCTACATGTTTAAATGTAACAAAACTTTTATTAAATTTTTCCTTCGATGAAGCACTGTTAAGCAGGAAAAAAAATAGACTTTGCCCAATATTTGCAGCGCTCTATTGCGGTAATGGTCCGAGAGAAATGGTTGAGTGCTATACAAATAAAAGTAATCTGAATAGTTAATGTCTTGAATATTTTTTTTTTGCATATCAAATCGTTTAGCCATGAATTTAAATTGAATAATTACGAAAATAGTTAAAAAAATATTGCAACGAAACGCACTATCGCGCGCCATCGACAGAGTACAACAGAAGGGGAGGGAAGGGTAATAATAATAATAATAATAATAATAATAATAATAATAATGGTTTATTTTAACTGGCAGAGTTAAGGCCATTCGGCCTTCTCTTCCACTCAACCAGTATGATAAAAAATTACTACAGTGCTATGAATATAACATAATTAATACAATACAATACAATTCAAAGCAATACAATACTACAAATAGAAGACAATATAATACATAATTAATATAATACAATGACAATTCTTTTCGTTTTCACAACACCAATAAAATAATTATGTAATAATTTTATTTTATTTATTTATTTATTTATTTATTTATTTATTTATTTATTTATTTATTTAATGTGCTGTACAACAGCCAGTGGCCAATTACAGTTCAGCACAAATATAACAACAAAACATAAAACAAAAATAATTATTACACATAAATATAATTACAATTACAATAATGACGATGAATGGATAACTAAGAATACTATGAGACAATGTTAATTGAGTATAATGCCTAAAAGGATACATAAATGATAAATCGTTGCCAAGAGCAAACAAAGTCTATACATTGAAGGGATCGAATTCGCAGCCATGCATGTTGGCATTTTTAATGCATCTGGAGAATGGTGAAAGAAATTTCGAATTTCTAATATAGAAAAGTTTGTGGGCTCTCTCTTTTGTAAATAATTTAATAATAATAATAATAATAATAATAATAATAATAAGTTAATAATAATAATAATAATAATGATGATAATAATAAGTTAATAATAATAATAATAGTAATAATAGTCATATCTAAATTAAATTAAATTATTAAGCTCGATCACAAGTATAATTTCAATTTGACTGCGCCCGTAAGAAATCGTTTAGCCTTTTCTTGAAAGTGGTTATTGTCTGGCAGCCCCTAATCTTCTGAGGTAGAGAATTCCATTCACGGGGAACTGAGACAGTAAAAGAGGATGAATAGTGGGATTTTCTATGGGCAGGAATTGCTAGGATTTGGCTCTCCTGTGACCTGGTGTTTAGATTGTGACTGGAGGATAAGTAGTGCAGGCGGCGCTGGGTAGAGTTATTGCAGTTGCCGTGGTGTTGCCAAATTCTTCATAGATACACAACAGCTTTTTCTAAAACGGTGAATGTTAGAGAAAAACGTATTTAGATTTTTAAAATTTCTCTTCACGATCTATTACCAGTTTCATTTTGGTGCAGAAGTTACCATCTACTCTGTAAGCTTATATCATATTATTCGCGAACGTCAGATATATATCTTGGCCACCAACTGAAGGGATATTCAAAATTATGTCTAGCTTAGACTGAATTTTCCTTTAGCTACAGGCTACAGTCAATTTTTAAAAAGTCATGCCTATTTTCTGTGGATATTATGGAAGACTATTTATACATTTTTAATATAAATAAACTTGTAATGGGATATTTCACAATATGAACTCACTAGTAATTTCTGTGTTAAGTAATTTCAATTCATTAAGTGAGGAAAATTATCATTTTTTCGGTACGATACAGAAAAGTTATTTAGAAACCAAATTTTGCCTACATAAAAAAATCTGTATCATTCATATTATAGCACATTCAACAATTTCTTTCCCGTGTTTTCGTACTAGAAATAAAGAGCTCTACATTTTATTATCGATTTATTATATTTAGATGTTTTTTGTCAATACTGATTAATTAATCTCTCTGTTATATTCTTTGTTTGTTTATTAATTTTCCATGATTGTGTTTAAAAAACTGTTTTGGATTTTACTGTGTGTATTTGGACACACTATTCTGGAATATAAATTATTTAAAGTTTCCATCATCAGGATAATATTATATCAGTCCAGGAAAATCAGAAATATTTTTGGTTCGTTATATCAAGCTAATTCAAACGTAACAAAGCAGATTATCTTTAAGGTGTTGTACTCTGTTGCTCTAATAATAAAATCTAATATAGCATCTATAAGTTAAACATATGAAGTAAAAATACATTATGTAAAACATGAAACCTTATCTTTTAAATATTATTTTTGTTTCCGTGACATCAGCTGTATTCTGTGTTGTTGTTTACATATGTCTCAGGGAACATATATGTAAACAACATAAATTAAGACATCAACGTATTTTTATTCGATGAAAAACCGTTTAGGTAAAAGTAATATTGGAAAGCAAATTAATAGATCAAGTAAGACAATTCGATTACCCAAGCTGTGCTTATTTAATGTATATAAGCCTATTTGTCTATTGTTGTTGTTTTACTGTTCAAAAGTACCTGCAATTTCTTTAATTTTACTAGTATTCTGAAGCTAAAAATGTGTCGTTAATTGCTTTGCACAGATTTTGTTTTTAAATTTTTTACTAAAAATTACATCATCCTTACACAATTATCACAAATGTTACAAATCATACGACTTTGGGAACTTGATTCTTTACAGTTTAATTATGGATCCTAATGTACAGTCTTCAAGAAAATTTACAAGAACAATTTTTGTGATAAATACGTAAGAAAAATGTAATTTTGTAGTTAAAAATCGGGAAAAAAAATCTGTACGAAGCAACTATGGAATTCACAACACATTTTTAGCTTCAGAATACTACACTTAATATTTTAGGAGAACATTCGCTCCGGCGCCGGGGATCGAATCCGGATCCTTGGTTCTACGTACCAAGCGCTCTGACCACTGAGCTACGCCGAATTCAATCCCCAACACCGGATCGAACCTTCCTCCTTCGATATTTCCCTTTGTGGCCTGACTCCAAGTTAGGCATATATATGTCGACGTGTATCCAATGTCAACAGCCATTATATTAAGTGTTAACATCATAGATAAATTCTGTGGGACAAATTAAGATATCCGTAATATTCAGAATATTAGGTAATTAAAGAAATGATACTCCTGAATAGTTCATTCTTTATTTGTAATATTTGTTTATCCTTAAAACTCAAGAATAATGGTATTTTACAAACAACTTCAAATTAGTGTAACTCTGAAAATATTGAGTTTAGAACACATGTTTATATGACACTTTTTGCTCAATGTCATCGGAAATAAGTTCCGTAAATGACGGTAAATCTTCGTGACTGTATGTATGTATGTATTTATTCACACTGCAATGGGTATATACCCGGTGGCAGTGGTAATTAATTACACTCAATAACGACAATAATAAACACAATTAATAAAAATACAATTAATAATAATACTAATAATTACTACTAACAAAACAATAATAATAATAATAATAATAAATAATAATAATAATAATAATAATAATGATAATAACAGGGAACATCCTAAATTAAATGAAGCACGATCAGTTAAAATAACATTTAAAGTAAATCTAATTTGTACCTCAAACCTATGTTCGAACTAAAACCCACGAGTATGATATGTTCATATCTGCACAAGTACCTTTCAACACTACACTCATTTCACTGTCAACTCACTTACTGCACAGGAACTACGACACATTTCACTGATTCTATCCTGATTTCACTAACACTTCAAAAACATTTCACTGTTCAAATACTTTGCACTGCCACTATAAACTATAAAGCTTCACTGACAGGAACACGTTTCACCTACTCAACACACTTCACTAACACAACACACTTCACTAACAACATTCTTCACTGATAGAACACTTCAATAACAAAATATCAATTACACCCTTTAAATACTGTGTATAATTATCGTCTATTAGTAAAGTCCTTAAGCCTATTTTTAAATATATTTTTGGTTGTTGGTAAAGCCTTTAGTAAGTCTGCAGGTAAAGCATTCCAGTCCCTGATAGTACGATTGAGAAAAGAAAACTTTCCAGTGTCCGTCCTCTGTCTTCTTTCCCTCAATTTATAAGAGTGGTCGTTCCTTGAAGAGTAATTTGGCGGCTGCAACCTATTTTTTATTCCTCTCCAGGCAGGCTCACTTCTGTATGTTTTGAACAGTGCGCATAATCGAATTCGCGTTCTCCTGTCCGTGAATGTGTCACCCTGTATATATTGGCTTCTCTTTATTACTTTCAATTTGTTTCTCATTATGTGGAATAATGAAACAGAACATTAACGAAAAGTGGAAAAAGGAATTCAAATGAAATTATTGTTATGGCCTACAACTACAGGAATTGTTAATGATACTCGTAATGTTTTACATCTAGTAAGGAGTACTTCAGGAGCGAAAGCGAAAAGACGGGTTGAAATAGTATAAGAATTGAGTGAAACAATGGCAAACGAGGAAATACAAATGTACAAGAAGCAGTGACAAAACAAGAGGTGGAGACTGAAGCCTGGCGCTCAATAGACTGTTGACTTCTCATTGTCCTCCAGCACTTGTCTTGTCACACTGAGACAAAACACTAACGCCAGACTCCTTGTTCGCGCATGCAAATTAACCAGCGCAGGCAATGTAATTAATCTTGGACGACGCACAGGAAACAAAAGCTGCCCATCAAGACTGCTTGTTAGGTCTGGGTTATCTTGGTTCAAGCCCAGAGCCATGTTTCGACAAGCACAACACTTTTCTTATTAGTCCATTCTCGACTTCTTTTTCTCTCCCGATTTTTTCAATGTCTCGACAGTTTCTTTTCCATTTGTATAATGCCTCTTGATGGATTCTTGATTGTGAAAGATGTAGCAGTGCTTCATGTGTAACCCTGGGTTGTAATTTTTGTAGTGTAGTTCTTTCTTCTTCTTTTTCTCCTTTCTTCACATTCATTTACAAAACTAGAATAATTCGTACTGTTCCAAAGTTTTTCTGAAACGTAAGACAGCGCCCGGATATACAGGGTGTAACTGAATGACTTTTTCAAATTTTGAGGGGATACATAGTAGTAGTGGTAGTGGTAGTTTTATTTTGCCTGGCAGTATAGTACGTTCCAGAAATACGTTCGCGTTTTCCAGTAACGAAAGAGCATTCAATATTGAATCATATTTTCGCACAGATACTGTCGTCCGTTTGCCTACGTCGCATCCTGGTTTCCCCCAACCGCTTCTGCTCGCCCCTCTGTAAAGGCTAGTGAATGGGCTGTATTCGCTCTTTTCTGAAAAGATTAATTTCTGTTAGGAATTGGAACTCTCCGTAATATTATACAACAAAATAATTTAAATAAAAGGGCCTCATTAAGTAATTAACTGTCACGTGACAGTAGATAGCATGTATGAGTAATTTTATCTTTTCGGTTCGGGCAGGATGTAAAGATTGAATTTACAGTACGTAAGGTACTCTTTTATAGAGTAGGTACAGAATCATTTCAACATGAGTTACTAGTACGAAGGACGAAACTGGTGCCACCGGCTTAGCTCGGTCGGTTAAGGCGCTTGCCTGCCATCACAAGAACAGGAAAAACAGCATATCACATTGTTGTAGATACTCCATTTCTAATATCCGATCGTGGATTCCTCGGTGAAAAATCTCCACCATATCATCTTTTAAGTCGGAGTCTAAAATCTTTTAAGTACACTCCACTTTGAAATGTTTTTAATGAACAGAACTAGACTCTTGCGGAAGTTTCTAAATAGTCTTAAATGACCAACAACTGGTTATTTTTTTCTCCTCTCTCTTCTTCTTTTTTTTTCTTTTTTTTTTTTTTTTATTATCTTGATATATTACTTAATCATTTGTATTTGTATTCCATTTAGTACGACTTTGCTAATCAACATTTTATGTCTTGTAACCCACATGTATTCTTCTATTAGTATATTAACTGTATAATATATCTCAAGTGAATTTATCTCGAGCATTTTAGGTCTTACAAATTGTGTGTTTGTGTGTGTGTGTGTGTGTGTGTGTGTGTGTGTGAGTGTGTATATTCCCCTTACGTTATTTAACTGATTTTGATTGTGTAATTTTCTACTTTATTTTATATATTATGTAACCGATCTTGACTATTTGTAATTTTATATTATGTAACTGATCTTGACTATTGTAATTTTATACTATATTTTATGTAATTTCTAAGGTATTCTCTTTTGTGTTGTTTTGTAATCTAATTTTGTATTTCATGTATATTATTGAAACCTGGTTGAGTGGAAGAGAGAGGAGAAAAAATAACAACTTGGTCATTTAAGACTATTTAGAAACTTCCGCAAGAGTCTAGTTCTGTTCATTAAAAACATTTCAAAGTGGAGTGTACTTAAAAGATTTTAGACTCCGACTTAAAAGATGATATGGTGGAGATTTTTCACCGAGGAATCCACGATCGGATATGAGAAATGGAGTATCTGCAACAATGTGATATGTTGTTTTTCCTGTTCTGTGATGGCAGGCAAGCGCCTTAACCGACCGAGCTACGCCGGTGGCACCAGTTTCGTCCTTCGTACTAGTAACTCATGTTGAAATGATTCTGTACCTACTCTATAAAAGAGTACCTTACGTACTGTAAATTCAATCTTCACTTCCAGCCCAAACCGAAAAGATAAAATTACTCAAACATGCTATCTACTGTCACGTGACAGTTAATTACTTAACGAGGCCCTTTTATTTAAATTATTTTGAACAGTTGTATAATATTACGTAGGCTTCCAATTCCTATTGAGATTTATCCTTCGAAGATTTGGAAAAATTCAAATATCTTGGAGCAACAGTAACAAATATAAATGACACTCGGGAGGAATTAAACGCAGAATAAATATGGGAAATGCGTGTTATTATTCGGTTGAGAAGCTTTTATCATCCAGTCTGCTGTCAAAAAATCTGAAAGTTAGAATTTATAAAACAGTTATATTACCGGTTGTTCTTTATGGTTGTGAAACTTGGACTCTCACTCTGAGAGAGGAACATAGGTTAAGGGTGTTTGAGAATAAGGTTTAGGAAAATATTTAGGGCTAAGGGATGAAGTTACAGGAGGATGGAGAAAGTTACACAACACAGAACTGCACGCATTGTATTCTTCACCTGACATAATTAGGAACATTAAATCCAGACGTTTGAGATGGGCAGGGCATGTAGCACGTATGGGCAATCCAGAAATCCGAAATGTATATAGAGTGTTAGTTGGGAGGCCGGAGGAAAAAGACCTTTGGGGAGGCCGAGGCGTAGATGGGAGGATAATATTAAAATGGATTTGAGGGAGGTGGGGTATGATGATAGAGACTGGATTAATCTTGCACAGGATAGGGATCGATGGCGGGCTTATGAAAATGAACCTTCGGGTTCAAAAGCAATTTGTAAATGCTCTTCCAATTCCTAACAGAAATTAATGTTTTCAAAAAGAGCTAAAACAACCCATTCACTAGCCTTTACAGAGGGGCGAGCAGAAGCGGTTGGGGGAAACCGGGATGCGACTTAGGCAAACGGACGACAGTACCTGTGCGAAAATATGATTCAATATTGAATGCTCTTTCGTCACTGTAAAATGCGAATGTATTTCTGGAACGTACTATACTGACTAAAGTACTGTGTGTGGGGCGGTTGGAAGCCTACTAGTAGAGAGAGTACATTAAAAAACTCAGGTACAATAAAAATTGAAGTAAAAATAAAATAATGTCCCTGTATATAAAATCAAAGTAGGAAAAGACTTTCTGAGAAGTACGCTAAAATAACTTCATATATCGTTTCTCCCTTATGGGATAATTACAAGAGCAGAGTCAGTAAGTCTAAATTATATCTATGCTCTGTTAGAGTTATGCTGACATGTTGCTTTGAATCAACGATCATCCGTCTGTGAGGGCCCGAAGACTCCACTCTCGTCGGCAAGGGCATCCGATTGAACCGTGTAATAGTTGACACTATTGGACCCATGGACGTTAACAACCACCTGTCTCAATAGCTTGCGTGTTAATTCCAACATGCTATGGGATTAGTGGCTTCTAGAATTAGGTAATAGATACCTCAAATGAGGCTTGCGACGAAATGGCTGCCTATAATCACTACAGCTTGTATGCGGTAATTATAAGCGGTACAACGTGTCTTCTCAAATCACGATCTCGACCATAAACAAGACATCTACGGGCTTAAATTAATGACATCTTCTCCTGAAGTTTTCCAACAGTTCCTCACCAGAGCAGTAAAGTTACAAGCCCTCTATTTGCCAAGTTTAGCGTCTTTATGCTCTAAATTCAGATTACCTCCACCAGGTTGCTTTGATGCACTTAGTTCAGGAGGAAACCGGAAATGTTGGTGTATTATAACATTTCACTAAGATTGCATGTGAAGGTTATACTCTGTGTCAGGAGGACCATGTTAAAGAAATAATTTCTTGAGCTAATGAAAAAAAAAAATCCTGTGTTACCAATGTAATTTCTAGGCATTAAATATGGTTGTATTTTTCTTGAACTGATAACATGAAGAAAATACGACACAAATGACAAACATAGAACAGACAGAGGATAAATGAAGCGGGAGAAGCAGAAGCAGAATATACGGGAAAACAAGAAACGAAAGAAAAAATGAGTGAGGAGGAGAAGAGAAAGGAGGTGATTTTATAGGACAGAAAGCAAACTGAGAAATGGAAGGGAAACATGTAAAGAAGAGAAAGGAGAAGTGACTGGAAAAAGAGACAAGGGAGAAGCTGCTGAAGAAGAAATAAAAGTAGGAAAGAAAGAAGACGAAGCGACTGTAGAAGAAGACATAGGAGAAATGCAAGAGGAAGAGGTGTCAGGAAAAAGAATGAGAGAAAAAGAAGATAAGGGAGAAATAGCGACTGGCGAAGAAACGACAGAAAGAAAGGAAGACAGCAGAGAAGAAGAAAGAAGAAAAATAAAAAAAATTATGAATAGGAACAGAAGCGAAAAGTGAAGAACTGACAGAAGAAAGAGACACGGGAAGTGTTGGAGAGCTAAAGGACAGGAGAAAGAGGGGCGAGAGAAGAAATAATGAAAGAAAGAGAAGCAGAAGAAGGGAGAGAGAGGACTGGAGAAAGTGGAGCGGGAGAGGAGTGGAGAGAAGTTAATAGGATAAGAACTGACGGAAGAAGAAAAAGAAGAAAGAGAGGCGAGAGAAAAAAGGATGGAAGAAAGAGGAGCAGAAGAGTGATGACGGAGGATAGGAGAATGTGAAGTGGGAGAAGTGTGGAGAGAAGAAGAGTGATCGGAAGGAACTGAAGCAAGACAGTAGGTGTCAAGAGAAGAAAAGCGGGAGAAGAAGGAACAGGGGGAAGAAAAGTGAGAGAAGAGTGGGGAGAAGAAGGAAGAGGAGAAAGAAAAGCGGGAGAAGAGTGGGGAGAAGAAGGAAGTGGAGAAAGAAAAGTGGGAGAAGAGTGGGAAGAAGGAAGAGGAGAAAGAAAAGCTGGAGAAGAAGAGGAGAAAAGAAGCGGGGAAGAGTGGGGAAGAAGGAAGAGGAGAAAGATAAGCGGGAGAAGAGTGGGGAGAAGGAACAGGAGAAAGAAAAGCCGGAAAAGAGGAGGAAAAAGAGGTGAAAGAGGAAAG
This sequence comes from Periplaneta americana, assembly GCA_025594305.2. NCBI lineage: Eukaryota > Metazoa > Arthropoda > Insecta > Blattodea > Blattidae > Periplaneta > Periplaneta americana. The sequence goes on from JAJSOF020000005.1 coordinate 175,070,235, forward strand.
AGTGGGGAGAAGAAGGAAGAGGAGAAAGAAAAGCGGAAGAAGAGTGGGGAGAAGAAGGAAGTGGAGAAAGAAAAGCGGAAGAAGAGTGGGGAGAAGAAGGAAGAGGAGAAAGAAAAGCGGGAGAAGAGTGGGGAGGAAGAAGTGGAGAAAGAAAGAAAAGAGTGGGGAGAAGAAGGAAGAGGAAGAAGAAAAGCCGGAAAAGAGGGGGAAGAAGAAGAAGGAAGAGGAGAAAGAAAAGCGGGAGAAGAGTGGGAAGAAGAAGAAAGAGGAGAAAGAAAAGCGTGAGAAGATTGGGAAGAAGGAAGAGGAGAAAGAAAAGTGGGAGAAGAGTGGGAAGGAGGAAGAGGAGAAAGAAAAGCTGGAGAAGAGTGGGGAGAAGAAGGAAGAGGAGAAAGAAAAGCGGGAGAAGAGTGGGGAGAAGGAACAGGAGAAAGAAAAGCCGGAAAAGAGCGGGAGAAGAAGGAAGAGGTGAAAGAAAAGCCGGAAAGAGTGGGAGAAGAAGGAAGAGGTGAAAGAAAAGCCGGAGAAGAGTGGGGAGAAGAAGGAAGAGGAGAAAGAAAAGCGGGAGGAGAGTGGAGTAGGGACAGAAGAAAGACAACAAAATTAATGACACTGGTGATGTTAAAATGACAGTGATTGTTATGTTCAGTATACATTGTTATATATAACGTGCGTATTACTTGTCGATATAAGACATCTTCGTGTATCATCTTTTGAGAACATGTCGATTCATGGTAGTCTTTCCAGTAATATTACTTGATTTTAGCTTCTAACCGTAGCTTAGGAACACTTTAATTCGAAACAATCGCGATATAGATGAATGTTATATCTGTCATTTGCATGTTAAAGGCTAAAAGGCATTAGGAAAATGAAACACTGATTCGAAATCGCATTTCGATTCCCAATAGACAATGGAGATTTAACTTTTTATATTTTAGACGTTATTGAGTTTCATATTCGCTTGTCAATAAACGTCCTATAGGCGTAGCTGAATCTCAATTCCCAATTTCCATTTTGCTTCGACGCACTGATTTTTTTCTCTTTAGTAGTTGATGGGGAAGTTCGAATTTGGTATTTTAATGAGAGATCACATGGGAATGAAAAGTTATAACATAAACTAGAAATTCTGCTTCCATTAGAATTGTTGAGCTATACAGTGCGCTGAAATCGAATTTCTTCAGTAATATCAATTTATTATCAAGACGGATTCCAAGGAGAAATTTTGCTGGAACTGACTAAAGTTAAGGATGGACAACATTTTCAGTTCTGCATTTTATACGATGTTGCATCAGGATCCTTAGGCTTCAGTGCCATTTCGGTAGATTCTAGTGGTTACTTTTTTTGCAAAATGTCGTAAACGGAATCCATGTGGATTTGGTATTCTGGATAATATCGTACAGTGAGTGCGGTCTTACTGGTTTCGATTCACTGGATTCCTCTTTGTCTCCGCATATGATCCATATATCTTAATGTCGTCTATCATCTGATATCTTCTTCTGCCCCGAACTCTTCTCCCGTTCACCATTCTTTCCAGTGCATCCTTCAGAAGATAGTTTCTTCTCAACTAGTGACCCAGCCAATTCCTTTTCCTCTTTTTGATTAGCATAATTCCTTCTTTATCAAGTCTTTCCAACACAGCTACATTTCTTATTCTGTCTGTCCATTTCACACGCTCCATCCTTCTCCATATCCACATTTCAAATACTTCTAGTCGCTGTTCTTCACTTCGTCGTAATGTCCATCTGAAATATTCGTTAGTCTGAAATTCAGTTTGAACTTAAATATCATTCTTAACCTCTCCACCATGACTACCACATTTTTTTTTATTGTCAGTCGGCTGTACAGTCTGCTTTGAAATAGTTTAACATTTGTGTATTGTAGTCCTAATTAAACAGTCCATATAATTCAGCAAATCAAGCTTTCAAGTATAACTCCCTGTAAAGTTGATTTGAATAATTTTGAAGGAAAAATTGTTCCGAGGCCGAGTATCGAACCCGGGATTTTTGGTTAAACGTACCAACGCTCTACCAACTGAGCTACCCGGAAACTCTACCAGACACCGATCCAATTTTTCCCTCTATATCCATAGATCTCAAAGTGGGCTGACAACCGTGAAGCAACCAACATTGAGTGCACACTAACTCTGTGTGACTTAAATTGTGGTTTTCTGTTAATGAACAGTGACGTGTATTATGCAAATCAAGTTTCAAGTATAATTCCCTGTAAAGTTGATTTGAATAATTTCGAAGGAAAAATTGTTCCGGGGCCTGTTAGTGTGCACTCAATGTTGGTTGCTTGACGGTTGTCAGCCCACTTTGAAGTCTGTGCATATAGAGGGAAAAATTGGATTGGTGTCGGGTAGAGTTCCCGGGTAGCTCAGTTGGTAGAGCGTTGGTACGTTTAACCAAAGGTCCCGGGTTCGATACCCGGCCCCGGAACAATTTTTCCTTCTAAATTATTCAGTCCATATAATTGAACAACATAAAGACGTCCGAAGAGAATGTTACAGATTTTGCGTATTTTTGCTCTGTAGTTCGGTGGTTTTTATAAAGTACAACTTGTGTTTATACTGAAAAATGTTTTATGTGGTATTGTAAAAAAATTGATGTAGAGAAAGCAGCAGGTTTTATCTGCAGAAAGCAAAGGTAATTATAGTATAAATTTTATGCCATTGAGCTTGTTTTTCTAGATATCCGTCTTGCTTCCGTTACCGTATTAGTCTACCCAGTAATACTAACGGAGTTGATATTCCATATGGAATTGTATTGTTAAATAAAATTTTTATAAAACTCCAAACAATGCCATTCCGGTACAATAGAAGAGAAACATTTTTTAGCGCAAAGCATGTTAGCAAAAGGGCTTTATTTCCGGATACCAGCGAGGGAATTCTCTGTCCATTGAAATAACAAATTTCCCACCACTTTATCATACACTGACCGTGTGGGTTGGTCTACCAGCTGACAGTGATATCGGCATTAATTATTCCATTGTCTGACTGTGAATTTACACTGAATTCGGCTACAAAACCATAACTTAGCCACAAAGCGACGTTGCTTAGGTAACTGGACATGTATGTTCTACCACAGTGATCAATAACAACCTTGTTCTTGTTTTTAGTGGCGTTCAGAAGCCAGGGAATAGGAGGGCTTTGAGTTCCGAACTTGTAAATGTGTTGAGCATCATATTTAATCATCATTTTGCGACGTTTTTTGCGCCGCTGCGTGGTTGAGATATCTGCCGTCTTTTGTGATGGAAAAACTCGAATCAGCCACAATGTATAGATAACGAGAGAGAGCGTGATGAAGATTTTGGTGTTGCTGAATGTCTCCGTTTTATATAGGCTACTTTCTGAGATTTTTCGGAACTAGGTTAATTGCAAAATGAAGCCATGATTTCGGAAGATGTGATTTTGGTGATGCTAACTTGGATGAAAATTGATGATGTAATAAGAAATATATCAAAATAAAGCAACCTTCAGAGGTTAACCATCTATCCATAAAGTACTATCTTCCTTTCATTTTCGTCTGACCGTAGCGGTAGTTCAGTGCATAGGCGTGAGACTGAAAAAGAAACATTTCAATTCTTGTTGAACTTATCTTACTATGTAATTTTACTTTTGCAAAATTCTAGCACTCCCCTAAAAGAGAGGGTTCTCGTGTTCAGGGGATTTGATACATAATAAATTAATATGCATAAATTACAATAAAATAACATCTAAGAATTAATAATTTATGGGAGAGTCGGGTAGTATCGGACATCGGGTAATATCGGACAGTGAGTTTCTTTCATCTCCCACATGATGATAGTACCTGATTGATGGTTATGTTTCTGTGATGTCGCATAGAGAAACGTAACCATGTCATTCAGGTACTACCATATGGTGGTAGATGAAAGAAACGCACTGTCCGATATTACCCGATGTCCGATACTACCCGACTCTCCCCTACTCATAATAAATTTCTGACATACATTCTTAAATTTCAAACTGTTGGAAGTAAATAGATGTGGGTATTTCTTTATTAATTTGTTATAAGTTACATTTTAGCGCGGATATTAGTACTATGACTGAAAACAATGCTCGTTAAAAGCTTGGGTTCAAACGAAAGTATTATATCCATGCCTTTGGTTTCTTGTTTGTGAGTATCGTATTGCTGTTGTTTATTCAACTGTCAGAAGACAGGTTTGAACCTCAAAAGTAACTCCAGTAAATCATTACTCATGAGGCAACTAGGCCAGGGGATAAAGAGGTGTCGGCCTGAGTAGCGTAGTTGGTATAGCGCTGGCCTTTTATTCTCAAGGTTGCGGGTTTGATCCCAGCCAAGATCGATGGCATTTAAGTGTGTTTAAATACACAGGTTCATGTCAGTAGATTTACTGGCATGTAAAAGAACTCCTGCGGGACAAAATTCCGGCATACTGGCGACGCTGATATAACCTCTGCAATTGCGAGCGTCGTTAAATAGACAATAATTTGGAATATTTTTAGATAATGGTATAGGGTGGGCAGTTCCTTTCCCCTCCAAAGCATACATCGCCGATTAGCTGCATACTCCATTAATCAGACTTCAGGAGTATCGTGATCTGAAATATGTGTGAGTTTTATGTATGAATTTTTATTATTTTTTATTTTATTGGGTTATTTTACGACGCTGTATCAACATCTAGGTTATTTAGCGTCTGAATGGAATGAAAGTGATAATGCCGGTGAAATGAGTCCGGGGTCCAGCACCGAAAGTTACCCAGCATTTGCTCGTATTGGGTTGAGGGAAAACCCCGGAATAAACCTCAACCAGGTAACTTCCCCGACCGGGATTCGAACCCGGGCCACCTGGTTTCGCAGCCAGACGCGCTGACCGTTACTCCACAGGTGTGGACTTTATGTATGAAATGTAATACTTAATACATTGATATAAATTTGACGTATTTTCAAGACTTTAAATTCTAAAAACTATTTTTCGGTAGGATAATCAATAGTCTTTTTGTAGACATATTTTAATTATTCTTCTCTGTAAAAAAATCTAGTTGATTAAAATTAGTTTTATAAGTACTACCGCAACCCAATGTTCCATATTGGGTTATAGAATGAAAAAGGCAAGGTAAGCTATACGTAGTATATCCATTGATAAGTAATTTCGTAACTGAACGAAGTAATATAGCCTACATATATATATATATATATATATATATATATATATACTTACTGGCTTTTAAGGAACCCGTAGGTCCATTGCCGCCCTCACATAAGCCCGCCATTGGTCCCTATCCTGAGCAAGATTAATCCAGTCTCTACCATCATATCCTACCTTGAAATTTTTAATATTATCTTCCCATCTACGTCTCGGCCTCCCCAAAGGTCTTTTTCCCTCCGTTTATATGCATTTCTAGATATATGATTCCTGCCCATCTCAAACGCCTGGATTTTATGTTCCTAATTATGTCAGGTGAAGTATACATATATATTTTTTTTCTACGTAATTTGTTACAAAGATAGTTGATTTATTTGTCCCTTTTCAGATGTTTATTAGTAATGATTACTAAATATTTAACCTCTGAAGATTAATTTATATTTGGACAATTACAGCAAATTGCGGAACAATCAAAATTATGTAGTTTAATGTTTAGGAGAGAATTAGGCAATTTATAAGATTTATTAGTTAATTAAAAAGGAATAATTGTCTGTTGCTTATACCCTGGTAATATGTATTGATCTGGAAAATATTTTGAACTTCTCTATTCCTTGTCATTGGAATTCGTAAAATTCATGTATTCTATAAAAAAACAATGTGCTATGTTTCGATTCTTTTGGCGCTCACTGTAATTCCACAATTTAATTTTTAAACTGAAAACTATGACTCACGCACCCTTACAGAACTGTGATTAATGACCAGCGATTCAGCACAATTTTTCATGAAGATATCTCCCGTTCTGACCTTTCTGCCTTATTGTCAAATTTGGCACGTGTAATACTGTTGGGAGAGAATTTGAGATAAGTGATATCATGAGCTGACAGGCTCCTAACAAGTGTTCGGTTCCAATCTGTTTGTGGCATGATTTAAAAGCGTCATCACGCGATGGGGCCATGTTTGTGGAACATGGCGCTGTTTGATAGTGTGACGTCATGTGACGCTGTTGTCCCGCTGATAAAACGATCAGCAGAAACCCTCCGTGACACGAAATAATTAGCAAACACTCTGCTGTACCATGAACCCCCACCCCGCCTCTCTATAATTCACTTCGCAGTGTGTAGAGATGTGAACCAACATTTCCTAATACTTGCGCTTGAAGATGCTCCAGTCCAAAACGTTATCTGGCTGCCTTAACTTTGTGTCGGAAAAAAGCTACAGTTTATTATTTTTACAAGAGCTCTCAAAAAATGTGAGATGCTTAAATCGTATTCGTTAGTAGAGTAAGGAAGGGGATTGTCAGATAGGTCTGGTAATGTCGGATAATCTCGGATAACATATTTCTTTTCCATTGAATGGTGCAATCTGATTGAAAATACTGAAACGTTCTGACTTTTTAAGTAGACGAATAGCCAATGTTGAGTGCTTCACTGTGTGTGAATAGCGTGTTTTCAACGTGACTGCAAAAAAAAAAAAAAAAAAAAAACTTTTTGAGGGTAAGTAATTTGATTTATTCGTTATAAGTTATTCTTATATTTACACAACATGGTATGCACTGTTTGATATACCATAGATAAGGCTTCTTAATTCTCTAATTGCAGAAATACTATCGAAACATGTTTCATGCAGCTGGCTTGTTTTACTGTTTGTGAAGAGTCGGCAATGTCGGATACAGCTGAAATGTCGGATTTAGCCGAGGGCAATTCGGATACTAAGGGCAATGTCGGATAGTATCCGAATTAGCGGCTGTCTTTCAATGCTGCTTACATAAAGCTGCCTTAAACCCATTTATATGTTTTCTTTTTTTTACCCAGGGTATTTTTAATTAATGTAAATAATTAAAATTAATCGAATATTATGAAGTAACGAATTGTTTTTCTTTGTTATTTTCAGATGCCTAAAGTAAAAGAAAAAAGAGATTCAGTCTAAAAAATGGAAGTCTGAAGATATGGTAAATGCCATTGTCGCAGTACGGGAGAAAAGAATGGGCTATCTTGCTGCTTCCAAAAGATTCAATGTACCTCGATCAACATTATTTGATTATGTACGGTCCAATGAGCCCACCAAAGCCGTTAAATCGAAACTTGGACGAAAACCAATACTCCCAGCTTCACTTGAAGAGAAGCTAGTTGAATGTTTAATGATGGAGAAAAATATTTTGGATGAACCAGAAATGAGTTAAAAGGCTTGCATATCAGTTGGCTAAACAGAACACTATTGTAATAGTTTCAGATATGCAATACAGGTATATTATTTTAAATGCATTATCATACCTCTTACATAATAATGTCTAATGTATCCGACATTAGCTTCCCATTCTGTCAGTGATGATATTATTTCTGTTTTGTCTTTGCAAGTTATACAGCAAATACATATTATGTAAATTACCTAATACTTATGTACAATCTGCAGGAACCCCAAGAGGTTATTATAATACTAAGTAATTCCAGTTCTAACTTTTTTTAATTACCTTTATTTTGAAACATCAAAATGGTATCCGACAATACCCTCCCTTACTCTATGTAAAAATAATTTTTCATCTTAAATTATTTAATTATGACCTATTTGCGTCTCAGTATTACTTCAACAAACATTTTGAATACTGATATAGCCTATAGGGACAGGTTGTTTCAATGATAAGGTCTCAAAAGCAATTTTATGTTAGGATATTATTAATCTCATTATTGCTCCATGTAGTCAGACTTGCAGTATCATTCAGAGTAAAGATGGAACAGTCTAATATAACTCAGTCGTTATTTTTATAATCAAAGGACGGTGTAATGATGTAATCGGTTTCTGTACTCATGAGACGAGTGAATTAAGAAGGTTGGGACATAACTAGAGCCCGGATGTATAGGCATTATAACAGTTAAAATAGGAAGGCAAAAAAGGCAATAAAAACGTAGAAAAAAGCCTCAATAATCTTTGAAAAAGGCATAATATATTTTTAGCAATAATTTTAAATTATATCAACTTAACTCACATATTTACATCGGAGGTAGACACACGTTGACTTACAAAATACTTTTTTTCGTGATTAACTGTCTTTTCGCAAATCTTACATAACAAAACTGTTCTATCGGTTGAAAACACATGGTCACCAAATTCACTAACGTATGTATGAAGTTTACTTTGCAATGATTTACTGAATTTAGGCATTCTAGCTAACCGATCTTATACAGGGACATCACTTTATTTTTACCAACATTTTTAACATTAACCTGGCTATACTCGGAAACACTGTTGCCCCCTTCCATTACAGGACTTTGATGTTATTAGTGCAATATGTAAACAAATCATTTTACTAGGTAGGCTATAGGAGGAGAGAAAAGTAGTGTATCCATTTATGTTGTAGGGAAATACGATATTACGATTTTCAGTTTGATCATCACTTTTACGGAATTTATCAAAATACAGTTGAGGAGTAACATTTTTTTTTTTTTCAAAAACTCAACTTTTTAGGCGGCTATGTTCGTTATGTAATGTCTACTTTATTTAACATATTAATTATTGGTGTTAAAATACAATATAGAGAGTGCATTTAAATTGAGGGGCTGATAAGATAAAGGGCTGTAAGTGCACTTTTACTTTTGAGAAAATGGGGTTTACATATTTAAGCTGTTCGTAAAACTGGTGAAATTTTTATTTAAATTTTAATGTGTGATGCATTAAAATATCCCTTTGCCACTAAAATTTTAGACACTTGTCTTTATCTATTGACACTGGATGCACTTAACTCATGTTTTACAAATGTCACTAGCATTCCTTTGCTTATAGCCACCTGATTTTAAAAATAAGCTAATCTAAATTTTTAAACAAGTTGCTGAAAATGGTTGCCGTTCATTATTGCAGGCTTCAATTCTTTTACGCATATTATTAAAAACATTTTGGAAAGCATATTCTCTGAAATTGAATTTATCGTTTCTTGAATATAATTTTTAAAAAGTATATATTATTAGTATAGGTTCTTTCTTCTATAGAAAACGCAATCATATTTCTGAAACACACTATACACTGCAGTGTTTACATCACTGCTTGAAGACTTCAAATGCAACAGCGGCCGATTAAGTTTTGCAAATCTGACGGGACAAAACTGACATTAGTGAAGGGTGAAAGTAAGTTTCAGAAATGCAGGTACAATAAAAATGCAAGTAAAAATAAAATGATGTCCCTGTACCTTCTGTCACCCAACAGTAATTGACTGTCCCTCACTCAAATTCCTTTTTCCTACAATAATAAACACGTGTAGCACAAAATTTTAACATTGAGATTTGAAAATATGAAAGCAAACAATTGAAAATTTTACGTAACAACTTCTATGAGAATGAGCTTAATATTTAAAATTATAAAGCTGATTGTTGGTATCGTGAAGACATGACAATATCATATTTGTAACTGTGGATTGTCGATCATTATTCATATTACACCAATAGTAATAGAGCACGATTATTAGCAGATTAAGCATAAATTACTTTTATTTGCTATTGTTAGTAAAGTTAGGCATTGTTTCAAATATTTAAATTTCATACACATTACATTATAATTATGTAGAAAATTGCAAATAAACAAGAAATATTGCTTTAAAATGACAAAAAAGACGTTTATTAGTAAGAAACACCTTAAAAAGGCAAACTAGGCAGAATAAAAATTGGCCCTATCACTTTGATTTACTCCAAATTACATTTATATCTATTCAAATAATGATCTACTTCCACCCAGTAAAAAGGGTGTTTTGCCAAACATCCGGGCTCTAGACATAAGTAATGGTAGGATAAACTAGGGTCTGTTGGACAGTCGGGCATGTTGGACACTTTGTACTTTAACGTGTTACCTCGCCACGAATGGGGCACCACATTCAGCAGAATGTGATGCAATGACGGAAGTAGCCACGTTAAAGTACAAAGTGTCCAACATGCCCGACTGTCCAACAGACCCTAGTTTACCCTAACTATTTTTTTTTTCAAAGTTAAACGATGATATAACGAGATGTAATAAATCATTTGTGGTATGACATCAATAGTAAGTGGTCGAAATACTAGATGTCAGTGTGATGTAGGATTATAGCATAGACAGCAGTGTGAATTCAGTTGTGAGTAGACCGCCGTGCATACATCCATAGTACAAGTATTTGCTCGCATCACTAGTCGGATAGCAGTATGATACACTTATCGCAGAGAGAGCGATGTTACTCGTAAAGTAGTTGTGAGTCAGTTGCTGTGTAGAATGGATGTAACCTGATGGTGGGTATATGTGATGTAATGCTATTCTAACTACCCTGATAAACATGAATAGCATGATGCTGTGTCGTTTATGGGAGTTTGATTCATATTGTATTCTACTCTACTAGTACACAATATAGGCCTACCCTATCCTTTCATTTGCAAATTTGAAAATTTCGAATTGCGACCGCATTATCCCCAAAAGAAAAAAAAAACATGATTGCCCGAGCTCTCGTATGATTTCTGTATATATGATTTTCGTGTACATTAAGAGCAGGCGGTGGTGTAGCTCAATGATTGGGTTGCATATAGAGAGGTTCCGGGTACCAATAATTTTTTTATGATTGAATTTAATTCTTAATTGCTTCATATAGTTATCAAGAAAAAGTTGAAACAATTTAGTTAATCTGTGTACGTTTCTTAACCAAACAGTCGGCTCGGTACCGTAGTCGGTATAACCCTAGCCTTCTGTGCTCGAGGTTGCGGGTACGATCCCAGCCCAGGTCCATAGCATTTAAGTGTGTTTAAATACGACACTGTCCCCTAAGAATGGCTATCTAAAAATAATTTTATTGTGTCAATTATTTCATAATATTTCAGAAATGCTAATTTGTTTTTCTCTTTTATTTCAGGTTAGTTCATGCTTGAAATCTTTTCTACTGCTGCGATCAACTGAGTAAGTAATGATACTTCGATAAAAATAAAATTAATGTAGCCAACATTAAATGTAAAATGCTTAAAAACCTTTGCAGGTAGAGACACGGTTGATCTTCCATGTTTTTATATCAAAAAAGAACTTTGAGTTATCCAAAAGTAGTTTCACTGATTACTCCTAAGCACTGACCCCGACTTTTGGAAGATGATGGCTCACTCTTATTTCATATTCTTGGTCCCTATTTTAGAGGAGCTTTTACTTTTTGTGTATTGTAGATGCTCGTTCTTGTTAGAATGATGGTTTTATTCAAAGTAACGTTGCACATTTAAGCTATAAATTCTTTTTACCGATGCAGGGCTATACATTTCACCTCCATACGTGTAACTTGCACCCAGTAATCATCGCCCGTCTCCATATTCAATTTACAGATCCGATCGAAAGGAGGACAGAGGTTTTGGAACATGGAATGGAACCAAAATCCAACGACTTTTATTTTTTTAGTTCACAAACTGAGTTAGGGAAAGGCAGGCGTGTTGGTTATCGTTACATCAGCGGGTGGTCTTGCTTTATGACTCGTCCTTTTGATTATGAAGGGGAAAAAGTGTCGGGTCGTCCTACTGCTGTAGTATTGACAGCAGCTTAACTCTTCCACGGCACGCTGCGTAAAAGGGAGCCATGGCAATTCTCAACACTCAGCACAGTATAACAAGCTGTCTTACAAGCAGGCCTAAATGTAATATATCACAATGTCATATTAAGTGGTCAATAAAATGTAATTAATGCTATTATTGTTTTTAAGTAAATAATTACATTCTAATAATGAAACATATCAGTATGTACTACTATTTATCAGTAAGGACTGCAAGCAACTGTACTTATTAAATTAGTACTTACCAAGTTTAATATTAATTTTATTCAAAATATGGTTAAAACTTTATTAGTATGTGTAACTAAGAAAGACATTTTAAAAAAAACTTATGTTTTGATTATAATTACAATTCCTTATACACAATGACTTCAGTATTTTTACTAACAGAGTTTCAAAATCAGGAATTAATGTCAACAGAATAATATCGTAGTTATAATGAAGGTATTAATATAATGGCAGTCGTTGAAATCTAAATTTGGTTTTATTATTTTCATTGTTATAAAATAATTTTTTCACAAATAAGTTGTATAATAAATTTCAATCAGAGCAAGCGAAAGAACAACTTGGATATTTATTATTTGCAACGATTTGAAAAATTCCACATTTTCGCAAGTTTGGGGCATCTTTTAATTTAACAAAACAATATAAATCTGTGAGTTTAAAATTGAAGATTAACCGCATTATAAAAAGAATAAAGAATCAATGCTGAAGAAGGTTGACGTACAGAGATAATAATAGCTTTTTGTAATAATAATGAATAATAAGGATAATAATAATAACAATCTTTAATATTGAACGGATGAATGGATAATGCCGATTTATTTATACAACCTGTTTTCATGTAATACAAATAAAATAATACATTTATGATTCCCAAATTTGACAGTAAAAAATTTTAAAATTTCCCATCCTGTTTTTGATAAAATACATGGTTTTAAGAGTAATCATTGGATTGTCGACGATACGCCATGTCGGTCAGAGACAAATTGTCGAATGGAACGGAGTTTGATGTTGAGTGAGAGGGTGGGGGTTGGGGGAGGTAGGAAGCAAGAGAATGCACAGCTATCATTGCGAGCCAGAATGTGCTCGTGAGTCACTTTTCCGCCAAGGCTGCACTATCATATTAGATGGAGTCAGTAAAACGTAATAAATGCTGTTACTGTTTTTAAGTAAATAATTACATTCTAATAATAGTACAGTGGATGTCGTACGAGTATACGATTTATTAGTAATACTGATAACAAAGTTTGTATAATTTACAATAAGTCAAATATTAATTTACTTAAAAAATGGATTAAAGTGTTTGATTTGTTGATGGTTACTAATTTGATACTCCTAAAGTTTTTATGACTATAGTACAAACCAAGGTTATGTTTTGAAGTAATTGCAATGCCTAATCCACAATGGCAGTTTTTATAAGAGTAGGAAGGCATGAAATGCACAGATAGTAAGTCAGGATTCGAAAAAAAAGATTAGGTCTACCACACTTTGTTTAGATTCACGGAGGAAAATGTGGAGTTGCTTACATTCTATTTACTAGGCGATACCTTAACCAAGAAACAGAAGATGGGAATTTTTGTTAGATTTTTAAGTGATCGTAGCTATCAAATTGATGTTGTTAAATATTATATGTGTTCACTGCACAACAGTATGCTACACAATATGCTTTATTGTTCTCAAATTGTTAAAATATCTCACATCAGTGCTGCTAAGTTACTTTGGAAACACATTGTTATACATTGTTATCGTTTGACCGCATTTGTATTAAAATAGTGAAGCCATCTGAACCTGGAGATGAGTACATCAATCGACAGTTTGGGAAAAACACACCAAAACACAATGTCCCTGCAACTTTACTGAAAAAACACGTTAAAACACAATGTCCCTGCAACTTTACTGAAAAAAAAAACGCGTTAAAACACAATGCTCCTGCAACTTTACTGAAAAAAAAAGAACATATTTATCACAATGCCCCTGCAACTTTACTGAAAAAAAAACACGCCAAGACACAATATGCCTCTGGAACTTTACTGAAAAAAAAACACGTTAAAACACAATGCCCCTGCAACTTTGCTGAAAAGAATACACGCCAAAACAGAATGCCCCTCCAACTTTACTGAAAAAACATTCCAAGACACAATGCCTCTGGAACTTTACTGAAAAAAACACGTTAAAACACAATGCCCCTGCAACTATATGAAAAGGATACACGCCAAAACATAATGCGCCTGCAACTTTACTGAAAAAAAAAAAAACATATTAAATCACAATGCCCCTGTAACTTTACTCAAAAAGTAACACGCCAAAACACAATGCCCCTGTAACTATTCTGAAGACAGAATATTCATCTGAAGTCATCACTTTTTCAAAAGGTTTTAACTCTATTGCTTCCTTCCCGGTAACATTTCTACTTCTATCAGTTCGATTATTAAGTTTTTAACTTTGTTTTGACACATAGTGAATAATTCTGTAGGCTACATTGTTGCGGATAAGCCTAATGTCAATAACCTAGGAAACTGCTTAAACATAATATACTCGTAGATCTTATTCAGATATTTAATTATACTGAAGACAAAGTACGGAACAACAAATTGTTAAACATTGCAAATTTAGCTTTCAGGTAAAGCTCCCTGTGATGCAGACTTGAATAATTTTAAGGGGAAAATTGTTCCGGGGCAGAGTATCGATCCGCACCAACGCTCTTACCAATTGAGCTACCCAGGAACTTCACCCGACATCGTCTTAATATTTCCATTTATGTACCCATAACTCGAGTGGGCTGACAAGACGTTGGTGCGTTCAGCCAAAGATCCCGTGATCGATACCCGGCCCGGAACAATTCTTCTCTTGAAATTATTCATTGTTAAACATTGTTAAAATTCCAATGAAGTTACATATTTAGCGGCGGTTCTTTAAAACTTGAGAGGTAAATAATTACATGATACCAGCGAAGAAGAATTGAATCACCTAAATGAAGTTTGTACTCTGTATTATTGGGTTCTCCTTACTTAATTTTAAAGAATACTAAAATATCAAGCAAGATAATTTGAAAATATTTCAGACATAATATTCAAGCAGTACAGAAACAGTTGACTGGAATATCTGCTATGCACGCTAGAGTGTAGACTTTTAAGCATAAAGAAAAGGGGCAATTGGGTCGATCAGGGAACAGATGGGACGAGCATACGGAAGGAGTCGAAATGGGTCAGTGTATACATGGCAGTCTTTTAAAAAGTAGTGAAGTGAATCAAAGTTCTGTTTGGTATATTATCACATTGCTAATTTGCTTTTTATTCTTTTCCCAGAACAAATACTTAGGCCTAATTTCCTTATTACCAGGCTTCGAAACTTTGGACCCGATAAAATAAGTTTACTGTGCATGCACTATAAGTTGTTGACTCGCAATAACAGGTAGATAAATGTGTTAAACTAAAACGTTGCTATTTAGAGTAGAGTACGGTAGTATGGGGAAACACACATATGAATATTCTGAAAGTAAATATACGTTACACAATGATAATGTCAAAAGAATGTGAAAATAATTTATTCTCCTGTCTTTTATAAGAATTTGTGTTTAATTATACACAATGTTAATGGCGCAAATAAGCATGTAGCAATTTTAATTTTTTCATTTATCCTATTAGTCGTCATAGGAAGTGCTGACAAGACGTTGAATTGTAATGCACCTCAATACAAGATACATTCTCAGTGTCAAACGTAAATCTTTTTCGTTTCTGCCAAAGTTTTTACTGTGAAAAGCTGCGCTCTTTCGCAAACGTGGCAGGAAAAACGAAAAACGTAACATCATTGAATCACTAAAAACAGTCCTTTATTCTCGGGTGACTCTATGCCCACTAATTTGCTGTTTAAGTTAAACAAGTTCCATATCCGTTATTTTTACATAAAATTGATTTCCACTTCTGTTTTACACGTTCAGTAACAGGTGTACTTGATGTCTCATTAATTCTCTGCTTCATTTTCTAAATTAATTTGAGGGCTTCCGGCATCTCTTCCTCTGACTTCTCTAACCGTGTAATAGTTTCAGACACAGTTGGTATGAAAACAAAATTATTCGTCAGAACCTTCAAATCCAGAGCGTTTTCCTTTGCGTATCTGTTGGCATTCATTCTACAGTACCCCCACCCACTGTACGTTTTACCACTATACTCAGTACGCCGTTATGCGGATTTCCCACTGAACTGCTGTATTGGGTCCGAAGTCTCGAAGCCTGCTTATTACATAAAATGATATCAGTAGGCGAAGGATTTAGAGTTCACGTAATAAATTGCCTTACATGCCTTAAAACTCGCTTTAGTTCGTGCGACACGCGCACTTCTTAGACAAATTTCTCATACTTCCTTTTTCTTTATCTTTTAATTAGACACATAGTCGTGGAAAATATTTTTGATTTAAAATTTCCGTAGTTTTCTTGTGCTTCATACATAAACTAGACTACAACCGCTTACACCAAACACACTCAATGCATCTAGCTTGAATAACATTGTTAACATACTTTACAGTTCCATGTGAATGTATCGCGGTTTTAATTTATTTGTATTATTTTAGAATATAAAATAGTTGTATGCTACTTGCATATAAATCAATAAACATGCCTTCGTTGCTTAGTCAACTGTCCGAAGACAGGTTTGGACCTCATAAACGAAATCAGTAAGGCATCATTTATATGACAACTAAGCCAGGAGATAATGGCCAGTTTCTTTCCCTCTCCATTGCATACATCACTGACTATTACCTGTGCATTTCGAACTGACGATTCAAGGTCAAGCAATGGACTGCATTTTCCACGTCTGCTTACCCCAAATTTGGACCATTCTCCTCAACTAAAGTCAGCTGGGACAACCGGAATTATTAGTGCTTCAGTTCACAGTTTTCAGTTCAGTAACTCGTGCGTGGTTTGTACTTTTGTATGTTTATATGTGATCTTGATCCTCCAGTTCGAAATGCATAGATAATAGTAGGATATTACACTAGGCCTAATCAGACTTCAGATATATACAAACAAATTGTTCTTTTTCTGACACGTCATATCGTTAAGTGAGGTGTAGGCCTACTGCCTGTTAATAGATGTATATACATGTCAAGCATGTGTAATTGCAAGTGCATTATTAATTATTAACTTATATCCCAAATTAAGTCTGTTTAAAATTCACTCGTTCATTTTGAAAATAAATATGTTGGGTATATTTCTACAGTGCCGGGAAAAGTGAGATAAGTCAGTTTCCACAAACCTTTTTTTGATAATTTATTGAGTCCACACCTGTGGAGTAACGGTCAGCGCGTCTGGCCGCGAAACCAGGTGGCCTGCGGGTTCGAACCACAGTCGGACAGTAGATACCTGGTCTGAGGTAATTTTATATTTTCGGGTTTTCCCTCAACCCAATGCGAGCAAATGCTAGATAACTTTCGGTGCTGGATCCCGGACTCACTTCACCGGCATTATCACCTTCATTTCATTCAGACGCTAAATAACCAGAGATGTTGATACAGCGTCGTAAAATAACCCAATAAAATAAAAAAATAAATGATGTATTGACAACTTACACTGGTTTATGTCGATTTGATTCTTTTTCTGTATGAATTATTGTAATGGGAAAAATACTTATGCTTCTTTTTCCAAGCGAGCAGATGTTCCGTAAGTTTCAATAAATAATCAAAAAGGTTATCAAACTGACTTATGCCATTTTCCCAGGCACTAAATGGATTTTTTTCTTATTCATTTATAAACATGGTGAATTTGTGTTATATCCTCGTATCATCATAAATATTGGAGGAGGGAGCAAGCCATGTTTCCGGTTCTCGGGTATAGACAGGTTAATATTAAAAATGATAGTAAAAATAAAATGATGTCGTTTCTGTGATGTCGCATAGAGAAACGTAACCATGTCATTGACATGTACTTTCCATATGGTGATAGATGAAAGAAACGCACTGTCCGATATTACCCGATGTCCGATATTACCCGATGTCCGATATTACCCGACTCTCCCCTATTTCTTGTCGTTATTCTTGTTTCTGTGAAATTTATTCATTTTCTTTTATCAGCACTATTTGTTATAATACGTAGTACTGAAAGCATGCACAATATTATGGAACCCCTCCTTCATACCGACTTACAATCCAATGCGGTGTACAGGCGGAGGTCTTTGGACGAACACTGGACTCCCTCACATTGCGAGCATTCCCTGACCATGAGGTTAGCGTGACATAGCGTAAGAACACTGTGGAGACGTTCATTACAAGGGACAGAGGCTAAACTGTGTCCCGTGGAATTTAAATTATTCTCCGCCCTCTCCGGGAAGCGACTCGCGAGCCGCTTGGCTGAAAAGTCCACGGCGAACATGATCACAGTTCATGTTAACCTGTAACCGTATTTATTTTATTATAGTAGAATTAACATTTCTTTCGACTTCTGACAGATTGCTAGCCGTGTCGCTAACGTCTGGAATACGGGTTGTTGTCATGACAACCAAGGTTAACCTTGGAAGTAGCCAATCACCGTTTGACTCCCCCTGCTCTCTTCGCCCAAGCTTGCGGCAATACTGCCACATCATCGAACGTCATATTATATGATGTGGCTGTCTAGCTGGCTTCTAGCAGTAGCAGCAATTTGGCAACGTTTCCATGATAGCAGATCCATAAGCCACGCTGCTAGTGAGCTCTCAGAAGTCGAAAGAAACGTTAATTCTACTATGGACTGTCACTTCATCCATTAATCTTCTTTGGTTATTACTTTTTTTACTAACACATAATATGTTTTCGCCGGATAACAGCAGTTGAGGAAAACATCTCTTATCTGAATACTATATATGAATCCTCTAGATTCAAAACCCTCTAAAGACCATTTTGTTCACAATTGATTTATGACATATTGCTTGCTAAAAATTAATTCTAATGATTTATATAATTTGAATTGAAAAAGTCATTAAATTTAAAGAAAATCTTTAATTAAAAATCACTGTTAGGTAGAAAATTCCCTTTATTTGCCACCAGTTACTGTTAAAATTCTTCAATTTGTAAAAGTGGATATAGGGGATTTTGAATCTATAGGATTCATATGTACTAATGAGTTTGGGTTTTGAACTCGGATAAGAATTCTTTCTAGTATTGTGTTTCCGGAAGATGTTTAGTGGAGGCACGAAAATGTACATTTTTAGTGATATAATTTTTAACAGTGTTTTAAATGTTTAAAGTTTCTTCAGTATTGATTCCTATTATTATTATTATTATTATTATTATTATTATTATTATTATTGAATATTATTATTATTATAATTAAGACGCGAGTATGTTTGTTTATTATTATTCGTCTTATTATTATTTTCATTTTTATGCTGAATATTTCTAACAAATTCATATTGAATCCGGAACTGACCTTTTTGTGAGATGTGCGCATAAGAAAGTATTGATTTTTTTCCGAGGGACGAATGTAATTGATCTTGATATAATCTAGCGAATAACATGAACATTTATATTGATATAACCTGGAAATTGATTTAGAATTGAAAAACGAGATGACAAATTGAATTCATTTGAATATTATTTACAATTAACGCTTAATTATTATAATAACAGAACATAACCTTCTGCGAATATTGGATTTCAGCCTCCGTGACGTTTCGCTAATTGTCTTTCGATTGCATATCCGAGAATAATCGATACTTGCGGTTTTATAATGGTACAATGGTGATTTCTCATTGGCTGAACAACTGAACTATAATGAATAGGTGTACAGAGGTGCAGACTACCAGGTGTATAATTACTACATTTCGGCATGGTCGAGCATAAACAAATTTATTGAACCCTACTTTACCATAAGATATACTAGAGTTATAATTAAATACATTTTCGGAACAAAAATTATAACGAATACATATTACTTGTAACTGACAGACAATTATATCACATTTAAGTACATATGTAAATACATTAAGTATATTATACAATATATTACACACAGAAATATGTATATGAAAAACAGATGTATTGCATAAAATAATATATGAAAAACAGATATTTGTACATAAAAAGATACTTCATAAAAACAGAATATTATACAGAAGTAAATTACACACGACACACATAAAAACAGACATATTATATACAGAATTTCTTTCTTTCTTTCTTTCTTTCTTTCTTTCTTTCTTTCTTTCTTTCTTTCTTTCTTTCTTTCTTTCTTTTTTTCTTTCCATAACAGGGCAAAGCCCCAGTTACAATAGACAGTACAAATATTTGCTTGGAACATAAAATTGGAGATAACATGAAAAAAACAAATAAAACAGATACAAATGCAAGATACAAGTGTAAACCCAAATGAAAAATGAAAAAAGAGCAGACAAATACATACTAGTAAATAAAAGACACAGATAAAGATAAAAAATGCACGCATGACAAAAAACGTACATATTACATGAAAATTACATACATATGCCATGCAAAAACTTATTACATAGAAATTACATACAATATATTACTCACAAAACTGACATATTACATGGAAGTTTTATACATATTACATAAACAATACATATTATATACAAGTATATAGTAGATATTACATTAGAAATGCATATTAAATATAGATAGAGACAAATATTATACACAGTATACACACTGTTACACATAAGTAGGCCTACATGTTATTGGTGTTATTACCAGTGGCGTAGCGTCAATGTAAGCTAAAAAGCTTAGCTTCCCCAGTTAATAATAATTTCATAATAAACCTGCAGTCTATGGACAAAATTATTTATTAATTTTAATAGAATTTATATTTACGCGTTAAATATTGTGATGCGGCAGCTCAGGATGATTTGTGATGCAGCAGTAAACAAGAAGCTTGCACACACCAGCTTCCAAGCAGACTGGTTTCTTCTGTGTAATCCACCCCGCAGATTTTCCATCCCTTTCTAACTAAACTACCCTAGTCGCAAGGCTTGCAAGAAGTTAGCTTTAACATTTAAAATAAGTAGTTTCCGATTTATCCCTTTTCCTCACTTGTATTCAGTTGAAGTGTTAGTGTGCATTGTGGCTGATATAATAAATATTGAGCGAAATAACAGTTCCTGACACTAATTTACTTCAATTTCTTAGGACAATTGTATTATCAAGACTGACTTACGAACAAAAGTGTGATTTAAAAAACAAATGACCGACTCCCTTGTTGTCAATGAAGGACACAACCAAAAGACAGACGCATACTTACGTACTGTATCTATTGACCGTTAATATTGTGATTCCTCTAGCTATGACAGGGAGTGAGCTAATGTTATACGTATACGTGTCTATTTGTTAGAGATATGTGTAAACCGTGAAATCATATTTTACTACGTATCATTTGAGGTCATGCCTTATTGGTGTTACTTACGATGTCCCAACCAATCTTCGACTGCTGACTTGACATTGACTACTATTTATTTTAAACTGTATTTTTGTAATACGTTTTCTCATATTCCATGAAAGACAACTTGAGTTAGCTTCCCCTGCTCAAAATTTGATGCTACGCCACTGGTTATTACTGTATATACCTACAATGGACAATCATAATGTTGAGCGTATGTGATATTTACAAAAATTGTTACAGACTTCAGCATTGTTAAAAATAAAATTCATAAAAATTTATTATATATTTATATCGCATGAATGTAACTTATGTATTTGTGTTTTCTTCAGTGGAATGCCAACATGTATCACCGTAGCTAAAAACAGTTTTTAAAATAATAACCAGGCTTCGAGACTTTGGACTCGATACAATAAGTTTACTATGCATGCACTATAGGTTGTTGACTCGCTGCAGGTAGATAGAGATGTGTTGAGGTAACAACGTTGCTATTTAGAGTAGAGTACGGTAGTATGGGGAAACACACATATATACATTACGAAAGTAAATATACATTACACAATGATAATGTCAAAAGAATGTGAAAAGCATTTATTCTCCTGTCTTTTATAAGCATTTGTGTTTAATTATATGCAGTGTTAATGGTGGAAATAAACATGTAGCAATTTTAATTTTTTCATTTATCCTATTGGTCGTCTTCAGAAAGTGTAGTTACAGTACCGAATTGCAATGTACCTAATACAAGATACATTCTCAGTGTCTCAAACGTAAATCTTTTTCGGTTATCTGCCAAAGTTTGTACTGTAGAAAGCTGCGCTCTACGTCGCATGACGTGATAGGAGCAAAATGAAAAAACCTAACATCATTGCAGTCTCCAAGAGATAGTCCTTTATTCTCGGGTGACTCTGTGTCCACTAATTTGCTGTTTATGTTACACAATGTTCCATATCCGTTATTTTTACATAAAATTGATTTCCACTTCTGTTTTAGACGTTCAGTAACTGGTGTACTTGGTGTCTCATTAATTCTCTGCATCATTTTCTAAATTAATTTGAGGACTTCAGGCATCTCTTGCTCTGACTTTTCTAACCGTGTAATAGTTCCAGACACAGATTGTATGAAAACCAAATTATTCTTCAGAACCTTCAAATCCAGAGCGTTTCCTTTGCGTATTTGTTGGCATTCATTCTACAGTACCCCCACCCACTGTACGCTTTACCATTATACTCCGTACGCCGTTATGCGGATTTCCCACTGAACTGCTCTATCGGGTCCGAAGTCTCGAAGCCTGATAATAACACTGTTGATTTTAAACCGTTCCCTTTTTGGTAGTAGCTAGTTATAATTCGATTTCAGTGTAACAAGGTTTCACTACTCTAAGTTTATTTTGAGGTGTTAATTATAATCACATTGATATAACATAAGCATATATACTAGTATATACATAGGTATAATAATAATAATAATAATAATCCGTGGCGCTACAGACCGTGAAGGGCCTAGACCGACCAGCCGGCTGCTGGCCTCACGCCCACATGCCGAAGCAGAGGTGGACGATCATCCAACCAGAATGGAGGTATCGTGTGGTTAGCACGATGATCCTCCCAGCCGTTATAGCTGGTATTCGCAACCGATTTCGCTACCTATCGTAGCTCCCCAAGTGCATCACGATGCTGGGTGGGCACCGGTCCCATACACTGGCCGAAATTTCAAGAGAAAATTTCTTCCCCCATGAGGACTCGAACCAGCGCGCATTCCATAACGCGAGTCCTAGGCGGGATGCCTTAGACCGCGACGTCACGGCGCGGGATATACATAGGTATAGGCCTACAATACATAAAATATGAAAGTCTTCAGTAAATTGTGAAAATAAGGTAAACCTTCATTCGAAAATTTTTCCTTTCTCTTCAGAAATATATATGAAAATCAAATTAAATCACGTGACATAAAAAGCAAACAGGGAAACGACTTCCTGTGAATTTCGAGTGAGTTATTAAAGCTAGAAGTGAGTTCCGGGGACAAAAAAGATTGCTCCTTTTTTCAAGCTGTCAAACTACAAGCAGGGTCGCTGCGAGGCTGTCATTTGCAGCGTCACATGAGGAGTGTTAGGGTGTGGGGGTTGTAGGAAAAATATATTGCAAATATCAGCCAGTAGCTATCCATGCCACACTCAAGTCTGTACCGAGCTCTGCCTGGCCTCCTACATCAATGTTATCCTCCCAAGGTCGCAGTTTTTCATTACATTTCCTTCTCTTCTCTTCTCTTCTCTTCTCTTCTCTTCTCTTCTCTTCTCTTCTCTTCTCTTCTCTTCTTCTCTTCTCTTCTCTTCTCTCTCTCTTCCTCTCTCCTCTCCTCTCTCTCCTCTCTTCTCTTCTCTTCTCTTCTCTTCTCTTCTCTTCTCTTCTCTTCTCTTCTCTCCTACTTGGACAATCAGTGTGGTTGTATCTCTTATTATATCAAAAGCGAGCACAATTGTACACTTTAATACCTCTGGATTTTTAGCACTGTTTTATTTGTAATTTTCATTATCATCGTATGATGAAGTGAGGAAATACCATACTGTATATTTGAGGAAATGTTTAATTGACAGAAATTGAAGGGGTCAGAGCCATAGTGGGCCAAGCGCCATACGATAAAAACGGAGAAAAGGGTTAAAATTAAGTGCTTATCACAATTCAATGAAACATATAGCGTAGGGTAAACTAGGGTCTGTTGGGCAGTCGGGCATGTTGGACACTCCGTGCTTTAACGTGTTACCACGCCACTTGTGGGCACCACATTCAGCTAGAAGTCAATGACGGAAGTAGCCACGAGTGGGGCTACTTCCGTCATTGACTTCTAGCAGAATGTGGTGCCCACAAGTGGCGTGGTAACACGTTAAAGCACGGAGTGTCCAACATGCCCGACTGTCCAACAGACCCTGGTTTACCCTATAATATAAAGTGTGCACATTAAAACTAAATATATGTCAATCTTGATTAAACTATGGTATTCACTTAACTTTAACTTTGCTTCCTCCGTTTTTAATAAATGACGCTTGGCCCACTATGGCTCTGAACCCTTCAATTAGCTACAGAACCTTTCTATACTCCGTGTCTGGAATATGTGGAGAATAAGAAACGGAATAAGTCCTTTACGCAAGTGATGAGTGGAGGGGACCACTCCAATGACCGCTCTGGGGGAAAGCATTGCTTGAAGACAAGCGTCTAAAATGCCACCCATCCTTATCACCTTTTGTCACGCGTATTATGTTACCCCTTTTGCTGCCGTGAACCGATGCAACCCGCAATACAGTCCCGCACTGATAAGCTCCGCCCATTCGCTTACCATACAGCGTATTCCGAATCTCACCGGTCCGGTGACATCAATGACGTCACGTTGCAGCGAAATAAGGAACAAAACTGCTGGAAGGATCGATGGCTGTCATGGCGACTGTACAAGTTGTTGTCTGTGCTACGCTAGCAAAATTTTGAGAAATTTTCGTACTCCCATCTCGTTCAAAGAAAAGATAGCATAAACAATTCATTTCTTGAACTGGTAGTAATAACGGGTCCGTTGACATGTTCGTTCATAAGCCATTAAAATATTGTTTTTACGTTGTGCTCATTACAAACGATACAGCAGAACTAAAGCAGAACACACCGCCATGACGATGTTATTCGTCTGCTAATTCCCGCCCTATACAAGAACCAATCAGATTCACTGATGGCGGCTGATGGAGACTGCCAACACCTCTGCAAGCTGACACCGGTGGAGCATCAATGACATCATCGGTGGAATTCGGAACACCGTGATGCCATCGGATTGCTCACCGGTGAGATTGGGAATACGCTCATACGCTCCACCCAAATGCGTCGATTTACTTCACAGATTCCAGAAACGGAGTGGTGGCCTACTTTAAAGTTCCGGTGATGTGATTGCCTTTGAGAAGGCCTAGTGTTGCGGACGATTGGAGGAATGGGATTGGTCAGTATGGATCTGGCTGTAGGACAAGTCTTCGAAAGGGGTCTGTGAACAATGTGAACAGCGAGCCTCTCTCATCCTTAGAAAAAAACATGGAACTGAATAATTATGTAGACACGTGCGAAGTGCAAATGTTAGCAAGTTAGCAGTCTACTGCAAAAGGGACGTGCTAACTTCTACATGAAGACGAATTAAAAACGTTCGTTTCAACCCATTCTTGAGTTCATCACCATTGTGTGTTTTTTATTTCACAGAAAGAACTTGTATTTATTTACTTACATTATACATTTTACATTCATTGTAGGTACTGAATATGAAGAAAATCAAACTAATAGGATAAATTTTCTGTTATCCGACGGACGAATGGAAGGAAGGAGTAACGAAAAGGCAACCAGGTCACATTTACAAAATAATTTTCGGCTTGTAAAATACTGAAAATATAGAAATATAGAAACACACAATTCAATTTCAAAACACATACACATTTTGACTCCACATTACACTACACAAACACACCCCCACAGGAAACGCAAACAAAAGGCGCGAAGACCAGGACCAACCAGTTCTGAAGATAGCCCATAACAGGCTAAAACTAGTCAACAAGGTAATGTAGGTACCTAATGTTTAACACGCGAAAACAGTAAAATACATATTCCGAAGTGACATAGTGTTACAAGTTGTGTAATCAAGATGTATGAAATATATTTCTTTGCAGCATTACTGTACTTGACTCATAGGCCTACATTCTCTATTGACAACCTTCGTTTTTGTGCTTCCTCATCTACTGTTTAGGCTAGTAGGCCTATATTTGCCGTTTTATATGTAAAATATTGAAATCACTTTCCAAGAATTGATACGTAACTTCTTTAACATGCAGGCTTGCTTTCGGAATTGCTGGTAGCTATATTGTTGGCTCGTGGCCGAAGTTTATGTAAATACTAATAACAGAAATAGAACATTTTCCTTAACATTGAAAAGTTTTAGTTCAAGTTTATCACAAAGTGATGACGTGGCATCGCGACAGGCGCTGGTTGTCATGGCAACTTGAGCTTGGGTCTTGATCCCCCCTGAGGTCTGAACAGCTTCTTGGAGGCGGACTCATTGGGCCAGCTTTGGATTTTCTGTCAGTTCTCTCTTTTGCTATACGAAACTCGGAATTACCGTACAATAGCGACTCCAGTTCGTGTCTACCGGAAAGCTCGCAGCTTTATGACGTCATCTCGCCTTCCGCTAAGAAAACACTTTTGAAACTTAACGTACGCTGATTATGTTGCAGGAAATGATGAGATTTGGAACTGCCACGGATCAAGGGAATCTCCCGCTGAATAAGATGAATTGAACTCGGTGTGTCCATGAATGAAAAGGGATTATTTGGACAGATTTCAAAACTCTCCATCCACTCCTTCGCTTTCCCTCTATGTGTAAGCCTATAATTGATTTATTCTTTTGTTTTTGCCTCTCCCATTCTCTTCGATCATCTGATTTGGTCTCTACTAATGATCTTTATTTATTTATTTATTTATTTATTTATTTATTTATTTATTTATCTATCTATTTTCCTCCATAAACTTTTCTTTCTTTCTCTTTCCCTTCTTATCGCTTTTCTGTACTCCTTAAATTTATTTCTTCATTAATAATTATTGAGGAGTCAAATTTCATGTTTTTAGGCAGTTCATACCATCCGTTCGTTCCTTGTCATATCTATAAGATGTGGTATTGCACCAGGCAATGACAGAACATTCTGACTACTTGAATGTAGAATATGATTCTTTTCGTAACAAACTTATTTTTCTCACATTATGGTTAATGTAATGAAGATAATACAAATAAGACGAACACCATTGTCATACGAAGAAAAATAAAAAAGGTAAACTTGCGAATTCGAAATGAGGCAGTAAAACAGCTACAGATACTTGGGGTGTAGGTTTACTATAAACAGTAAAATGAGCTGCTGCCAGGAAATCAAAAGGAGAATAGCAATGGTCAAAGAAGCTTTTTAGAAATGTTCAAATGTTATGTTTTATTTAACGACGCTCGCAACTGCAGAGGTTATATCAGCGTCGCCGAATGTGCCGGAATTTTGTCCCGCAGGAGTTCTTTTACATGCCAGTAAATGTACCATCGATTTAAGCACACTTAAATGCCATTGACCTGGCCCGGGATCGAAACTGCAACCTTGGGCATAGAAGGCCAGCGCTATATCAACTCGCCAACCAGATCGACAGCTTTTTAGAGAAAGGAGCATCTTCTGCGGGCATCTGGAAACAGAACAAAGGAAGAGACTAGTGAAGTGGTTTGTATGGAGTGTGGCATTGTATGGGGCAGAAACATGGACAATACGAGAAAGTGAAGAGAAGCGACTAGAAGCATTTGAAATGTGGATATGGAGACGAATGGAGCGTGTGAAATGGGCAGACAGCATAAGAAATGAATTTGTGTTGGAAAGAGTGAAAGAAAGAATGATGCTGATCAGCAAGAAGAAGAAAAAAATGGTTGGGTAACTGGTAGTGAAGAAACTGCCTACTGAAGGATGCAGTTGAAGGAATGGTGAACGGAAAAAGAGTTTGGTGGAGAAGAAGATATCAGATGATAGA
Source organism: Periplaneta americana (assembly GCA_025594305.2). Taxonomy (NCBI): domain Eukaryota; kingdom Metazoa; phylum Arthropoda; class Insecta; order Blattodea; family Blattidae; genus Periplaneta; species Periplaneta americana. The sequence continues at coordinate 175,097,793 of JAJSOF020000005.1, forward strand.
CAGCATTAAGATATATGGTTCATATAAGGAGACAAAGAGGAAGGCAGAAAATAGGAAAGATTGAAGAAAGTTGGGTTTTCAGCGAAAGATCTGCTCTTGGGCAGAAAGATCTGCTGAAGGAATAAATAAGGGAATGAATGAATGAATGTGAATGAAATTAATTAATGTGACATAGCTCCCTCTTGCAGTGGACTTTCAATTGTTCTTTATCATAACATTTATTATCTTTCCCTCTTTCTCTCCAGGTTTTTCTTTAGTTAAATTTTCTATTTATTATTTTCCTTTCTTTCTTCTTCATTTATCGTTTTTGTTCAGAAACTTAGGCCCACGTCGTCTTTGCTTCATTTTCTTGTCCTAATTACTTGTAACTTACAGTAAGTAGGTATAATTCATTTTATTCCATTTACCTTTCTTCAACATTTTCTCTGCCTTTTCTTCCTTTTTACAATTTTGTACAATTTTTTTTTTTCTGTTTTCCTTTATTCTTTCTTAATTTGTATTTGTTTCGAATATTTAACGATTCTGTATCAAATGTTTGATTATTAGCGTTCATGAAATTGTTGACAGAGAGATTGTGTCATGGGGAAATAAGTTCCAGGATTCGCCATAGAATTACCTGACGTTCGTCATTTTCCCTTCTTATGGAGAACGGCCCGAAGGCTAGCACTGCAGCCTCAAACGTGCTTATTGTATTTTACCAATCCTTTATGTAGGAATGCTTGTGGAGTCTAAACGGCTACTTTCTTTCTGCATATCGTCGATCAGTTTCTGTATTCTCCTTTTACTAAATACATCTTAATACATACGGTGTCTGTGACGTGCTGCGTTAAACTACGTGTTATTAACGTTTTGTGACATACTTAATAGTGTAGTCTATAATGGCTGTGTTTAAAAAAAACTTTTGATGCTATCCGTTACCTGACGTACATAAGTATATTCATGTAAAAGTTCCCCATGCATTCGATGCATTACCTTCGTTCTTTAGTTTAAAATAATTAGACAGGTCTGTGTCTTGTCATGTCTAGTGATCTGACTGCTCCACACGTGCCGGTGCACACTTCATTATCCGGTGCCAACGTAGGACCAATCAGAGTCGGAGCGCGGAAAAATTTTGCGCAATGTTCGTTGACATGCTGAATCTTCTTGTATGGAATGAAGGTTATATTATTTGTTCTCTCAAGATCCATACGCGTCTGGAAGGAAAATTGCATTTTGTTTAAAACACTGGTCACATATGGTTTGGCACTGATCCTCGATTCTTTGTCCCAAATGTGCCTTGTCTCAAATCTTGACGCTGCACACCCCTGACTTCACATATCTCCATAAAGCAACGCCCATATAATTCAAGTTCTGCGAAGTTAAAGCTCGTTCGTTAGGACCTCTGCTTCCAATCCACCGGGGAAAGTTATCGTATAACCAATGATGCACTTGTGGCGGGGCAGCTTGCATGAACCAAACAGACCGGTTGTCAAGGACGCCCAGTTCAAGTATTAGCCAATCGCCCAACACCTAATACTTAATAATGATTCGCCAATCACATTTCATTGAAAGCTTACGGGCTAGTGATAGGCGCTTTCACATGCAGCAGCACACCATAATGCGTGGAGTTTCTCATTTTTTTCTCTTGTGCGGAGGAGGGACCCGAAGGCTTATACGGCATCATGAGGCGGAGTTTCTTATTACTTGCTGGGAGAGTAACTTGCTTATCTCTGAGAGTTTGACCAATAACTCATGTCCTGTTTGTTAATTGATGTAAAAATTCGGAGAACATAAATTTTGTGTGTGAAATTCAGCTATTTTTTCCAGTAAGGGCTAAATTAACGCTGAGTTAATTCTCTTTTTACACCGCTTATGCAACTTCAATTGTTTTACAGCTCTTTCCTGGAGTGTACTAACATAACATAGGTGTCGATACGAAAGTTTCAGCCACCGGCGTGGCACAGTCGGTTAAGGCGCTTGCCTGCCGGTCTGAAGTTGCGCTCGGGCGCGGGTTCGATCCCCACTTGGGCTGATTACCTGTTTGGTTTTTTTTTTCGAGGTTTCCCCAACCGTAAATTGAATGCCAGGTAATCTATGGCGAATCCTCGGCCTCATCTCGCCAAATACCATCTCGCTGTCACCACTCTCATCGTCGACCCTAGATAACCTCGTACTTGATACAGTGTCGTTAAATAACCAACTAAAGAAAGCGAAAGTTTCACGCTAGTGTATACTCACGCTATGCCTTGCATATACAAATCTGTTATGACTTGCATATATGAATCGGTGACAAGTTAGGTTAGTTTAGGCTTTTGTTATGCCTTTCTTATGCGAATCTATGCAGGATTTTCAAGCGCTGGGCAAAGCCTGGTGATTTTTGTTTTGTGATGTCAGTACTGACCTGTCAGCGTAATGGCGGACATACAAACGGAGTTACATTATGGAAACTGTGTGTTTATTTCATTAATATTTGCTGTGCTTCAATATTTTTTTGTGATTATTAAACTAATACACGTTTTGCTTTCTTCACATTATATCGTATCGTGTGTTTTATGTCCCCACGTTCCTCTCATTCACTAGAAGCTACAACGTTTGCACTTTCATTACCACGCACCTCTCATTTTAGACGCAATTTACATTTCCGAACAATTTCCTTTCTTAAAATATATCCATATAAAATCTTTAGCTTTCAAATCCATCTCCACAGAAAAGATCTCTAACAAATTCAATCATTTTCACTATCAAAATCACCAGAACTACCTCAGCGCTAGTTTTAACGGTTAGTGCGTCTGGCCGCAAAACCAGGTGGCCAGGGTTCGATTCCCAGTCGGGGCAAATTATCTGGTTGAGGTTTTTTTTCCGGAGTTTTCCGTTAACCCAATATGAACAAATGCTGGGTAACTATCGGTGCTGGATCCCGGGCTCATTTCACCGGCAATATCATCTTCATCTGATTCAGGCGCTAAATAACCTAAGATGTTGATAAAGCGTCGTAAAATAATCTACTAAAAATTGTCATCCTGATAAAACATTCCCATTCTGCGGTCAGAGTCGTCTTTCGTATCATATAATGCAGGATTTACGTGTTGTATGGGTGGATTTCCTCCTTCAGGATGTCAAGAATGGTAGACCTATGAATACGAAGTTGTAGTCTATGATTGTCCGCCGGAGTTATTTCTTGGGTCTGACAGTGAACTTGGCAGTTATCCTTTCAACATAATATATTATATTATTTATCTAACACTTGAAATTTTTCTTTTACAAATCCATCGCCTACATGTTCCAAATTGAGTTACTTTCGTCCACTATATTTATTTTTTATTTATTTATTCTGGTGTTGTTAAGTTCATCAGGCCTTCTCTTCCACAACACTAGGAATACAAATACAATAATAGAAATAAACAGAAAAAAAGTACACTATATACAAAGTAAAGCTACACAAGAAATAAAGAGAGAGAGAGAGAGAGAAAAAAACCTATAAACAAAGTAAAGCCACACAAAAATACACACAGGTTGGAGTCATACAAACTTTAAATGAGTGATTAAGTATCATAATTAATTATATCCTAACTAATTAACTAACATAAACAAGAAACTTGCAATTTTTTTCTAGATTAAAAAAGAAAATGAAAAAAAAAACACAAATGGATACTTCTAGCAATACCTAAAGAACATTAACTAAGACAAAATTTTCCAATTTAATTTTTAATTGAGATAAAGTCCGGCAGTCCCTGACGTCATTAGGTAACGAATTCCAGAGGCGAGGTATTTCTACAGTGTAGAAAGATGAGTATAAAGACGTTCTATGATGAGGGATAGAAAGAAGTGCTTGATGTCGGTTTCGAAGAGTTGTAAGAAATTGAAAGCGCGATAACAGATAATTCGGAGTAGAAGTATGCATGATACTAAACAGAAGAGACAGTGAATGTATTGTTCTTCGTTCCTTCAGACGCACCCATGAAAGTAACTATAGGCCTATAAGATGGCATGATAAATTTAAGGTGCAAGTCATTATGAGAAACCTTCTACGAAGGTAGCCTACATGTTGCGACAGGAACATTCATTTTCACTACTAGGTAGGATGCTACAAATTTCGTTTTACGAGATCAATAGCAGACTGAAAACTTTGCGAAGAAGATATTTTTATAAACTACTTCATAATTATAGCATGATAAATCTTCTTCTATTGAACACCGAGTCATTTCGAACAAATGCACCTACAGTATTTCGTCGTGTTGGTCTACTTCCCTTCTATCAAACTCCTCAAAAGTGCTCTGAAGCAAACCTTCCACTTGCAAACATTTCCCTCTTTCTATCAAGGGACGAATCTGTTACACGATGATATGAAGGTGGGAAAATTGTGTTAAAAATTCAAAGGTAACCCCTGTAGGCCGACAAGATGATGAAAAATGGGGTTCGAGGGAATTGTTTCCGCGAGAACACAATTACCTGTCCGTATCGTGTGGGATTTGCGTGCTGTTTTACTCTCTCGGTCCTGATTTATGAAATAGTTATGTGTTACTTCACTTCTTCGCCGCCGAGCCCGGACCAACTGATCGATGCCGACATATGCCACTGGCCAGGGTCACATTTACTGTAAAACTGCGACATCAAATATAAAAATACAACGGTCACAAGAACCTGGAGTGACCCACTTTTCAGTGTAGTATGCACGCACAGTTGAGTTATTTTTGCAGTAGGCCTATAGGTGTTCAGCATGATAGCCTTTCAAGCTACACATGTAGCGGCCCCGAGTTCGATTCCTGGCAGAAAATTTCTCAAGCGATGGCGATAGACCTAATCAAGAAATAATTTCTGATGTTCGCTCAAAATTCTCAAAACGGGACAAAACAGAGTGACTGGTACTACAATTCTTGAAGACTGTACTACCGTTCCTACTGACGATTGATGTTCTTATATTGATAGTGATGATGATGATGATGATGATGATGATGATATAGTGATAGTGATGGCGATGCCGATGATGATGGTAAAGATTGTAGAGATTTATTCTTGCTGAATATTAAGAAAATCCGCTTAATAGATAAAGATATTCATTCATAATTTTCTGCCCACGGACAGGTCTTTCACTGTAAACCCAGCATTCTTCAATCTCCCCTATTTCTCGCCTTCCTCTTAGTCTCCTCTTACGATTCATATGTAGCTATTAATGTTGTCTAGATATCTTCTTCCGCCCCCGAACGTCCGAACTTTTCTCTCGTTCACCAATCCTTCCATTGCATCCTTCAGTAGAAACTTTCTTCTTAGCTAGTGGCCCTGCAAATTTCTTTTTCTCTTTCCGATCAGTTTCAGCATTATTCTTTCTTCGCCCATTCTTTCTAGCGCAGCTTCATTTCTTATTCTGTCTGTCCATTTCACACGCACCATTCTTCTCCATATCCACATTTAAAATACTTCTAGTCGTTTGTCTTTACTTCATCGTAATGTCCATATTTCTTCCAACATACAATTCCACATTCCACACAAAACACTTCAGTAATTACTTAGTTACAGCCCAATATCTACCAAGAATTATGAAAAGGTGTACTTCCGTGAAAACTCTAAATGAATATTTAGCGCTATCACAGTAGTAGTTCTCTTGTTATTCTACGTAATAAGACAGATACCAAGTTAGTACTTACTCGTACAGTTCATGCATTTTGTCAAGATACTCGCGATGTACAGTAGGGTACAACGTTTCTGTGGAGCAGGTAGGAGTAGAAGGGAAGGTCGGGCGTGTGTCTACCGATTTCAAGGCAAAAACTAACCCATTTCCATATAATTCGTAAGTAGACACTCATCTGATCTCATGCGCAACCTTGTAGGAAGAGTGAGGGACTGTCTGGACATAATGCATGTGTTGTACTGGTATTAATTTCCGCTCATTTAAAGCAATATCTGAACATCAACTTTTTTTTTTAGATTAATCAAGATACGACTTATGGGGAGTCTGTACACCGAATTTTGACAAAAAAAAAATGAAATTTTGGTTTTTATCGTGTTTCGGTAGTTTAATATGTGTAAAAGGATAATTTGATTTTATTTATTCTAATTGTTAGCTTTTATCCCTATCTTTAGCAAAAGTATTGTAATAATTCTTAATGCAAAAAATGTTATCAATGAATTTTTATTTCTTGTCAACCATTCAGTGGAATTTTAAATTTATTTAGCCGACTGTATATGCATAAAAGTATGTTACATACACCCTATTTGTTCTACATTTGTATCTTTTGTCACTTCTGAGAAAAGTGCACCCAAAATTGAGAAATTTAACATTGCAATATGGAAACTTTGACACCATTTTTCTGCACTTTCTTATTTTTGTGATATTGGTATACTCTCTCAGGAAATATTGTACCCAGAAGGCTGAAAATAATATACAATATCAATGTGCTGGCATTTTACACAGTAGGTTAAAAAATTAAGTTTATGTCTATCTTCAGCAAAAATAAAAAAAAAAAATAATAAGAATTTGCAGTTATAGTTAATGCAAAAAATGTTATCAATGAACTTTCTTTTTTTTCCAACCGCTCGGTGGAATTTTAAATTTATTTAACCGGTTGTATGCATAAAGCTATGTTACGTATTCTGTGCCCTATTTTTTTTTCAACATTTGTATCTTTTATAACTTCTGAGAAAAGTGTTCCCAAAATTGAGGAATTTAACATTGTAAGATATGGAAGTACAGACTCCCCTTAATAGACCATACTTATGGTGGAAGGAGTTGTTTGTCTCAGATATGGCTTTAGTTATGTTACGGTTTCTATACATTGTATTTAATATTATGTGTTTACAAGATCAGTATAATACAAAATATTCCTTGTTTATTTACGTGTAAAGGAGTTAGTTGAGAGTTTCGTATAAAATATATACGCCGTTTACTTAAATGAATCAGAAACCTTTTTAAGGATTCAGTGGGAACGTTATGACGACGCTATGTTTTACAGCTTAAAGAATTTTTTCTATCCTTGTCGCTCTTAAACTGTAGACAGTATGAATACTCTCTTTTGTCATGCAACCCATAAAAATTATACCGAGTGGGAGCGTAACAAAAAAATCTTCCTTAAAGATCGTAAAAGAAATTTGTTAGATCGTTGTATGCAAACTATGGCTGTGCTGTGGAAACGTACTTTTTGCATATACAGAAAAATGTAATATATTATTTTGCGTCTCTTCTCTTTTGTGTAGGCTTGTCATGCATATTTCTTGCGTGAAGCATTTTAAAGTAGACCTCACCCCCTCACTTTAGTAGTAATGTCACTAAGGGCTGGGTGGATGGGTGTATTTATAACACTTTAACACATAAAACAAGACACATTTGTATTGTATACTATATATATTCATATGTGATGGTCTATATACAAATTACATTAGCTATTCACACGACTTATGTGTTAAATCGAAAGCGTCGGCAATTTCGATGATTAAAGCTGTTATGGTACCGCTCCGTATCGACATAGGTACCTATAGTGTTTGGAAATCACGGAGTTCTCTTTAAATGTCTTTGTACTTGTAAATACAATTGCAGAAAGTCAGGATATGTTGTAGCAAATCAGTCAACACAATTTTACTGTTGCGAGGTAGGATATTTTAAAAGCTGTTTAAGAAAAAATTATAAATTTAAAAATATTATTGAAAGATATATAATATATATATATATATATATAGGCCTATATACTTAATCCTATTACTGCATTTACGGATGTTAGAAAACGAAATAGTACATTATGCAACGAGCCTATAATGGTAGTAATTAAGACGCGAGTAAGTTTATGAAACGAGCGCAAGCGGGTTTCATAATTTTCATACGAGCGTCTTAATTACCATTATAGGCAAGTTTCATACGACTTTTTATGCTCGACCATATTTCTAACTTGAAATTATTTATAAGCATTCATGTTATTCTGACTGGGGAGCGGAACTGACCTAGTGCCATATCTCGTAAATTGTGAGATGTGCGCAGACGCGAAAGTATTGATTTTTTCCGAGAAACAAATATCATTGACCTTGATATAATCTAGAGAGTAAAATAAACATTAATCTTGATATGACCTTGAAATTGATTTAGACATTGAAAAACGAGATGACAAATTGAATTTATTTGAATATTATTTACAATTAACGCTAATTATTATAGTAACAGAACATAACCTTCTGCGACAGTATTGGATTTCCAGCCTCCGTGACCTTTCGATAGTTGTCTTTCGATTGCATATCCGAGAATAATCGAAAACCTGAACTTTAATGAATAGGTGTACTTTAATGACATGCATTAAAGGACTGCTACCAGGTGTATAATTACTACATTTCGGCATGGTCGAGCATAAAAAATATTTTTAGATTTCCAGTTCGCCTGAAGGACCTGATTTATAGAGAGAGAGAGGGTTCACAAAGACCTCTTTCTTATCACTACCTATCACTTTTGAACATGGCGTCGCGCATTTTGTCTTAAAGCAGTCAAAATCTTAGTATTATCCATATTTACCTGTTATTCAAATTATTCTTCTTTAATTAAGATGTAACGTTATTGGTTAGATGTAAGATCTAGTCATGAATATAAATAATAATAATAATAATAATAATAATAATAATAATAATAATCATCATCATCATCATCGTCATCATCATTATCAGTGCATCAGATTAAAGCTTTTGTTAGAATTTTCCATATATTTTTTTATAAACTACAACCAATATCTTTGATCTGCATTGCCCATATGAACAACTCAGAAGCGCACGAGTTTTGTCATGCATGACAATGGCTACAGTATTAATTTATTGTGCAACTTTTTGTTTTTCAATCAGCTTTGTGAAGCGCTGCAGTGTGTTTGACAGCTCAAACTATAGACAGACAATATTCCAAAAACTGATACATTTTTGTGGAAAGAGATTTAACATGTTATGTATTTGCATCGACTTTTCCAGCCTCTGTTTCTTATTTTAAACTCACACAATGAAAACTGTTGTTTTTTTACTCCCGATGTTGTTATAGTAACCGGGTGCCTTTATTATTATTATTATTATTATTATTATTATTATTATTATTATTATTACTATTATTTTCGCTTTTTGCATTATGATATCAGAAGCCTGTTCCAGTCTCATTAATTTCACGTTTTCAAGGTCGGCCCCGGTATCTTCCTTTATGTTTGTAGCGTAAGATATAATTGGGGGTCGGCCTCGGTAGCGCAGTTGGTATAGCGCTGGCTTTTTGTGCTCGAGGTTGCGGGTTCGATCCTGGCCCAGGTCGATGGCATTTAAGTGTGCTCATGTCGGTAGATTTGCTGGCATCTAAAAGAACTCCTGCAGGACAAAATTCCGGTACACCGGCGATGCTGATATAACAACGGCAGTTACGAGTGTCGTTAAATAAACCATAATTTATTTTTTTTTATAATTAGGGCCAATTCAATGGAAGAGAATGCTGAGAACAGAATGCTTGAATAGCTAGTGCTGTGAAAGTAACGATGAAAAAAGTGAGAAAAAGTGAGTACAAACAAGTATAGAGTGAAAAAGTGATATAATAAGCACAGATACAGTGGCAAGGAGAGAAGAAAGTTAAGGATGGTTCACAATAAACCGGGAACGGAAACGATAACGAAAACGAGAACGGAAATAATGTTAAAATAAATGTGTTTAAATGTAAGCATTCACAAATAACGAGAATGGGAACGTGAAAGTTAATTGTCAGTGGTCACATTTAAATACATTTATTTTAACAATATTTCCGTTCTTGTTCTCGTTGTCGTTTACGTTCCTGGTTTATTTTGGACCAGCCTTTAGTGGAGTGAGACGAATATGGGAACAAAGAACTAAAGTAGATAAGATATAATACCAGGCAAGGAAAGGATGATATTGGATAAGTGATGAAATATAAAGATGAAAGCGGGAATAAGAAAATAAATAAAAATACGTTAAAGCTTAGGATGGAGAATGTAATAAACGTGGTTGCTAAGAGAAATAGTGACAATAGGAAAATTAGAATATTGATACTGAATAGAAATGATAGAAAGTAGTAGGCAAATTATAATAAAGTGAAAAGTATAGAATAGTATTACTTACTGGCTTTTAAGGAACCCGGAGGTTCATTGCCGCCATCACATAAGCCCGCCATTGGTCCCTATCCTGAGCAAGATTAATCCATTCTCCATCATCATATCCCACCTCCCTCAAATCCAGTTTAATATCATCTTCCCATCTACGTCTCGGCCTCCCTAAAGGTATTTTTCCCTCCGGCCTCCCAACTAACATTCTATATGCATTTCTGGATTCGCCCATACGTGCTACATGCTCCTTCCTATCTCAAACGTCTGGATTTAATGTTCCTAATTATGTCAGGTGAAGAATACAATGCGTGCAGTTCTGTGTTGTGTGACGTTCTCCATTAGAATATAGGCTAATAGTATTAGAACAAAGATAAAAAAGTAGAGTGTTAATGAGGTTGAGAGGTTAAGAGATATGAGTATATAATCTGAGATGATAGTAGGATTTAAAGTTGAGAAATTCTAAGGTAAGGGGATTTAAATGTACGAGTGATGTATGAGAAATATAAATGAAGTGTTAAAATGATAGTAATGCAAATGTAAATAAATGTGATGATGGCACCATATACAGAAATGTGAGGGCCGTCACTACATGTAACAGCTGTTGACATTAAATATTTAAATATTCATATCCAGTAATTAGAATCAGTTATATAAACAGTTAATCACAGATTAAGAAAAAAATTAATTTTCAGTAATTATGCTTAAGTGCGAATTTTTTATTTTATAAATAGGGGAAACTCGGCTAATTCCACAGTACGGGTAATTCCGCAGTAGTGCATATATGATTTTACTGCGGCTTTACAATAGCGTGAACGTAAGTTTTGAGAGGCTGTCAACAGGAGGCATGTCCTCTGCAGTGCTATAGAAAAAAATCAAGGATATGGGTCGACACCTCTGTCGTCAATACAGTGAAACATCGAAAGTTGGCTGTTTTTCGTGTTTTGCTACACAGCTGTGAAGAAAGTGAGCATTGTTACATATGAATTGTTCCTTTTATGTTACTTTCATAATGTATTTACGACTGCGGAATTAGCCAAGTCCTATTGCGGATTTATCCGCACTGTTGCGGAATTACCCGAGTTGTTCTTTTTCAATTGTAATGTATGTACAACTAAATATATTTGCATTTTAATAGGTGTCTTTATCTCATTTGGTAATGAAAGATTTCGTCCATGTCTACATACCTTGATAATATTTTTCAATAAACATTTTGATACAAATATGATAGATTTACTTCTTAATATTGCGGAATTAGCAGAGTCTCTCCTACTGAATTTAGGTTATTACGTCTTAAATTGTAAGTTAAATATAACTGGCGAATCTCCTGAAGTTAATTATATTCACTGAGTCCATTAGTTCGGGACAAAATGCATTAAAACAAAACACTAACCTGAAACCATTTTCAGTGCTTCTTATAGAAATCGAAATTTTATGTGAGAACGAAATATTGTATTTACTGTACATTATACTGAGCAAGTAAAAATCTAGGATTCCTAACACATCTAGCTATAAAGACTAATGAGAAATATGCAAAAATGTAATTTTATGAATTAAATTAATATTTATTAGAAGCCATATTTTTTCTTAATATATTGAAGAATATGTTAGACACAAATTCAGGGCACCCACTTCTTACTAAATACTCGTATAAATACAACGTCTTTCTGCTAGTATTGTTCTGTCACGAAATGTTCTTTTCTTGCGTGAGATTGATGTAATATCTCGGGGATGCATCAAAATCTTCCAAGACACTTGCACACTGTTAAATATCGTTATGATTCCAGTACTTTATTGGTGAATATATTGGACTTACCTAAGCCTACTGCGGCTTTGGAGTTGTTACAAGGAGTGCATAACTGGATAGGAAGGTATCTTCAATTACATTCCATGCTACTTTAATCCCTGACATTATCTTCCTGTGATTATAGTTAAAGCTGATATTTCCCGATCTGGCACCTGTTCTGGGAATCACTGTGAACTTTCTTGTTCCCAGAATATGTTTTATAGCAGTGATTTTCTACGTATGTGGAAGGCTAACCTCGTTTCAAATGTCAGAGTGATCATTCAACTAACTCATATGACATTTCATGGTCAAATCTTTCTGGATAAGCCAAATTTCCTAAAATTCTTCCTTAATTTCAGTAAAGTACAATTCCGTTTTCCTTTAAAGCATTTTCTACGCCTTAATTTTTATTTTGTGCGTTAGTTTGTAGCTTACCAAAATACTCTCTTTACAGCTGTTCGTTTAGTGTGCGTTTTTATATTTTCTTCAGCATTCCTGTTTGTTATTGTCAATTTATTCAAAGTTTCTCAGTTTATTCATTATTCCGTTGTCAGTTTACATTTTATTATTCCTTATAATCACGTTTCATATCCACAGTTTTAAAATAATACGAGTTTTATTCCAGTTGAATATTTAAATCGTCAGCGTAATCAGTCCTCTCTACCTATAAATGTTTGTTAGTAAATGTTCATTTACATAGGTCTCTAATCCGTTACAGTGCTACTAAACCCTATATGAATTAAAATATTTAATCCTAATTGAAATTTTGCATCTGATGGAAGTTCTGGCTAATATGTACATCTATTATCAGGCAGTACATCTCATTTGACGATATGTGTCAGAGGAAGAACAATTGTTTATATACATCTGAAGTCTGATTAGTGTAATAATAATAATAATAATAATAATAATAATAATAATAATAATAATAATAATAATAAAAGCCGTAAATCCCCAGTGGGGCAAGGCCTCCTGCTTGGGCAGGGGTGGCTCAAGTCTTGACCATCAGAAGAGCCGACCTGATGGTCTATTTACGTTCCTAGTTTTTTGTCCACAATTTAGCTAGCACTGGTTGTTGCTGCCGCTCAAAGTTGGTTGACTGCGTCCTTCCACCGTGTTCTTTGGCGTCCTATTCTGGTCCACAGTCCTCCTAGCTGCAACTTGAACTCGTCCCCCCATCTGGTTCTCGGTCGTCCAGCCAATTCTTGGATCCCACAGTGTCGCCGTGTGTGCCCATCTGGTAGGTTGCATTCGTACCACGTGTCCTCCCCAGCGCCATTTCATCCTATTAGCGAGTGTGACCACGTCCTCTACGCCACTTCGTCGCCGTACTTCTTCGTTTCTGATTCTGTCTTTCAGGCTTATTCCGAGTATTTTCCTTTCCATTCTTCTTTGGCATCTTCCTAATTTTAATGCCTGTTTCTTGGTGAGTGACCAGGATTGCGCCGCATATAGAAGTACAGGTGCAATGCAGCTGTTGAAGATCTGCCTCTTGTTCTGCAATTTCTGGCTCTTGTCCATTAGTAGTATGTAGTTAATCGGCTATGTGTGCAATGGAGAGGGGGAAACGAACTGGCTACCCTATCTCCTGGCCCAGTTGCCTCATAAGTGCTGCCCTGTTGGTATCACTTATGAGGTTCAGACCTGTCTTCGGTCAGTTGACTACATAAATAGTAACAAAAATTGAAATTTATGAAAATATTTTACAATTTTTGTAATTAAGCACAGAAATATGCATTAAACAAAATTGTAAATGTGTTTAAAGAAAAAAATAATAAGAACAACAAGAATGTTCCATATCTCAGCACTTATTTTATGCAAATTTTTATTGTACCATTATTACATTAGTGAAATTGAATTTTAGTAAGTCAATTAATATTTTATTGTATTAGAGGACTTTATTTCTTTTAATCTTTATATACTTTCTTGTAATTGTGTAATAGTGAATTAAATCCCACTCCAGTTTTGATTTTCTCTAGATAAATCACAACCTCTAGTGAGATTACTGTTGATAAATGCTAAGAGCGCATGGAATTCGCTGCCGCTGGAAATCAGGGGTAGTCTTAGTCCTCATTTGTTTAAAATTAAGTTGTTCAGAAATATTTTAAATGCACAGAACTAGTTTTTAGGTTAATTTTGATTTACTATTATTTATTTATTTATTTATTTATTTATTTATTTATTTATTTATTTATTTATTTATTTATTTATTTATTTATTCGAATGACAGGTACATAGATAACTTATCTTTTACCTAAACACAACCTCAAGATTAAAAAAAAAAATAACTTAAAATTAAATCTAAAGAAGGAACTAAACAAAATCCTTAAAGAACTAAAAACTAAGAACTAAACAGAGGCATGAGGCTTCTCGCTTCCCAGTATCTGGCACATTCAGTCAGTGTTTATTATTATTATTATTATTATTATTATTATTATTATTATTATTATTTTACACAGTCATTACTTTATTTTTCCATTAACACTAATATCTAGGTAATTGTCATTGTCTCAATGTAACACGTGCTGTGCTGATCATACTAATTCTACTATTCCTTTAGTTGTGAGATTATATTTATATGTATTCATTTTTTTAAGTTAATACTTGTATACTAGAATGTATTTTCCTGTTTGTGATTATGTATTCAATCTCTTTTTTATTATATATTTTTATTATTATTTTAAAGTTACTGATTGTGTATATGTATTCAATCTCTCTCTTTACTTAATTATGTTTATTATTATTTTTAAGTTAATATTTGTATACCGGTATGTATTTTTCTGTATGTAATTTGATCCTGGTTGAGTGGAGGAGAAGGCCTGATGGCCTTAACTCTGCCAGGAAAATAAACTAATTTTAATTATTATTATTATTATTATTATTATTATTATTATTATTATTATTATTAAGAGCAGAATACAAGCGGCAGAATGTGATTAAATAGGCTTGAGATTAAAATTATTTCTTAAGGTGACAATTACACATTTGGAATTTATAAGTAAATATTATGGAATATAGACACCTTTAGTGGCACCATATACAACGTATGGATGATTTACCTAAATATTATTGTGTGTTAAAAACTAGATGGGTAAAGAAAATATAACATGGGCTACTTTACTTGAATGAGGACAAGTAATGGATTCTGCGCCTCTTAAAAATTTAATAGCTAAATTAGTAATATATCTTGGAAATATCCTTCCTGTCGCTGGCTTCATCATTTCCAAACAATGCAAAACCTCCTAAAATTAAAAACATTTACGGAGGTAAAGAAGTAAACGAGGAAAAATTATTTGAAGAAAGAAATATAAGAGACAAGGAACCTCTATTTAGACTTTAGACCTACCTGTACGGAAGGAAAACTCATTTTTGCTAAATCTTTCATGGCTTTAATGATGAGTCATGTTTATTCTTTAGTTGTTTACAAAACAAGGCACGGCTCAAGTTTGGAAACTGTCAGCTGTTTCATAATGTCTCCAGTAGAGTCGTTAGCTGGGAAACAAACAAATACCATTGTAAACGAAAACATCAATCATTCTTCAAGATTAATTCCTCAAAGGAAAGCTATTTGTCACTTGTGGCATTTTAATCGTTGATCTAATAATGCTTGTGTATTTCAACATAAAGACATTACATTTCTTTACTCACAAAAGACATTAACGTCTTCGAAATCATTAACGAAGGGAAGTGTTTCTTATAGGAAATTTCATTGTGTTACATTGTTCGATATTTTGTGGCCTGAATATCTCTTTCAAAGAGTTAAAATGCTCAAGAATAGTCTTGCAATTTGACATGAGTCTAAGCAAAACAAACACATTTTCTTGTTGAATTCTTCATTCCCAACTTCACTAAAACAACAAGAAAATAGTTCATTACTATTAATGTTAAACACATTGACCAAATTCCGAGTTTATATTTAATTACTTCTTTACAGTTTCCTTAATACGGAAAAATATATTTCTCATATGGTATGTGTCTGCCTGTTTGTTTCTTTTCACCTACTGGATAAATGTTGCACATATCGTATGATTTTGTATTGTTTAGTCAATTGTCCGAAGATAGGTCTGAACCTCACGAGTGATAACAAGAAGACACCACTTATGAGGCTACTAGGCCAGTAGTTAAGGGTATATGTACGTGAACGACCACAAATTTTATCAGAAATTGCAGGCTCTAAATTTATAAAATTTTATAAGAAAATGAATCACAAATGGACAAAAATTAGGCTACAAGGTACCACAACAAGACTTATTAGAACTTAAATATCTGATAAAAGTATAAAAAAGTTACTAATAATATTTTTAAAACCAGTTTTATCAAGGTATGAAAAAAAGAAAAAAGAATTCTGCAGTTACTTCTTTTGGTAATCATAACATTAATATGATCTCTCTGACATCTTTAATATTTTTCCTGCATGTAATAAACACTTATTTCTGTAAAGTAGGCCTAGACTACTCTCAGACATGTAGAGTTGTTTATTTTAATACAATTAAATTTTTATTTGTCATATATAGAATATATTGAAATTTACGTAATGTTTTGTGACCTAATCTTTCTGTTTCAAAGAAATGGGTAGTAGTCTACCTTTAACATTAATGCATGTTAAATCAGTGTACAAAATTTCTGAAATCTATCTCTAATGATTGTGGAGTTATGAAATAATATATGTGAAAATTTTCAAATTTTGGAAAATTTAATTTAAAGTAAAAGTGAATTCTAAAAATATTATTAGTAACTTTTTTATACTTTTATCAGATATTTAAGTTCTAATAAGTCTTTTGTGGTACCTTGTAATTTTTGTCCAATTGTCAGTTCATTTCCTTATAAAATTTTAGAAATTTAGAGCCTGCATTTTCTGATAACATTTGTGGTCGTTCCCGTATAGGGTAAACTAGAGTCTGTTGGACAGTCAGGCATGTTGGACACTCTGTACTTTAACGTGTTACCACGCCACTTGTGGGCACCACATTCAGCTAGAAGTCAATGACGAAGTAGCCCCACTCGTGCCTACTTCCGTCATTGACTTCTAGCTGAATGTGGTGTCCACAAGTGGCGTGGTAACACGTTAAAGTACGGAGTGTCCAACATGCCCGACTGTCCAACAGACCCTAGTTTACCCTACCCTTAATGGGGTAGGATGGACAGTTCCTTTCTCCCACCATTGCATACATCACCTACTAGCTACATATTACACTAGTCAGACTTCAGATGCATACAAACAAATTGTTCTTCCCCACATATCGTCATGTGAGATGTACTGCCAGATAATAGATATACATATCAGCCAGAATCTCAATCAGAGGATTGATTTTGTATAGTACCTATAGATTAACGGCTCTTTATTTAACAAATAACACAACATACTAATTTCAATTCTAGCTTTTACATTATAAAGTGACTAGTGAAACAGTACACACTGTGCCTCCAGTAGTTGAAATGCTTGCTAAGTAAATACGCAATACCATTATAAACAACTAATACCTTAATGAAAAATCATAACTGAAAATCTTGAAGAGAGAGAGACTTGAAGACATTAAAGGCAATGACAGAAGTGGAGAAGGAAATTAAGATTAATATTTGAGGAGAAAAATTCGCTCCGGCGCCGGAGATAGAACCCGGGTCCTTGGTTCTACGTACCAAGCGCTCTGACCACTGAACTACGCCGAATTCAATCCACAGCACCGGACAAATTAATCTGTAATATTCTCATAGCTGCAGTACATATATTTGTACAGATTACTGTGCACGTAACTGCGGAATCCCGGCCAAACAAGTCACTCAGCTGAGTGCGCTCCTAGCATAATGGCAGTTGGCATTAGACATCTACGTCAACATATACGCCTAACTTGGAGTCAGGCCACAAAGGGAAACATTGAAGGAGGAGGGTTTGGTCCGGTGCTGTGGATTGAATTCGACGTAGCTCAGTGGTCAGAGCGCTTGGTACGTAGAACCAAGGACCCGGGTTCGATCCCCAGCGCCGGAGCGAATTTTTCTCCTCAAATATTAGGGTAGAGTAGCATAAATCGCACCGCTTCCTAAATGGCACCACTGCTAGTTTAAAACACGTTACTGTAGTAGTGTATTGTTACAATCTACCATATGAACTTCCACCATGTCACTTGATTTCTGCCACTTCTTTGTGCTAGCAACGTGGTGATAGAGTATTTAATATAATCGCTCAGGTGGATGTATATTTAGCTAACATTTTGTAACTAAATAACGGATTTGTATGCAAATGAATCCATAATCTTATGATATTGGTTAAAAGAAATATTAAAGAACATTTAACTTAGTACGATTTTCGAACATGTGATTTATAGGCTAGAATGAAGGAAATAATAACTTATGACGTAGTTTCTTAATTCGCACCACTTTGTGGGTGCCTAATTCGCACCGGTGCGATATAAGCAACTGTAGCAATTCTAGCCGTACAAAAGAAGGTCAAAAAATTTTAATTGAACGAGGAATGCATCAGGTGGGTGCAATATCAAGTGGTGAAAAGAGCGTTAATACAAGAAGTGTGTGTTGTACAAGGGCACCAGGTATTTTGTGCCACCTATGAAAATTTTTAAACGTCAAACAGTGCTTCCTACATTATCAGCTGGTGTTCTCCCAGGATCGTTATTTGTTTCCTCTGATTCAGGTTACATCAACAATGAACTATTTGTCGAATAGCTCAAACATTTTAATTGCCACTCAAACCTGTCATAGAAAAAAAAGTGCTGCTTCTGTATGTCCACCTATACGAACCATTCCAAAAATTTAGAAGCTAGATTATCTCGAGAAAATGATGTGCTCCTATTTCAGCTTCCTCGTCATTATACTCAGAGGCCAGCCTTTAGATATTTCTATCTTCAAACCATTTCAGACAGCTAAATCATGAAGCAGTTCTTAGGTGGTTCGAGATAATCGTGGAGAAAAGGTGACGCAGTTTACAGTTTGAACTGCCTGGTGAAGCACTTGGCAAATGTGTAACAATAAAAACGCATTCAGGAAATTTAAATGTTAGGTAATTTTGCTCTATTTTTCATTTTCATTTGAACATGCGTTACTCTCTTTCATTAATTTCAAAAACTTGTAATTTGCATTTACTACATTATTCATTCAAATGCTGTTCAATATGCTCAATATTAAAAGCTTTCCTTCATCCTATTCTCTCCAGTTAAAGAGGTGCGATTTAAGAAATCGCAGGTGCTATTTAGGAAACTAGTTACCTAAATGGCACCATTGACAAGTGTTTCGAAAATGTCATTCTACTTCAAAATATTAAATCAAATTCAAGGATTCTTTTTTTACATGAAAGGTAAATGTTCTGGGAATGTGTTTCTGTAAAGGAATGCAGAAATAAAAATTGTATTGTTCAATAAAAATTATAAATGCTAAAGTGGTGCGATATACGCAACCTTACCCTAATTGTCGATATTACAGATATCATTCTGTAGGACAAATTAATTAATCTATAATAGGAAATTAAGAGATTAGAAAAGTGATAATAAATACGAAAGAGGAAGAGGCGATGTTAAACACAAAGGAAGATAATGTGGTGATGGAGGTTAAGAAGATAGTGGTGGTAGTGGTGGTAATGTAATAACTTCTCTCAAACGAATTGCCTGTTCTAAATAGGACACCGGAAATGGCCTTCCCTGTATGGAAACAATGATTTAAGTAAAGCGTTCATCGTGTTGAGCAGCCTACAGTACATCGATCGCTTCAAGTGATATACAATCTGCGGTTGAATCGTCAATTTTATATAAAGCTGCTGGTCAAACAGTTGAGGTCGAAAAGCCATCAATTATTCGTTTCGGAGGTTGTAACGTGTGAATCCGTTTCAAAATCTCTCCTAGTGTATTCTGGTCTTTTCTGTTGTTCTTGATATGGGCCGCAGAACGGATTGGATTCATATTCGTTATTTATAATCATCACACAGCATCTCCCGCCCGCTGGGGACCGTGAGCACCTGTTAGTTCGGTTGATATACATTGCCGCCTATTTATTTTTAATCCACTATCCCTACATATGTTCTGTGGTTTTGCTTTGTTTGAATAGAGATTCACAATTGTATCTAATTAGTTTTAGTTATATTAATTACTGAAAAAAATACAATGCAATGAAAAAGGTAATTACAGAGAGAGAAAAATTTTCACTGCTTCATTCCTCTGAATGTGATAGAGTAGATCTGTAGGCAGAGCAGTTTACACTTCAGCTCACATGCATGCATTGTACCTAACATTTTAACATCGATTTCAAAGGCATGTTGGGTCCGATAATTATAATAATAAAATTTAAAAAATGTATGGATTTGTTACCGTCAGAATTACTTATCAATAATCAACTATTTAAACCATTAGATTATGACATAAACTGGTACATAATGACCGACGGACGTTGTCGCCATGAATATGGCATCCTCAGGTCTCATAGATGCAAAAACACGTAATGAACACTTATAATTTCTGGTTTAAATACAATTATTTTAACTTTTTCCAAACATTTTTAATGATTGTATTTAAACCAGAAATTATAGCGTAAGTGTTCATTATGTGTCTCTGCTTCTAGAGACCTGAGGGTGCCATATTCATGGCGAAAACATTCGTCGGTCATTATGTACCATTTTATGTCATAATCTAATGGTTTAAATGGTTGATTATTGATAAGTAATTCTGACGGTAATAAATCCATACATTTTTAAATTTTATTTTATCATCTGCTACCCACAGGGTCTGTGGCAATTCTGAAAAATCATTTATACGGAATATCATAATACCCCCTTTTCTATTCGTTAGTGTGTGATTGTTACATATATATGTACAAATTTATTATTTCTTAAACTTAAACTCCTAGTTCACATTTCAATTTGGCTCATCTATCTTACTGTAATCATTACTATTCTTATATGTGTGTTATTCTGTGTTTTGGCAACCCAGGATGCCTGGGCAGACTATTTCTTGAAATAAATTATATCTCTGCCTCCATGCAACGTCACAGTTTATGGAGAGAGGGAAGAAAGATAGCAAAAGTGTGTACTAATCTGTGCGTAAAATATGTTTAAACGCTTAGCTTACACTCAGTAAAGTAGTGACCATAGCTAGAGATGGCCGATATTTCACAAACCGATATTTTGTCACAGGTATTTTTTGTCACAGATAAACCTGTGACTGATGACGCGAAATATCTGTGACAAAATATCGCTATCGAAATCTGCTCCGTATTCAGTACTCTGTGGCTGATATTTTCTCCTCTACGTCGTAGGTTTGCGCGTGCGCATGATACAATAACAGCAATCGGGCGGTAGTTTCTCCATCTTATTATAAATGATGTAGTTATTACACGATTTAAATAATAACACCATTGGTTACCAGTACTTAATCTTGTGTAAAATCCTGTCTGAACAACTGTTTTGTTTTGTAATTATTTTCCAATGTTTTTCCGAATACTTATGTTTCATTCATTTTTATTCTGTGACTCAATATTATAATGTTAATGCACGACTTAAAATAATTTATCCATTATATTATATAAAATAAAAATGATCAATTTTTAAAACGATTAGGATAATCATATAACCTCAATTTCTCCATAACCCAACTACATTTAAAAATGATCAACTGGCTCAATATCTATAATATAACCTCTTGGTACATGAGGTTAACTTTTGACATGTTACTGTTCAGTTAGGTAAGTATTGATTTGTTAATGGTACATGTACATAATTTATTTGTTGGATTTTCCAATATAAATTACTGATGAGTGGTGTGTATAGAGAAATTGTATTCATATTTCACTGCTCTTCAATATTTCCTGCTAATTTTTATCGGTGTGACAAAATATCGGTGTAATTCATGCATATTGTGCTTACGTATCGATATAAAATCGGTGTGACAAAATCACCGATAAAAGTCACAGATATTTAATTGTCACAGTCACAGTTGTCACAGATACTTGAAAATATCGTTTAAGCTCATCTCTAACCATAGCATTGAAATGAAGACAATCAGATACTTCTTGTTTTGATTTTTAGTACTCTGACGCCCACAATCAAGATAAGCCGCTTGAAATTCAAGGTCAGTCACCGGCAAAGATACCGGGATGTTTCCGATGTCTGATAACGAATATGAACGTCATTTGCGTCAGAAATCATACCGACAGCTGAATTGCGGCGAGAGGTGACAGACCAGTAGTGAGTGATTTCATAATCAGAGTGCACGGTGTATCACATTAGCAATGCCCAAGAAAATCGAGCCTTTTTGAGAGGGGTACATAACAACCCTTTCCGATGCCAAGTATAGTTTAGTGAAAATAAAAGAAGCCTCCAATAAACGAGGTTTGTATGTATGTATGTATGTATGTATGTATGTATGTAGAGAGAGAGATGATGATGATGATGATGATGATGATGATGATGATATGTGAATTAATGATGGCGAAATGAGTTCGAGGTCCAATGCCGAAAGTTATTCAGCAATTTTCCTTAATTGTTAGAGGGAAACCCCTGGAAAATCTCGAACCAGGTAACTTGTAACTATTTTTCGTTTTACTGTAAGATACAACACTGTGAAAAGTCTTCACCTGAAGACTAAAGTAGAACAAACATACGAGACGTCATGAATTTCTTCAGACCTATTCACTGTCAGCAAAATAAAAATTTCACGTCTTTTGAATATTCCATCGTTGTTTTTTCCTCATTCAGAATGATGTCTCATAGAGGGCAGGAATTAGAAATCCCACGAGAGTCGGAACGAAGTAGGATAAGTTGTTCAGTCCTTAAATAATTTTATGATGAAGTGGTGAAATAGTCCGCCATTGTGGGTATGTGGAAAACTTGTTCTATTTCTAAAGCAAACGGTCGGTGATTCGATTCCCAGCGTGGACAATGGAGGGATTTACCTTTCGTCCATAGAACGGGTGTTTGTCCCTTGTCTTGTGCTGGCTGTTAAAGATGTTAAAGGGGGAGGTTAAAGGAAATAAATAAATGAATAATTAAATTAGAAAAATAAATTAAATAAAGAAATAAAATAAAAATAAAAAAATAAAAATGAAATAAAGAAATTAATTAATTAAATGCATTAATTAATTAATTTATTTTATTTTATCATTTATTTATTTATTTATTTATTTTTTTATTTACTTACATATTTATTTATTTATTTGTTTATTTATTTATTTATTTATTTATTTATTTATTTATATGATTATGTCTCATGACCAGAATATTCATTCAAATGGAAATATAAAAATTGGAGATTTATCCTTCGAAGGGGTGAAAATACTTCAAATATCTTGTTAGCAACAGTAACAAATATAAATTACACTGGGAGGAAATTAAACACAGAATAAATATGGGAATTGTGTGTTATTATTCGATTGAGAAGCTTTATCATCTAGTTTGCTGTCAAAAAATCTAAAAGTTAGAATTTATAAAACAGTTATATTACCGGTTGTTCTGTATGGTTGTGAAACTTGGACTCTCACTCTGAGATCAGGAACATAGATTAAAGGGTGTTTGAGAATAAAGCGCTTAGGAAAATATTTGGGGCTAAAAGGGATGAAGTTACAGGAGAATGGAGAAAGTTACACAACGCAGAACTGCAAAATCATTGTATTCTTCACCTGACATAATTTTAAGGAACATTAAATCCAGACGTTTGCGATAGGCAACATGTAATTGGAATGCATATAGAAAAGATCGGAGGAAAAAGACCTTGAAGGCCGAGACGTAAATGGGAGGATAATATTAAATTGGATTAAATAGGTGTGATATGATGATAGGGACTGGATTAATTTTGCATTAAAGACCGATGGCGGGCTTATGTGATTAAATGAACCTTCATTCCTTAAAAGCCATTTGTAAGTAAGGAAGTAAGTAAATTTATTTATCTATTTATTTATTTATTCATTCATTCATTTACTTGTTTTGCTTGTTTACTTGCTTATTAAATTTATTTATAATATTAAATATAAATTATACATATTCATTTATTTATTTAATCTTAATTAAAGATACATACTTGTTAGTAAGTAAATTTATTTATCTATTTATTTATTTATTCATTCATTTATTGTTTTGCTTGTTTACATATATATATATATTCATATATAGTTAATTTATCATTTATTTATTTAATCTTCGCCACAAACAGATACATACTTCCAGTTATTAGATTATTGATACAGTACATGCATATACAAAATATGCCTATAAAACAGTGAGGAGAAAAATAATCAGGCAAGACATACAAAAGGAAGATAAAAGAAGAATAGGTAATAGATGGTAGAATATAACATTACAGTACAATAATAGTGCCAATACTCAATATCATAATACAGAATTATTTTAAAATTTGTTGAAAAAGGATATTAATAGATTTATTTATAATTACAAATAGCAAATATAGTTATTTTAAAAATTGCATGAAATATTTTAATTGGTAAACTGAAATCAAATTGAGAATCATAGTTTAAAGATAGAGATTTGTAAGTATTACACATAACAAACAATGGAGAAGTCTTGAAGAAGGAACTGGAGTAACAAAAGGTTGTCAGTGAAGTAATTATGTTCTTTTTTACATTTAAGTAAAGGCATTTAAAAAAATCACAGTTTTTCATTATACCATTAAGAGTTTTATAGAGTAAAATTTGATTTTAAACTTTTATAATTAAATTGATAAAATATTTGTAGGAAATTTCCTTTTTTAAACCGACCACATTATGTCTTTATATAGGTAACGTAATTAAATAGGCCTACATAAAAGAAATAAAATAATTAAATGAAATTAATAATTAAAGTGAAAGAAATTAAATTTATAAATAAAATTAAATAGGGCTAATGAACTAAAATAAATTAAACGAAATGAAATAATTAAAAAATAAGTAATTAAAGAAATATTGAAAGGATGAAATTGATTAAATAAGATTTCTGGTTTTCATACATCCAGACACATTTCTCTGGTGAAACACTCCGCTTATTCAAAGTTGAATTTCCCTGTTAATTTTCACACACTTATGCATGCAAGGAAGAACACTACTTCGTGATTACAATGTTATGAAATTAGTGTAATGAAGGATTTGCTGTCTGAGGGTAAATTGCACGTCATTGGTTTCCAAGCACTTTAAAGAGTTGTTGTGTACAATTCACTTACTCTGTAGTCTATTATGAATGTTAATTACGTCAGGTCCTTTCCCAATGTTACGAGAGATAGCAGCACGGTTAACAGAGACTCTGTAATCAGGTTGATGTGCACGGTACTTAATGAAGTGTCAGACTTGAAATTTGCGAATTTACAAATAAAAGACGTTATCGCTTGTGTTGAACGCTTCCATCAACAAGTTGATATTAATAACTCATACAATGCGCTATTATGATAGACCACCTTCCAGCTTAACTTCCGACTGCCAGCTCCAGCTGATAGAAGTCTAAGGTCATCGCATGTTGTTCTGAAAGAAATTCACTCATTTATAAAAGGTAGTACGAGTAATGTTAAAAAGCAGTATTTACTCACTATTATAGGAAATATGAAAAGTTTTCCCAAGCAGGAGACCAATTTTCGCATCTATGCGAATTCAAGTGGAATTTGTTGTGACTAAAATTTAGAACAGCAAATCATCTGTTATTCCCTCTTCAGTGGAGGGCACGAACTGGGACATCCTCACACTTAGGCCGCTCAGATGGGCCTACTATACTATCCGAAATGGAATGCTATGGATGCCCTAAGACCCCCCGCACTACAGATCCCTCTCCGCGCCACCTCTGAACTCCCGTACAGCCTAAATGAAGGGTTCAGAACCATAGTGGGCCAAGCGCCATATATTAAAGACGTAGAAAACAAGGGATAAAATTAAGTTATTACCATAATTCACGTAACTCCATTCCTCGAAATGTTGTCCTGGCTCCGTCTAGAAGATCGTAGGAAAATCCACTGTCTTTCCCTTCTCTTTCACATATTGCATTTCTCCACTCTTGTCTATCTTGTGTCTCGTTTTCAAAATTTATCCACCCATCATAACCTAGAAACACGATCACAACACTCCTCAATATTATCCATTCCCTCCCACCGAACACCCTCATATTCATCTTCTTTCACTGTGGCTGTTCCTCGACTTTGGAATTCCCTACCGAGTAATGTCAGGGACTGTCAGACATCAAATCAATTTAAGAATAGGCTAACGAGATATTTTTCTAACAATTATTGTCAACAATAATAGCTGTTTCAGGTTTCTCAATGTTTAATGGTTATATATATCACAGATAAATATCTAAATTATCTCATTATTATTATTATTATTATTATTATTATTATTATTATTACTATTATTATTACCCTACTAATATTATTAGTATTATTATCATTATTATTATAACTATTTCTTACCAGTGTTTATTATTGTCACACTAACATTAGTTATCCAATTTTCATTATTTACTTTCATGTTGTTTTATGATCTAGATATTAATGTAATAACTATGTAAGCAAATGTATTTAATTAGATTTAGAGTCTGGCTGGGCGGAAGAGAAGGCCTACTGGCCTTAGCTCTGCCAGATTAAATAAATAAATTATTATTAATTATTATTAAATTATTATTAATTCAATGGAAACGTAAAGCAAGTAATATAAAGTATGCAAATTAAAACTAAATGATATGTCAATCTTCATTAAACTATGGTATTCACTTGTCTTTAACCCTTACTTTATCCGTTTTTAATAAATGGCGCTTGGCCCACTATGGGTCTGACCCCTTCAAATGACGCCCTAAGGCCCCCTGCACTACAGATCCCCTCCGCGCTGCCTCTGAACTCCCATATAGCCTAAATGAAGGGTTCAGAACCATAGTGGGCAAAGCGCCATATATTAAAGACGTAGAAAACAAGGGTTAAAATGAAGTTATTACCATAATTCAATGGAAACATAAAGCAAGTAATATAAAGTATGCAAATTAAAATTAAATGATATATCATTCTTCATTAAACTATGGTATTCACTTATCTTTAACCCTTACTTTCTCCATTTTTAATAAATGGCGCTTGGCCCACTATGGGTCTGAACCCTTTAAATGATGCCCTAAGGCTCCCACGTAAGCTTACAGATCCCCAACTCCGCGCCGCCTCTGAACTCCCCTACAGCCTAAATGAAGAGTTCAAAACCATAACGAATGACCAAGGGCCATGTATTAAAGACGTAGAAGACAAAGTGTTAAAATTAAGTTATTACCATAATTCAATGGAAACATGCAGCAAATAATATAAAGTATGAAAATTAAAATTAAACGATATGTCAATCTTCATTAAACTATGGTATTCACTTATCTTTAACCCTTACTTTCTCCGTTTTTAATAAATGGCACTTGACTCACTGTGGCTCTGAACCCTTCAAATGATCCTTTGCTTTTCCGCGTAAGCTTCACTGTGGGTCCTCAACTCCGTAATGTGGTTTTCACATTTCAGAGAGTACTTAAGGGGTTATGTACAGCTTGCACAGTAAAATTTTGGAAATATTCAACATTTTTTATCCATTAATGTATCTTGAACAATAATGAAATTTGGCATATGTAGAACACTGTTCTTCTACTATATGAAAAAAAAAAAAATATATATATTTTTACGATTTAAAAAAATTATTTACCTTTTTTTTTTTTTTTTCTAAATTCGATTCACTGTGCAGTAATGAAGCGTTTCTTACATAACTCAAAAACTATCCAGCATGCTGTGTTGAAATTTTTGTGTGTATTTATGCATACCATATTTACAATATGATACAAAATCACTTATCTACCTTTCATAAATTGTCTGATAAAAAATAAATTAATTTAAAAGAAGGTCAAATATCAGTATTTTCTTCTAACCTGAAATAAAAAAAAAACATTATTTATTAAGGAATGTAGTTGAAAGAGCATGATATTAAAAACATGAGTTACAGCAATAAAATAAAAGAGAGAGAATATGAAAAAGTTTACAAGTTTATGAGTTATGAGGGAAACACTTCATCACTGCACAGTGAACTGCCATTATTTTGAATTATGGAAAAAAAAAAAAAATACAAATAATTTTTTAATCGTAAATTTTTTTTTCATATAGCAGAACGACAGTGTTTTACACATACGAATTTTCATTATCGTACAAGATACAGTAATGGAGGAAAAAAAATGTTGAATATTTCTTAAAATTTTACTGCTGTAAGCTGTACGTAATCCCTTAAAGGGGAAAAAATGAAAATTTACTGGTTTTTCACCATATTTCTCTGTCTTCTCTCCTTAAAAGAGAAGCAATAAAGTGTTTAAGAGTAGCATTGAATGGTGTGGATGTTCAGCAGTATAATTTTATTTGTTGGTAATGCGATTATGGGCTGTCGTTTGTACTCCATTTTACTGAAGACGCACTATTTGTCTGCTGTCAGGTACCGTAGAAGTGGGTAAAATCAGTCAGTGGGTGTATAATAGATCATTTGCGATTTTTATTGAAAATTATATTTTTCTCAGTTACTTGTTAAAATTTTGTTATGGTGACTTCATTGCCTGACATTGCAAATGTAAGCGAGAGGGACAACAAAAAGCCTGCGAATGCCAACAATGGGCACACTGTGTAATTACCGTTGAAATGAAAATTGTTATTCTCAACTTTTTCTGTTAAATGAAAACAAAGTCTTACAAACTCTAAATTATAGTCAGCAGTGAAAGGAGACAGGAAGTATACGTAAGTACTTTTCGTTGAGATTGTATCATGAAATAATAGTTTTGCAGTTCGTAAAGGTTAGTATGGAAACTTATTATTTTATGAAAACCTGTACCTTTGTAGGGTTAAGTAGATCATGCCATCGACCTACTCGAAACAGATAGGACCAGCAGGAAGAATAAATTGTTCAGCGAAATACCTCCAACTAACACTTATAAACAGAGAAGTGTCATAGTATAGCTTATATTGATGGGATAGTGGGGAAAGAGGAAGACGAAATTATAGTGAATTTCTTGCGTAAGAGAAGCACTGCCAAAGAAACATATTTTGTACACCCTCTGTACCTGACTATGGGAACAACGTAGTTCCTAAAGTGACATGAGGAGGGGAAGATTTCAAATAACATCTGATATAAACCTAAGCGATGTTGAATTGCATTTTAGATTATAATTGAAGTGTGGTATTTCAATGTAAATTTTGAATTCTTAAATCTTTGTTTGTTGGAATGTTTGTATTAAAATGTGTTTTTATACCATTTTATAAGTTGGCAATCATAGTCACGATTGTAAAGTGAGACCTATAGGCCTAATTTATCGAATACTATGATCACAGTAACAAAAGATACACTATATAATGCTATAGGCATTTATTGTAGATTATTATTGTTTTTACACCAATTATAATAAATAAAATATATCATAATTGTACCTATTTTTAAAAAGGGGGACAAAACCAACTGTGGTAACTTTCGAGGAATATCACTTTTTTTTGATCACTGCACAGTGAACTAGAATTATGGAAAAAAAAAAAAAAATACAAATGATTTTTTAATCGTCGTACAAAATTTTGTCCAATATTCTTTTGAGAAGATTAACTCCGTACGTAGATGAAATTAATGGGGATCATCAGTGCGGTTTTCTTAATAGATCGACTATTGATCAGATTTTTGTATTCGACAGATAATGGAGAAAAAAATGGGAAAATTACAGTACATCAGTTATTCATAGATTTCAAAAAGGCTTATGACTCGGTTAAGAGGAAGTATTATATGATATTCTTATTGAATTTGGTATTCCCAAGAAACTAGTTCGATTAATTAAAATGTGTCTCAGTGAAACATACAGCAGAGTCCGCATAGGTCAGTTTCTATCTGATGCTTTTCCAATTCACTTGGGGATAAAGTCAGGGAGATGCACTATCACCTTTACTTTTAACTTGCTCTAGAATATGTCATTAGGAAAGTTCAGGATAACAGGCAGGGTTTGGAATTGAACGGGTTACATCAGCTTCTTGTCTATGCGGATGACGTGAATATGTTAGGAGAAAATACACAAACGATTAGGGAAAACACGGAAATTTTACTTGAAGCAAGTAGAGCGATCGGTTTGAAGTAAATCCCGAAAAGACAAAGTATATGATTATGTATCGTGATCAGAATATTGAAATATAAAAATTGGAGATTTATCCTTCGAAGAGGTGGAAAATTCAAATATCTTGGAGCAACAGTAAAAATATAAATGACACTTCGGGAGGAAATTAAACTTAGAATAAATATGGGAAATGCTGTTATTATTCGGGTTGAGAAGCTCTTATCATCCAGTCTGCTGTCCAAAAATCTAAAAGTTAGAATTTATAAAAAGTTATATTACCGGTTGTTCTGTATGGTTGTGAAACTTGGACTCTCACTCTGAGAGAGGAACATAGGTTCAGGGTGTTTGAGAATAAGGTGCTAAGGAAAATATTTGGGGCTAAGACGATGAAGTTACAGGAGAATGGAGAAAGTTACACAACACAGAACTGCACGCATTGTATTCTTCACCTGAGGATAATTAGGAACATTAAATTATTTGAGATGGGCAGGGCATGTAAACGTTGGGCGAATCCAGAAATGCATTTGTTAGTTGGGAGACCGGAGGGAAAAAGACCTTTAGGGAGGCCGAGACGTAGATGGGAGGATAATATTAAAATGGATTTGAGGGAGGTGGGATATGATGATAGAGACTGGATTAATCTTGCACAGGATAGGTAACGCTGGCGGGCTTTATGTAGGGCGGCAATGAACCTTGTTTTACTTAAAAGCCATTTGTAATAAATAAAATAATACACTTAATTTGTTTTTTAAAAGACATAAACAGTGATCGACTTTACTCCGCAATAATTTAAAATCGATCTTAAACTAAAAATTCAATGGCGATCGACTTTACCCTATTTTAGCAGGTAACTTCGATCACAAGTCAAATAAAAAAAATCAGTTTTTTATAGATTGTAATTCAATTCTTGTAACATGGCGTCATAAGTGAAGGGTATGACAACAAAATGCTATATTCTGAGGAACTTCGGTCCATTACATAACCTCAATATCATTAAAAAATTGCAAAATTTTGATTGACTTTACCCTCTGAAATCCCTGATATGGACTTCAACCAATGTCTGCAAGCCCACAGACTCGTCGAAAGGAGGGCGCAGCCAATTGTAATTGGAGCAATGTGTGCAAACTGACGCTTGCTGTTCTTATGAACCAACTTCCATATCTTGTCATCCCACTCCTCTTGCTTTACAGCGCAGTGAATCTCGTATGAGTCCAAATCTGTTTTATAATCATCTTCCCGAGATAGAGCGCACATAAAGTTGGAATGATTCCATGCGCTCTGCCCCTGAATACGGACCGACCCGCGGATCATTAATCATTTTCTTCTGTTAAAGCTCTCTGCAGAATTGAAAAGAACTGTCACTCGTGTGTGCCGAAATATGAAACATTCATTACGCATTGCTGTAGCCTGGTTTCCACTCTGTGTCCAAGTTGGAATGGTTCATCAAAACCGTGGCATAATGATGCAGTTCAATACTGATCTCATGGAGGGCTATCATTTTTAACTATGTCTCTCTTTTGTTGTTGTTGTTGTTGTTATTATTATTATTATTATTATTATTATTATTATTA
Source organism: Periplaneta americana (assembly GCA_025594305.2). Classification (NCBI taxonomy): domain Eukaryota; kingdom Metazoa; phylum Arthropoda; class Insecta; order Blattodea; family Blattidae; genus Periplaneta; species Periplaneta americana. The sequence goes on from JAJSOF020000005.1 coordinate 175,129,203, forward strand.
TTATTGCTATATGAAATGATTTTTCTCTTTTTTTCTGAAATAAAAGATGGTACATAGCTTTATGATACAGATTTATATAAAGTATCACAAATTATTCAGCATTTAGGAAACGTCGGACAACGTGACATGTGTCTAAAATTACTGATTTTTGAAGTAGTGGTGAAATATTTTCCATATGTAAAGAGTGTAGCTGCTGAACTAATGTTTTTGACATTCATTCATTCATTCTTTCTTTCTGTCTTTCTTTCTTCCTTTCTTTCTTTCTTTCTTCTTTTTGTTCGTTCTTTCCTTCATTCATTCTTTCTTCTTTCTTTCTTACATTCTTTCTTTTCTGAATTCATTCTTTTTTCTTTCTTTCCTTAATTCATTCTTTTTTCTTTCTTTCTTGTTATTTCATTCTTTCTCTCTTTCCTTCTTTTATTCTTTCTTTGTGTTTTTCCTTCATTCTTTCTTTAATTCTTTCTTTTCTTAATTAATTCTTTCATTCATTCTTTTCTTCATTCTTTCTTTCTTTCTTTCTTTCCTTCATTCTCTCTTTCTTTTTTTCGTTCGTTCTTTCCTTTATTATTTCTTTTTTCTTTCTTGCATTCATTCTTTCTTTCCTTCATTCATTCTTTTTTCTTTCTTTCTTTTTATTTCATTCATTCTTTCTTTCTTTCCTTCTTTTTTCTTTCTTTTTGTCTTTCCTTCATTCTTTCTTTAATTCTTTCTTTTCTTCATTAATTCTTTCTTTCATTCATTATTTTCTTCATTCATTCCTTCTTTCTTTCTTTCTTTCATTCTTTTCTTCATTCACGGTTTCTTTCTTTTCTTCTTTCCTTTATTTATTCTTTCTTTCCTTTTTCCCTTCATTAATTATTTCTTTCATCCTTTCCTTCATTCTTTTTTCTTTCCTTCATTCTTTCTTTATTTTTCCTTTCTTTCTTTCTTTCTTTCCTTAATTAATTAATTCATTAATTTTTTCTTTCTTTTTTTCATTCTTTTTCTTTCATTTATTCTTTCTTTCTTTTATCGTTCTTTATTTCTTTCTTTCTCTCTTCCTTTCATTTATTCTTTCTTTCTTTTTTCTTTCCTTAATTCATTCATTTTTTCCTTTTTTCTTTTTTTCATTCACACATACATTCTTTCTTTCTCTCTTCCTTTTATTTATTCTTTCTTTCTTTTTTCTTTCCTTAATTCATTCATTTTTTCTTTTTTTCTTTTTTTCATTCACACATACATTCATTCTTTCTTTCTTTTATTCCTTCTTTCTTTAATTCATTCTTTGTGTCTTTTCTTCCTTTCTTATTTATTTATTTATTTCTTTTTTCGTCCGTCCGTCCATCCATCCATCCATCCATCCATCTATTTCATTCATGTATTAATTACCGCTACATAATTTATAAAGAATACCTGTAGACCTACACCTACTATTTCCTTACAGTTAAGAAAATATTTCTGCTTGGAACAAAAGATGAAGAAATAGAAAAATAAATAGGAAAATGACAAGATGTAGAAAGAACAAATATTAAACATGGAGAGAAATAACAAGAAATGGAATGAAGGAAAGAATTATGAGGAAGATAAGATGGAGAAGGAGAAGTGTAGAGAAGGGGCACGCATTGCCTGTCATTGATATTGAAGTGCTTGGAGAATCACAGCACTCAGATTTCTTTAAGATTTGCGTGTTTTCAGAAGTTCAGTTATTTTTATTACCCCAAAGATACAGTAACGATATGTTGAATGCATTTTTTTTTTCTCTCCCAGCCTTTCACGTTGATAGATATGGCAGTTATGTTCTTGAGTTTGCGTGTTTGTACGGGTGACTGAATTGATGCTTTTTTCTCTCCTTTTTAGCTCCGTAGCACACACTGAATGTTATAGACATGGCGATATGGCCTGGATCGATCACAAATTTTACAAGATCCAAGAATTATTTCCATCTCTTTCCACCCCGATCTTCTACCCTTTAGTCTTCAGTCTACTTGGCTTGTTGCCGAACAAGTGGGAATGAGCGAGAGAGAGAGAGAGAGAGACGCTATGTAGTACGTGAAAGTACTTTCGTTACGGGATGAATTCTTCCTCAAGCCCCTGCCTATCTCTTATGCTTCGACTCTGAGGTCGCAAGGAGATATAACGCTCTTCATCATTCTTCACGGCGAAGCAGAATGAAGGTCAAGTAGCCATTATTGCGACATGAAGGCGCTTTCCATCCGTTCAGAAGTCATTCCCAGTACGAGTTCTACTCCACGCCATTAACCATCAACACCAAGTCTACTCATCCTGGATAATACCGTCTCTAAAGAGAGGGAAATGAAATATCGCCGTCGGAGAGAGAAGATCTCAGTTCTATAGAAATGATATTTTAACACCGACGTCGTCATAATCATCATCATCATCATCATGTCTAGAACTTTTACGTAATAAAATGCTAAAGGGATTTCCTATATACGTCATGAAGACAGTTGAAGGCATGGAGATAGAGGTCCATGCTTTCTTGACCTTCACACTACAATGAGGTGGTGTGATGGATACCACGCTCCGAGCGCTTTTATCCCCGGAAAAGAGCCGATACTTAATTTGATAGGAGGCTTAATGAACCCTGGAGGCCGTTCTGGAAATTTTGTCAACAATAAAATCCTGCCAAAACTCGAGATCGAACCAAGGACCTTCCAGTCAGTAGTTAGTTGCTCTGCGAATTGAGCTACCCGGCCCCAGTTTTAGAATATCCGTGTGAAAATATGATCTTACTTGCGTAATAAAAGTTGGTGAAATAAATGTACGTAGCTATAGTCCCGACGCTGTTATTTCCGGCGTGACTCCGCCCCTTTGCTTACGTCTTAGAAAGTAAAGGCTCTATGAAGTCTAGGTAGGTAGTATCGTTCGCCATTTTTGTTCTCACATTGCCGAGCTACCATACGAGGAATCTATTTGCCACACCGTTAAACATTATCATGTCGTAGCTTCTATGATAATAAATAAAACGCAATGTAATTCAGCAAATAATTGAGCGGCAAATAACGTCTTCGTGAGTTTTCTGCGAACGCCAAAAGAGAGCTAAAATGGCGGGCGATTATATTAAGTATTTATCGAGCCTTAAGAAATGAATCAGCGAATCATAAGACGTACACGTTTAAATGTATGCGACCTGCAACGCGATTGGCTGCCGGAAATTAGAGCGACGGGACTTTAATACTTGCTGTGAAGATCTTTCATAAAGTAAAAGATATTTAGCCTACAGTCCCTACGGTGGCTGCGTGGTTTGCCATACCGTTAACCCTTGTACCCTGTTTGGGGTCTTTTCTGACCCCATTGGTAATATAAAGTTAATTAGCAGGCATAATTTTTATTCTAGAACTTTCAACTTACAGATATGCCCTTCTGACCCTTTTTATAATCCATAAATAAATAAACGCATTTTAAATAGAAATATGTGCGTACTAATCACAGAACTTCTGATATGGGGTCAAAAAATATTCCTTTAAGAATTTATGAAAATTCCATGTCAGCTTCTTTCGTATTACGGATTTAGCTCTTAACTTTTGTGTAAATCATACCTGACATAATACAATATTTTAAATTCAATTTCATTTTATTGTGTTTTATTCTGCTTTAATAATATCGGCATATAATGAGTTGACAGCTGATTGTATACACAAAGAGTTAGCATTTGTTTAGGGGAAATTTAAATATTCACAAAATAGAAATTAATTCAAGTGAAACCAATTATTGGACTTGTTCATATATGTACCAGTAAATACTCTATATTTGACAGTGGTCTACAGTGATTGAAATTCGTTGTTCACTATTAGGAATGAAATGGTATTTGATACCACAAAACTGATTATTTAAATAGCGGATTAATTGAAAAACTGGCTTGCGCAAATATTAAACGTTTTCAGAGAACTTCCTCTAAATTCAAAATAAGAATCAACTATACCGTATGTTCTTTATTTCGTTTTAATTTTGTAATTATGTTCATGCCATTTAATCCCGAAAGCTTAATCAGCATAATAATATAATGATCATTATTATCTATCCTCTTAGAAAAGTATGCCGGATTAATGTCATGATGATTTTAAGTCACCATTCGATGTTCTCAAATGTCAGGACTCCTTGGTATTGTGGTTAGTATGATATACGGTTGCTTTTAAGATAGCAAAACACAAGACAAGTGATAAAGACCAATTCTCGAAAGAACGGGGTTAAATTTTCACTGCTTTTTCGGAACTTGAATCCACAGTTGTGGCTATAAAAATTATCGTTTTGTCGATGTAAGTAAGGTTGAAAGCATATGTTAGATTCGGAACAACTCCAATAATAACGATATTTTTTCCTTTACATCGTAATTTTTCAACTGAAGACGGTATTAGATTTAACCTTCCAACTGTTGTGAAACTTCTTTTGTTATATTTTCACCACCAGTGAAAAAGTCTGTTACCGATTAAGGCGCAAAGAGATAGATAAAAACATAAGTTCATAGTTTATGTTGATCATAAAAAAATAAAAGTTTCTCTTCTCTTCATCATATTTCCCACTTTCTACTACAAGCCAACACAAAGAGAGAGAGAGAGAAAATAAATCGTCCGGCCTTAATTAAGGATGACCACGAGGATCTGGAAATTAACAGCAAATAAAAATATAATCAATTAAATATGAGTATTATAAAAATAAAATGTAATAATTAAGCACCACTGATTATCAATTATAAAATTAAAATCTTAGAAGTTGACTTTAAAATTATACTTATAAATAAAAGATTTTATTTAAAATTAGCATATCCTTAATTAAAGCCTTCTGAGTGGTATAAATGAAATTGTAGGCCTATAATATGCAGGGAATCTTTAAGAATTTGTGAGATGATTTTTTGAATTTCAAAAGATATTGATAATTGTTTTAAAATGTGATAAGTAAATTTTGGTAAAGAACTCCGAGCACCAAAAAAATAAACCTGCCACTGACCAATTGAAGAGAGGGATGTTATACTTGGCACTTAGGTAGGGAATACAAGGTTTATAAATGGCACGCAATTCATGATTAAGGGGAGTGGGTAGTGATGCCTATGCGATTGAAACAGTCCGATACAAAAGTTTAGTTCAATATTTCTAGGATTTTAGTGCTCAGAGTGGAATAAAAATTTCCATGCTTATACAACGAATCATCCTGAATTCAGTGGTATAAAAGACAACTAAATAGTTCCGTTTTCGAGTGCAAAATAAAGGCCCTAACCGATAACCTCTTTTTGCACTTTGCTAAGTGTACCTCATTCTTCAGGTGCACATTACTTGCTACAATCTTGACTAATATACTTTGTATTTTGTTAAGTTATCAAGTAATGTATATTGTAAATTCCAAAGCAAAATTTAGTTCAATACTTCACCCCTAGTGAAACAGAAAAAAATATTGAACTTTGTTTAACAATTTTTGCAATTTTTTTCAATGCGTATATATTTTTTTCTCGCGTTATGTCTGTCACATTCTTAAACCCGTAGGTCTACTGTGTAGAACACAGCCTGCAGAAAACACTGTAAAAATTTCATGTAAATTGATTCAGTAGTTTCAGAGAAAAATGCACTTGTTTGAAAAATGTCAACTTATGGAAAATTGCATTTAAAAAGGAAAGAAGTATGAATTAGATGCACCGCCAAATTTAAAGAGATCATTTAAAGGGCATATCTGAAGATATACCCCCCACAAACTTATAATATTTTAAAGAGGAAGTTTTGTACCCTTTTTTTTAACACAAAATAAATAAATCGAATTTTTCACCTCTAATCACTACCTGGTTCCCTTAACCTGATGACCTTGGTTTAGATCTCTCTCCATGCGTATAGTTGGATCTATGATAATAGTCTTTTGTTGTTGCAAGACAGCCTAAATGTTGATTACTTGCAGAGATGATGATGATGATGATAATAATAATAATAATAATAATAATAATAATAATAATACTTACTTACAAATGGCTTTTAAGGAACCCGAAGGTTCATTGCCGCCCTCACATAAGCCCGCCAGCGGTCCCTATCCTGTGCAAGATTAATCCAGTCTCTATCATCATACCCCACCTCCCTCAAATCCATTTTAATATTATCTTCCCATCTACGTCTCGGCCTCCCTAAAGGTCTTTTTCCTCCGGTCTCCCAACTAACACTCTATATGCATTTCTGGATTCGCCCATACGTGCTACATGCCCTGCCCATCTCAAACGTCTCGATTTTATGTTCCTAATTATGTCAGGTGAAGAATACAATGCGTGCAGTTCTGTGTTGTGTAACTTTCTCCATTCTCCTGTAACTTCATCCCGCTTAGCCCCAAATATTTTCCTTAGCACCTTATTCTCAAACAATGATAATAATAATAACAATAATAATTTATTATTACATAATTCGTTATTATTATCATTATTATTATTATTATTATCATCATCATCATCATCATTATTATTATTATTATTATTATTATTATTATTATTACATAGATTAAGTTTTATGACACTTTTTCGGTCTTATGGTGTCCAGGATGCGAAAATTGGATCCTGAACAGAGCCTAGAAGAAAAATTACTTAACGTTTGCTAAAATGATGTTCTTTCAACACTGATAGGCTGTACAGGTTTATACTAACAAGAAAATACATGGAACAGATATGAATAACGTATATTCGAGTTAATGAGGAAAAATTATTACTGGCACCTATAAGGTCGGCCAATAAAGTACATCTATACTAATGTGTAAACCGTGAGATTTTATTATCTCAATCTGACGCTCTGAATCACCGCTAGGCGGACTGCTACCCTTTAATTAATGTCGAATCATTATAAGTATACAGCATGGTTGACTCGTTACCGCTGGTAAAAAGTACCAGAATTGTAACACTTAAACTATTCTTTCAAAAGTTTCCCTAGAAATTAGAAATTTTGTGATGTACTTGAATCATAATATATGTAGAATCTAAGTCAGTGTCTCCTATCGGGAATACACGATAACTAACGATGTATTTGTAGGCAATTGGTGTACTCGATCTAAACGTGTGTTCTACAAGACTAGGAATGTTATCGATTGCAAACTATGTAGAATTTAATGTTTGGTTCCGTTAAGAAATTAAATTCAGGGCGATTTCTCAGGGCATGCTATGCTTGCTGCGCAAGCCCAATATTTTCGTAGAATGTATATTTCTCAAAATGGGATTACGTACATTAAACTTTATTTTGATTTTTGTAACATTGTATAGGCGCAATACCATCCGCAGGTTGCATACCGCAAGTATCGCAACGCTTGCTCGTTTTCGGAGCTACAGGAATGACGTAGAAATGGCGAGAATATGATGCGCGCGCAAGTGCCTTCCTCCTTGGTCCGTCCTAGTAGCACATGCTTCTGTTATGTGTTGTTTGAAGCTCTGCTCCGAGCTACACACTGTATTGGCAGCGGGAATGTGCTGCGATTTGCGAGTGCAATGTAATTGTATGAGCGGAATGCATGTATTATTAATTCTTAAACATTAATTTGAAGTATTGCAATAAGTTCGGAATTGTGTGTTATTGAAACCTTATTATTAAATCCATTTTCCTTAAGGACTATTCAAGGGAAGACAGACATAGAGAATATGTGCGCTCGTTCACTGCAGCTCAATACAACAATATGCAGGGTTGGCAGGGTCGAAAAAACTAAACTGTTTTGTTGGCCATGTTTGTTATATCATATCGAACTTCTACATCTGATAAGCGAATATGATCCATGACTCATAATGATTTCATAATTATAAAATAAATTATTTAGGCTATGTGGGTCTGATTATTTTTATTAATTATGAACTATTATATCCTTCCATCTTCCCCATGAATAAAAGAGGAAGCATAACATTTGTGACTAGCATTCGCCCTGATTAAATTCTAATTCCTCCTCTCTCATTATACTATACTCCTAATACCAGGAGACAATTTCTATAGGAACTCCCAAGCACACAATTTTCGGAATTACAGAGACATCTATCAGAGCAATAGCAAAATAAAAAACGGTAATATAAGGTGAACCAGGAATGAAAAACTTGAACCCTCAAAGTATTATTTTTTGTTAAGTTGTTTATATTTATTCTTCCAATTCTTCTTTTATACAAATACATTATGTACATAATAATACACGCCTTCTTGTCAGTAGCAATATTTTTGACTTAATGTGCTTTGATTGTAAGCCGATGCGTACTTACAAATCTGTATGAATATATAATACATGAGTTACTAGAAATGGAATTGAGATTGTTATTGTATCACATCCAGACTCTATTAAAGTTGCAGTTTGCCATTTGATTTATTCGTTAACACTGTATCAAAGGACTGATTTACTGTGGTCAGATTTAGGCGACTTTTCCAATGTTTCAATTTTTGCATGTGGATGTGAACACATGCCAATGATATTAATTTTTAAAGTAGTCGGAATAACTGGATAAGATCATTTATATGGGATTAATATATGTATAAAGTATTGCGTTATCATACATTAGGTAAAAGAATGATTAATGTCATATAGCGAATCGTAAGTTACGTGTATGATAATATAACCTAATAGACGCATTGAAGAAAGAGGAATGCTTCGTTCTCTTTTCCGACAGGCTAAATACACTACCTCCTGGTTACTACTCACTACCGTGAGAGTGGAGGCTTTCACAATATACCCGTTAATTTCACTAATTACTACAAAGGAAAACCCCCTTCACCAGCCGCTAATAGCTTGTCAGATATTTCTACGTATATAGGTAAAGGAACGAAGATCACTAGTGGGTCCTAGAGAATAAATAATTATAGAAATAGTCTAAACATAGGGATTAAAGACTGAAGATAGATTTCAAAAATGGAAGGATAATCTCGTTAGATGAAACGCCAATGTATATCAGCATTTAAAGTAAGAGGGATAGAGTAATTTATTTTAAAATGTGTTTAATAGGTATATAGGACGATTGCTGCTATCTACCGTTCTGACAGGTAATTTAGAAAACGGAAGGACTATGCACTCAGTGAAGAGGTATTTGGAGACATTAATTGGTGTGCTTGACCTAAACTTTTCTTCTACATGCCTAGAAATGGTATCGATTGCAAGGAACCTAAACTGAGAAAAGATGTACCTATTTGAAATAGTTCGTGAGCTTTTGATTACAAAATATACAGAGTGGGTAAAAAGCATTCCACATTTCCGATATGACACTGTAGAACCCAATAAGAAACAAGAAAGAGTTCGCATTAAATTTATACTGTGGTACAATACCAGTTTCAAAGCCCTTGTTCCACACAAAATTTAATTTTAGGACCCTTGTTCATTAGATTTTTTCTTGTTTGCATGAGTAATACTATTTCTATGGATATTAATTCTCTTTAGGAAATCACATTGAGCATCATGTAATATTTTGGTAGATATTAATTGAGGGAGTATGTATGTATGTATGTATGTATGTATTTTTAGTAGGTTATTTTACGACGCTTTATCAACAGCTTAGTTTATTTAGCGTCTGAATGAGATGAAGGTGATAATGCCGGTGAAATGAGTCCGGGGTCCAGCACCGAAAAATATCCAGCATTTGCTCGTATTGGGTTGAGGAAAACCCTGGAAAAAACCTCAACCAGATAACTAGCCCCGACCGGGAATCGAACCCGGGCCACCTGGTTTCGCGGCCAGACGCGCTAACCGTTACTCCACAGGTGTGGACTGTATGTATGTATGTATGTATGTATGTGCGCGTGTGCTTTTCAACTGTGCTACAAACTTTCAGTTTGGCTTCGACATTTTTGTTTGTATTTAATAATGTTTTGTCTTGCTTCAGCTACATTCTTAAAATAAAGGAAGTTACCAAGCATAGAAACATATGCCAGGTAATATCAACGTGCAATTGATGGATTGAAGCGATATCATGAACTTTATCACCACGACTACCACAAGAATTAGTCCAATGGCCTCTTAAGACATCCTACAACTTTCTTGTTATTGTGGCTGTATATGTATTTTCACGAACTTGGTCAATTCTAAATAAACTTTTGATGTAGTTCAGTTGTCACATTTCTTCTATTTTTATATAGTTTCATCAACACACACTCTATAAATTCATTTCAATATCTTCTCTAATTTAGCCCTCAATTTTATTTATATTCTGTCAAATATGTGTATAAATATATTAATTTTGTTTTAATATATTTATTTATTGTTTGTCGTATGCAATAATATCACATCATGTGTATAAATATATTAATTTTGTTTTAATATATTTATTTATTGTTTAATCATATGCAATATCATCATGTGTGTATAAATATATTAATTTTGTTTTAATATATTTATTTATTGTTTGTCATATGCAATATCACATCATGTGTATAAATATATTAATTTTGTTTTAATATATTTATCTATTGTTTGTCATATGCAATATCACATCATGTGTATAAATATATTAATTTTGTTTTAATATATTTATCTATTGTTTGTCATATGCAATATCACATCATGTGTATAAATATATTAATTTTGTTTTAATATATTTATCTATTGTTTGTCATATGCAATATCACATCATGTGTATAAATATATTAATTTTGTTTTAATATATTTATCTATTGTTTGTCATATGCAATATCACATCATGTGTATAAATATATTAATTTTGTTTTAATATATTTATCTATTGTTTGTCATATGCAATATCACATCATGTGTATAAATATATTAATTTTGTTTTAATATATTTATTTATTGTTTTCATATGCAATATCACATCATGTGTATAAATATATTAATTTTGTTTTAATATATTTATTTATTGTTTGTCATATGCAATATCACATCATGTGTATAAATATATTAATTTTGTTTTAATATATTTATTTATTGTTTTAATATATCACATCATGTGTATAAATATATTAATTTTGTTTTAATATATTTATTTATTGTTTGTCGTATGCAATATCACATCATGTGTATAAATATATTAATTTTGTTTTAATATATTTATTTGTTGTTTGTCATATGCAATATCACATCATGTGTATAAATATATTAATTTTGTTTTAATATATTTATTTATTGTTTGTCATATGCAATATCATCATGTGTATAAATATATTAATTTTGTTTTAATATATTTATTATTGTTTGTCATATGTCATATCATGTATAAATATATTAATTTTGTTTTAATATATTTATGTATTGTTTGTCATATGCAATATCACATCATGTGTATAAATATATTAATTTTGTTTTAATATATTTATGTATTGTTTGTCATATGCAATATCACATCATTGTAAAATATATTAATTTTGTTTTAATATATTTATTATTGTTTGTCATATGCAATATCACATCATGTGTATAAATATATTAATTTTGTTTTAATATATTTATTTATTGTTTGTCATATGCAATATCACATCATGTGTATAAATATATTAATTTTGTTTTAATATATTTATTTATTGTTTGTCATATGCAATATCATGTGTATCATGTGTATAAATATATTTATTTTGTTTTAATATATTTATTTATTGTTTTAATATATTTATTTATTGTTTGTCATATCACATCATGTGTATAAATATATTAATTTTGTTTTAATATATTTATTTATTGTTTGTCATATGCAATGTCACATCATGTGTATAAATATATTAATTTTGTTTTAATATATTTATTCATTGTTTGTCATATGCAATATCACATCATGTGTATAAATATATTAATTTTGTTTTAATATATTTATTTATTGTTTGTCATATGCAATATCACATCATGTGTAGAAAATGTAACCGGGAAATTAGCCTCAGTGGTTTCATCTTAAAGCTAAGGAATCGAAAGTTTGTATCTTTCCAAGAAGTCGTAAACTAAACCATAGTGGTGTCCAATTATGGATATCTCGCTTGAAGTATAATTCTATCTGAAGTGCCAGTCACTGGCGCCGCTACCCTAACAGTGTGAGTTTCACTTGAATGTGCTTCTTTCTATGCTTGTGATTACGATCTTCTTCCCCCTCGTGATAGAGGGGAGGCACTGTGTAGGTAGTTGGAGCTACTCTAGAGTTAAGAGCCATGTAAAATAGCCTGCAATACACGTGCCCCCTGAGGGTCTTAGGAACTCTCAACCCCAGCGTGCCCGAATACAGAAAGAGGGTCTAGTGCTCACAGTTAGGTTCCTAATAAATCTTCTTTCAAAATGTAGCTGTTTCCTTGCAAACTTACTTCACATGATGCAATGCTGAGAAGTCCCGCAGGGTATCATGCTACAAGACTCTTATTTTAAGACGAAGTCAGAAGTACTCGAGAAGAGAAGATTTTATTGGAATTTGTTGGACCTTTCTGCAGGGAGACATGCATTCATAACCTCTGATATTTAGCCACTTTTATACATTTTGTTATAAACGTAGTTATTTGTGTTAGTTATGGAATGTTGCTGATTTGGCACAGCACTGGATTGCAATGTCTGTGGACCCGGGTTCGAATCACTGGGATGGCGGAGTAGAGTTTGTAGTGGACAAAGCCAAGGTTCGTGAGGTTATTTCTCGAGGTTTTTCGTCCCTCTCAACCATTCCATCGCCATTCTTAATTTCAGTAGTACTGTATTTATCCAAAATGGTACTGCATTATTTATTATCAGGCTTCGAGACTTTGGACCCGATACAATAAGTTTACTGTGCATGTAGGGAGACTGGGGCAAAGTGGTCACCTTAAGAGAAAATAAGCTACAGAACGTAAATTGGCTTTGTTTTCCTCTCACAATCTTAGCTACTAAAAAGACGTTTCCTTCCCTTTTAATGCAATCATTACGAAATGTTTACTAATTCAATTTTTTATGCAATCAAGAATTTTTTGTTTGTCTGCACATTGACCACTTTACCCCAGGCCCTGGGTAATGTGGTCCCCAAAAATAAAGATACTTCTAAATGAATGATTACAGTTATATTATGATTTTTTTCGACAAAAATCTATATTAAGCGTTTTTATCGAATAGTGCACCATTAATTCACATTCCAAAACGACAAAAACAAAATATAGTAGTGAAAGTAGAACATAGCACAATGGAAAAGGAACGCTGTCAACATTCATACACAAAACCTGTGTTAGTTTAAAAAAATAACATAGCATTGAAAGTAGAATTATGATAATAAAGAAGTTATTGTAAACATTTATAAACACAAGCTAGTCTTTATGCGAGATAATTTTTTTCATTTTTAAGTTTATTTACACAGAAATCACATTTGAAATCGTCGCTGCCATCATCTTCAAACACAGCACATACCTCGTGAGCCCATTCTCAGCATGATGAACAACGTATCCATCCTTCACCTCCGGTTAACCTGAGATAGCCTATGTGTTCTTACAGAAAATGCACTCCGCATGATCATTATCACTTCCTTCCTCGCTCCTTATTTCTTCACGAAGAGCGACCTTCGTCGTTTTCTGTTGCTGTTTCTTAGTTTCTGTGTGATTTTTTTCATAATATTTCTCCGCACTCCCTTTATTATGGACTGTTTGTTGTTCGTAGTTTTATCTTTGGCTTCTTTGTCCTCTCTCTCTTGAGCCAATTGATTTTTATACGGACTACTGGTCAGGATTTCAGCTGAACCTGTTTTTCTCTTTTGGGAACGGGCAATAGTGGATTTGGGTGGAGAACTGATATCTTCCAGATTTACTGTGAAGAATGAACTAGGCTGGAGAGAAATTGCTGCAGGAAGAATGATAATGGAACCATGATTAGGCGTATCTGAGGATGGGGATGGAACTGGGTCAACAGGCAAGGTTTCTGAATCGTTAGAAGATTCTACGTGATTGAGAGGCCTGTCAGTAGGCAACGATGGAGCGAAATCCGTATCATCAAAAACATCTTGATCAAGAGGATATAATCCACATTTTTGAACCCATTTATTGCATTTGTAGGTGTTGCTGCTCATAGATAAGCCTCTCCAAAAGTTTACTGACCTGAAACTGTGTCTTGGTTCGAGTTCATTACTCTTCTCTTAAGAGTCATTCTTGAATTCGAATAATTTGCTGGCTTTTTTTTGCAGCTCATTTCACCCTTCCTAACACACCTGATAGCCTCACGCATTTTTGTTGGACTCCAGCTCTATTGGGAAGTTTTGCGGGGTCGATTTCTAGACTTTTATCTGTATTCTGCAACAACAAAGAAATAGTCACGAATTTAACAATTTCTGGGGCAAAATGGTCCCTAGAAAAAATGGGGACCACGTTACCCCGACCGCTCTATTTTAAACAAAGTCATGGCTACGGACGGATACCATCTTGTATAGTTTCGACGAACATTGAAATATGTTGTATATAACTGGTTATTTCTCGGGTCTTACTTGAGCAATAACTTTATATAGTAACTCTCCTAATGACAGAACGTACAGTGCTATGAAACAGGAAGCTTTTATCAGATCTTCAAAAATGGGATTTTCTCTGCATCTTATCATTTAACACGTCCAAACACTTCAGCAGACACGTACGTAATGGCTGGATAGAGAAGGAAGTTGGAACTCTAAACGGAGATGGCAGTACCAACTGGAGAGATAAGTTTTTACCCCGGGGACCACTATAGACAGGTCTCCCTACTATAGGTTGTTGATTCGCTGCAGGTAGTGAAAGGTAGAGATGTGTTGAGGTAACAACGTTGCTATTTAGAATAGAGTACAGTAGTAATGGGGAAACACACACATATGTACATTCTGAAAGTAAATACACATTACACAATGACAATGTCAAAAGAATGTGAAAAGCATTTATTCTCCTGTCTTTTATAAACATTTGTGTTTAATTATACACAGTGTTAATGGTGGAAATAAACATGTAGCAATTTTAATTTCTTCATTTATCCTATTGGTCGTCTTTAGGAAGTGCAGTTACAGTACCGAATTGCAATGTACTACAAGATACATTTTCAGTGTCTCAAACGTAAATATTTTTCGGTTATCTGCCAAACACAGTTTGTACTGTGAAAAGCTGCTCTCTACGTCGCATGACGTGATAGCAAAAAAAAAAAAAAAAAAAAAAAAAACATCTTTGCAGTCTCTAAGAGATAGTCTTTTATTCTCGGGTGACTCTATGTCCACTAATTTGCTGTTTATATTACACAGTGATCTATATCCGTTATTTTTACATAAAATTGATTTCCACTTCTGTTTTACACGTTCAGTAACCGGTGTACTTGGTGTCTCATTAAATCTCTGTGTCATTTCCTCAACTAATTTGAGGGCTTCCGGCATCTTTTGCTCTGACTTTTCTAACCGTGTAATAGTTTCAGACACAGTTTGAAAATAGGTTTGTATGAAAACCAAATTATTCGTCAGAACCTTCAAATCCAGAGCGTTTTCCTTGCTTTACGTATTTGTTGTCATTCATTCTACACTACCCCCACCCACTGTACGCTTTACCACTATACTCAGTACGCCGTTATGTGGATTTTCCACTGAACTGCTCTATCGGGTCCGAAGTCTCGAAGCCTCTTTATTATGACTTGAGTACGAACGATATTAATCTCAAAAGGCGTAATATGCTTTCGGAGAGGTGAGATAGAAGGACACTGTATCTTAGGGCCCGTATGCACAGTCCGGTCTTGTGATTGTATTGAGACAATGACACAGGATTCGTATGCACAGTCGAGTTTTTAAGATGCCCTTGAGATTTTCTCAGAATTTCGTTGACACTGGGCCAAGACTGTCAATGACCGATCTTGGGACGACCTCAGTGCGCTGTGAGAAAAAATGGCGGCTATATTACAAATGACGATTTCAACGAGTTTCTTGATTTTATAGGAAATTAATATGCCTTGAACATGAACCATGCTTGCCAAGAAAATATTTGACAGACAATGAAAATTCATTAAATTTTTACTGTGATGAGCAGTTTTACAAACATTACAGATTCACAAATGGACACCGTCGTAGTAAATAGCATTTATGTTGTGTATGCAGATGACGTGAATATATTAGGAGAAAAACCTCAAACTATTAAGGAAAACACGGAAATCTTACTTGAAGCATGTAAAAGATAGGTTTGGAAGAAAATCCCGAAAAGTTGATGTATATGATTATGTCTCGTGAACAGAACATAGTACTAAATGGAAATACAAAAAATAGGAAATTTATCCTTTAGAGAAGTAGAAAAATTAAAATATCTTGGAGCAACAGTAACAAATAGAGGGTGTTTCAAAAATACGGGGCATAATTTCAGGTATGTATTTCCCACATGTAGACAATCAAAATAGTTCATTACAACATGTGTCCGGAAATGCTTCATTTCCGAGTTATGGCCTTCACAACATTGAAATTCACCGGAACGTTTTTCTTTCCGCAGGTCGTTGTCATTACAGAAGATGTTCAAAATGTCCACCTCCTGCTTGAATACAGACCTCACATCGATGCCTCATTGACACACTGCTGCAAGAACCACTGACAGAACCTAACTCGAGCAGGATAATCTGGCTGGTGACAGGGCCTGTACACGTTGCAAATGATAAGGATACAATTGATACTCTTTCAACAGTCTCCAGACAGTCGTATGAGGAACATTGACTTGCAACGCTACCCTTCGTGTGCTGATAGGAGTCATGTTCACAGCCTCCAGAATCTCCTCCTGTAGTTCTGGAGTTGTAGATCTTGGTCGTCCCCTTCCCAAACCAGGAGAGTTAGATTTTCCATACTCGCACAGACGATAATGGAGACGTACAAATGTCTTCCGATCTGGACATTGTCGCTGTGGGTACTTCTCCTGGTACCAACGACGAGCCAGCGCAACATTGCCGTCCGCCTTACCGTACATGAAGTGTATCTCTGCCAGCTCTTGATTTGAATACATGTCGCATAGTCTAACGCCTACACAACACTGAATGTAACCTTCGCCTCGGAATGAACTATCAGAGTGCCCTCTTAATGTCTCCTTTGACGGCAAGACCTGCGGAAAGAAAAACATTCCGGTGAATTTCAATGTTGTGAAGGCCATAACTCGGAAATAAAGCATTTCCGGACACATGTTGTAATGAACTATTTTGATTGTCTACATGTGGGAAATACATACCTGAAATTATGGCCCGTATTTTTTAAACACTCTGTATAAATGACACTCGGGAGGAAATTAAACATAGAATAAATATTGGAAATGCTTGTTATTATTCGGTTGAGAAGCTTTTGTCATCTAGTCTGCTCTCGAAAAGGCTGAGAGTTAGAATTTATAAAAACAGTTATATTACCGGTTGTTCTGCACCGTTATGAAACTTGGACTCTTTCTTTGAGAGAGGAACATAGGTAAAGGTGCTTAGGAAAATATTTGGGGTTAAGAGGGATGAAGTTACAGGAGAATGGAGAAAGTTACACAACGCAGAATTGCACGCATTGCATTCTTCACCTGACATAATTAGGAACATTAAATCCAGACGTTTGAGATGGGCAGGTCATGTAGATCTTATAGGCGAATCTAGATAAGCGTTATGAATTTTAGTTGAGATGCCGGAGGAAACAATAGATCGGAGGATAGTATTAAAATATATTTGAGGAAGGTGTGATATGATGATAGAGACTGGAGTAATCTCGCTCAGGATAGGAACCGATAGCGGGCTTATGTTAGGGCGATAATGAACCTCCGGGTTCTCTAAAAGTCATAAGTAAATAAGTAAATTTATTGGTTCATACCAATTTTGTATATAGTGTTTTACAACACCGTTAGACTCTGAACTTTTAAGTAGAAATGTATTAAGAACTTGTTAATCTGTGCCAAATCGTGTAAAAGAATTTACTATTGCCAAAGCCAGTACTAAAGTTCGTTTTCCGTGTGTAATAATAAAGTGTATAAAGCTATGTAGGCCTATATGCAATCTAGATTTCTAGTTGTATTCACATTAATCGGGATAATACTGTAGGCCTATCATCGAGAGATCAAAACGAAATATTGTCGGGACTTTATGCAAGATTATGAGCTGAGGTAACGCTTATGGCTATCAATGCTGCCATCTAGAAGGTAAGGGTCTGTTGATCTGCTGATATCTCTGAACTAATCAAACTGGTCAACGTCCATGTTTTCGAAGTACAGTCTCTTCCTCTTTTCTCTGTTCAACGATATTCGAGGTGAAGGCATTCTCCGAATATATCTGAGTCACATTTGATCTTCTTTTTTTTACTTTCTTACATAAGTTTAATAATTTATATCGAGTTTTATTCTAACACATTAGTATCTTTTTATCTATAGTTCTGTATACATTCTGTTGGATCCATTTGTTAAAACCGTTGTGTAAGTCCAGCATTCACTGCAGCACGTAATATATGATACAGCCAACACTTCATAAATCTTCCAGAATTGTTTCTGTTTTGCATTCATTCAGCAGTGTAAGCCTGTTGCACATAAATTACTAATGCCTTGTAACTTTATTTCTAAATGGAGGATCTTAGTGTGAAGTATACAGGGTGTTAATAAACAACACCGAACAAAGCGATGTGCATTATACAGGTGTTTTAAATAACACAAAAGTAATGTAAAACTTAGAAAAATTGCAAGTATTTATTACGTAATGGCAAGGCAGATACGGAAAATTATTCATGCATGCACAATTTACCACTACAACTCTCGCCATTTCTTTAATGTCCCATGATATTACAGATTTAATCCTCGTTATATAAAACCCAACTTCAAAGCCAAAAGTGTAGATTATAAAGGCTTTTTATGAGTTATGGTATTTAATGTCGAATTCATAGTTCTTTTGGCTTGGCTCTATCCTTACATTGGCAACGAATGAATCAGTGAGTGAGATTAATCCTTAAATATTATGGATAGTTATTGTCACGTAACTACTATGGAGGGGTCTATAAGACCTCTGTTTATTTTATATATTTATAAAATAATAATTTATCATGCTCTTTCAGTTTTTATTTTATTTTATTTTTTATTTTATTGGGTTAAAATAATAATTTAAGGTGATAATGCCGGTGAAATGAGTCCGGGGTCAACATCTTTGCTCGTATTGGGTTGAGTGAAAACCCCGGAAAAACCTATTGACCATTCATGGTTTCGCAGCCAGACGATTACAGATGATTATTCAATAAAGATTATTATAATAAATATCTAAATTTAAGTCGTTTGGAATATTTAAATAGTCTAAAACCGTTACAAACAATAGAGATAACAAAAAAAATGCAGTAATGACTTGCTGCTTTTCCCAACGTTTTCATTTTTAAACTTATTAAACGATTATCATGTTTTATATTGTCAAAATAATAAGAAATCGCAAAGTAGTGCTAATATTTACTACATTTCAATATTTCACTCAAATATTTTGTTCAGTTTCTGTTCAATTTTCTAGAAGGAAAAATTTTTAGCGTATAAAATCATACTTTTCACTCCCCAGTTTTTTTTTTAATTAAAGACCACAACACTTTATATAACACTGCACTTCTTCATAGGATCACACAATCTTCGTGCAAACACGTCACACAAATTTTTCTATAGCACTCAAGCAAATAGGAACTCCATATCGAGAGCATGGATGTTTGTTTTTCTCTTCAAACGTGGAAACCACGTTGCCTTGAAAGTCCTGCTTCTTCCGCCTTGTTTACATGAAGAGATGACAGTTATACCACACATAAATCCGAAAAATTAAAAGAAATAACGAAAACATGTATGTGAAATACACACACGCAATTAATATAGTACGTCTGTGAGACCGCTTCAAACAAACTGAACTGAATATAACTTGAGAAAAATTGAGATAACCCGCGTGACATTCTCGTAATGCAGGTCAAAGGTAGACAAAGCAACGGAGGAATTGACTTGAAGACCATTGATACATAAATAGAGAAGGGAGAAAATAGGGAGCGGTCTAGCAGACGCACGGTCAATAATACTTAAAGGTTAAGCTAGAAGGTATGCAAGAGCGCTTCTGTGAAAGGAGTCTCTTTATAACTAACTTATGTGAACTCTTAGCATTAAAGCTACCTGTCTTAGTTCGATCATATTTTCTCACTCAAAGGATTTGAGTAATTGTTCAAGGGAAAAATGACGAAATGTGATCGAGGCTTACATTTGCCCATTATGTGTCCTATTATCTATCTATCTATCTATCTATCTATCTATCTATCTATCTATCTATCTATCTATCTATCTATCTATCTATCTATCTATCTATCAATCTATCTATCTATCTATCTATCTATCTAAGCTATCTATCTATCTATCTATCTATCTATCTATCTACCATCTATCTATCTATCTATCTATCTATCTATCTATCTATCTATCTATCTATCTATCTATCTATCTATCTATCTATCTATCTATCTAAATCTATCTATCTATCTATCTATCTATCTATCTATCTATCTATCTATCTATCTATCTATCTATCTATCTATCTATCTATCTATCTATCTATCTATCTATCTATCTATCTATCTATCTATCTATCTATCTATCTATCTATCTATCTATCTATCTCTATCTATCTATCTATCTATCTATCTATCTATCTATCTATCTAACTTATCATCTAATCTATCTATCTATCTATCTATCTATCTATCTATCTATCTATCTATCTATCTATCTATCTATCTATCTATCTATCTATCTTCTATCTATCTATCTTCTATCTATCTATCTATCTATCTATCTATCTATCTATCTATCTATCTATCTATCTATCTATCTATCTATCTAATCTATCTATCTATCTATCTATCTATCTATCTATCTATCTATCTATCTATCTATCTATCTTCTATCTATCTATCTATCTATCTATCTATCTATCTATCTATCTATCTATCTATCTATCTATCTATTTCTATTTCTATTCTATTCTATCTATCTATCTATCTATCTATCTATCTATCTATCTATCTATCTATTCATTGAATCTATCTATCTATCTATCTATCTAATCTATCTATCTATCTATTGGTATCTATCTATCTATCTATCTATCTATCTATCTATCTATCTATCTATCTATCTATCTATCTATCTATCTATCTCTATCTATCTATCTATCTATCTATCTATCTATCTATCTATCTATCTATCTATCTATCTATCTATCTATATCTATCTATCCTATCTATCTATCTATCTATCTATCTATCTATCTATCTATCTATCTATCTATCTATCTATCTATCTATCTATCTATCTATCTATCTATCTATCTGTCTCTCTGTCTGTCTGTCTGTCTATTTATTTATTTATTTATTCGTTCGTTTAATTCTTTATTTCTTTTATTCATTGAATCGTTCATTCTTTAATGGAAGGGACATTGGTTTGAACTGACTTCACACGTAGACCGCTTGCATGAGCGTATTGTGCTATCCGGGGTAGAATGAATCCCGAACAGCCTGCAGAATTTTTTGTACTTTCACTTAATCATTCCTCAACCCTGGTGCCACGGCACACAAACTACCACCAGCAACTAATGACCACTTAACACGGGGTCCAAGTTTGGTGGCGGCCTGCAGCCGTCTCTGCGTTGGTCTAAAGGGGTAAAAAAACCTAGATAATTATAGAAGAGGGGAACTCTTATAGTCGAGAGTGTTGGTGAAATGATAGACAGGGACGGATGTATACCAAGAAAAACCGTCTGCAACACCTGTTTTGTCCATCACAAATTTCATCATGACCTGGCCGGGAATTTACCCCGGGTCCCGCATGGGTGGAAGATCAACGCGCTATCACTTAAACCACAGGCGCTTCGAGTTGCCTTCATCCTTTTGGGGGGGGGAGAAAATATCTTCAGTGTGTTTATTTTGTTAGCATTTTAAAACTGTTAATAATTACTTAATTATGGAGTGATGATAAAATGATGATGTTAGTCGCATGTACGCAAAAACCAAAGGGCGGATTTAACAGTGCGTAGTAATAACGTTAGTGATTCCGTAATTCCCTTTGGCATACCTACATGCTGTTGGAGGGATTTCATTCTACTTAGTGATTAACAGCCGTGTTTTTTTATTACGAAGCTTTTATGAGATAAATAATATAGAAAAAAATTTCAGTTTAGTAAGCAAGTACCTGTTGTTCTGCGCTATACATACGATAAAACTTTCTGATCATTATATGCTAAATACGACCTTGTCGATGTTGTAAATAACTTGGAAAAATGAATTAAATTTTAGATTTGATATTGGATATTTAGTGCGATTTTTGAACATATGTATTTGAAATACAGTGCCGAGATAACAGAGAACCAGTTTATTTAATTAGCCTACATTCCTTTTTTTTTTGGAAAAACTGTAGCTCATCTGCAGGTTGTTTAAAGAAAGCTCCATATTTCATTCAACCCTTTCTAATCTGAATAGTTTTGTGAGTAAAAAAAAACTATCTTGTATTTTGATCTAAGACCACGAAGAAACAAAATAACACAGCAATCCTCTTTATAATAACAGCTGGCCAAGGAACTGGCCAGCTGCTGGTGGTAGTTCTGTGTGCAGTAGTACCTCGGTAAAGAACGAAATTACTTCTGAGGATACGAAATAGAATCATCAGGCAAATCATATGAGTCAGAGATTATAGAAATATTAGTGATTCCAAATGGACTCATTCGAGCGAAAAGGGTTGATTTTATTTCCAAACTACACAGCAAATCTATTTTTTTTTCAGTAAAATTGACTTAATGTTAAATAGAATGTATAAAGTAAATTTTTAACAGATTTTATCTAACAAAGAGTGTTATCAGGGTCCAATATGAATTCAGAGCGAAATTTAGGGAATTACCGAGCACCAAACCTTAAGTTTTGTAGTTTTTAATAACCAATGGGTAGCTGTACTCAGAAAATTACACAGAGCTGTTAATTCATTATATAACAATCTTAAGTTTAGAAGTTTTTGATAACCAATATAGAGACGTTCTCTGAATTCATACAAATGAAGATCGACTTTTGCAAAGCCACCTATTTGGCATTATGATGCCAGAGAATCTGAGCTGTAAATATAATGGCAATCCTGCAGGTAATGGCCTCCATCATGATTGTTTATTGTAGATTGTGTTCTGTTTTATTGGAAAAAGCCATTAGTTCTCAAAACTGACGACAAATGGCTTTTGAAAAATAGGGAAGTTAGGTAGGATAACTGATGTTTCTCTGAAAACTACTATTTTTCCGTATATCTTTCTTGGATTAAAATAGCTTCAAATGAAGTTCAAATACTCAAACCATTTTAACTCGATAATTTTCATTTTAATATATATATATAAATATATTGAGTTTTGTTGTTTTTAATAATAATGGATAGCTGTACTAAAAATTTCAGATTTCAAAATTAACATAAATGGGCTAAACTTCTTGCACTGATAGCGGATATTTATACGAGTAGTATACAACATATTTCGAGGATGAGGAGAAGAGAAATAAAGGTATCCCCGTAACATGCCATTTATTGTAGAATGGGGGCATTTTATTGGAGAGCCCCATTAGTTCTCCTGATGACCTCGGCACTAGAATGAGGTGGTGTGGTCGGCACCACGCTCTGACCGCCTTTTTTCCCCCGGGAAAGACCCGGTACTCAAAATTTTATAGGAGGCTGAGTGAACCTCGGGGCCGTTCTGAAAGTTTGGCAACGAGAAAAAATTCTATCACCACTGGGATCGAACCCCGGATCTTTCAGTCCGTAGCCAGCTCCTCTACCAACTGAGCTACCCGGCCGCCAGAGAAGAGAAGTATGAAAATTATTACAAAATATTGATATCTCACAATCATTAGTGAGGAGAATATAAGCGATTCTACTCACACACCCATAGGATGATTGCTTTTACAAATATATAGAAAGTGAAGCGATTGTGCTCCGATAAACATATTCATCGATCGATATAATTGAATTTACTTGCTCAAAACTGAACTGTATCGTGGAAATATCTGAAATCTCTAGTTTCCTGTGGTATTGAGGAAGTTACATATTTTGGTACGAATCGTGATGCTCTTTCATATTAAATGATGACTTCAATGCATGAATAAAATACGTTGAAATGTGGCTCCAAATGTCACTTTGTATTTCAGTTTCGGATGGTTCTTCAGATATTGGACAACCCTAACATAATATATTAAAGAGAGTAAGCCGCCTGTCAATCAAAGGTTTGTAAAGGACTTCGCTTTTGAACTCCGTAAGATTCGGTAGTTTATGGAATATTCATCAGATATGTGAATCATTCAAGCTTACTCTCCTTGGCATCGTAGCTCTAGTTTCAGTTGTGGCTTTCCTTATTTTGATTGCTGTATTTATTTACTGATCAAATTATCATTTCTCTCTGAAATTGATTGTTATTCTCTCTATGATTGCCATGCAATGTAAAACATCCTGGGAGGCAAAAAAATCGGTTACTTTAAAATAAATAGATTTTATAATATAAAAACACGCTATACAGTGGAATTGTGTGCATACAGTTATGAGTGATAAAGTGTTTTATTAATCTTCTAACTAGTCTCTAGATGTGAAATTCCTTTATTATCTGCACTTGCTTTCAAAATTACGGATCGAAATCCTATTGTCATTTAAGCTCAAAACGCATGAGTTTCATAATTTTGTATTCCATGTTTTTATTTTTGTATTGCTTCTCTTTTGCTTTTGTTGTGAGGAACGTTGTTGGTGAATGTTCATTTTATCATTTCAACATTAAATCCGTTTGCAAGAAGGTCGTTGAGAACAGAATGATGGTCCGCGTTTGCTCTATGCTACTTCTGCCGTAGGTCTGTCGCACTCAACGATTAGGTTGCAGTAAAAGGTTCAGAGAAACGTAAAGTTACCCTAGGAAGACTGGATATGGCAGAAAATCGAAAACTACAAGATTTCCATACATTATTTATATACATGACTTGTCGGCTCAGCATGTTCTCAAAATTACCAAACAATAAGTCTCATTACTTATGGAAGACACTGTACTTAGTAGTTATATGACCAGAGTACTCGCACCCCGACTTTTTCCAAAAAAACTATGGTGCTTGAAGTGACGAATAGGGTGAACGCTTTAACCACAACATCATTACCATGGAGCGCCGTTACCCTGGAAATCTTCAATGATGAGTGTAGTGATCACAGTATTAATAATGTTAAAGTATGTGCATTATGAATATTAGGTATATTAATTTGTAACACTCTTAAGCTATTATTTTTGTAACAGCCAGTCATAACGATCGAAAAACAGGAGATAACTTTTCATGTGTTACTGCAGTGCCCTGGAAATGGAACCTGTACTTTGGAAATATTAATTTTGTCTCAGTAGAATCCCCAAAAGTCTGCTTGATTGTTTTGCGGGCAGGCACAGATACATGGTTTGCTTAGCTGCCCGACTGGAAATATCTCGCTGGAATCTGGCATCAATTTAAAATACATAGACGAAATTCTAGCTCTGCTGTCGGTTATTCAGAGTGACGTTTCCTGCAATTTTAATCGATCGGTTTCCAGAAACATTGAGACTCTACGTTACCACATAATGATTCCATACTTCTTAGTCATAAATTCACTATAATCGTCATCATCATAATCGTATTATCATGAATAATTATTGTAACAGGGGCATCTTATTTCGGCAATAAATAATTCGTGATCAGCTTATATAATGGAAACAGAAGTAACTTAAAAGACTCAAACGTAATGTCTGTTGATGATATTGTTGGGGATATTGAAGATTTTAGAAGCATGATGGTAAAAGAAATCGAGGAAATAAATCAAACATTGAGTGAGTCGTGAGGGATAACGAAAATTTGTGAAAATATGGTGGGAAAAACGAGATTTGAAAGTAGGCCTATAAGGAAGACGAGCGAGTGAAGAAATTGCAAGTTACGAAGGGGAGGAGGAGTGGTCAGTGAAAGAGGTAGAGTAATCAATATTAGTGAACTAGTAAAAGATCAAGAAAAAGTAGATGAAAAGATTAATATCAAGGCATTAGAGTAACGAAGATGTGAATAGTAGGAATTATTGATGATGCACATAATTTATTATAGCGAATAATGAACTGAATATTGAATGGGCTATAAAAGTGAACTGGTATAAACAGTAAGATATTGTGAACTAGTGAATAAACAATGAATAGTAAAAGCAATGTAAGATAAGTATTAAATAGACGTTGAACTGAGTAGCAAGATAGGAGTTAGCTAGTGGGATTAGGATAGTTTTATTGAAGTATATTGCAAAAAAGTGTTATTTGTAATGATTGTTAATAGTGGCACCGTATACGTTTTTTATTTTATTGGGTTATTTTACGACGCTGTATCAACATCTAGGTTATTTAGCGTCTGAATGAAATGAAGGTGATAATGCCGGTGAAATGAGTCCGGGGCTCAGCACCGAAAGTTACCCAGCATTTGCTCATATTGGGTTGAGGGAAAACCCCGGAAAAAACCTCAACCAGATAACTTGCCCCAACCGGGATTCGAACCCGGGCCACCTGGTTTCGCGGCCAGACGCGAGCACCGTTACTCCACAGGTGTGGACTCGTATACGTGGAAATGTGAATTCCACCATTATGTGTAAGAAATGCTGTAACGAAATATATATCACATAAGCCTATCATATAGTGGAAACCTAGCATCATATTTAACAAGACTTTTTCGCGAATGGAATAATCTCGTAAATAGTTAATAAAACGGAGATAACACATGTGTTATTGGCGGTTTTATTATTTTATTTACCATTTTATCATATTTCATTTTCTGTTACTGCTTAGCCCATTATATCCGTAAAAAAGAATGGAAGTATTTATTCAGATTTGCGACCAGAGCCACGTAGTGTGAATTGCCCTAACTATATTGGAAGAACGGAAACATCAGTAATTGATAAGCACGGGAATTCCACTCTACACTTTTCAAAATCACTCAGTTGAACTATAAAATGAAGAAGTACACTTAAAAACACGACATGAACTCTGTGTTGGGCTGTAAGATCATCATTACGGACTGTTCAATCACAGCTATAATTCCTTGACTATCCTAAACCTCAACAGAATCTTTATCACTATTTGTATCACTAACTCCACTAATGTGATAATAACTGTCATCAACAGAAACTTCACCATCACTTCACTTCTCCTCTCACTACACATAACTTTCATTATTTACTTTCATGTTGTTTTATGGTCTAGATATTAATGCAGGTATGCTCAAAATTGTAAAAGCCCCGATTACACGGATGATGCTGCACTGCATAACACACACTGTGTACGGACTGGGCTCACTGCACTGCACTGCACTACATTGCAGCACCGCCCGCCCGTAGCATAGTTCTTACACTCTTTCAAATACGGATAATAAACTGAATTTGAAAAAGGAAAGAGTATACATTGCAATATTCAGTTATTACATTATTTAATATATTTAATATAGTTATGATATAATAATATCATACATAATATCATTTTCATATTCCACCATATAGTCTACTTTGCGGTCTATTCAACATCTGCATTCTTTTCTGCAAGTAATCGGGAATCTATTTCCAACGAATTTACTGCAATGAGCTAAAGATGCTCATCCGTTAATCGAGACCTATGTTTGGATTTAGTGACCTTCATTCTCGAAAATAATAATTGTTCGCACACATATGTCGAGGCGAAGGTAGCTAACATAGTGGCAACGAATAAGCTCATCTTGTAATATTTAGTTTTGTTCATTTTTTAAATAATTCTATGCTTGTGAAGTCGTATTCTCTGTATTTAGTTCTGAATTCTACGTTACTTAATAAATTAATTAACTCGTTCTGGAACTGCACTCTCACGGATTGTACTAAATTTATGAAAAGATTAACAAAAATACTAATATCACTCTCTATACGTCTAAAATCACTAAATCTATGTTCTGTGAATTCACATTTGAACTGTTCCAGTACAGAGACATAATTAACTATATATTGTTCAGGCACCATACATCTCTTTACAAGTTCACCATCCGTGAAGGGTTTTAGTGCCTTAGCTAATTCCCAACATACTACATAGGCTAACTTGCTCCAAAACATACACTCTGAATTGTTCGACTCTCTTGAATGTTTGGCCTTTCATGAAGTGCTTTCAATTCTTGAAGCTGTAGTGCACGTTGCACCCCTGAAAAATTATTTTATCAAAATATCTATTTCTGCTGGAATAAAATCACCACAATAACAATAATAATAGTAATAAATAATAATAATAATAATAACGATGGTATATGAAAATAGCCTATATTACAGAAAACAGCTTCCCTGTCACTTCGGCATGTTCTGGGTAGCAGAGCCTATAATGTAGTTTTATGTTGCTCAGTGGTATTCTGACGGTACCTTACAATATAGTAATCACTTTCCGTTTTCACCGAACCTACAACAAAAATAGTCTACCTCCCACACTGTACGGAATGATCGTTTGCTTACAGAAGGTTTTGACTGTCATTGTCCCGCACTGTTCGTGCGTTTACTAAGTACTTGAATTGCCTTCTGCAGCCATCCGTCGAACTTCGAACGAGGAATAGTACGCTCTACATTCGAAAGTTGTGATTACAGAACGTAATCGGGAGTCAGATAATGAGCATACCTGTATCAATGTAATAACTATGTAAGCAATTTTTTCAATTAGAATTAGAGTCTGGCTGGGCGGAAGAGAAGGCCTACTGGCCTTAGCTCTGCCAGATTAAATAAATAAATAAATTATTATTATTTATTATTATTATTATTATTATTATTATTATTATTATTATTATTATTATAACGTGAATAACCTCATACGTCGAATAAACCTGGAAATCGATTTGTTTCAGTTTGTTTGAAGAAATACACTTAAAAACAAGAAGTGAACTTTGTGTTTGCTGTAAGATTATCATTACGAACTGTTCCATCACAGCTATAATTCCTTGACTATCCTAAACCTCAACAGAATCTTTATCACTATTTGTATCACTAACTCCACTAATGTGATAATAACTGTCATCAACAGAAACTTCACTATCATTTCATTTCTGCTCTCACTACACATAACGTGAATAATCTCATACGTCGATAAAACCTCGAAATCGATTTGTTTCAGCATCACGATACTTCCCCAGTATCGTCTATAATGAGAAAATGTAATCAGTTTGTCCTGCGTTGCAATAAATAACCGAATTCAAAATTCGTGACCAAGATACCGTCGATTATTGCGCCTGTTAGCCTAAACAATACGTCATTAAACAAATAAAAATCAACCTGTAATATATCACCTTTATAATTAATCAATTACAGAAATAATGCGGCCTATCTGTTGTGACGTTCAACGAACAAAACAAAAAATGATCGGTTGGATTCCAGCACATTATATCACGCTATTATCTCATTAACAGCTTCACATCAGTCCCATCAATTTTGGCACTTCATAGAATGTCAGAAACATCATTAATATATCAGCGGAGTCCCGCGGTGAAATGAATAAAACACGCTAATGTTAACAATTTAATCAAGCTGTGAAACAACACAGTGTTTGTAATAATGTTTTATGTGTTTGCAAGTCTGCTGTATTTGTAATATTTCTTGAGAAGCGAGGACTGATATGTCAAAATAAATGTTTCTATTTAGTTCTTGCCTCTACGTATTATTAATTATTTCCGTCATGATTCTCTGGTCAACAAAATGAAACCTTTTTCTGTATCTGGTTTGTAAATGGGTGGTTTTACCTAATTCAATGGGAAAATTCGTTTCTTTCTATCACGTCACATTTTCTAGATACACAACAATATTGACAAATATTTAATAATAATAATAATAATAATTATTATTATTATTATAATAATAATTATTATTATTATTTATTTAACCTGGCAGAGCTAAGGCCATACGGCTTCTCTAACACTCAACCAGAAGTAAAAAGTGCGTTACAAAAACACTACAAATTTACAAAGTACACTACAATTTTACACACAAAACTGAATAAGATAATAATAATAATAAAATGTAAACAAGTAAGAACAAAACAGACATAATATATAACATAGATAAAGAAAGAAAAAGCATAATAAAATGTGAACAGCAGGTCAAAATAAATTAGGAATACAAAGTATAAAAAAGACAATTATTGATAATAATAATAAATAATAATAATATAATAATAATGATAAAAATAAGAATAGTAATAATAATAATAATGATAATAATAATAGGCCAAATAGTAATAATAATACTAATAGTAGTAATAAAATAGTGCAGTACAAAAGCATACAATGAATACAATATTTTTAAGTACACACAGTAAGGAAAAGTATGATTATATATAGCTCAACTTATCACATTAGAGATATACCATTATCGGAAAATATGAAAACAAAAATATAAAATAAGTTAAATATCACTAGAACATAAAAAAATGTGAATACGTGGAAACATGCAATACAACACTTGTCATAATAGTAAGTTAGTTTGGCAACTCGTCATAAGATAATTTTCTAACTTGGATTTGAAATATTTCAATGTTCAGCAGCCCTTGACTTCAGGCGGCAGAGAGTTCCAGTGACGAGAGGTAGCAACAGTGAAAGATGAGGAATATAGAGACGATGTGTGAAGTGGAATTTCTAGCGTACCATTTTAAATATAAACGTAACACTCAGGATCCATGAAAGTTTTCTTGTAACATAAAAAATTCATATAAACCAACAAAATCATTAAAATAATTCACACTAATCCAAGGTCTTATTATTTACAATGTTTAATGGAAATTTCCTTCTGCAAAATGGAATGACAATGCTTTCTTTTTGTATTCTGTCTCATCCGTCTCCTTAAAGAGAAACTAACAGTAATCACTCAACTTTGAAGGGTTCCACTGACTTTGGTTAAAGCGTTCACCCTGTTCTTCACCACAAGCACCACAGTTTTTTTAAAGTCAGGGTGCGAGTGTAAAAATAATTTTCAGTGACATTTTACACCCCATATATTTGTAGTTATCCAGTAGACCAGTCACTATGAAAGCATATATCCAAATACAGAGTCTAATCAGGATAGCCACTAATTTATTATACAATTTCGCTGAAAAATGAGAACAGAATAAAACATAAATATAAAAACCCCTATATAAAATCTAAAATATACCAAAAACCTTACGTGATATAGCAATTTTGAAGGCATATTCTGATTCTGCAACCAAAGATTGATATGAATTGATGTATCACACACCAAATGGAAAATGACTGTCAACCATTGTTAACATCAATATCTCCCTACTTTTGATCATCGAAATATCTGTGCGAATATTTCTGTACGCTTGTGGAATACCCTACTCAGTGACATCAGAGACTGTCGGAATTTAGTAGCGTTCAAAAGCAAGCTTATTAAGCATTTTCTTACTGCGTAGACTAGGTTTAATTTGTACTTAATCAATAAAAGAAATGCTTCTCTCTTCTTAACATTTACAATAAACTGTCTAGCTTTTATTAATCAGTTAATCTTTTAGTACTTTGAATTTTATTGTATCTGTAAATTAAATACCGGTATTAATTGTAATTGTAATTTTATTCTTAATATTGTAGTTGTAATCCCCTGGTAGAGCGGAAGAGAAGGCCTGGTTAAATAAATAAATAAATATATCACAGATGTAAAAAAATCCGACATTTCGAAGTATCGATTCTACCATCAGGGAAGACATAGAAAGGGCAGCCTATTTGTTCAATCCGTTACCAGGAGCTGTTGTCCAAAGCTCATCGTCAGAAACCATAACAATACATTTCATTTTGCCATACCAACTCATCTTTGTTTCAGTTTTTGCATAACTGATATGTAAATTCATAACTCTTCATTTATTTCTTGCATTTTTTGGCGTTTACGAGGTTCAATATTTGTTATTATTGACCAAAATCTAAGATTACCTAGGTAACTTTTTGAGTCCTGCAAGTATGACTTACAATGTTACAGAGATGAATCGGCTTTGTCCTAAGTATAAGATTCTGTACAATGTACACCCTCTCTTGAATGAGTTGCAAAAAGTAAAGGTGATAGTGCATCTCCTTGCTTTAGCCCGCAGTAAATTGGAAAAGCATCAGATAGAAACTGGCCTATACGGACTCTGCTGTAAGTTTCACTGAGACACATTTTAATTAATCGAACTAGTTTCTTGGGAATACGAAATTCAATAAGAATATTATATAAAATGTCTCTCTTAACTGAGTCATATGCCTTTTTAAATCTATGAATAACTGCTTTACTGTACCATAGAAGTAAACGTTCACTACATCGTATCGCAATCATCGGACGAATCGCACGGATCGGAAAAAGACGATCTTTGCTGTAATTGTTATGTAACCGCGTTCACTACATCGTATCGGACGCATCGCCTCTCGGCAAATCCGTCCACGTTTCTCGGATGGGCAACTTTTCCGATGCGTGCGATCATTGCCTTCTTTAATAAATCAATTTTAATTGGTCAACTGTTACTATTATGTTGTGTCATGTTCAGTGTCGCGCCAAAATGGCAGACGGAAAACTTATTTCGCTTGTAGAAAATTGCGAAGAATTATATAATTTGAGGCGTTCCCATTACAGTAATCAAGTTATTTCTTACATATATATTATATAACCAATATTTCTTTCCTTTCTTACTCTTCAATTAAGACGCATGAAACAATTACAAATTCTTATTCGCTAACAGTCATGATTAATAGACCTAACCTCAACTCCTCTGTTTTCAGTAATATGAATATCGTACGACAGCCGTGGCGAAAATGTAATCGTGCGCCGAGCCACTGTGTAACCTGCAACGTGCATAGCACCTATGGAGGGAGGCGGGCACCCGAAGGGGAAGTGAAGCAAATGTCTGACTTATTAACGGATTTTCATTTTCCTTACGTCAAGCACTTAAATATAACTTTATACAGTACAAGGCTACAAACTAATGTTTAGTACGTTTAACGAAGAAAGAAATGAACAATAAATGAACAATATCACAACCTAAAATTAACTGTCTTCAGAATGTCTCTGCGACAAAGTTTCAAAATCAGGAATTATGTCACTTACTGCCAGTCGTAGTTGATCACGAAGGTATTTGTCCGTCAGTCGTAATCTAAATTTGGTTTTCACTATTTTAATTGTTGAAAATAATTTTTTACAAACGTAAATTTTAGCGAACATGGCTTCAACAGAGCAAGCGAAAGAACGAAGCTTCGGATATTTATTTTTTGGCAAAGATTTGAAAGTTCAACATTTGTCAAGTCCTTACATCTAGCTTTCATTTGACATCACATTGTAAATCAGTGAGTTCAAACTGAAGAGCTAACCGCATTATTCGTACATCTGCTGAAAAAGGGTCGACGTACAGAAATGATGATGATGGTGATGATTATGATGATGATGATAACCAGGGAACGGATTTATATGGACTAAAAATATATGAAATATGTAAATATATATGTAGTTATTTTTACCAAATTATGGAATTAAATATGGATTTTTACCAAAATATGGAATTAAATATGGACTTAAAATTATAAAAAAAGGACTATGTACGTTAAATATTGGTACATTTTAATCAAACTAAACAAAAAATATAATGGACGTACCTTATCTTCCAATGTAGTTTCAACAAAACACAATTTTTATTGTCTGTTACCATAACAATAGGTTACAAACATTTCTTTCAAGTGCTGAAAAGTGAATCTTCTTCTATTGTCTCTGAGGATAGATTTATACTGACTAAAAGAGCGTTCGACGTCACAAGAAGTAACTGGTACATAATTCAATTTCACAATGTCTGCTGGGGATAAGTCCAAGTTAATCTTCACTGTTGATTCACCACTCATCACAGCAACAACCTTTGTAGTTCTTCATATCCAGGGTTTTTTGAAAGTACAGTGTCCACCTTAGCTCTTACTGCATCTGCAACTTTACCTCTACCACGATTCAGTTGTTCCACAGTACTATTTATAATTTCAAAACTTTCAGATAGTGAAAGGTGCCTATTTTGGAGACTTTTGAGCGTTTTTATGATGCATGAAATGTATGCTGAATGTGAGCTAAGTCATTCTTCACACTTATGTCACAGGTAACTGTTTTCGCAGTATCAATTGAGACTGCATCTTCAGAGTCCAATGCAAGGAGAACATTGTTAATAGAGTCTATATGTTCGGCATAATATTCAACTGCTTCTAGCCATGTACCCCATCTAGTTAAAATTGGCTTTGGTGGCAATGGAATTTCAGGGTACATTTCTTTCAACACGTTAACTCTACTGGGAGCTTTGAGAAATACTTTTTCACTGATGAAATCAACAAATCTACTTTAGGGAAATTGTCTCTGACCACTTCTGCCACACGATGAAATGCATGCGCCACACAAGTAAAATGAGTCAATTTAGGATATACAACAGATAATGCTTGTCCAGCTTTGACCATATAAGGGGCAGCATCGCTAATAAAGAATAACACATTATCGTACATAATACCCTTTGGCCACAGGATACCCATAGCTTCGTTGAACAGTTTAACTATAGTTTTGTTATTGCACTTTTCTAGAACATCACAATGTAAAAGAATTCGTTCAGAATATTGTTCACTTAACAAACCGATAACTACATTACCAACAAGTCTACCTTCTTTGTCGGGAGTCTCATCAATGGAAACCCAAATTGAACTATCTTTAATTTCATCTCTTATCTTCTGTATTGTCTCATCGTAGATGGATGGAGCATACGTCTTCCTAAGTGTTGACTCATCCGGGATTGTATGTTGAGTATATTTTTCAAGGAATTCCCTGAAGACCTTATTCTTTAGTTTGTAGAGAGGAATATCAGCAGAGATGAGAGAACGGCACAGGTCGATGTTAAACTCAGATCTTACATTCGATGTTGTTGGTTGTGTTAAAAACAATTGTCTCTGCTTGGAATTTAGTTGTTTGTTGGCCTGATGTTTACTAGTTGTAATGTGTTGTTGCACCAGGAACTTTTGTGTAGATGATACTGCACACTGACACAAATTACAAAATAATATTTTATTGTCAGTTGATAAACCATCTTCTTTAAATTCTGAAATGTAACTTGTTAGTTTTGATTTTAAATTGACTGAATGACGTACTTTTGGCATATTTACCGTCTTTATAGTATGATTTACAAAACTGAACCTATGTGTACTCTGACTGGCATTTAACTGTTGAGCTGCACAACTGAAGTCTGTTAAAAATTTTAAATTAAATTAATACAGTTTTGTAACTTACTTTCCCATTGTTGATAGGACTGCTAATTTTCAAATAACTCTGATGTTAAAGGGATTACTGAACATGTGTTTAAATCTCTATTGTTGAAATGTATTTTTAAAAGTTAATGGAATTTTGTTTTGTTTTATTGTTAAACCTAATATAATATGGACTGTTTTATATGAAATATGGAAAATATATGGAAATTAACGAAAATATGTACTAAACTCTAAAATATGGAAAAATATGGAAAATAAAAGTAGGATTTTTCAACCCTACACATTGTGAAACATAAAGATAATGCAAAATATAAATTATATTAGCTTTATAAGTAAATATGTATTTACATATAAATCCTTTCCCTGATGATAACAATAACACTTAACCTTTTAATGTTTCATCAGTAACATGTAGTATAATGCCTTTTTATGTTATACAACAGTTTTCCTCGTAATACTTGTGAACAAATCATACATTTAATATTCTCATCATATTGACAGCAAAAAATGCGTCCTCCCATCCTACTTGGAACTTTCGTACATGGTTTCGAGAAAGACATATGCCACTCGCAGGTCAGAGACAAATACAAATGGAACGAAGTTTGACTCCAGTGAGTGAGAGGGTGGGGATTGGCAGAGGTTAGAAGGAAGCGAAATGCGCAGCTATCACTGCGAGCCACAATGTCTCGCGAGTCACGTTCTCGCCACGGCTGTCGTACGACGTAATGTTTTAAACAGCTGATACGGAATCCGATGAGGCGATGAGGTGGAGCCGTTACAGTGAACGCACTGCACTTAAAATATCCGTTGCGTGCGATACGATGTAGTGAACGCTTACCTTAATATTCTCATTTTTTCTCCAATATCTGCCGAATACAAAAAAATACTCGTATGATATTATACTATTATAAATTTTTATTATACGTATAAACTTCTTTATTAACAATGTTTCATCAATAAGTGAAATTTGTAAGTCTTGTCAATAGTTTTCTGTTTAGTGGATTGATCTGTACTGTCATTGTGAGTTCGGCAGTTCGTATCCTCTTTATAAAACACATTCATTGCAAGATTATGCTCAAGTCTCCACTCAAAATATGTAGCGTAGCAACAGAACACACTTTATGACCAGCCCTCTGTTCACCACAGTACATCTTTTATATGGAACCACGTCTTTGTCACATTCTCTTGCTGGGAAAGGCCACCTCACCAAAACCTCTTAAGTGGTAGGTAAGATAAAATTCTTTCCTTTAACAGAATTCTTACAGCACGCACAACACTTAAAGCACATAATAAGGGAAACCTTTGTGAGTTCAAAACAACACTCAATTTTTCTGGAAAGCTCCCTCCTTTTTAAGAGGCTTCTTTTTATAAGACGGCTTCTATAACAATGACGCTGTAGGAAATGTCTGAAATCATCTGTGCGGTCGATTCGGTAGGTGGGCAACGTGTGGGTTTTGTCGCCCTCCATATCTCGTCAGAAAATAGTTACGCTCCAGTGAGTAAGGCTTTTTCCTTTTGTTGACAGCTAGGGTAGCTACAGTGATATAGGTTGCTCTGCTTAATGGCGGAAACCATAACAACCTGTCATATAGTGACAGAGCGATACAAGCGATTGATGGCTATTGATTCAGTCAGAGTCGTGGCAGAACCTTCTGACTGCTATAATCGTTTCGCTGTAAGAAAAATCCTAATGTAAACAATAGCACGTGACTGAAGTGAGGCTTCATTGGCCGCTGTTTGGCGCCATAGATTCTCAGTACGTGTCCCCGCCTACTGTTGTACATTCTGTTTCATGTTAAACATTTCCCGTTACTCGTCAAGTAGGCCTAACCTCACTACTATGCATTCGTTTGCTTAGGAAACATTTACTTTAAAATTACTGTAATTAAAACTCACTTAACCTATTATATACATTTAAGACTATTTGTTTTTCACCGCTTTTGGGAGGGTTTCCCCTCCTATGTTTAATAACCACACACACCGAGGATGCAGAAGCCATACTTCAGTACCACGTGCTTACGTGACGCCAGCTTGTTACAAGAACAGATTACCTCGGTGTTACTGTTGGTATTCATCCGCGTTAATAGTACGTAACAAAATATGAAAGTAGCTTTCTTTTACATAGAGTTTTACATATGACTGAAATTCTATGTTTCATCGTATTTAACGACTAGAATTCAATTTTTGTCAAATAACACAAGATTATGGTTTCCAAATACGAACTATATTTTCCTGCGTCATGCGAGTGTTTCGACTGGGAGCCAATCACGGGTATGATAGCAACGTGCTTATGTTTACATTAGGATTTTTCTTACAGCGAAAACAGTATAGAAAGTATTGTCACAGTCTACTATAGACAGTCACGAAGCTTGAGTTTTGAGGGTGCTAGAAACAATAGACTATGACGGTACTATTTTGCATTGCCTGTAATGAGGCGATATTAACGATCCTAGTGGTGGGCAACTATCTAATGTTTGCATATTTACTACGTATTGAGCTTCGCGACTGTATATACTAGACTGTGGTATTGTGTGGTACATTATGGTGAATAATTTAATTTCCAATTATACGAAGTAAAGAAAAAGTATTTTTGTTTGTAATATTTCGGCAGATTTTGAGAGGGAAAGGGTCAGCTTTTGGTAATTTTCAATAAAAAAGATCCCATTTTTTTAATGAATAGGCCTAAGCTATCTCTTATTCATTCAATGTTCAGCAAGTTTAAGTGCTCTGCGATGCTTTGAAGCATTAAGTTACGTCATAGCCTATTTAAATGACTTCATTCTTGAATTTGAATTCCATGCAAACTTTATGAGTTGTTTACTCATGCATTTTTTCAGGACATTTCGTGATGTTCAAATTGTAAAAGCTCTCACAATTTTTATGATATTAATATAAAATATTTTGCATAAAGTACTGTGATTATCAAAACAAATTAGCATTCTTTGATAAATTAAGTATTTTCGAAATTAAAAAAAAAAACATATTTCGTGAACGCTTGTTTTTACAGATGACATGAATATATTAGGAGAAAATCCACAAACTATTAGGAAAACACGGGAATTTTAATTGAAGCAAGTAAAGAGATAAAAACAAAGTAATTATATGATTATGTGTAGTGATCAAAACATAGTACGTAATGGAAATATAGAAATTGGAAATTTATTCTTTTTAAAAGGTGAAAAAGTTCAAGTAACTTGAAACAACACTAACAAATATAAATGATACTCGGGAGGAAATAGACGCAGAATAAATAAGGAAAATGCCTGTTATTATTCAGTTGAGAAGCTTTTGTCATCCGTTCTGCTCTCAAATCTGAAAGTTATAATTTATAAAACGGTTATATTACCGGTTGTTCTGTATGGTTGTGAAACTTGGACTCTCACTTTGACATAGGAACAAAGGTTAAGGATGTTCGAGAATAAGGAGCTCAGGAAAATATTTGGGGCTAAGAGGATGAAGTTACAGGAGAATGGAGAAAGTTGCACAACGCAGAACTGCACGCACTATGTTCTTCACCTGACATAATTAGGAACATTAAATCCAGACGTTTGAGATGGGCAGGGCATGTAGTACATATGGGCGAGTACAGAACTGCATATAGAGCGTTAGTTGAGATGCTAGAGAGATAAAGACATTTGGGCACGTCGAGACGTAGATGGGAGGATAATATAGAAATGGATTTGAAGGAGGTGTGATGTGATGGTAGAGAATGAATTAATCTTGCAGGATAGGAACCAGTGGCTGGCTTATATGAGGGCGGCAGTGAACCTCCGTGTTCTCTAAAGGCATTTTTAATTTGGTATTCAGTGAATACTAAAACTGTAAAATTTGAAATTGCATAGACATTTTAAAGAATTTCACTGCATTTATGAAATAATGTAAATTTAAAATTCTGAATACTTTTTTATTTTCTGACTAGGCCTATATCAGAGATGTCGTGTGAAAAGTCATGAATGACAGTTCAATTTTGTAAGAGGAGATAGATTTTGAAAATATGCTAATCTTTATCTTGAAAGTTTGAAAAGCTCAAAAACCTTTCTTCTGATCATAATGAAACTTATGCAAGAATACTTGTAGAAACGGGATGAAGTGTACAAAACATGAAGTCTCTACCCAAACATTTTTGAAAGTAGATAATTCACCCATCACCGCCTAAAGTATTTGAAAAATATTTTACGACATACAGTACTGTAGTGTCTTTTGGTTTGTATAAAAAGAAGAGGAAAACTATATGTAGATAATTCTTCGTATAACGTATAATGAACGGTCTTCAACAAACATTTCCTGAAGTAAATTTGAGTCGGAAATTCTTCCTTTCCGAAGCTTAGGGCCTAATTCATGCCGTTAGGCTTGAAGGCGTAAGATAGAGTTCCATGCTTGCATTATCTCGTCACACTCTATCCGCCTTATTTACCGCCAGGAAAGATCGGTACTCAACTAATAGGAGGCTGAGTGAACCTTGGAGGTCCTTCTAGAAGTTTCAGTAAAGAGAACCCTGGATTTCCTACCCACCCACCGATTGTGGTAGTGTATACAATATTATTTATTTATTTATTTATTTATTTATTTATTTATTTATTTATTTATTTATTTATTTATTTATTTATTTATTTATTTATTTATTTATTTATTTATTTATTTGTCTTCATTTTTATTTATTTATTTATTTATTTATTTATTTATTTATTTATTTAACCTGTTAGAGATAAGACTATTAGGCTTTCTCTTCCTCTCTACCAGGGTATTATAACTACAATATCAAGAATACAATTACAATTATAATTTATTACAATTCATATTACATTTACAAATACAATAAAAATCAAAGTACTAAAAGATTAACAGATTAATGAAGGTTACACGGTTTATTGTAGAAGTTAAGAACAAAGATCGATTTTTTTTTTACTTAAGTAAAAATTAAACCTTGAATAATAAAATTATATAATGATGAAATTACCGGATATTGAAATATTTGTGCTAGAATAAGAGAACTATTTATACGAATTTTTTACAATTCATTTTGGAAAATGTTATCTAAGTCTCGTGTTAATAACATATATATCAAAATATGATTAATTATTATTCAGTCAGTATGGTTTAAGCATTGAATTACATATGAAAGAAAAACATATGAGAAAAAATATTGATGTGTTACATTCTATTTAATCTTGATACAAACGTTTTCGCCCCTAATGGGGCATCTTCAGGTACAAATATAAGTATCATCTAAAATAAATTAGACCTACAATACAAGCTTTACATTTGAAACTGCCTTGACTAGAATAAAATATGACATAGTGACAATATTATCTATACCAACATTAAATGTCCTGTCAAAATATTAAAAACAAATTTATTTTAAAACAATGTGAATGTGCTTAGCTATACGAAGTAGAGCCCTTGTGCGGTACAGTATCTCAAATGTATTGTGTTGTTGTCAATAAAATCATTAAAAATACTAAAACTATACAAATTAAAATCTATGTCATATTTTATTCTAGTCAAGGCAGTTTCAAATGTAAAGCTTGTATTGTAGCCTAATTGATTTAAGATGATACTTATATTTGTACCTGAAGATGCCCCATTAGGGGCGAAAACGTTTGTAGCAAGATTAAATAGGATGTAACACATCAATATTTTTTCTCATATGTTTTTCTTTCATATGTAATTCAATGCTTAAGCCATATTGACTGAATAATAATTAATCATATTTTGTTATGTTATATTTACACGAAGCCATGTCTGAACGAGTCTCAATTACTGACCAAGTGCCTAGTAAGTTTGCGTTTCAATTCAATTTTATTTCGACAGTCCCTGATGCTAGCAGGTAGCGAATTCCAGAGTCTTGTCAGGGCTATTGTGAAAGAGGACGAATACGAGGAAGTGCACTGGGATTGTGCTACCCTCCCACCAAACACATCAAGTGTAAATGTAAATCCAACCATTTTCCATAATATATTTCACTTAATTTTATTGTTGCAATTTACGAAATCTACATTGTTTCGAAGAAGCCCTAGATATCTGTATGAAAATTTCAACCAAACTCAATTAAATAACTATATTCTCCATTAAATTACGATTTATTTACATGACTTAGTGGAAAGCAATGTGTTGAGAATGATTTTGAAGAAGACGTGTACAAATTAGGATAAATCTCTTTGTCACCGTAATTTATTCATCCTCGCTTGAGAATAAAATTCCGGAGATGGAAGTGGAGATGATGATGATGATGATGATGATGATGATGATGATGATGATGATGATGATGATGATACAAGTTTTACTGATCTTAGTTTACTTTATTTCTTCTCGGATCCCTCAGAAAGCATGTTTTTATTTTTTTCATAAATACCCGACCACTTCGTTTCTATAATTAATTTTAAACAACACGTAGGATAGGAAGAAAGCCAAGACCCGTCAAAGTATCAAATTTTATGAAAAGAACGTTGAACGTAATCTCCGACAAAGAAAATTGTCACTTTAAGAAATCCACGTGACATGTTTGTAATTTTCTTTGCTCGTTTGGATGTCGTCTTCATTCTTCTTTTATTCTGGAACTTATCCAGAAGTTTCAGGACACTTTTATATAAAAAAGGAAAGATTGCGAGGACATAAGAAAATGGAACGTGTTACCGCGGGAAGTCAGTGTGTTTGGAACGGGCAAAATTGGTTGTAATGTGTTCTTAGGGGCGCAGGTCACGTCGGAGCAGTTGCCTGACTGACTGCATGGCAAGAGTGAGAGATGAATCCAGCCCATACACGAGGCACTGGGATTACTCCGGCTACTGTTCTACATATGTTGAATTTACGGCCAAACTTTTGCTCACCTGCTGAACAACTGTTGAACTAGCCTCTCCTCTTCTACCCACCACGAGGTACCAGACATCTCCTCAGAACTAAAATCCTCAAGCGGAGAAATATTCCTTTCAAAATGTTTTTATTCCTAAATGTATCTAAGTTTACATTAATTCAACATTGCTTAAATGCTTGCACTAATTTCATTCTCTTACTTAATCCTACTTAAAACAAGACATCGGATTATCTAATGCAGTGTGGTCCAGCTATTCCAATTCGTTTACTTATAATTAATTTTTGTTGCTGTTTTTTTAGTACTGAATAATAATTGTCGAAATTTTCAA
Organism: Periplaneta americana; assembly: GCA_025594305.2. Classification (NCBI taxonomy): domain Eukaryota; kingdom Metazoa; phylum Arthropoda; class Insecta; order Blattodea; family Blattidae; genus Periplaneta; species Periplaneta americana. Next base: position 175,171,413 of record JAJSOF020000005.1, read on the forward strand.
AGTTTACATAAATGTTATTTAAATTTATATTTAATTTATTCCTGATAGATGTATTTAAAATATGACTTATGCTTTTAATTTTTTTCCACTTTTTTTTTGGAAAAAAATATTTACCATTTTAATTGTTAAATTTTTTTAAAACTCGAATAATATAGAGGAAAGAATTGTTCCGGGACCGGGCATCAAACCCGGAACCTTTGGTTAAACGTACCAACGCTCTGTCAACTGAGCTACCCGGGAACTCTACCAGACACCAATCCAATTTTTCTCTCTATATCCACAGACCTCAAAGTGGGCTGACAACCGTCAAGCAACCAACATTGAGTGCTCATTAACTCTGTGTGACTTAAATTGTGGTTTTCTGTTAACGGACAGTGACGTGTATTATGCAAATCAAGCTTTCAGGTATAACTCCCTGTAAAGTTGATTTGAATAATTTCGAGAGTTCCCGGGTAGCTCAGTTGGTAGAGCTTTGGTACGTTTAACCAAAGGTCCCGGGTTCGATGCCCGGCCCCGGAACAATTTTTCCCTCGAAATTATTCAAATAAACTTTACAGGGAATTATACCTGAAAGCTTGATTTGCTTTTTAAAACTTATCACTTCCTCAACACATGGCGATTTCAATACTTTCAATACCAGAAGAAAACAGTTTTTTTCCCCAGTCTCAGTGAAATTTCTCACAGAAGTTCATAAAAGCATGTGAAGTAAACATGCTTTTATGAACTTCTGTGAGAAATTTTACTGAGACTGGGGAAAAAAACTGCATTCATTACAGTATTTTGAATGTTACAAAATGTTGAAAATTGGAAAATCGAGAAAACGAGTATCAAAGTACAGCATGTAGGCTGTACGATATATATACTATCGATATCCTTCCTTGCTATACAGGTCTACCACACACATTTTTCTCTCACATAATAGCGTGAAATATGAAGTGAATGAAAAGTAAAATTAGTTAGAATGAAGAATAAAGTCTGTCAGAATGACAGCTGAGTCTCAGTTTAAAGGGCTACAGCTCTACGCTTGCGCTGGTCCCTTTAAATACGTTCTGAGGGCCCTTAAGGGGTTAGGTACAGCTTACAGCAGTAAAATTTTGGAAATACTCAACATTTTTTCCTCCATTACTATATATTTTGTAATAATGAAAATTAGTATGTGTAAAACATTGTCCTTCTGCTATGTTAAGAAAAAATACGATTTTAAAAAAGTTATTTACATTTTTAAAAATTCAATTCACTGTGCATTGATGAAGCGTTTCCCGCATGACTAAAAAACTATCAAACATTCTGTGATGAAATTTTTTGTGTATATTTATGCCTGTCATATCTACAATATGATGCAAGATCACTTCTCAATGTTTGATAGATTGTCTGATAAAAAATATATTCATTTAAAAATGGTCAAATATCAGTATTTTCTTCTAACACAAAATAAAAAAAATATTATTTATTAAAAAAAGTAGTTGAAACAGCATGATATTGTAAACATGAGTTTCAGCAATAAAATAAAAATGAGAGAACATGAAACGTTAACACGTTTATGAGTTATGAGGGAAACGCTTCATCACAGCACAGTAAACTACCACCATTTTGAATTTAAAAATAAATAGGCCTATTTTTTATATCGTAAAAATATTTTTTTCATATAGCAGGAGGACAGTGTTTTACATATACCAATTTTTATTACTGTACAAGATGCAGTAATAGAGGGAAAAAATGTTGAATATTTCCAAAAATGTTAGTGCTGTAAGCTGTAATTAACCCCTTAAATTGTCATAGGACCAATATAAGCACAGATTTAGAGAACTGAAACATTATTTAATTTTTACAGTTAAAAACATAATTTCCATTTTAATGTTTTTTTTCGTCATTTTCATCGATCCATAGCTTTAAACGATTCCGCCTTAACTTGTCACAACCTTTTACTTTCGGAAGAATCATTTTGTTTTATGCTGATTTTATGTTGGCTGCATAATAATACAGGATGATTTGTAGGAAGCGCGACCGTGATAAACGTGGGTCTCATTAAATGCCGCACCTTGACACCTGAACCCTCGCGTGAAAGTTTCAGAAGCATAAAATGAGAATACGTTGCAAAGAAAGTTTCAAGGAAAACGCACATGCAAAAAGTTGGTGTAGAAGGTGAAGCCTCGTAAAAGTGTGTTTTAAATTGGTGAGAAACTTTGCCACACAACGCGTCATGTGAGTTAGGAAGCATTATTCCAAACAAAGAAAAACTGTGCTTGCGTTTATTATGTTTTAACAGCTCTTCAGTTTACGAAGTTTAAATTTTACAAGTAAGACTGCTTGAAAATTTATTTTTATATAGTAGATAGTAAGATATAAAGACATTAATTACATGGTATAATAAACCTCTATTAACGATGTATATCTACATCGGGGACGCAAGTTCTTGTCAAAATAATATTTGTGATGATAAAAATTGTGACAGAGCAGATTTTCTGGGAATATTTCCTGCAACTATAAATTCTTTATCATTTTTATTGTCGCTGCTCTGTAAGAAGATATCCATTCTTGCAAGAAGTCATTACAATGCAAGTAATATATGAAAGAATTCCACTGCTCTTGAAAGTAGATAAAAATTCGTTTTCGAAAACGTACAATCAAGTCTATATCAGACATTGTTGATATAATAGTTATTTATGCCACTAGTGGTTAAAGTGGTTCATTACACTATCGATTCGTGCCGTAAGAACCACGAATGATGTGCAGTTACTTTAGCCTCTAGTTGCAAACATGATTTTTTACGTCTTAATATAAAGTTTAAATTAGTACATTATGCAACGAGCCTATAATGGTAGTAATTAAGACGCGAGTATGTTTGTGTATGAAACGAGCGCAAGCGTCTTAATTACCATTATAGGCAAGTTTCATACGACTTTTTATGCTCGACCATATTTCTAACTTGAAATTATTCATAAGTATTCATGTTATGGTTATGTAAGTGAGGAGCGGAACTGACCTAAATTATGAGATGTGCGCAGACGCGAAAGTATTGATTTTTTCCGAGGAATGAATGTGTCATTGACCTTGATATAATCTAGAGAATAACATGAACATTAATTTTGATATAACCTGGAAATCGATTTAGAATTGAAAAACGAGATGACAAATTGAATTTATTTGAATATTATTTACAATTAACGCTAACTATTATGTAACAGAACATAACCTTCTGCGACAATATTGGATATCCAGCCTCCGTGACGTTTCCCTAGTTCTTTCGATTGCATATCCGAGAATAATCGAAAACCTGAACTTTAATGAATAGGTGTACTTTAATGACGTGTATTAAAGGACTGCTACTAGGTGTATAATTACTACAATTCGGCATGGTCGAGCATAAACATATTTTGAAAATAATAATTAACATATTTCGACTATCACCTAACATCTGAATGGCTTCTATTCTGTTTCTTTAACTACGGATCGTCAAATGTTTTGTGTAATGTTTCCAAGACTTACTTACTTGCTTACTTACGGCTTTTAAGGAACCCGGAGGTTCATTTCCGCCCTCATATAAGCCCGCCATCGGATTTTATAAACAGTTTTGGCCTTGCATTGGATCGATATTAACAGAGATCTCCAACATTTTCTTACAGCTACAGGAACTTACTCTATCACAGAGAAAAGGAGTGTTAGTGCTCATTCACACAAAAAGGATCCCATAAGAACATTAAAACTATAGACCCATTGCTTTGTTGAACTACGATTACAAATTGTTTGCAACAGTTTTAATGAATCGTATAAAATTTTTGCTCCCTCACCTGATCCACAACGCTCAAAACTGTGAAGTTCAAGACCACTCCTGTGGAGTAATGGTTAGCGCGTCTGGCCGCAAAACCAGGTGACCCAGGTTCGAATCCGGTTCGGGGCAATTTACCTGGTTGAAGTTTTTCCGGGGTTTTCTCTCAACCCAACATGAGCAAATACTGCATAACTATCGGTGCTGGACCCCGGACTGATTTCACCGGCATTATTTTTTTTTTATTTTAGTAGGTTATTTTACGATGCTTTATCAACATCTTAGGTTATTTAGCGTCTGAATGAGATGAAGGTGATAATGCCGGTGAAAAATGAGTCCGGGTCCAACACCGAAAGTTACCCAGCATTTTCTCATATTGGGTTACCTGGTTTCGCGGCCAGACGCGCTGACCGTTACTCCACAGGTGTGAAGCACCGGCAGGCATTATCAACTTCATTTCATTCAGGCACTAAATAACCTGAGATGTTGATACAGCGTCATAAAAAACCTACTAAAAGTAATAGTTCTTCATGGAGTAACAACATGTTGTAAATGCCTCATGCCTAGCTGTTATAAAGAGTAAGCTCGTCATTTTGACTGATGTTTAATTGTATCAGAATCTGACGATTTCTGAAAACCATCAAAATAAGTTCCTTGCATTTGTGTTCGGTTTTGTTTCTTGTGCAAATGAAGCCAGTGAAGGAGAGAAACTTGTTTAAGTGGGTTGCTGTTACGCTAGACATTTTGTTTAAGAAATCTTTCAAGTGTTTCCTCCTCTATCCCGTTGAAGATTCGGTAAACTTTATGTAACACGTCGTTTCTCCTCCTCTTCTTCACACATTTTTACCTACTATTTCATCCACTCACTTATTCGCTTACATGAGTTTTCTTTTGTTTTTCTTTTGTATTTGTTTGTGTGCTTCCAAACCCACCACTTTCCGCCCCCCACCTTAGTCTTTGCACAGTCTTTCTCGCACGAGTTTAGATGATCTTAGTTTTCTCTTCCTATTTATTTTCTTCTTTCCCTTTTGAGTTTTTTTCTCTCACTTTTGGAAGGCACAAGTTTTAACTTAACGCCTTTTCTACATACCAATACCGAGCGCTATCTTCCGGTGTTCGTTCAAACAAATCTCCTTTCTTGTCTATTCGACGCCTCCGTCGCCATGCCATGTTGAGTTTGAACTCTCACAACTAAAGCAAAGTTTTCACCCTGGTGACAAAAACAATAGAGAATCATTCTCGAGAGAAAAACTTGGTTATCAAGATATTTGCTATCTATTTTTGAGTCTTTCTTTTCATAATTACAGCAAATTCTTCATAAGTTTTTTTTTAAATTGTTTACTGGATATTATCAACCGTGAAGTTCGCAACGGATAAGACTTAAATATATGTAATCCAGCTATCATAGGTTCTAATACCTCCAGAAGAACTTTCTTAGTGTATAAATTACTCGTATATTGGTTCAGCTTACACAAAGACAATAAGTGGCATCTATTTAACTGTCATCTCTAATAAATTTCAAGTTGGTAACCCTCATTAGAGTACTTATTGAAACTCTAAAGCTTTATGATTAGAAGTCGTTTAATTTTCACTTAATTGATTCATTTGCTTCCAGATTAAATTGTCCACTTCAAAATGACCAGAGGAAAAATGGCCACAAACAAAAATGTGCAGAGCAAAATGTCCAAGGGAAAAAGTCCAGTAAAAAAGTCCACATACACAAATGATTACAACAAAATGTCCAGTATAAAAATGTCCAGTAGCAAATGTCTACGTACAAAAATGTCCACAACAAAATGTCCAGTATAAAAAAGATCGCATTGAATTTGAAACATGTATATGCTGAATCTTCAAGGACACCAAAGAACAAACAATGCAGTAGAAGCATTTCATAGTAAATTTCATAAGATGGTCGCTGGTCATGATGGGAGTGTTTGGAGGTTTATTCAAAAAGTCAAAGATGAATAACATGGGAACGAACTCTCATACATAAAATTCGATAGGTCATCGAAATATTAGGCCTCCAGTTAATAAACATAGGCTACCAAAAAAACCAACAACAGATAGAGGCAATCGTCACGAGATATTACGAATACAAAGAGAGGAATGATATAAAATGCTACCTTCGTGCAATATCCTGTCACTTAAATATGCATAGACAGGCAATGCAAGGTCAAGATCAAGAGATGGAATAAAAAATGTACTGCAAATTGTAGATTTCTGTGTGCTTGTACTTACATAAAAAGGTATGATCTCATATAGGATATTTTACAATAAAAAAATCATTGTAAATTTGAAATTTCTTTGTGTTTATACATTAAAAATTATGATCTCATGTAGGGTAAACATTGGTAATTTCGTGGCAGTGGTTATTTCGTGATACTTTTTCTTTGCTCTTTGTGAACTAACCAATGGCGTTACGAGATCCAAATTTCCGCCAAGGGATTGCATATGTTGTCCAGTTTCCAGAAACATACAGCTAAGCTTTGTGTGACTATTGTAGTTGCTTCAGTGAGCTTTTATGTTTGGAGAGAGCAAGTTTGCGTCGACTTCTCAGGCATACAAATTTTGTGGATGTTTGTAATTACATTACAGGCTTATTACTAAAGGTAAGCATATGATATTTGGTACAAAGATTTACTGTATCTTCATGAAATTTTAGGAAATGTTTTTCGAATTTTAGATACATCTGTAGTCGCCATATAGGCTTAGCTTTACCGATAGAAATCTTAGCTGTTTGAGGCGAAATTTTGTTGAGCATTAAGTGTTACAGTTTTTAAAATAGTGTAAAATGTATTACAATAGGAATTTTAGAAATCTGAAGACAAGATATGATAACAAAAAAGAAAACGGAGACGCAATGGGTTCAGTGTAGCTTCTGTTTGATTTGTTTTCATGCTATGTGTCAATGATAAGTGCTAGATGACTTACTTGCAAGAATTGTGACAGAAGATGGAACATGGCTCCAACATTTTGGACCGGAGACAGAGGCAGACAATGGAGTGGCATCATGCAAATTCACCAAAGAAAGAGAAATTCAAAAGTACACCTTCGGCAGGAAACGTTATGGCTACTGTGTTTTTCGATTCAGAAGAACTCTTGCCACACGGAACCACCATTAATTCTGACGGGTATGTTGCAACTATCAAGAAACTTCAAGTTCGACTGAGTCGTGTTCGACGACATCGGGAGAAGCAGGATGTTCTGCTATTGCACGACAACGCACAGCCATATGTCAGTCACAAGACCACAGATCAGATCAGAAAATTCGGATAGACAACACTGAAACAACCGCCTTACAGTCCTGAACTGGCACCGTGCGATTACCATCTCTTTGGTAAACTGAAGGATCCCTTCGCGGAACGAGGTTAGAAGATGACTCCATTGTGCACGCTGGTAAAGAGTGGCTCAGACGTGTTGGTCCAGACTTTTACCGTGCTGGTCTACAGACCCTCGTTCCTAGGTTACGTAAGGCACTTGAAAGGGACAGCGATTATGTGGAGAAGTGACATTTTGTTCGTTAAGGATGCATCTACGTTCTGTGAAAATAGCAAAGCTATAGGATAAAAATATAACTTTTAAACAAACGTTATAGATTACTTTTGGAGTTACCCTCGTAATATAGGCTATAGTAAATTCCGTAATAAAAGTGTTCACCCTTTCAGGGCAAAGAAGATCCCTTTTCAATTTCAATTTTTACTTTGATTTCATTCTTATTATGTGTTGATATGTATTTCTATGTTTTCTTGCTATGAATATTAGACGGAATTACTATGTTTGAAATCTTGTAACAATAAATGAGAATTTCATTTGACTTTAATGAATTTTTCCACAATTCTTCTACCTCTCACGAAATTATCAACAGTAATCTCACTAGACGTTTTGATTTATCTAAAGAAAATCAAAACTCGAGTGGGATTTAATTGACTATTACACGATTAGAAGAAAGTATATAAAGATTAGAAGTAACGAAGTACTCCAATACAATAAAATATTAATTGACTTACGAAAATACAACTGTCTTCAAATGTATTATTGTACCATCTCAACATTACAAATATTACGCTAGATGCATGCTAGATGGCAGTAGTGTCTTTATACAGACACTGTAATGATTACTATTCAATAAATCTTAATATTAAACAATCTCTGATACGTGACTATCCATAATATCATATAGCAGAAGTTCTTTTTATCCTCTCAGAGCAGAAGCTATAACATAACCTAACTAATATACACAAGTGTTAGAAAAGTTTTAATTAACGACGATGACATAAAAATAAACATGAATAATTTTAAAAGGAATAATTATTGAATGTACAATTTTCAAATTTGAATGTGGTTGGTGGTTCAATTGATGTTATATTGGACGTGTGCGTAATAGAAGTGGAACTCGTTGATTTAGGCCTACATGGTGTATTCAACTTATTCAGAATTTCCGAATGAATAATTTTAAAAGGAATAATTATTGAATGTACAATTTTCAAATTTGAATGTGGTTGGTGGTTCAATTGATGTTATATTGGACGTGTGCATAATAAAAGTGGAACTCGTTGATTTAGGCCTACATGGTGTATTCAACTTATTCAGGATTTCCGAATGGTGCTCTTCATTTATTTGTAAATCGGATTTCAGAAGATGCATAGGTATGATCAGTGATTTTTATTAATTCTTGTTCTTGAATGCCAATGCGAGTCATATTTGAAACTGCTGTGCATCGACTGGAGTGATTTGTAATTTTATATATATTTTTGACGTCCAGACCAGCGCAGTTTCAAATGTTGGCGAACAAAGAAACAAATGCTAGAGACGCGATAAAATTAAACAAATGCTAGGGACGCGATAAAATTAAACAAATGCTAGGGACGTGATAAAATCGTGCGATAAGCAGCCATGATTGGTTGAAATAAGTCCTTTCGTACCGTTTTATTGGTAAAAATTAGTATGACGTAATAAGAGTGTAATAGTCAATGTAATATCACGAAATTACCATGGTTATCACGAAATATCCAACCTTTCAGCTTAAGTTGTAAAAGTGGTTTTTGGCACATATTCAAGAACGCATCCAATCTTTTATGTCTCCAGATTTGTACAGCAAGTTATCGTCTTTTAGATGAAAAAATCGGAATAAGGATATATTTACACATTGGCATTTTAAATTAGTTTTCATGAAATTATCACGAAATTACCAATGTTTACCCTATAGGACATTCTACATTTCTGGACATTTAAACAAGTGGGCATTTATATAAGTGGACATTTAATTTTATGGAGATTTATGTAAGTGGACATTGTATTTGTGGACATTTAATTTTATGGAGATTTATATAAGTGGACATTGTATTTGTGGACATTTAATTTTAAAGAGATTTATATAACCATGTATTGTGGGTCCCTATCACCACGGCATGGCGCGTCCTCAGGTTGCGGATAGAGGAGACGGCCTCCAGATATGGAGGGTAGCTGCGAATATATTGAATAAGCAGTCGTGGACAGCCGATAAGGGGTGGTCCTCCAGCTTGGGGGTTGGGCGAAGGGCTAACAACCCATCACCGTAAAAAACAGCTTGTTACGTATCCCTATAATAAGCCTCGGAATAGGACTGATTCTCTGGCACGACCACAGAACAATGGAAGGAGTCCATAATTGTACCTATTTTTAAAAAGGGGGACAAAACCAACTGTGGTAACTTTCGAGGAATATCACTTTTGTTGACGTCGTACAAAATTTTGTCCAATATTCTTTGAGAAGATTAACTCCACGTAGATGAAATTATTGGGGATCATCAGTGCGGTTTTCGGCGTAATAGATCGACTATTGATCAGATTTTTTTTGTATTCGACAGATAATGGAGAAAAATGGGAGTATAAGGGTACAGTACATCAGTTATTCATAGATTTCAAAAAGGCTTATGACTCGGTTAAGAGGGAAGTATTATATGATATTCTTATTGAATTTGGTATTCCAAGAAACTAGTTCGATTAATTAAAATGTGTCTCAGTGAAACGTACAGCAGAGTCCGTATAGGTCAGTTTCTATCTGATGCTTTTCCAATTCACTGCGGGCTAAAGCAAGGAGATGCACTATCACCTTTACTTTTTAACTTCGCTCTAGAATATGCCATTAGGAAAGTTCAGGATAACAGGCAGGGTTTGGAATTGAACGGGTTACATCAGCTTGTCTATGCGGATGACGTGAATATGTTAGGAGAAAATACACAAACGATTAGGGAAAACACGGAAATTTTACTTGAAGCAAGTAGAGCGATTGGTTTGGAAGTAAATTCCGAAAAGACAAAGTATATGATTATGTCTCGTGACCAGAATATTGTACGAAATGGAAATATAAAAATTGGAGATTTATCCTTCGAAGAGGTGGAAAAATTCAAATATCTTGGAGCAACAGTAACAAATATAAATGACACTCGGGAGGAAATTAAACGCAGAATAAATATGGGAAATGCGTGTTATTATTCGGTTGAGAAGCTCTTATCATCCAGTCTGCTGTCGAAAAATCTGAAAGTTAGAATTTATAAAACAGTTATATTACCGGTTCTTCTGTATGGTTGTGAAACTTGGACCTCACTCTGAGAGAGGAACATAGGTTCAGGGTGTTTGAGAATAAGGTGCTAAGGAAAATATTTGGGGCTAAGGATGAAGTTACAGGAGAATGGAGAAAGTTACACAACACAGAACTGCACGCATTGTATTCTTCACCTGACATAATTAGGAACATTAAATCCAGACGTTTGAGATGGGCAGGGCATGTAGCACGTATGGGCGAATCCAGAAATGCATATAGAGTGTTAGTTGGGAGACCGGAGGGAAAAAGACCTTTAGGGAGGCCGAGACGTAGATGGGAGGATAATATTAAAATGGATCTGAGGGAGGTGGGGTATGATGATAGAGACTGGATTAATCTTGCACAGGATAGGGACCGCTGGCGGGCTTATGTGAGGGCGGCAATGAACCTTCGGGTTCCTTAAAAGCCATTTGTAAGTAAGTAAGTAAGTAAGTAAGAGATTTATATAAATGGACATTGTTTTTGTGGACATTTAATTTTATGGAGATTTATATAAGTGGACATTGTATTTGTGGACATTTAATTTTATGGAGATTTATAGGTATAAGTGGACATTGTATATGTGGACATTTAATTTTATGGAGATTTATATAAGTGGACATTGTATTTGTGGACATTTAATTTTATGGAAATTTATATAAGTGGACATTGTATTTGTGGACATTTAATTTTATGGAGATTTATATAAGTGGACATTGTATTTGTGGACATTTAACCAAGTGGACATTTATGTGAGTGAACATTTTGCTATTGGACATTTCTGTTTGCGGACGTATTGAAATGGACATGTTAACCTCCAACCATTCATTTTTGTATTCCTAGAAAAGTGTTTAATAATCTTATAACTTATGGGTTATATCACGAAAAGATAGACATTTTTCAGTAATTGATGTGTTGGGCCGAATAACGGTCTATGTTACAATTTCTCAAATTCGAGTTTTTAATGGAATAATGCTCTGTGTAGTCTTACACAGCTGTCACTAAAATTGTTTTCAATATCTGTATCAGAGGCACTTCTACACGAGTTACAACCATGAATTTCTTGGTTCGAATAAAGGTCTATGTCACTAGTCACTTCTAGCGTATCCAGTTGTTTACATCGTATCGGGAGTTATTGCACGGGAATTTGTTCTCTTTACGAATAGTGGGTACTTGAACTCTGTGTATCAGGTTTCGGTTGATCTATTGCGTAAAATCAACGACTGCAAGACAGTGACAGTTTTTACGGTAGATATTGACTGACTAAATAAATCTAAAGAAAGAATCCAGACAAATTAATATTAATAAGTGGAAAGATGCGTCACGAAAGTCGCTGAGAGATAATGGTCTTGAGTATACAACAAGGAAGACGAAGTTCCAAGTTAGTGCGAAAGATCCCTCTTGTAATGTAAGTTCCTGTCTGTTATTTTTACAGTATTTTATTAGTTGTATTTTAATTTACACTTTACCTATTTTTAGTTGGTCTATATGTTGTGTTTTGCCATTGTAGTTTACCTTAGAATTTTATCAAGGTATTTCGTATCAGGAACAGATTTATGGAAATTCTTGTAAGAAGATGTGCTCACAGCTTGCCCTTGACGTTAGAAAGGAGCTGTTTAAAATGTATTACTCTCTTGTAGTCAGCATTTAAAAACTGTTATTGTAATTATTAATAAAATTTACAATTAACAGATAAGCCACCTGTTGGTATGGATACTGACTATTCGGAACTGGGGTTCAAATTCCATCCCCCAACAATTTCTGAACTATAATATTTAATTTTCTTTCTTCAGTTGTTATTGTTACAACTTTCATTAATCTAATGGTGTCCCACCACCTCAATACTGCAATTATTTTCTAATAATAGTGTTATTATTTAGCCAATATTGTATGTTTATTCATAATATGACATTGAGTGTAACTTTAATAAATTACATGGTGTTAATTCATATTAATAAGTGTCATATAATTTTGTTCATAATTTAACCTTTCATTGATTTTGTATAAGGTAAATTAGGGTCTGTTGGACAGTCTGGGATGTTGGACACTTTGTATTTCAACGTGTTACCTCGCCACTTGTGGGCACCACATTCTGCTAGAATGTCAATGACAGAAGTAGCCCCACTCGTGGCTACTTCCGTCATTGACTTCTAGCAGAATGTGGTGCCCACAAGTGGCGAGGTAACACGTTATAATACAAAATGTCCAACATGCCGACTGTCCAACAGAATCTAATTTACTCTATTTCATAATATTTTGATTGTATAGAACTGTTTATTGTCTATATTCCCCAGTAGCATTTCTGTAGAGTTAAAAATGTTCTAAACTTTCAATAACATACAATAGTATACTTCGCTTAGTATAGAAAACGTGTTGATGGAATAACAGTCTATCTTGCCCGTCCGATAGTAAATTTATGAGCGAAATTACGATGTAACATTCTTGTTCCTTCTTCAGAATTAACAGATTGTAACATGGACCGTTATTCGGCCCAACAACGCTTCAGTTACTCAGGGAACCCATACGAGTACTTTTAGACAGGGAAAAAACTCTCGCCGAATCTGACTTTTATACTTCAGAACAACAAAGGTATTTTCGCTGGAATATTGGTTGGAATTCCACTGGGATCATCCTTTAATTAATTAGTACATACTTTAAATGCTCTAGGGCAGACAAGCTGTTCATAAAAGCTATTTACTTATCCTTCACTTCAGAGCACAGCCGATAGCGCTGTCGAGTTCTTTATATAATACAGACAGCGTCAACAAAATATGAACTATTTTATATTCTTAATATTGAGAATCTAGTAGTTATTTGTTCCGTGTAGTATTGTTGGAGAACACAAAGCAAGCTTGAGAGTATATGTTAAAATATTTTATGCTCGAACGAGCCGAAATGTAGTAATTATACACCTGGTAGCAGACCATTAATGAAACATGTCATTAAAGCTACACCTACTCATTAAAGGTCAGGTCTTTCAGCCAATGACGACTCAGGTTACAGCTGTTCATGCCAATGACCAGGTCATTTCTAACCGTTATAAAACCGCATATCTTTATTCTCGAATATGCAATCGAAAGAGAATTGTGAGAAAAGTCACGGACGCTGAAAGAATATTTTTTCCGCAGAAGGATGTTCACATTGACCTTGCTATAATAATTAGAGATTAATTGTAAATTAAATTCAAATAAAACAATTTGTCAGATTGAATTTTTTCAATGTCTAATTTAATTTCAATTTATCTCTGTAATTATTATAGCCTAAAGGTCATAACATCTGTTCCTCGAAGTAATCAATACTACCAGCGTCTGGCTCTTCAACATACGGGACGATTGCATATCCGAGAATAATCGATACAATAAAATTAATAATAACGGTTAGAAATATGGTCGAGCATTGGCTGAACAGTTGTAAAACTCGTCATTGGCTGAAAGACTCCTTTAATGAGTAGGTGAAACTTTAATGACATCGTTTCATAAACATCCATACTCAGGTTATAATTACCTTCATCGGCATGGTCGAGCATAAAATATTTTAACAGTTTTATAACCACATGTGAGCTGAAGCGAAACTGGAGAACTTCATTGACATCTGATGACATGTGCCATAAACTTAGTGACAATTTTAAAGAGCTTTCAAATCATTAGCCTATATTGTCATTCGCGGAGGTCATTTTGAAAATGTTATTCATCGTGCGTGAATCTTCCATGTCCTGTGTAATAATTGAAATATATAAAATTAGTTCAAGGTTATTATTAAAATCAATATTTTATTGTACGTATATCGCAAATAATAATAAAGTGTCCATAGGTATTAGTCCTGATCACGTATGTATCAGATTGGCCATTCCCATGTTATGGAAAGGTAACATATAAAAGAGAACAACCACTAGGATCTCCACTGTCGAAAATGATTTTTTTTTGGAACGATCGCTAGATGGAAGTATTGCCGCAAGCTATTAATAATAATAATAATTTTTTTATTTCCCTTGCAGAGTTAAGGCCATCAGGCCTTTTCTTCCACTCAACCATGATCAAATCACATACAGAAAAATACATACCGGTATACAAATATTAACTAAAAAAACAAAATGAAATAATAATAATAATAATAATAATAATAATAATAAAAAAAAAAAGAGAAATTGAATACATATACTAATCAGTATTAACTTAAAAAAAATAATAATTAATAAATATAATAAAAAAGAGACTGAATACATAATCACAAATAGGAAAATACGTTCTAGTATACAAGAATTAACTTTAAAAAAATTAATAAATATGAATATAATCTCACAACTAAAGGAATAGTACAATTAAAGAGTCCACTGCAAGAATGATGGATGTCATTTGGAATACATTTTGCAGGAGAAGCAATTGAAAGTTTGAAATGCTTAGCGCTCAAAGCTTCAACTGTTATTTTCCGATCATTACTGGACAATGACTATCAGTGTTAATGCCATATAACTCTCTATGTACATTCTATATGTCTTAAGCTATGCATTGACAGTCTTGGTTCATTTTCGACAAGAAAGTGACATTCATCATTCTTGCAGTGGACTCTTCAATTAGTATGATCAGCACAGCACGGGTTACATTGAGACAATGACAATTACCTAGGTATTAGTGTTAGTGGAAAAATAAAGTAAACGACTGTATAAAATAATAATAAATAATAATAGTAGTAGTAGTAGTAGTAGTAGTAGTAGTAGTAGTAGTAGTAGTAGTAGTAATAATCATAAATAAAAATTATACCTGAAAAAACTATTTCTGTGCATTTAAAATATTTCTGAACAACCTAATTTTAAACAACTGAGGACTAAGGTTACCCCTGATTTCCAGCTATTACTCCATGCAATTCTATCAGGGATATAACGTGACTTATTTTGTAGCCGCTAGATGGCAGCATAGTGAAATTGCTAAAGGTTGTTGTCTTGAAAGTGCATTAGACTGCTCAATCTGCTATATGTGCTCAGGGATATGACACAACTAAACTGAATATTAAATCATCGAAATAAGAGACTTTTAAATAATATTGTAACCTGAATTTCTTTAGAAAACTACAGGAGAGTTCTGTGAAGGCAGGAAGGCAAGAATAGCAGGAAAATAATATATTTGTCTCTGTATTGTTTATCACGATGCATATAAAAATATAATTATTTATGCAGTCGTTAATTATTTTGAAGGAAGTAGTTTTAATAAATTTCCATATACATAGTTCTTTTGATACTACTTGCAGACTGCATGCATATTTATGTTTATGCATGAGTCGAGGTAGTGCAGCACGAAGAACCATCTGTCGGTCTAGCTTGTGTTGAACAAATAAAACATTCCAAATATCATTTCTTTGAAAGCTTTTGTGTGAAGACGTCTTGCAATGCGAGCGATATTATGATCTTACTGTTTGTCTACTCCGAGATGTTTTCTCTTGCGTTCCTCTATCACCACTTCCCTTATATTGAAACTTATGGCCAGATGACGTCCTGTCCATTACCAACCTTTCCAACAAAAATAAACTCTAGGATATGCCTTTCTCTACATGGATATGCTTCTCAAACGCAGGCAAGCCTGGAAGGTTATTGAATACTTTAAGGAAATACTCTGCGAACACAGAATTCCTTTCATTTCTGTGACGCATTGGATCAGAAACGAAATCAATGATTTGAAAAGGTCACGATTACTTGCACGAAATTTTGTGCAGAGTGTGCGATTGGCAGTCATTCATTGTAAAGATTGGCTCATATTTTTAATCCATACGTCAAGTAAGGTTCCCATTCCGTATTCATGCAGGAGAAATCTTATCAGCGACTACGCAACCTCTTGTGGGAAAATTCATATATTTGCACGCCTCTCCTGACATTTGCAGTTAGTATTCGTAATTTATTATATTTGTGGTCTTACAAGGCGTGTTAACAGGATTACTTATACTACAGGGACATCATTTTATTTTTACTAACATTTTTAATATTAACCTGTCTATACCTTTAGAGAACCGGAAACACCGCTTGCTCCCCCCTCCAAGACTGGAGTTCGATGATACTGGCGTAAAACACAAATCACTCTACTAGGTATATGATGGAAGAAAAGTAGTTCATCCATTTACGTAAACTAGGAAATATCGCGATTTTGAGTTTGATAATTTTCTTTAGGTTTTTCTTTAATCAAAGTACAGTACCGTCTTAAGAATAAGTGTTTTTACTCACGAAGTGAGTTATCCATGCGAACGTATTCATTATGCAATATATACTGTCTACAGCACATTAGCGTACAATATAGAGAAAAAGTTAAATTGAAAAATAATCATAATATGAATATTTAAACACAATTTTGAAAATGGTGGCCGTTCATTTCGATACAGGCTTCAGTTCTTTTGTGCATATTATCGCACTATAGACTATTGCATCTAATTCCAATTGCCAGTTTCGTCCTTCGTACTAGTAACTCATGTTGAAATAATTCTGTACCTACTCTACGTACTGTGAATTCAATCTTCACTTCTGCCCGACCCGAAAATATAAAATTACTCAGACATGCTATCTACTGTCCGTCCAAGTGGTTATGTCGCAGGATTGTAGAAAGGGAGGAAATCACGTGACAGCTAATTACTTAACGAGGCCCTTTTATTTAAGTTAAATTAAACAGCTGTATAATATTACGTAAACGTCCAATTCCTAAGAGAAATTAATGTTTTCAGAAAAGAGCTAAGACAGCCCAGCTTTTACAGAGGGGCGAGCAGAAGTAGGTGGGGGAAATCGGGATGCGACGTAGGCAAACGGACAGTACCTGTGCGAAAATATGATTCTATATTGAAAGCTCTTTCGTCACTGGAAAACGCGAACATATTTCTGGAACGTACTATACCCAGTAACTCAGTACTGCTTACTATCTGCGGTCTTGGTTCTGTGTGGAGTTGAAACTTCCTTAGTAGTAGGGGTGGGAGTGAAGTACATTCAAAAACTCAGGTACAATAAAAATTGAAGTAAAAATAAAATGATGTCTCTGTATATATCGACAGAGTCGAAGGACAGGAGAGCCTAACGACTTTTGAAGTTACATACTGTAGACTGGGCACATTTTGATGTCCACAAATATGATTAAGAGAAGACGTAGTTTCAAATACACTGTTATATGAGGGGTCAGGAGCAAAGGGGTACAAGTGACATTTCTAAGAACATGAGTTAAGTGTATCCAGGGCAAGCTAAATCACCTTAACTTTTACTTTTTATTTTCTCACAAACAACTTAAGTGCGCTTATACCCCTTTCCTTCTGACACCCTCATATGTAATTAATCACTTATCCCACAATTTTTCAGATATCCATCTGACATTTGGTACAGGTATTTACAATGAATGACTCTATTACGATACTGAATTACAATATCATACAATGTCAGGAAGCCTAATTACGAACCCAGCTAACCTAAACCTGACCACAAAATATAAGGCAAGTTTTCTCATGATTTATTAAAGATATGGTTCTGAAATTTTGTATAGATTTGCTCTAGATTATATATAACAAATCCCTATAGACAGAGGTTTTTAAATTGTTGCTTTGAATTTCCAAAAATATTGTATTTAAAAATATATCGTTCCTTTGACAAAGTAAAGTTCTTTAAATTTCAACTCAAAAATAAATTTCTGCAAGGAAATTTGCCTTATGCAATAATAAAGGTGTGTGCAAAATTTCATTACTTCATCTCAAATAGTTTCTGAGAAAATGTTCCTTCTTTATAGAAAAATTGGGTACTGCTGATAACGAATCGTAAAGTTTGAGTATGCATACCACATGAGTAATTTTTGTTTACATCTTGTGACCTATAACAACAACAGGCACTGTTTACAGCGCACGAAAGAATTGATAAATGAACTATTCTAAATCCTGAAGAAGAATCATTTTTACAATTATTTTCTAGTCCAAGTCCCTCTCCAATCTTTTTTCTAGAACTACCTACTCCGTGGTTCTTCTTGATTGAAACCCATTTAATAATAATAATAATAATAATAATAATAATAATAATAATAATAATAATAATAATAATAATTCTTTATTTATACTCGCAGAGTTAAAGCCATAGGGCCTTCTCTTACACTCTACCAGGTCACAAAGTATACAAGCAGTTAAAATTTAACAAAAAGTTAAAGAACAGAATACTAACATATTACAAAAAAATATAACAATAATAGCATAATAAAATCGACACTAAGCAACATGAAAATAGTACTAATAATAATAATAATAATAATAATAATAATAATAATAATAATAATAATAATAATAGAAAAAAGAAAGTAAAATACATTGGAATATAGTAAAGCAACTCATTTAGTAGAAATGGTTAATATGGAAAACGTAAGGTAGAATATAACAAAATGGAATGTAATAAAATAATAATAAAAAAGATAAGAAATATGAATATTTAGACTAACATTTGGTTAGTAAAATTTTATGGAGGGATTCCTAACACTATGTAATATTTTTTAGACTAGTTTTTAGAAAATATGACTTTTGGTCAGTTTGAACCTAGATTTCTCCTTAAAGTGGCGTGGAACTGAAGATGTGTCTTCTGTGTGAGATGAGAGGTGGATGTGTGTTTCCTGTCTTATTTTCTATTTATTCGCGTAATTCATGCCATCGCATATTTCACGTCACCCAAATTATTTACTATATAATTTAATAAATTAATTTCCTCGTATATTTCACGCATTTAATATTCGTGAAATACTTACCTGATATACATACTGAAGCTTGAAAATAATCTGTTGTGTTATGTTGAGAATAAAAAATGTGCGGTATCTTAAATGCCGTAACGAGAGTTAGCGGTATTTGGGACATTACTTATTAAATTTTACAGGCGCACCTTCTCGTCTATGAAATGCCTTTAAAAATACTGGTATAGGACATTGACCTCCCCTACCATGAATAGGGGTGGTTTTTATTTCATGAACTAAATTCTTTGTTTTGTTCGCATCAGTTGAGTTTGAGACTCGAAATAGGAGACCTGCAAAGCCGTCTGTTAAAAATTTTAACAATGAATGGTAAAATCCCGATATTCGAATCATGATAAGTCCTTCAAATTAAAAGTTATTGCGTATGCAGAAAAACATGGCAACAGAGCAGCTGGACGTATTCCGAATTCACAGTTCCAGAATTTAATATTCGCTACTGGAGGAAACAAAAAATTGTTCATAATGCTCTTCAAGAAACAAATGCATCAAGTGTTTAAAGCATTTCGTTTAGGCCAAAAGTGGAAAATTCTGATCTTTCAAAGACAAATTATAGGATATGTAAAACTTAATTATTTTGTCATTTTTAAATTAAAAATACCAATTAGTTAAATTCCTCGTTCAATTCACCGCGATATGTTAATTTATAGATCGAAACGTTGCGGGAAGAAGTGCGTGAAATATTCGAGTAAATACGGTATTCTACTGTCTTAAGCAGTAGTATAGTTTTTTTATTTGGTCATTTAACGCTGTAGCAACTACTAGGTTATTTAGCGTCGATGGGATTGGTGATAGCGAGATAATATTTGGCGAGATGAGGCCGAGGATTCGCCATAAATTACCTGATATTCGCCTCACAGCTGGGAAATAATAATCTGATTGTAAGTAAATATTAGAGAATAAAAATACTTTTATTTATTTCAAAATACGTATCCAGTTACTTATTTTACATTAGTACTTAATTATTAAATTTATATAGGCCCCTAAGCGAATGCCTTGTTGGGCTTTTGAGCATAGAGAAAGTTCTCTCTCGGAAGAGGAGGTCATTTTTATTTCATGAAGTAAATTCTTTATTTTGTTCCGCTCGTTGCAGGAAGTGTAGCAAATACTCATATCTCTCCGGCGAAGTCGTGTTTTTGGGTAATAAATCTTTCGAGTGGGTAATGTAAGAAATAATCGCCCCGGATGTGAGTCCGTGATAAGCCCATAAGAAGCACGTAATGCCCTGTAATGTGTATACTGCAGTAGTACGGACTGTGACCACACCCGAAGCCCGGATATTATATTCCGTTGTTCATAATGAGCACCAAATACCGTCACAACTTAGGCTGCGAGCTCATAGCTGCGCTTAATTGGGGAGGAAAACCGACAAAAAAAATTGGTTCCACTTCCCTGATTGAATTGTGTTTACAGTGCTTCCCATTTAGTTATTCTGTAGGTCTGAATTTCAAAACCACAAATTATATTTGGTTCCAACTGTAAAAATTTAATTATTTCGAGTAGGTTGTCAAATTAAAAGTAGGCCTAATTAGTTAATAGAGTTCAAGCGACCGCGATATGTGCAACGCTTAAGGTAGTCAGGTTTAACGTTATGTTACAAACGTGACCATAGGTTCGAATCCAGCCTCGATTATGAATGTAACGTCTCTCTTCTCTCTGTTACGGGGAAGGGCCGAAGTAGAGGTGGGGTGTGACAGCGTTTTGCCGTCACAGCTCCGAACTGTGATAGAGCTGGAATTATCATTGTGACAGATAATAGCGACTTTTTCACGGAGCGATTTTTGTGTTGGGATAATTTTTAGCGATTACAGAAATGTCTCTCATCAGTAGCTGATATGATATGATATGATATGATATGATATGATATGATATGATATGATATGATATGATATGATATGATATGATATGATATGATATGATATGGTATGATATGATATGATAGGTATGATATGATATATGATATGGTATGATATGTATGATATGGTATAGTATGATATGATATGATATGATATGATATGTTATGATATGATATGATATGGTATGGTATGGCATGGCATGATATATGATATGATATGATATGGTATGGTATGGTATGGTATGATATGATATATGGTATGGTATGGTATGGTGCATAAATATGACATGATATGGTATGCCCATTATGATATGATATGATATAATATGATATGATATGATATGATATGATATGATATGATATGATATGATATATGATATGATATGGTATGATATGATAAACTAGTACAAATAGGTATGATATGATAAACTTATAACAATATGGTATGATATGGTATGGTATGATATGATATGATATGATATGATATGATATTAGAACAATATATAATTATATGGCATGGTATGGTATGGCATGATATATGATATGATATGGTAATGGTATGATATGTATAAAAATGGTATGGTATGGCATGATACGATACGATATGATATGATATGATATGATATGATATGATATGATATGATATGATATGATATGATATGATATGATATGATTTTTTGTCTAGGTTATTTTACGACGCTTTATCAACAGCTTAGGTTATTTAGCGTCTGAATGAGATGAAGGTGATAATGCCGGTGAAATGAGTCCGGGGTCCAACACCAAAAGTTACCCAGCATTTGCTCATATTGGGTTGAGGGAAAACCCCGGAAGAACCTCAACCAGGTAACTTGCCCCAACCGGGAATCGAACCCGGGCCACCTGGTTTCGCGGCTAGACGCGCTAACCGTTACTGATATGATATGATATGATGATATGATATGATATGATATGATATGATATGATATGATATGATATGATATGACGTTGAGCAGGGCTACCGCTACACCTGAGTTCCTGTGTCGGAATAACTTCGCTGGAAACGCCTTGTGGGCTTTATTCACGCGAGGATTGTTTGATAGCAACGAGTTGGATTCAGATGCGTGCAGAATGCGTGTGAGTCACGCAAACTGTTGTACAGTTTACACTGATACCATAATAATTCGTGTAATTCAAAGACATAAAGTATCAAGCGTGGCATTGTGTAGGCCTATAGTTGTGAGGCACCGACCGACACAAGGGAGACATTGTCAAACGAAATTAAATATGTTGCATACGATAATGGAGATAAATGGATACCCGCAACATGCGGAGACACTGCAGGTTGCCTACTGCAGAGTGATTTATTTCCCCATGTAAATAATTTATTTATACAAAATTGAAGCTTTAGTTTTTGTCTTTTACATGAAGTTTTGAAGGAGAAATGTGGGAAAATTATTGAATATTTCATTGCTCTTTGTGTACCTTTACCTTTTCCAGGGACTTAAATAAAAATATTTACAGGATTTTTTCGAAATTTGGGCAAACTCTAAGACAGTATTAGTAGAAGCTTTAGTTTTTATGTCTTTTACATGAAGTTTTGAAGGAGAAATGTGGAAAAATTATTGAATATTTCATTGCTCTTTGTGTACCTTTACCTTTTCCAGGGACTTAAATAAAAATATTTACAGGGTGTTTTCGAAATTTGGCAAACTCTAAGACAGTATTAGTAGAAGCTTTAGTTTTTTATGTCTGTTACATGAAGTTTTAAGGAGAAATGTGGGAAAATTATTGAATATTTCATTGCTCTTTGTGTACCTTTACCTCTTCCAGAGACTTAAATAAAAATATTTACAGGATGTTTTCGAAATCTGGCAAACTTATTAGTAGAAACTTTAGTTTTATGTCTTTTACATGACGTTTTGAAGGAGAAAAGTGGGAAAATTATTGAATATTTCATTGTTCTTTGTGTACCTTTACCTCTTCAAGGCACCTAAATAAAAATATTTACAGGATGTTTTCGAAATCTGGCAAACTCTAAGACCGTATTCAGTTTGGTTATGGAAGTGTTTAGAGGTAAGAAGCCATTATTGGAAATCATCTCGATGAAAAGTGTTTCACACCTGTGAACCGTCGTCATGACCCTAGCTTAAACATTTTAAACACATTTTGTGAATACAGAGGACATTTTTGTGTATAAGACGTCTGTTGTCCACCACTTTGGAGTAAGGTTAGAATGCCTGATCGTCAAACGAGCGGGCCCATGTTCAGATCTTGGTTGAGGTTTTTTCTGGGGATTTTCCTCAACACATTAAGAAATGCTGTGTAACTTTCGGCGTTGAATCCTGGACTCATCTCGCTGGCATTATCACCTTCATCTCATTCAGACGCTAGATAACCATAGCAGTTGGTAAAGTTGATACGCTGCATCATATGGAATGGGATGGGTGTGGGAGAAAGGTGAGAATAACTTACTTACTTACTTAATTACTGGCTTTTAAGGAACCCGGAGGTTCATTGCCGCCCTCACATAAGCCCGCCATTGGTCCCTATCCTGACAAGATTAATCCAGTCTCCATCATCATATCTCACCTCCCTCAAATCCATTTTAATATTATCCTCCCACCTACGTCTCGGTCTCCCTAAAGGTCTTTTTCCCTCCGGCCTCCCAACTAACACTCTATTTGCATTTCTGGATTCGCCCATACGTGCTACATGCTCTGCCCATCTCAAAAGTCTGGATTTAATGTTCCTAATTATGTCAGGTGAAGAATACAATGCGAGAATAATTATGTCAGGTGAGAATAACAGAAGGAATATATGGCGTAATGTAAAGATGTGATTAATTGATGTCGAGAGGCAGGAGATTGAGCTCCAATGTTGGAAAAGTCCTCACTGCATTTACAATCAGATCTCATGCTTAACTGGGGGAGGTGTGACAACATAAATTCTTGTAACAAAGACAACAGAGCAGGTTTAGCGTGGCTAAGATTGGGGGCATGGAAGGGTAATAAAATTGTCAACGAAGAAGGAGAGCGCCTTTGTCCGATTTGCAGAGAGAAGGACTCGTATAAACATATTTTATTATAGTGTGTCGAATTGGAACATGTACGGAGAAAATATCTACCACCCTCGATGCTAAGTCAGAATAGGAGTTCGCTTGCATGTCTTGACCTCATGGGGAATAGAGAATACGAACAAAAGATTGGCTTGTTCCTCTTGAAGGCGAGAAAGATTAGAACTTCAGCTGTTGAAGTTTGTGACACGAACGGAGGAAGGGATAATAGTCTCTACCCAACTATACACTTTTATGTCTGTTTTAGGTTAGGATATATTATATAATATGTTTTGTGTGCCATTTTCATTTTAATATGTATGTTCTTTTAAAGAGTAGTGGATATAATCATAGGTGGGGGGGGGGTGAAATCGACAAAGTAGGACTTGTTTTAGGTACAAAGCACGTATGGTCAGAAGACCCGTGCATTGGATTTTAAAGAAACTATGATAATATAAAAATCTGTAGGTATAATATTACTCAATAAATCCATCTATCTATCTATCTATCTATCTATCTATCTATCTATCTATCTATCTATCTATCTATCTATCTATCTATCTATCTATCTATCTATCTATCTATCTATCTATCTATCTATCTATCTATCTATCTATCTATCTATCTATCTATCTATCTATCTTCTATCTATCTATCTATCATCTATCTATCTATCTATCTATCTATCTATCTATCTATCTATCTATCTATCTATCTATCTATCTATCTATCTATCTATCTATCTATCTATCTATCTATCTATCTATCTATCTATCTATCTATCTATCTATCTATCTCTATCTATCTATCTATCTATCTATCTATCTATCTATCTATCTATCTATCTATCTATCTATCTATCTATCTATCTATCTATCTATCTATCTATCTATCTATTATCTATCTATCTATCTATCTATCTATCTATCTTCTATCTATCTATCTATCTATCTATCTATCTATCTATCTATCTATCTATCTATCTATCTATCTATCTATCTATCTATCTATCTATCTATCTATCTATCTATCTATCTATCTATCTATCTATCTATCTATCTATCTATCTATCTATCTATCTATCTATCTATCTATCTATCTATCTATCTATCTATCTGGATTTCTATCTAAGAATCTATCTATAATCTATCTATCTATCTATCTAAATCTATCTATCTATCTATCTATCTATCTATCTATCTATCTAAAAATCTATCTATCTATCTATCTATCTATCTATCTATCTATCTATCTATCTATCTATCTATCTATCTATCTATCTATCTATCTATCTATCTATCTATCTATCTATCTATCTATCTATCTATCTATCTATCTATCTATCTATCTATCTATCTATCTATCTATCTATCTATCTATCTATCTATCTATCTGTCTATCTATCTATCTATCTATCTATCTGTCTATCTATCTATCTACCCATCTGTCTGTCTGTCCATCCATCTATCTATCTATCTAAAAGTTTATACAGCGTTGTAAATTAACCAATTAAAATGGCGTCTGTTGTAATTAATTCCGACTTTATTGCTCGTATTGTCTCACATATAAGATTGCTATAAGTTAACGTAACTATTAAAACGTTTCTGCCCATTAAAAGTGCGATACTGTGTTGTTTTGCTAACGATGTTTGTGATCAACATTTTGAAAATTGACTCCTCGTTATCCGAAAGGCGAGAGCGTTTGCTTTACACGCCAGTAATCCGGGTTCGAGTACAGGGAGTTGATTTTGTGATGGACAAAGACTATTCTCTGTGGTAGGTTTTCGCTGGATACTCCCGTTTCCCTTACCGTCTTTCTGTCATTGCTCCATTTATCATCATAATGCTGTACTCTATACTTTTCTCTCGTGGTGTACCGGGGAAACGCCTACGGCGGAAACAAGAACTTGAGATGTCTACCTTATTTACCTGGGTGACTCCATTTGATATCATCGGCAATCGTACGCCACTCTGTGCCGTATTTTATAGTAGTTGAAATAATGTGAAATTATAAGAAATGTAGGGTGACATGAATGTGTTGTGAAATAGTACATTATGCAACGAGCCTATAATGGTAGTAATTAAGACGCGAGTATGTTTATAAAACGAGCGCAAGCGAGTTTCATAATTTTCATACGAGCGTCTTAATTACCATTATAGGCAAGTTTCATACGACTTTTTATGCTCGACCACATTTCTAACTTGAAATTCTTCATAAGTATTCTTATCTGACTGGGGAGCGGAACTGACCTTGTGCAATATCTCGTAAATTGTGAGATATGCGCAGACGCGAAAGTATTGATTTCTTCCGAGAAACCAATGTCATTGACCTTGATATAATCTAGAGAGTAAAATAAACATCAATCTTGACATAACCTTGAAATTGATTTAGACATTGAAAAACGAGATGACAAATTGAATTTATTTGAATATTATTTACAATTAACGCTTATTATTATAGTAACAGAACATAACCTTCTGCGACAGTATTGGATTTCCAGCCTCCGTGACGTTTCGCTAGTTGTCTTTCGATTGCATATCCGAGAATAATCGATACTTGCGCTTTCGTATTGCTACAATGGTGTTTTCTGATTGGTGGAACACCTGAACTTTAATGAATAGGTGTACTTTAATGAGGTGCATTAAAGGGCTGCTACCAGGTGTACAATTACTGCATTTCGGCATGGTCGAGCATAAAGAAATTTGTGAAGTTGACAGAAACAAAATTCCCTACGAGAAGGATTTCCTTAGGAAGTAGAACCCAGGTTTGCAGAATTATAAGACGGACGTTAAATTGCCATCATTTTGAACTAGTTTTAATGTAAGTGGAGAATCGAATTGATCATGTAAAGGTGGTCCCTGTGCCTTGCGACAGCTTTGCGTGTCACAGTGCAGGAGATATATCAAACATTAAACATTACATAACGGTTCGTTCCTTCAACCTCCTGCCATGTTGTAAATGATTTATGTCGAGTTATCGTGTTTACCGAAGAAAGAAACGCAATGGTCACCGTTACTCTCATGGACACAGCATTAAGAAGCCTTCATTTTGGACAGTTACCTCTGAAAATTTCAAAACATACAGCATTATTCATATACCGTTCCATGAATTCAACAAAATTTTAAATTAATTAATTTCTCTAGCTTCCATACATTTGTTAATACGACAGAGATAAATTAAGAACAGAGGAATAATAAATTCATGAGTTGACTGTAATTTATGACCGGTGAAGTACTTTTAGAGGAGTGTCTTGCAACAACCGATTCGCAGAAAATTCTCCCTGTCTTGTACAATTAGCATTATCAGCAACTCATAGCTTTCTCGTCGTTAAAAAAAAACTTGTTTCAGAAACAACTTTCATGGCCGGTTTCACCAAGCTTCTTTAAATCAGCACAAACGACTTGTCAACAAATGGATTGTTTTATTTTAACGGGGTCTTTAAAAGTTGACTGTTTCACCAAGCGTCGTATCTTTAAAATTAACAGGCGTTTACTAACGAGGGGATTTTGTACTTGTATCTTGCATGTTTTGTTTTTCATACGACCATGGCTTCGAAATCGCGAATTTCATTGGTTACATATGATCATGGCTGACTTTGTTTGGCATGAGGAAACAATCACAGGCAAACGGGTAAGGGGCTGTAATTTTAGGAACATCTTCCTAAATACGGTATGTTGTCACACCGCAATTAAAAAAAAGACAGCTGCTTCTAAATGTAAATAATAGGAATGTAGAGCAGTTAAATTGTAACTTCTAAAGGAAATGTAAGAAAATTTAGCGGACTATAAGGTCGACAGCTTCAAAATTGATGCCACACTTAATTATATACAAAGCATTCTAAGCAGTTATATTAGGCCTAAATTTAGGACGGGAAATCGCCTCTACCATAAATTGCATATTACTTTTCCACTGTATTTCATACAAATTTATTAGTACCCTGTAACAATTTTGCCATAATTGTGTGGCAGGATTCAGGAGAGGTGTCATTAAATTGGATTTTAAGGGGTATCCATTGTCTCCTAAAAGAAAATATCTTTGCACCCTTTTCATTTAAAAGGCATCCTCCTTTGGAATGTTGTGCTATCCTTCTAGACCGTAACATTATCTTAAACCGAGAAGAATCTGTCGGAGAGGCGTTAAGTGGGTGATTCCTATCTGTCGTATTCTAACCTATTACAATTTCAATAAACTAGCGCTGAGGTAGTTCTGAGGTAGAAGTGAAAGTCGTTGAACTTATAAGGGATTTTTTTGTGGTAATGCAGTTGATCGTATATGCAAGGCATAACAAAAACCTAAACTAATCAAACGTAACCTGTCACAGATTCGTATGTGCAAGGTGTATAAGCAGAGTACGAAGGAAACTACCTCAGCGCAAGTTTAGCCACAATTTTTCTATACGGAGCGTTACATAGGCCTATGAAATTGTTTGAATATTGAAGAAAAAATATGTTCTTCTATTGCAGATTCTTTTGGCTATATTACTACCAGGATATACCATACGATTGGAACATGTTCACAATCAATGTTGTCTATGATAACATAAAATTTAGCTATAAGATTATTAGGCCTATACAAATAATGACTATTGTAATGTTGATAGTACGTCTGATAATTTATTCACATATCTAGACAATATAGCTTTTGATACCCCGTTCATATCATCAATTACTATTTCAAAACTTCCCCAACATTATTTTAAAACGAGAAGAATGTGTTGAAGAGGCGTTAAGTGGGTGATTTCTATCTGTCGTATTCTAACCTATACAATATACCGGTATTCAGTTTCTTCTAGAATCATTCTTACTACTTATTTCCTTAATGTGTAGCTTTCGTGGAATTCTTTATCACTTAATCTTCAAAATGATTATTCCGAGTGTTATTACAACATATAAGTTCGTCGTTATGTTGAAGTTCTAAATAAAGAACTTCATCATCGAATAATTACGTCCGCCATGTTGTTGACTTCTTAATGCATCGTTACTGTTTTAACGCGACGAATAGGTCCTAATAAATTAACGATGAATTTAAAGATGCGTTAGCAATAATGATACTTGGTGAAACACAAAATCTGACTAACGTGTCATTAAATTATTTAACGAGACGTTATAATGATAACGAAGGTTGGTGAAACCGGCCATCAACCTGTTAACATTAATGTTTCTTTAAGTATTTGCTGCAAATATTCAGCAGTTTGCTGTACAACAAATTCATTGCAAAAGTCGCCCTCGGTAGCGTACAGTAGTTGATATAGCGCTGGCCTTCTATGCTCGAGCTATGTAATTACTGCAATAAAAGTATATAATAAGATACCAACAAATCTAAAGACACTTAATGAAACACGATATAAACTTCAGATTAAGAGATGGCTATAAAATAATCCCTTTTATAATATGAATGAATTTTTTGAAAGTGATGTAGTATTTTAGTTAAATTTTTTATTATTTTTTATTATTTTTTTACTCTTTTAATATTTTAAATATTGACACATATTTTTTTGTATTATTACATTGACGAGGCCTCTTGTACTCTTGTACCTTCAGGCAAATAAAGAATATGAATATGATTTTATTTATTTGTTTATTTAATTATTTATTTATTTATTTATTTATTTATTTATTTATTTATTTATTTGTTTGTTTGTTTGTTTGTTTGTTTGTTTGTTTGTTTATTTATTTGCTGCAGCAGTTTAGTAATAAACATTGATTTGAGAAGTAAATAAATTATTTTAAGGGGACACTTCTGTGAGTTTTAAAACTTTTACAATTTTCATCCAAAATTTATGAATTTTAAACTACATAAACATACCTACAATACTATCATCTGTACAAAATGTTGTGCCATTAGGGCTAATAGTTTTGAAATGATATTTTTTAAATGTATTTTATATTGATGTCACTAAAACGTCTCCTTGCGTCACAATTTTCACAATTTTTAATTCATATTAGCTCAAAAGCTTGAAAATAGTAAAGGGAACATAAATCAATTAGCTTTTTGAGCTCGGTCTAAATAGAGAGCCACAATACATTTTAAATCGATTTTCTTAATTTTTCACCATTATTTCACCATAGTGTCCCCTTAATGTTATTAAGTGACAATGTTATTCTCAAAATTTTGTAATTCTCGCGTAATATTCCCCTCCTCGATTTTTCGCCTCCGAATTTTGAGGAAAAAACGGGGTAGGTTTTACGCGAATAAATATGGCATTGCCATGAAATAATATCTTTGTTCTTACTTAATTTCATAAAACTCTTTTATATTTGTAGCTACTATGCTGAACAAGCAAGCCACAAAATAGCTTTAAAAGACTTAGTAATCCAACACGAAGTAGTAGAACAACCACGCCCCCACGTGGTCGGTATCTGAATCACGGAGCAAGCTAACGATCTCATTAGACTGCGATGTTGTGCTATCTGGCATTGACGCGGCCCGTTCTTACTGATGAACTCTGCTTGCAGAGCGTCGATCGCACTGTGGTTAATGCGCGTACTTCACTGCATGACCGAAATGTTGTTTACAAATCATTGAGCGGTGATCAGTAGAGCTAGGAAGTTGGTACCGAAACTGATAAGTTGTGTGAGCTTGGACGATACCTCTACCGAGTGAAAAATAACAGAGCGTCTCTCGGTGTCAGTCAAGCAGAACGACTAACATGTACAATCAGGTGGTAATCAAACCTGTGCTCCAATCGTCCACAGCCTTAAAGCAAGAAAATAATACAGGGACATCATTTTATTTTTACTAACATTTTTAATATTAACCTGGCTATACCTTTAGAGAACCGGAAACACAGTTCGCTACCCCCTTCCACAACCGGAGTTCGATGATACTGGCGTAAAACACAAACAAATCACTTTACTAGGTATAGGAGGGAAGAAAAGTACTTCATCCATTTACGTAAACTAGGAAATATCGCGATTTTGAGTTCGATAATTTTCATTAGGTTTTTATTTAATCAAAATGCAGTACTGTATTAAGAATAAGTGTTTTTACTCACGAACTGAGTTATCCATGCGAACGTGTTCATTATGCAGTGTATATTATACTGTCTACACACATTAGCGTACACTATAGAGAATGAAGTTCAATTGAAAATAATCATAATATGGATATTTAAACACATTTTTGAAAATGGTAGCCGTTCATTCCGATAGCCTACAGGCTCCAGTTCTTTTGTGCATATTACCGCACTATAGACTATTGCATCTAATTCCAATTACCAGTTTCGTTCTTCGTACTAGTAACTCATGTTGAAATAATTCTGTACCTACTCTATAAAAGAGTACCTTATGTACTGTAAATTCAATCTTCACTTCTGCCCGACCCGCACAGATAAAATTACTCAGACATGCTATCTACTGTCCGTCCAAGTGGTTATGCCGCAGGATCGTAGAAAGGAGGGAAATCACGTGACAGTTAATTACTTAACGAGGCCCTTTTATTTAAGTTATTTTAAACAGTTGTATAATATTACGTAAACGTCCAATTCTAGCAGAAATTAATGTTTTTCAGAAAAGAGCTAAGACAGCCCTGCTTTTACAGAGAGGCGTGCAGAAGCAGGTGGGAGAAATCGGGATGCGACGTAGGCAAACTGACAGTACCTGTGCGAAAATATGATTCAATATTAAAAGTTCTTTCGTCACTGGAAAACGCGAAGATATTTCTGGAACGTACTATACTCAGTAACTCAGTGCTGTTTACTATAAGCGGCCTTGATTCTGTCTGGAGAACAGTTGAAACTTCATTAGTAGAAGGGGTGGGAGTGAAGTACATTCAAAAACTCAGGTACAATAAAAATTGAAGTAAAAAAAAATTATGTCCCTGTATAAAAAAGCAATAAT
This sequence comes from Periplaneta americana, assembly GCA_025594305.2. NCBI lineage: Eukaryota > Metazoa > Arthropoda > Insecta > Blattodea > Blattidae > Periplaneta > Periplaneta americana. Next base: position 175,203,190 of record JAJSOF020000005.1, read on the forward strand.
TTGTAATTACAAAGTTCGCAACTCCCAATCTAAATTAATTTACTCATATATATAAAATAACATACAAAGTGTACAATTATGATTCTAACCTCATTGTAACAAATAACAATGAACATTTTCATTCTATCAAAAGAAATACTACTTTCATGTTTAAAAAAATATTTGTACTCTGAAAATAATCGTTCTACGTCGCAAGACATTACTGGATCAAATATTATATATAGTGTTTATTACTATTATCAGGTGAACAACTACTTTGTGAATCTAATAGTGTATCTCGTATGTGGCACAGAATATTAAACCCATAATTGTTTTGAAGAAAATTTTTTGTTTCTTTTGTAATGGCAGCTAGGAAGTTCGTATCGTAATTCCGATGTTGAAATTGAACTGTAACGCAACCGAATGCATAGCAGAACCAGGCGACAACATTTAACGAAGAATAATCGGGTAAAAAAAATAAATGTGTTACTCACTCCTGTTTGCATAAGTATTTAATAACAGATGAGTTTACTTTTTTTGAATCATTCATAATATTAACATTACGTAAATAATACAATAATAACAGAATAGCTCATTTTCTTCAGAACCTAAAATATTAATATAAATTAACAATATTCTTCAATCTATTAGCGACTCTACACAGATCAACAGAATGTCACTCTGCGTTGTTTGTGAACGTACTCTGTATCATCTGTAGCGAGCGGCAGCAGGGGGAGGATGATATCTATAATCCTCGCTGTACTCAGCTGAAATCTACTACTCTCGTGATCAGATTAAACGACTTTTTTGACAAGGATACGTCTTAAATATCAGACGACATAATAAGTAGGCCTACCAGGAACGAAACGGCGATGTTACGTTTACAGTGTGATCAATTCCGACACTGTAGCTTCGAGACTAATGACAGGATTAAAGTAATTTTGCGTTTTCTCTATTTCGGCTTCAATTCCTCTCTTCAGTTACAGATATGTGATGGCAAAAAATTCTGTCGATCACTATTCTATGACAGAGTGGAGATGGAAAGCTATCTAACTTGTTAACTTTGTCGTTATTTTTTTCTCAAATTGCAATGTTTTATAGACCTAGTCAAAAATTATTGTGGGATTTTTTTTTTTTTTGGAGCCAAGAATCATTTTTTCGATCCAAACTTCATTAATCACCAATATTTTTTTGTTTCCAAAATAATTAATTTTCTTTCTTCTGGCCATATTATCTCCATATGAGCATATTATCTGCACAAGGTAAGATTTTTCGAAATGTTAAAAATAAAACACTCTGGTTTAAAGAAAAGTCTTGGATTATTTTCTATGTATGATATTCATAAATGATCAAAATTCATGCAAACACGAACTTTATATTTAGGAGTACCATAGTCTTGAAAAAATTAATTGAAATTAAGGTGGCCATATTCCTTGAGGTACCTTAATAACTTTAGAAATTGAAGTAAGTTTATGTTCAAGAAATAAAAAAAAAAAAATAGAAACTGGTGTACATGACCATAGCAAACTGAATTTAACTCCACTTTAATATAATATCACCTATGTAATCTACCGATAATCTTTTTGGGAGGATTCAGTGTCTTTTATTTTAAGAAATGTCATCTATTTGTGTGTGAACAAGCTTCAAGAAGCAGGTAGGCCTATATATTTTACAATTCCAATTTGAGACACAGCCGGTGGAATAACATTCAATAGGGTATAAATTTTGATACACTTCACGCTTGTTGAGCTAAATACATACATAAATATCTTCCTGTGGTATTGTAGTTGGTTATTTTTAATTGGTATTGTGTTTGGTATGTTGTTTTTTTCATTTACTAACCCAATGTTACTAAAATGTTGGGCCTTTTTTATTTAGGGCTTACAAAAGCCGGTGGGAAATCATGATTCTAAATTAAAATGAATGTCGCATGTTTTGCATATAGCACATATATAGTAATACAAGCTTTTTTCATACGGCTAAGAGAATAAACATTCATCTCACTAAAAGTTATTACTAAAAGTGTTGAGCGGTGCTATTCAGGATTTGAAATCCCTTGCAACACCCCTCATTCCTCCCTCCTCTGTATGTACTTTTATACAAGTAGTCGTTTGGCATTCGCTTGATTGTAGAAAGGAGGGGTGACTTCATATCTCTCGTTTATTATTAAACCCATACAACAGTAAGGATTTTGTGTTATTGCTCAGTTAACCCTCCACCGTGTATTGCGTGTTAATATACGAATCTGGCGGGGCTATTTCATAACTCAGACAAACAAGTATTACTGACAGCACAAACACAAAGCTGCAGAAATAAGGTGAGAGCAGTAGAGGTCTACACGGAGCCTTGCTTACAAAAGAAAATAAGGAATGGAGAAAGTAAAACAAAAAAAAAAAAAGAAAAGAAATGTTATCTACTAGATTGCGACTCTGTTGACGTATCTGAAAGACGAATCGAGGGGAAAGACGGAAAAGAATAGCGAATATAATGCCAAATAAACACGAAATGATACGAAGAAACATTGTGTGAGTTGTCGAAAATCTTCAAATCGTAACAAACTGAAGTTTGAACGTTTTCATTATTTCAGACTTAGTTTCTTAAACTCTGGCTCCTCAGCATGAAGTAGGCCTAGAGCCTAGAGTAAAACAGAGTTAAATGAAATGTCTACTGAAAAGATGTGCTGTGTATGTTCATGTAGTTCCATAAGATTTGTGTCACTCCAAACTCTTCAGAACTAATATGATATGATGTGATTGATATGATATGACATGACATGATATATGATATATGACATGACATGACATGATATATGATATGACGATATGATATGATATGACATGACAATTGATATGATATTTATTTTATTTTTTGTGATGTAGATGTTATTTTGTGACGTGATTTATCAACATTGATATGATGTGATTTATGCGATCTGAATGAGATGAAGGTGATAATGCCGGTGAAATGGGTGGGGTCAATTGAGTTACCTGACATTTGCTCATATTATGATATGAAATGACATGCTATTATCAACCAGGTAATATGCCCCGACCGGGAATGAACCCGATATGACCTGGTTTGATATGATATGATATGATATGATGCTTGAATGTTACATGACATGGTATGACATGACATATGATATGATATGATATGATATGATATGATATGATATGATATGATATGATATGATATGATATGACATGATATATGATATGATATGATATGATGTGATATAATATCATATTATATGATATGATGTGATATGATATATGATATGATATGATAGGCAGACAGACAGACAGACAGATAGATGAATTTAATGACATTCAGCAATTTACAGCCATAGACAATGTCAGAGTAGATATATATATATATATATATATATATATATATATATATAGATAGATATATATAATACATGGCTACTACAATATGAATAAATGTAAGAATAAAATAAAAAAAATAAATATAGTCTATAATCACCAGATAATCACAAAAACAGGTTAAAATTTTAACAGAGATAAAATAAAATCAGGTTAAAATGTACAGATTTGTTAATTACATGAGGTTAAAACAAATAGTATCTAAAACGTAATATTGCTAAAATCAATGACACTGTAGATTGGATTTGCCATCAATGTCCTTCTCACCATCCTATTCGTCTGAATGTAAAATATGGCGTGTTTCTTATATGCAATGGTAAAGAGTTATATGATATGATATGATATGATATGATATGATATGATATGATATGATATGATATGATATATGATATGATATGATATGATATGATATGATATGATATGATATGATATATGATATGATATGATATGATATGATATGATATGATATGATATGATATGATATGATATGATATGATATGATATCGTCGCCTGAAAGCAAGAACTAGGTAACTCGAAATTTGCGTTCTTTAGTTATCTCTTTTATAGCATAGCAAAAATCGCACAAAATGCAATCTAGGATCTAGGTAACTGATCGAACGATACCAGCGACATCTATTTTCCAATATGATCAAATAGGTAAAAGAAAATATGACAAATTCTTATATGGAATGGTAAATAAGTAAATAGGTGATGTCACAAAATATGAAAAATCAAGTTATATGAGTTCTTGCATTCAGGCGACGATAAGATATGATATGGATATGATATGATATGATATGATATGATATGATATGATATGATATGATATGATATGATATGATATGATATGATATGATATGATATGATATGATATGATATGATATGATATGATATGGTATGATATATATGATATGATATGATATGATATGATATGATATGATATGATATGATATGATATGATATGATATGATATGATATGATATGATATGATATGATCATTCTTTAATTTTCTGCGAAATATATATGCCTCACGTTCTTCGGATGGTATCAATATTACCCTATCTTCCTTCAGTTTCCTTCTATAACAACTAAGGTAGGTACAAGGACTTAACTTTTCCATATCACCGATTCGATTTCCATCGGACTCGCAGGGTTTTGAGTCGCGTATACATCGTAAAAAGCGTAGGCTCAGTTGCTTGTCCACCATTTGCATCATTTGTCACATAATCAGTTACAGAAATTGACTCTGACGATTTGAACTCCACTTTGAACTCTCGTAATGTTAGTTATGCACTGAAACGTGTTTTAAAACAAGCTGACGTGTAAAATTCTCTTGAGAATATATTTATCGAGTGCTCCTCGTGATACAGGTGATGATCCCGCTCGTCACCTTGCTGACGGTGCCCCCCCACCCCCTCATAGTTGCCCCCTCCCTTCTCTCTCACTCGACTGTGCGGTTTCTCTTTGAAGTGGCTAATTGAATCGCTACGCTAGTTGCTCTCGCCACATCACACGTCCGACCTCATATATCCAGATACCTAGCTTGTGATGACGTCACATCCCTACCTGTCAGCAAGTACTCATTTGCAGTAACATAGTTGAAATTTATATGATACACGGAGACTTGTCACAACCAAACCGCCCCCTATGCATATAAACAATATTGCTTCAAACAAGATGCGCCGCTAAAATATAGTTATTCATTATGGATGTTTGTAGTAGGTTGACGGACCGGCGTGCTTAGAGGCAACTTGTGACGTTTGCAGATGATGGAGTTCGTCGTAAATTGTAAATGGTTTTGTTGTGATCTATGTAATGAAGTGTTACTTTGTTCCTGGACTCGATGTTTCATAAAGCACTCGATGATATGTTGTAATTTGTTTCCGGAAATTAACCTTTTGTCAATTTTAGTTTCATATTGTACTGATCACATATCCTGATCTAAAACAAAAGGTATCTAGTTTTCGTTATAAATAAAAAATATAAATGCTTTTAAATGTAACGGAGTTTAGTCTGTCAATTCTTTTTGTTTTCCAGGAACATAACTGACGTCAAAATTGACACAAATAACAGAATCACTATCGAATTCATCCACTTAATACTGATCAAAATTTTAATAAAAAAAAAAAGTTCTTTCGCGTACAGAGTACATAAAATATCTTAAAAGTAAGACATATTTAAATTATATTCTTCCCTAATATTTATTCATTATTGTATATAAAAGTTGAATTTTTTAAAGGGAATTTACGTCTTTTTCACTTATTAACATATGACATTATGGTATATATTTATTGTCATTCTAAAGGGGATGGATGAACCTGAGCGCTTTGTTCATTATAGAGAATTTTACTATGACCCCAATAGGGACATTTCCATCCCTCAGTCGACCTGGTTGGCGAGTGGTATAGCGCTAGCCTTCTATGCCCAAGGTTGCGAGTTCGATCCCGGGCCAGGTCGATGGCATTTAAGTGTGCTTAAATGCGACAGGCTCATGTCAGTAGATTTACTAGCATGTAAAAGAACTCCTGAGGGACAAAATTCCGGCACATCCGGCGACGCTGATATAACCTCTGCAGTTGCGAGCGTCGTTAAATAAAACATAACATTTAACATTTCCATCCCTCATCAGCTGATTATACTAAGGTTCTGTGATTATTCAGTTTTGGGAGCAGGCAAGCCCGCTTGTCCCTAGTCCAGTCCCCTCTTTGGTGATCGATGAATGCTACGGAATAGAGATAGGACATAATGATGTTGAAGACCAGCATAGGGAAACGGGAGAATCTCAGGAAAAACTCAAACTGTGACCTTGTTCGCTATAAGTGTCACTATGGGTTTATCCATTAAAAATTCCAGGCCTGACCGGGACTCGAACCTTGACCGTCTGCGTGACATGACGAAGGTCTATATCACTCAGCCACCATAGATATATTCTCGATAATTGAGGAGCGGTTTTTTTTTCAAAAAGTCGCTAAACGCCAAAATTTTCAAAATTGAGTTAGTTACATGTCGATAAGCATGTTACACGTATTCCTGTGAAATCAGTTTTAACAAAGGTTGATTATTGCTGCAGTTATAAGGCAATGAAGACTGTGGTCTTTTGCAAAACTCGATATTCGCTTTCGATGATTTAAAACAAAAGTCGATAAACGCCATCTAAATTATAGGCAATATACAACGACTGGATAGCATTTTATATTTCGATCATCAATGTAAAATATGGAAGCTTCTAATAGAAAAAGGAGCATCTTCTGCGGACCTCTGGAGAAAGAACTAAGGAAGAGACTAGTGAAGTGCTTTGTATGGAGCGTAGCATTGTAAGGGACAGAAACATAGACATTACGACAAAGTGAAGAGAAGCAACTAGAAGCAATTGAAATGTGGATATGGAGAAGGATGGCGCGTCTGAAATGGACAGACAGAATAAAAACCGAAGCTGTGTTGGAAGGAGTGGATGAAGAAAGAATGATGCTAAAACTGTCCAGAAAGAGGAAAATGAATTGGGTCACTGGTTGAGAAGAAACTGCCTTCTGAGGGATGCACTGGAAGGAATGTTGAACGGGAGAAGAGTTCGCGGCAGAAGAAGTTATCAGATGATAGACGACATTAAGATATATTGGATCATATGCGGAGAGTAAGAGGAAAGCAGAAAATAGGAAAGACTGGAGAACGTTGGGTTTGCAGTGAAAGACCTGGCCCTGGGCAAAACACTATGAATAATAATAATAATAATAATAATAATAATAATAATAATAATAATAATAATAATAACTTATACTTACTCTTACTTACTGGCTTTTAAGGAACCCGGAGGTTCATTGCCGCCCTCATATAAGCCCGCCATTGGTCCCTATCCTGAGCATGATTAATCCATTCTCTATCATCATATCCCACCTCCTTAAAATCCATTTCAATATTATCTTCCCATCTACGTCTCGGTCTCCCTAAAGGTCTTTTTCCCTCCGGCCTCCCAACTAACACTCCATATGCATTTCTGGATTCGCCCCTACGTGCTAGATGCCCTGCCCATCTCAAACGTCTGGATTTAATGTTCATAATTATGTCAGGTGAAGAATAAAATGCGTGCAGTTCTGTGTTGTGTAACTTTCTCCATTCTCCTGTAACTTTATCCCTCTTAGCCCCAAATATTTTCCTAAGCACCTTATTCTCAAACACCCTTAACCTATGTTCCTCTCTCAAAGTGAGAGTCCAAGTTTCACAACCCTAAAGAACAACCGGTAATATATAAATTCTAACTTTCAGATTTTTTGACAGCACACTGGATGATAAAAGTTTCTCAACCGAATAATAACAGGCATTTCCCATATTTATTCTGTGTTTAATTTCTTCCCGAGTATCATTTATATTTGTTACTGTTGCTCCAAGATATTTGAACTTCTCCACTCCTTCAAAAGATAAATTTCCAATTTTTATATTTCCATTTCGTACAATATTCTCTTCACGAGACATAATCATATACTTTGTCTTTTCGGGATTTACTTCCAAACCTATCTCTTTACTTGCTTCCAGTAAAAATTCACGTGTTTTCCCTAATCGTTTGTAGTTTATAATAATAATAATAATAATAATAATAATAATAATAATAATAATAATAATAATAATAATAGTAATAATAATAATGATATAATTTTATTGCCAGAAAAATATAATATAATGAAAATATGAATATACAAAATTCTAGCACTCCCCTGAAAGAGAGTGATCTCGTGCTTATGAATCCTACTTGTTAAAAGAATAACCTAGAATCAACAAAAACAAACTGCCTATCGTATATTACATTTTCCAGACATGAACAACATGTTTGTTTTATAAATTGCTTTCGGTCAGACAAATGTTCTGTTGTTTACAACGAGATGATAATATTATTATTTGACGGTGCATTTGAATAACCGCCGGGAGGAAGGTGAGTTTGGAAATGCAAACAGAGTTTGAACATTACTTTAGGTGAGTAACCTATTTAGTCATGCATTAACACACTTTCCCTCACTCATTACACAAAATAGGCCTACAGATGAGGGATTGTTATACTTTAAAAAAGTTTAGTTCGAGATGTTTGCGGAATTAGACTTTTCAGCAGTTTTGATAATAAGAAAAAAAAATTCTATGTGCGGAGTTTTTGACCACATACCGTTTTCCCTCCTAAACTACTGAACAGAATTTTCGTACAGCATCTACGAATTAAATATGTAAAAAATTAATAATTGTGCCCATTTTAAAGAAGGAAACAGGCGTTACTGTAGTAATTATCGTGAAGTACGCCTTTTCAATGCTGCTTGCAAAATGTATGCGCAAAATATAACCAGAGAAACTGATGCAGTCCTTTCCTTCATTTTCAATAGAAACAGCAATAAATTTTGCTTTAATATACTGAATTAGGTCATTATCTTATCTCATCCTTAACAGAATTGCGATATTCAAATGTAGCCTTCAAATGGTAATTTAACAACGTAGTGATTTTAGACGCGGAATTAGTTGAGAAAATCTACCCAGCACACATTTAATAATAGTAATAATAATAATAATAATAATAATAATAATAATAATAATAATAATAATAATAAAATAATAATTTATTTATACTGTTAGAGTTAAGGCCATAAGGCCTTTTCTTACACTCACAAAGTATACAAGCAATGAAAATTTAACAAAAAGGTAAAGAACAGAATACTTACATATTACAAAAAAAATAATAACAGCATAACATTTATTGCCCATCATAAATTACACCAATTTGGAATGTATGAATGAATGAATGAATGAATGAATGAATGAATGAATGAATGAATGAAGTGCGTTTATTGATACATAATTATACAAACTCATGTACACAAGATCCTTCGCACGAGCCCGTACGGCCATTCGTGCTATAACTATGCACAGTTTGAAACTTCAAAGAACACAAAAATAATAGTACTAATAATAAAATAGTAAAACAACAGTTATTATTATTACTACCGTTATCATTAATTATCACAATTACAACTAATCTAACTTCAAACCAAATTTCACAAAAATAATAAAAATAAAATAAATGTAGGGTATGAAAGAAAAAAAACATATAGTGAAACATATATATAGGGTGTTTCCGAGGTGGTGTTACAAACTTTCAGGGATGATGGGGAAGGGCACATGTATCAGTTTGAGATAAGGAACCCTGGAAATGACCGAGTCGAAAGTTACAAACAAAAATAGTTGTGTGGAAATGACATAATTTTATTCCTCTGTACACCTTATTTATGTGTATTTATCTGTACATCTTACACATACTGACGTTCTTTACGTTGTCTACTTACAGTATTCCATTCAGTGCGCTGTCTGAGGGATGGGGACAGGAAACTACACTAAAGCAATGCAGATAGCGTAATGTGTAATGGACATGGTCGGTCCTGATATGCACGTCTGTAGACAGCAGTGTATGTGTACAAGTTGCAGTGTCCAGTCGATCAGTCCTAGTGAAATGGAGGAGTACACGAGAGCGGAATAAGCAGACCTGATTTTTCAATACGGATGAGCCAATGGGAACAGTAGACAAGCTCACAGATTGTATCGAGTACAAGTACCCACGTAGGAGATATCCGGCCCATACCATCTTTCCACGACTGTTCCAAAGGTTAAGGGAAGGAGGGCACGTGGTGCCAAATTACAATTCCATTTCGACACAACTATTTTTGCTTATAACTTTCGACTCAGTCATTTCCGGACCATAGTTCCTTATCTGAAATTGATACATGTGCCCTTCGCCATCATCCCTGAAAGTTTGTAACACCAACTCGGAACACCCTGTATAAACAATTCAATTCAATTCCTTATTGAAACTGCAATAAATGATCCAAGTAATAAATATAAAGGTAATACATAAAAAACATATACACACGCAATAAAAAAGCAAACAAATAGAAAAAAACACAATAAATACAAAAAGAACATTATCACCTAATTACCTCATTCGCTCAGTGTTAATACTACTCATTACAACACTAATAAATAACTCTTCCTCTTATTTCCTCGGCCCCCTCCCCCTCGGCCAGTTCCACCCTCAACTGTCGAACTTTTGCCATAAATTTTCCCACACTCTCACAGAATTTAGCGTTATTATTAAATATCGTAACACTAATTTGGACTCATCTGGAAGTAAACTCGCTCTTTTGCAATTGAAAGCCAAAGTATTAGCTAACTGTATAGATAATGATGCATCTTTTCGTGATATACATAATGACGAACTATGTGTCATGTAGCGACATCGTTTACTTGATTTTCACACAACAAGAGAAGTTCCATAAAGCTGGAGTCGTAACGAGGTTAGAGTCGCAGGAATTCAAACCACGGACCTGCAGGGAACCAAATTCATTTCCACTCCAGTTCTTGAGGTTCTCGCTGCGGTTTTCTCGAGACTCGAGTTTGAGCTTCTGGCTGCGTGAGAGCAGGTTTGCCAACATTGCAGAGATCACTCTCTTCATCTCTGTCTCACTTTGTGACACACTGTTGGCTCAGAAACATGAGTATCATAACAAAAGCCTCCTGTAAGGGAGTCTCTTTCAGAGTAAAAAGTGTTAGGATGATTTAGAGACTAATCAGTACCATCTATGTCTCCTTCTTCTTCTTCTTCTTTTTGTTCAAGTTATGAATTACGCTGAAGGTATCATTTTCAATCATTTTCTAATTTACTAACTATCTATAATTAAGCTTGTTCTTCGAAAGTATTTTTTCGTTCATTCGTGCTTTAAGTGCACTGACAGGGAAGATAATTCCGTCACAAGCAGGTACGCACAACATAAACAAGATGCTCTCATTAGGGTCGATATTTTTGTTGCTGTTTCTACTACTATTAAGTTTTCAAATGTGTCTTCCACTCTCAGTATTCGTGCAAAACTGTTACAAACGCGATTGGAGACAGTGAAAGGATGGGTGATCTACACACGGTCTGGTGATTACCTTCGTAATAATTATAACTTCTACAGAGTGTATCAAAACATGTGGGAAAGCTGGGGAATTGATAGAGGACCTGAAAGCAAGCAAAAAAGTTCATATAAACATATGGTCAATTTCGCTTAGTTTTTTAGTTACAGTCGTTGTTTATTTTTTTTTATTTCTTATTTTAGTGGGTTATTTTACGACGCTTTATCAACATCTTAGGTTATTCAGCGTCTGAATGAGATGAAGGTGATAATGCCGGTGAAATGAGTCCGGGATCCAGCACCGAAAGTTACCCAGCATTTGCTCATATTGGGTTCAGGGAAAACCTCGGAAAAAACCTCAACCAGGTAACTTGCCCCGACCGGGAATCGAACCCGTGCCACCTGGTTTCGCAGCCAGACGCGCTGACCGTTACTCCACAGGTGTGGACTCATTGTTTGTGGTGGACATAATATTTTTCATGATAAAGTTTAATTTACAACTTACAATACCTTTTCACACAGAGACTTCTGACATACAGAAAGTGCTCAAAATTGCCACTATGAGCTCCAATAGAAGCTTCTGAGCGCCGCATAATCTTATCGTCCATATTCCAGGCGTCTGTCGTATCTGCTGACATCCCTTTTCAAGTCGCTGGCGAAGAATTTCCACGTTATGTATAGGTTTGAAGTATACAGTGGTCTTTAAATGACCCTATAAGTAGAAATTCAATGGATTGAGATCGGGAGAACGAGCAGGCCAGGATGTCTGTCCCTCACGACCTATCCATTTGTTCTTTAAATGTGCAGAAATTTGATCTGAACAAATGCAACTTTTTATTCTGAAAAGGAATTTTAAAATATTAGAATTGTTCAGATCAAATTTCTGCACATTTGAAGGAAAAAACTAAAATTCTTTCAATAATGTATTATCATAACACACTGCTGTCTTAAATAATTGAATGAGCATATTGGGAATTAAATCAATGGCTTTATTTTAAAAACAAGCTATGAAATGTTTCATATAAAATGATTTTTATCTCAAGAAAGAAGCAAAAAACGAGCAAATTGTATTACAATTTTGTTTGAAATATCTCCAAAAATAACCTCCTGAAATTAATGACGTTATTCTGTATTTTGGAAGCAGTCTTCGAAATCTGCAGAGATATAAAAAGACCGCAAAATGGTCCATAACGAAGTGAGCAGACTGGTTCTAAAAACAAAGCAACGCAGATAACCTTTTCACCGCACGGTGCATGTAAATTATACTCAAGATTAGATTATGGAGGTAATTCAGTGCGCCTAATAGAAGCTAACACCTAATTTACGGCTTATGAGAGCTTAGTCTGGCGGACGTTCTCCATCCCTCAATGTTTTCCACGTCGCTAAATTATTAACGCACGAGTTCAACAGCGACTTTCGCCCGCAGAAGCCAGGCAGGGAAGTAAGTGGTCGCGTGGCAACGCATCTGGTCGCAACCGCGTCTGAGATGTCGGTGTCCAGCTCCGATGTACTTTCCATATGCCTTGTTTCAAAACATTCAACAGGAAGAGTCGGCCTGGTTGGCTCAGTTGGTATAGCGCTGGCCTTCTGTGCCCGAGGTTGCGGTTCAATCCCGGGCCAGGTCGATGGCATTTAAGTGTGCTTAAGTGTGCTTAAGTGTGCTCATGTCAATAATTTACAATTCATTTTTATATTTCAATATGCCTGGTGAATTATTAAATAAGTATATAATAAATTTTCAATCTTAAGACATATCAACTTGCAAATGTTTATTTGCTATTTAATAAAATATATGAACGTTTTCGCCGTTTGGGGCATCTTCAGATATAACAAAAAATATATAATCTGGACCTATAATAATAAATTATGCAAATAAAAGAATAAAGACCAATGTGTGTATGCAATACATGAGATTCATGAGCTTTATGTAAAATATAACATAATACAGGATAATTATTGATATAATCTTTGGATTTTGAAATTGAATTGGACGGATATTTTATACATATAGCTCATGTTACAAATAAAATATACAATTATGATTAAAATTTGTCAATAATGTTAAAATTTTAAAATTTATAATGATGATTGATAAAATAGATATTTTAAGAGCAATCATTAGTTGAGGATTGTCGTAGGATATACGATAGTTTGCGTAGCTGATGTTCGTGTGTTATGTATGTGTTTCATCTGAAAATTGAGATGGAGAAATGATAATAAGTGCAAAAATACATACGAGTTATTATATAGAGACTCAGATAATTATTATTATAAGACTACTTACTGAAAAACGTTCGCTAATGAACTAATGTTGTTTTATATTGGAGATTGATGTTACGTGTAATCAGATTTGTTGAGATATTTGAATGAATGCTCGTTGGTTATGGATGTCGTGGAGAATACGATGATAGATTTACTGGCATGTAAGATAACTCTTGCGGCACATCGGCGACGCCGATATAACCTCGGCAGTTGTGAGCGTCGTTAAATAAAACATAACATTTTTCATCAGGAAGAGAAGTTTATACATCCTGGGAACATGCCGATCGAGTAAATTCTTGTCCAAATTGAACTGTGAAAGAGATAAGTATAGTGTGAATTGTTTAAATAAGTGTAATTCAATGAGCTGTTCAGGCAAGTGACACAGCAATTGCATATTTTCTCGTCGAAGATCAGACAGCTGTTTGTAAAATTATATAGCAGTGTTATCAACCCTAGATGTATCAATACAAAGAACATTTAACAGCAAGAAAAACAGATGAATCTGCACATAGACGGATGATTTTTAGAAATAATAATTTATTTTATTTAGTTATTTATTTATTTATTTATTTATTTATTTATTTATTTATTTATTTATTTATTTATTTATTTACTTATATTTAATGTGCTGTACAACAGCCAGAGGCCAATTACAGTTCAGCACAAACAATGTAACAAAAACATTAGCAATAATTTACAATAAAATTACAAAGAAATAATTAAATTAATGGCAATTAATTAAAATGATAATTACAAATGAAATAATGGAATCATAAATGAAGAATGGAATCATATAAATAGTATTACAAAGATATACAAGATTATAATACAACGACAATAATGACAATGAATGGACGGGATAAAATGGATGACTAAACTACATAGCATAATGAGATAAAAGTAATTGTATTTGAAAATAAAAGGATGGATCCAGTAAATTAATAAATAACAAAATGATATAAAAGTTAGCGAGAATAATATTAAAATACATATTTAAACAAAAGATATAAATGAAAACTGATATAAAACTTCAAAATATATATTACACATTAAATGGATCCAAGCTTGATCCATGCAAATTAGCATATTTTATACATCTGCAGACCGGAGAGAGAGATTTAGAATTTCTATTGTAAAACATTTTATGATATCTTAAACCCTTAGCAGGAATACGAAGACTGATATTGCTTAGGAAAGATTCACAATGAATATCACCCTTAAGAACTTTACAAAAAAATAAGTAGTCAAGATCTTGACGTCTGGCAAATAAACTACAGCAATTAAAATATTTGCAGTTAATATCATATTTATAATCATCAGAATTAGGTAAAAATCTATAATAACAAAGGGAAATAAATTTTCTTTGAATATTCTCAAGCTTACCTGAGTCAGTGGAAGTAATAGAGTTCCATACTACAGATGCATATACAAACTTGAATAATAATAATAATAATAATAATAATAATAATAATAATAATAATAATAACTTAATAATAATATAATAGTAATAATAATAATGATAATAAATTAGGAATATTAAATCCAGACGTTTGAGATGGGCAGGGCATGTAGCACGTATGAGCGAATCAAAAATGCATATAAAGTGTCAGTTCGGAGGTCGGAGAAGAAATAACCTTTGGGGAGGCCGAGACGTAGATGGGAGGATAATATTAAAATGGACTTGAGGGAGGTGAGTTATGATGATAGAGACTGGAATAATCTTGCACAGAATAGAGACCGATGGCGAGCTTATGTGAGGGTGGTGAACCTCCGGGTTCCTTAAAAGCCATAAGTAAGTAAGAAAGTAAGTAAGTACCGAGTAATAATAATAATAATAATAATAATAATAAAAGGAAATATAAAAATTCGAAATGTATCTTTTGAAGAGGTGGAAAAATTCAAATACCTGGAGCAACAGTGACAAATATAAATGATATTCGGGAGGAAATTAAACACAATAAATATTGGAAATGCTTGTTTTTATTCGGTTGAAAACTTTTATCATCCAGTCTGCTGTCAAAAAATCTGAAAGTTAGAATTTATAAAACAGTTATATTACCGGTTGTTCTTTATGGTTGTGAAACTTGGACTCTCACTTTGAGAAAAGAACACAGGTTAAGGGTGTTTGAGAATAAGGTGCTTCGGAAAATATTTGGAGCTAAGAGGGATAAAGTTCCAGGAGAATGGAGAAAGTTGCACAACACAGAACTGCACGCATTGTATTCTTCACCTGGCATAATTAGGAACATTAAATCCAGACGTTTGAGATGGGCAGAGCATGTAGCATGTATGAGCGAATCAAGAATTGCATATAGAGTGTCAGTTGTGAGACCGGAGGGAAAAAGGCCTTTAGGGAGGCCGAGACGTAGATGGGAAGATAATATATAAAAATGGATTTGATGGAGGTGGGATATGATGATAGACACTGGATTAATCTTGCTCAGAATAGGGACCGATGGCGGGCTTATATGAGGGCGGCAATGAACCTTCGGTTCCTCAAAAGCCAGTAAGTAAGTAAAATAAAATAGATATAATAATAATAATAATAACAATAATAATAATAATAATAAATTAGGAACATTAAATCCAGACGTTTGAGATGGGCAGAGCATGTAGCACATATGAGCGAATCAAGAATTGAATATAGAGTGTTAGTTGGGAGGCCGGAGGGAAAAAGCCTTTGCTGAGGCTGAGACATGTAAATGGGGGATAATATTGAAATGGATTTGAGGGAGGTGGGATATGATGATAGAAACTGGAATTAATCTTGCACAGGATAGGGACCGATGGCAGACTTATGTGAGGACGGCAGTGAACCTCCGGGTTCCTTAGAAGCCATAAGTAATAATAATAATAATAATAATAATAATAATAATAATAATGACCATTTTCTGCAGACCTCTAGAAAAGAACTAAGAGTGAAGTGCTTTGTATGGAGTGTGGCATTGCATGGGGCAGAAACTTGAATGAATTTTAAATGTGGATGTGGAGAAGAATGAAGCGTGCAAGCAGAATTAGAAATGAAGATCTGTTAGAAGAGTGGGTGAAGAAAGAATTATGCTGAAGCTGTTGAGAAGGAGAAAAAGGAATTGGTTTGGTCACTGGCTAAGAAGAAACTGCTTGCTGAAGAATAGAATGGAAGGAATGGTGAATCGGAGAAGAGTTCGAGGCAAAAGAAGATATCAGATGATAGACATGGATCATATGCTGAGACTAAGAGGAAGGCAGAAAATAGAAAAGATAGTAGAATGTGGGTTTGGTGAAAGACCTGCCCTTGGGCATGAACACTATGAATAATGATAATAATAATAATAATAATAACAATAATAATAATAATTAATGAAGATTTTAGGCACTAAAAACAGTGAAATAGAAGAAAATAGAAAAATTCTAAAATGGAAACAATTTCTAATTCTTAATGGCTAACATACAGCGTAGCATTATACACTACTTTCTATAAGAATGAATGACAGTGAATAACTAAATATTCCTCCAAATGTTGTAATGAGAACTGATGTCTATTGTCTGTAAGAATGTTCTTAAATTGGGAGAAACTCTTCTCCACTTAGCATGAAGTGATGGAATCTCAGCTGGGGACCAAACCAGTGAGAACGGTAATGTCAATGAAATCAGCAATAACACTTGCTCCCAACCAGGATTTCTTTTCACAATTTTCAGAATTTCTCATTGTTTCTCCCACACTGCTTGTTTCTTTAGAATAGTTCCTACTTTCTTCATAAAAGAAATATTCTCGTTTCCAGTTTCGTTATGTAGCAGGCAGCTTTCCAATTTGAATGGATGTTAGATATGCTGGATAAAAAAAAGATTTTAAAAATTTCAGGGAAATAATTCAAATATAATATATAATACGATATTTAGGCACCTTTTAGGCATTTATAAGCAAATAGGCATTTACTAGTGAAATAGGCAATTAAGGGACTATAGAATTCATATGTCTTAAAATGGATATGTAACCTAAAGAAAGGATTAAAATATGCATATAGGCATAAATCCGCAGCTTAATAATAATAATAATAATAATAATAATAATAATAATAATAATAGGATAATAATAATAATAATAAAATAATAATTAATAATAGCAATAATAATAATATTTACTTACTTACTTACAAATGGCTTTTAAGAAACCCGATTCATTGCCGCCCTCACATAAGCCCGCCATCGGTCCCTATCCTGTTGGATTATCCTCCCATCTACGTCTCGGCCTCCCTAAAGGTATTTTTTCCCTCCGGCCTCCCAACTAACACTCTATATGCATTTCTGGATTCGCCCTAAGTGCTATATGCCCTGCCCATCTCAAACGTCTGGATTTAATGTTCCTAATAATTTCTCCATTCTCCTGTAACTTCATCCCTCTTAGCCCCAAATAGGGATTTTCCTAAGCACCTTATTCTCAAACACCCTTAACCTATGTTCCTCTCTCAGAGTGAGAGTAAGTTTCAATAATAATATAACTGTTTTATAAATTCATTTCAGATTTTGGACATGGATGATAAGAGCTATCAACCGAATAATAATTTCATATTTATTCTGCGTTTAATTTCCTTCCAATTTATATTTGTTACTGTTGCTCCAAGAAAATTTTTCCATCGTGCAAAAACAACAGCACAAGGCCAATTACAGTTTAGCACGATACAAAACAGAACAAAACAACAAATGATGATGAGAATGAATGATAGAAAATGGCAATGAGATGAAATACAAACAATATAATAGTCTACATCAATCATTGATCAAATAATAATTATAAAATTATAAATTTAGTACAATGAGATTATTGAAATAATGGAATAGTCTACATTAATCAATTGACCAAATGCAAGAGTAATAATAATAATAATAACAACAATTATAATAATAACAATAATAATATAAATAATAATTTCATTTATTTAATAACCACTTTAGAAACTATCTTAGTGTCAGAGATGATAGTGGTCCTCGTTATATTATGAAAATAACTGCAACTTTATAGCGAGAGCATGATATTACCAATTTTTCTGCATAAAGCTGAATGCTTACATTTGCCGGTATTGATAGAAGGGAGGACCTTACTACTGAAAGATCTGTCATTTGTAAGGAAGAGTTGGGAACTAAATTCCCCTACCGGATATCATCACCAGCAGAGGGTTACCAATGAGTGGGTTGGAGCAGTCGACCACAAGGCGGATTTCCTTCACAACGACCTCCTCCATTTAGCAAACTTGTGGTTTCATCTTATTTGCTGGATTAAGTGATAATAGTGTTGAAGAGGTGAGTTAAATTGGACCGAAATTGGCTGCGCTGGAATTAATGCGTAGTTGAAATAGAACTGTTCTCCGATAATCATAGGACACTAACAACCGTCGGAAAATGACTTTGCATTCACGAGGTATCAACTTAATAACGATAATATTTGACCCACTTTAAAAACAACTTTTGTATATTTCTTGTACAGTATTATACGCAAATACTGAGGCAACTGACATGTTTCCGGGAAACTTTATCGTAGGATGTTCGCCTTAGGAACCCGAAGTATAAAAAATTATCAACAGTAATCTCATTAGAGGTTTTGATTTATCTAGAGAAAATCAAAACTCGAGTGGGATTTAATTGACTATTACACGATTAGAAGAAAGTATATAAAGATTAGAAGTAACGACGTACTCCAAAACAATAAAATATTAATTGCCTTACGAAAATACAACTGTCTTCAAATGTATTATTGTACCATCTCAACATTACAAATATTACGCTAGATGCATGCTAGATGGCATGGTGTGTTATGATTATGTGATGTTATCAGGTGTGCCAACTATGGAATCATCATTGAACTCTGTAGACGGTTACTAGTCAAGAAGGCTTTGTTGATTCAATTTAATTTTATTAAAACAGTTGCATTCCACTTCAATTATCCGAATCCCGGTAATCAACGTCACTTTACAGATGATTTTCAATAAATCTTAGTATTAAACAATCTCTGATAAGTGACTATCCATAATATAATATAGCAGAAGCCATAACATAACCTAAATAATATAAACAAGTGTTAAAAAGTTTTAATTAGGGATGATGAAATAAACAAGAAAAGTTTCAATTAACGATGATGACATAAAAAATAAACATGAATAATTTTAAAAGAAACAATTATTGAAAGTACAAATTTCAAATTTGAATGTTTTTGTGGTTGGTGTTAGGGTTTTATATTAGACGTGTTCTTAAAAGAAGTGGAACTCGTTGATGTACATGGTTTATTCCTCAACTTATTCAAGATTTCCGAATGGTGCTCTTCATATATGACCAGTGATCTTTATTAATTCTTGTTCTTGAATGCCAATGCGAGTCATATTTGAAACTGCTGTGCATCGACTGGAGTGGTTTGTAATTTTCTGCTTTTTGACGTCCAGACCAGTGCAGTTTGAAATGTTGGCAAACAAAGAAACAAATGCTAGGGTAGTGATAAAAATAAACAAATGCTAGGGACGCGATAAAATTAAACAAATGCTAGGGACGCGATAAAATTGTGCGATAAGCAGCCATGATTGGTTGAAAGACGTCATTTCGTACCGTTTTATTGGTCAAAAGTAGTGTGACGTAGTAAAAGTGTAACAGTCACAATAACATCATGCCACTGGCGTAGCTCAGTCCGCTAAAACGCTCGCCTATCGATTTGCAATTGTATTCGGGCGTGGGTTCGATCCCCGCTTGGGCTCATTACCTGGTTGTTTCTTTCACACTCTTCAATTGGAGGATGAATAGGAGATACTCATTTATACCCATTCTTCTGTATATTTATGTATTTGTTAATTTCTTGCTGCTGAATACATGAATTGGTAAAGTTAATGAATACTTACCTCGTCTCATGACATGAGGACCTTGTAGTCAGACTACAGAATAATGCAATTACTGCAGCTGCTGTGCCACACGATTCTTCATTAATATTTTCATTAATGATTAATTTGTAGTTAGCGACGTATAATTGTATGGAAGGGGAAGAGTGCGGTTGTTGATTCTCTCTTGTCTCTTGTTGTAGTGCTGGTGTCAGATGCTCAGGCGGTGGCAGGAGGCGTTGCTAAGATGCCTTGTGACATCACACCCCCCATCCCAGAAGACAAGGTGTACCTTGTTATCTGGTACAAAGAGGGAGCAGCTTCGCCTATATACAGGTACGTTGTAGTCCTTCATATATCTTTAAGTGCTATCAGGCTTAGAATAGAGTAATGACAAGGAAAGCTCGTGCAGATAGTATATAACATTGCTCTCTCCGGCTGTGAAGATGAGAGTCTGAAGTTATGTTAAGCTTCTATTAATTCTGCTTTTGAAATTGTGGTAAAATACATTTGTTAAACTTCAAAATATACCGTTAAATATTACTAGTTTCTTAAGAACTCCATAGATCTTACATCAGTAAAAACTTTAAGATGTGGAACAAGTCAAAATTTTACAATATTACAATTACAATTTTTAGCAAATTTTTACAGTTTTACAATTCAGTAATTTTCTACAATTTTACAATTTTGTACAATTTTACAATATTTTGGCCAGATGTAGTGAGATGAGGAAGTTGTCCAGAACAATTCGAAAAGATTCCCGGCATTTGCCTTTTTTGAAGGGAAACCTCGGAAAACCTAACCAGGTAATCAGATCAAGAATCAAATCAAAGGGGTTGATGCATCGAGGACTCGCCATATTCCATCCGGCTTCAGTCCCACGGTTGGGGAAAATCTCGGAAGAAACCATCAAAGAGGGTTTTAGGCGAACGCAGCTCCCGATCAGCAGCCCAGCGAGTCTGCCGACTGAGCTACATCGATGACTCTACTAAAAATATACAATACATAGCCAATCAGATTATTAAATTTATAAACGCAAACGATCATTCATCTGTTGAGCTATATGTATAACACAAAAGAATTAATTAAATTTAAGGCATAAACAATTCAATCAGTTATGATATACAAAATTGATAATACATATCATGCAACTACTTACAAATTACAAACACAAACACTGATTTGTATGGTACGTTGATAAAGAACCCCAGAAAAAGGAAACTAGACTAATCACTATTAGTAAATTGGCGATTGGATTTTATATACGAGTCCCTCGCCGTGGCGTCGTGGTCTAAGGCATCCTGGGACTTGCGTTACGGAATGCGCGCTGGTTCGAGTCCTCATGAGGGAAGAAATTTTCTCATGAAAGTTAGGAGAAAATCCACAAACGACTAGTAGAGGAATTTTACTTGCAGCTATGGGACGGTTATGCCCACCAGCATCGTGATGCATTTGGGTAGCTACAATGGAGGTTTAATCCGGTTGCGAAAGCCAGCTATAACGGTTCAAATCGTGCTTGAACCAACGATACCTCCATTCTGGTTGGATGATCGTCCACCTCTGCTTCGGCATGTAGACGTGAGGACAGCAGCCGGCTGGTTGGTCTGGGCTTTCACGGGCCGTAGCGCCACGGATTCATCATCATCATTATTATTATTATTATTATTATTATTATTATTATTATTATTATTATTATTATTAAATCGCGGGAGGGCGGGCCCTGATAGGCGATTGCAGTTCACTATGCAGACGGGTATAGAGTATGACGTAAGTCTCTCTCGCCTTTCGCCGCACTGTTCCGTGCATCGAACCCGAAACTTTCAGAGTGTGTTTAGCTGTCATACCGAAGAGTTGCGTGTGTGAAATGGCGCATATTACAATGTCTAAAACAACTCGTTCACGAAGTGCAATACTAAATATTTTAGTGGAACAATTCGGACGCGGTATATTTAGGCTATTATAGAAGGAGAAAGTGTTGTATGTGCCGTGTGTAATTTCAGATTATTACGAACTAAGAGTACTATTTTGAAAGACACTGTAATAGTAAAACACACAAGGAAAATGTTGAACGCAATTCAAACAAAAACCAATCGAGTTCAAATAGTGGGTCACAATTCAATATAGTTCTATGTAACCTGGTACACACAAACATTCCATTCAGAACTTTGGACAATCCCCACTTTAGATCATTTCTGGTAAAATACAAAATCCATATATTCTAGAAAACAATACGTAAAGAATATTTACCAATTTCGTACCAGAATACGATTGCCAAAATTCTAGAAAGCGTGATCGATCAGAAAATATATGGGTTTCAGTTGATGAGTCTACAGGCGTCAGTGGTAGATATGTGGCAAATGTGGTGGTCGGTATACTGTACTTTCCGAGAACTGTGTAGGGAAGAAATTTGTGCTAACTTCAGAGAAACTGGAAAAGGTAAACCATGCATCTATTGTCCTAGTTTTTTTATAAGGCTGTGCGCCTTTTATGGCCGGAAAGGATTAAATATAATAATGTACTTCTTTTTGTCACTGATGCAGCTCCATATATTATTAAGGCAGCAAAACTACTTAAAGAGCGGTATTTCAACATGGCGCATTTAACTTGTCTGGCGCACGGACTGCAAAATTCCGTCGACATCGCATCAATTAGATAAGTACGAAATGTATGATTATTGTATGTATGCAATTCATATACGCAAGACTGTACCTCTGAAGCCTGCACAGTTAGTTGCTTACCTGAGAGTTCAGTACACCAGCCACGAAACACTCCAGTCATACTTAACTTGACGGTAAAGGGCCCGCACTCCCGCGGTTTAATTATTATTATTATTATTATTATTATTATTATTATTATTATTATTATTATTATTATTATTATTATTATTATTATTATTATTTTTATGAGGCGTTATCAAATAAAACCTGTCCAAGTTGATTACAATGTTTATTAAGCTACATAAATGTATGATAAATATGATAAATAGAGATATATAAAATGCATGCATGCTCTACGTTTCCTTAGAACAGTGATTCTCAAATGTTTTGAAGATATGACCCACTTTTGGTCGAAACTTCTGTATGCGACCCGCACTACCAAACTGGTAGGGTACTTAACCCCATTCGAAAAACACAAATCCTGCAAAATTGAAAACAACTATTACTTTACCAAAAATTAGTGGAGACTATCCAAAGAATGAGTAAGTCGATATAATCTGCATGGGTTGTCCAAGAGAATTTAAAATCGGGGATGCGCCGGGATCAAACCTATGTCCAAAGGATTTTGAGTCCAACGCTCTAGCCACTAGACCACCGTGACGGCTATTAAATACTAAATAACCAATAAAAATACAGCGAATTGGCTCAGACGGTAACGTTTGAGACTCGCGTTCGGGAGGTCCCGAGTTCGAACCCTGTGGCCGGCTATTCTGACTGGGGTTTTTCATGGTTTCCCTAAGTCACAAAGGCAAATGCCGAATTTGAAATTTGAATGATTCATTACCGCCTCAATCACAATATCATAAATATCAATAAAAAATCTAAAATCAGTTACATAAACACAAGCTGTCTCAGCACTCAATAGAAATAGAAACTCAACAATAATACTTTACATGGTAAGACAATTAAAAAACAAGTTATCCCTCCAAAACCTAAAGAATTGTGCAACCCTTGGATCTGTATTTTTAGGCAATATAAAATTTTAATTCGAGGAGACGGTCTCCAGATATGGAGGGTAGCTGTGAATATATTGAATAAGCAGTCGCGGACAGCCGATGAGGGGTGGTCCTCCAGCTTATCCCTAACAACCCTTCACCGTAAAAAACAGCTTGTTACGAATCCTTCAAATAAGCCTCGGAATGGGATTGATTCTCTGGTTGTTCTGTATGGTTGTGAAACTTGGACTCTCACTTTGAGAGAGGAACAGAGGCTACGGGTGTTTGAGAATAAGATTCTTAGGAAAATATTTGGGGCTAAGAGGGATGAAGTTACAGGAGAATGGAGAAAGTTACACAACACAGAACTGCACGCATTGTATTCTTCACCTGGCATAATTAGGAACATTAAATCCAGACGTTTGAGATGGGCATGGCATGTAGCACGTTGGGCGAATCCAGAAATGCATATAGAGTGTTAGTTGGGAGGCCGGAGGGAAAAAGACCTTTAGGAAGGCCGAGACGTAGATGGGAAGATAATATTAAAATGGATTTGAGGGAGGTGGGATATGGTGATAGAGAATGGATTAATTTTGCTCAGGATAGGGACCAATGGCGGGCTTACGTGAGGGCGGCAATGAACCTCCGGATTCCTTAAAAGCCAGTAAGTAATTAATTCGAAGGCTGTAAGAGTATTTCAGACATAAAATTATAGGCTGGTCAAACTTGCAACAGTGTTGTATTTTCAAAACAGTGTTACAAAACATTATTTTATATACACATTTTCAGAAAGATAATACATTTCTGAAGACTTTTGCCACATATTACGGCGTAACCTGAGCACTTAACAAGCATACCAAACATTTTATGCCTAAAAACAGTTAAGTGTCCAAGTAATCCCGAAACCGAGGTTATTTCGACACCTAATACATTTTTTTGTTTAAATTTTGTGAAAGATATTTTCCAATTTTCATACCAGCTATATAATCTTGTAGACCAAGTGCAGTGTATATTTTTTAATTGCTGTAATATGAAAGTCCCAGATTTTACATCGAAAAGTGTACTGAAATGGTTTGAAAATATTCCAGACACATTGCGCGATAGGGGCTCCACAATGTCATTATATTGTGTTGTCTAGCCTATCACCAGTTTCATTTCCTGTTCCTAAAAGACATACTAATAAACTCGTGGCAGAGGTGTGGATATGTGACGGAGAAACATGTGAGAAAGTTTGATAATTTACAAAATATGTGGTCATATCGCGTGTTTAGGATCTGTGGGTGTTATTATTGTTCACTCCTTCAATTATCATCTATTTGACCACTCCAGGAATCCAGAAGTAGCTGTGTCTCTTTCTTAAAACGTCCAGGACAAATACATCTCTTAACCATCCTCCCATGTTATTTTTTGTCAATTTACCGGAACTACTTGGATCGACCACGGCATTAAATGGCGTATCTTTGCCCATACATTATTTACTGTAGGTCAAAATTCCCCTCTCGGTTCTTGAAAGCATAGTATGTACAGTTGTGTTCCTAGACTTTTCAGGCGCATACCTATGGATTTGGGCGGTGTACGAATGAGTGAAAGATGCCATGGATTGCACTGCTACTGTATTAATTAATTAATTAATTAATTAATTAATTTGTTTATTTATTAGCCTATTTATTTATTTATTTATTTATTTACTAGCCGTACCCGTGCGCTCCGCTGCACCCGTTAGAAAAAATATAAAGAAATTACATAATTAAAATAGGACATTTGATCCAGGAACATTCGTGTTTGATGGAAGGATAAATCGTTTAATATGTTACTTAATTTAAATTGCACCCAAATAATTAAAATGTGATCATTTTGGTCCAGAGACACTCATTTGGTGCAATGACAATTCTTTTAACATGTTTCTTAATTTTATTATATGCAATCATAGCTTAATGAAGATTGACTTCATTTAGATTTAATGTGTATATTTTATTTTCCTTGTTATAGGTTTCCATTGAATTATGGTAATAACTTAATTTTAACCCTTGTTTTCTACGTATTCAGTAAATGGCGCTTGGCCCACTATGGTTCTAAACCCTTCAAATAACTTAAATTATATTATATAATATTACATATTATATTATATTATATTATATTATATTATATTATATTATATTATATTATATTATATTATATTATATCAGAAGTTGCTGTAATAACATTATATCATTATGTCCATCTAGAGAAACTACACTTTCCAATGGTGAAATATGAAATACTAATTAATTATACAAATCGGTTAATTTAGCTTCCGATATTACTTCATACAAAACAGAAACATTCTCTGTAGGCTATGTTTCATAGCTTTCGATTGTTGTTGTCCAAGGCCCCTTATAGACGAAGTCATTTGTTTTTTTTTATTTCATTACACCGCCTTAGATGACAGTTATTTTAATATCAAAAGTAATTTATCTCATTAAATATCAGTCCTATCAACATTTTTCAAAGAATAAAACTTATCGCAAATGATTTTAAAGGAACTTTTGTTACGTAACATTTTTCACAAAAATCAATAGTAAGCGAGATATTTCGATTTATTTAATTCAGGCCCCCTTATAATCCCCTTTTAAATAACGTATTTTGAATACCATATAGTCTAAAATCTAAGTTACAACGAACTTAATTTATATTACAATTTTCATCGAAATCCGTTCAGCCATTATCGCGTGAAAAGGTAACAAACATACAGACAGACATATAAACAAAAATTTCAAAAAAGCGATTTTCGATTTCAGGGTGGTTAATTATATATGTTGGGACCAATTATTTTGGAAAACCGAAAATTACCAGAAAAATTTCGGCTACAGATTTATTATTAGTATAGATTCTGGTGTAGTTAAGGCCATCAAGCCTTCTCTTCCACAACACCAGGAATACAAATACAATAATAGAAATAAACAGAAAAAATACACTATATACAAAGTAAAGCTACATAAGAAATAAAGAGAGAGAGAGAAAAAAGATTATAAACTAAGTAAAGCCACACAAAAATATAATATAGGTTGCAGTCACACAAACTTTAAATGAGTGATTAAGTATCATAATTAATTTTATCCTAACTAACTAACTAACTAACTAACAATTTTAATATAGATTAAAAAAGAAAAGAAAACACAAATCAATACTTCTAGCAATACCTAAAAACATTAACTAAGACAAAATTTTCCAATTTAATTTTGAGTTGTGATAAAGTCCGGCAGTCCCTGACGTCATTAGGTAACGAATTCCAGAGGCGAGGTATTTCTACAGTATAGGAAGGGATAGAAAGAAGTGCTTGATGTCGGTTTCGAAGAGTTGTAAGAAATTGAAAGCGCGATAACAGATAATTCGGAGTAGAAGTATGCATGATTCTAAACAGAAGAGACAGTGAATGTATTGTTCTTCATTCCTTCAGACGCACCCATGAAAGTTACTGGAAGAAAGGTGTTATATGATCACATTTACTAGTACTGCAGATGAATCGTATGCACACATTATGAACACGTTGTAGTCTCTCAGCTAAGAGTGAACTTACATTAGTTAGCAAGGAATCGCAATAATGAAAATGGGGCATTACAAGCGCCTGAATAAGATTCCTTTTTTTAGACTAAGTGGTAAAAATTATTTCATATGGAACAAAGAGTGAAGTTGAGAAAATATATTTTTGCAAATGTGTGTTGAGTGTTCCAAATTTAGATCGCTATCCATAAAAATGGCAAGATTTTTAACTGTTTCACTGTATTTAACAATAATCCCATTCAATATTATATGCGGTATAGTACTACCATCAAAGGTGTTTCGTAGACGAGTTAAGAGAAAAAAAATGACTGGAGAATTAATGCGAGATCTATGATACGGTGTCACGGAACTATGAGGATCCCAGTGCGCGCAAGAAGCGGTATAAGTAGCAACGATTTTCAAGTCGTACTTCGTAAACGAGGAAAGAACGAAACGAACGACTGTTACCAAGTTTCTTAATGAAAGAAAATTATACATCTTGATGACACAACTTTTAACACTGTATCACTTCGGAATATGTATGATAAGAACTTTCTTGTGTTAAATTTTAACGTACCTTGTTAACATGTTATATAACAAACGTAGACAACAAACACACATTCAAAGTATACAGAAAACCAACAACAACAACACACATACACAACACATCTAACCACCCCACACAACACAAACAAGCTGCATTCCGAACAATGGTACACAGACTACTCAACATACCAATGAACCAACAGGATTACAACGAAGAACTAAACACAATCAAATACATAGCACAAGAAAACGGATACAACCCCAACATAATAGACAAGATAATATGTAAGACAAAACAAAACCACAAAAAACAGAAGAATACAACACAAACACAAGAACACAAAAAATACATCACACTAACATACGAAAACAAAAACACACATGAAATTGCAACCTCATTCAAGAAATTAAACTACAACATCGGATACAGAACAAATAACACTCTACAAAAACATCTCAACACACAAACAACACAAAAAAACAAATACAACCACACAGGCGTATAGAAACTCAAATGTAACACCTCCAACAACTTCTACATAGGACAGACAGGCAGATCACTTCAAACACGTTACAAAGAACACATCACAGCCATAACAAAATTACAAAACACCTCCACACTTATGCAGAACACATCACAAATGCCAACCACACCTACAGAGACATCAACACAGACATGGAAAAACTGCACATCCAACCAAAAAGCCAGAAACTTAACACACTAGAACAATATGAAATATACAGACACATCAAAACACACCCCAACGATATTCTCAACACACAACTCAATTTCAAAACACATACACTCTTTGACTCTACACTACGAACGCACCCACACAGGAAACAAGAGGCGCCAAGACCAACAACGACCAGTTCCGAAGATGACCGAAAATAAGCCGAAACATGTTAACAAGGTACGTTAAAATTTAACACAAGAAAGTTCTTATCATACATATTCCGAAAAGAAAATTAGTTTAAATATGCATTTTCAAAGGGGAGGTTGTAAGCCGTGTTAAATTTAGCAACTTCAGGTACACTTATCTCAGAAACTATTCAATCTACATCTATGAAAATTTGTACACCTGTAGTTTGATCTTCCTTAACCTACCGACTTTTTCTTAATTTATTAGTTCAGCTAAAAACCAAAAAATGTTAATTTTGATCCAAATCAGCTTACAACCTCCCCTTATTCAAGCACTACGAACTGGGACGTTTCCCTTGTTAGAGGAATATTTCGGAACATTGCCGCTAACAGCTCTAAATTCTTTACTACGATACTTCATTATATATCTACTGCCGCAACAAAATAATAGAACCATTAATCACGGGCTCTGCGTTATTTCATTACTATTGGGAACGTGCGAGACAAGTGGAAGGGAATACACAGCAGGCTTGTCTCCGCATTCATTTTTGCCCTACACGTATGTCATTGTAATTGGTAGACGGTGGAATTGGCGTCACTCGCACATTCGGTTATTTGAATGTATCATTAGGAAGAGCTGGCAAGTCCGCGCGACCGAAAAATGTTGCAACTAAACGAACTTTATAGCTTGGTTCATCCATGCGACGAACCTTGTGATATATGCGACTGTTTGTGCAACGAGAACTAGCATCATCACCCACACCAGCTGAAATTGGATCTTTTATTGTGGTTTACACATGACAAACCGGGTATCGATTCAAATTTCCCAATAACTTGCAGTGACCCAGAAGTGATTTCAAAACCACACGGATACCTCATCGTTATTTGAAAGGTGTTGCAGCCATTATTCAGGCTGTAGTGCCGTGGTATTGATACAGCTATTCAGTCCAACAATATGATCAAAAGCGCTTCTGACACAGGGCCACTTTACAAAATATCTTGATAAAAAAATTACTAAAGCAATCAAGACATTCATACGTTCTTCTAAATTACGTTATGTTTACATAAGATTAATTTAATATTTTGTTTTTCGGCTGACAAGCAAACGTTCTGATGGGGGCAGATAAAAGAGTTGATTTTATTTCTTCCACCATGTTAGTAATGTCAAAAGAAGTGCTTATACAAATTTTGGCCACTCGACCGCAATTGCTAGGCCGTCCAGAAAGTGATTTTCCCTGGGGCTCTTTATAGAGAAAAGCACAATTGCATGGAAATATTTATTGAAACAGATACAGCAGTTGTTGCGCTTTTTTCAACATATTCCCCACTGGAATTGAGACATTTGTCATACAATGAGACCAATTTTTGTGTCGTAGAATTCAGCCGCCTCAGAACGGAACCAGCGTTTGACTGCGTCTGTCCATCCCATGATATGAGAAATGTCTCAATTCCGATGGAAAATATGTTGAAAAATAGCTCAACAATTTCTGTGCCCGTTCCAATAAATTTATCCAATGAAATTGTGTTCTTTTTCTGTTAACGGCCCCTGGCAAACGTATTTTTTACGGCCCTCGTAATTTCTATCGAGTGGCCAAAATTTTTATAAGCATTTTCTTTTGACATTATTAACATGGTGGAAGAAAAAAAAATTAACATTTTTATCTGCCCCCATCAGAACGTTTGCTTGCGAGTTGTCGTCGTTAATATACCGTAAAGTGGGGCTACTTGACCACCGCGGGGCTACTTGGACATTATATTTAATATCTACGTTTTCAGTTACTTTTTTATTATTGAGTTTCAATTTCCATTGTTACAAGTAGTTAATGGTTAAAAGTGATGCGAACTTATGAAAAGGCCCCAGGGCCAAAACTCTACATAAATTACAAAAAAGAAAATAAGGAAAAAGGATTAGAAGCAGTTAGCAGAGAGATGTTGGAGAAGGGGACAGTAGAAAAATTTAAAGTACCTGGGGCACGTTAGTACAGAAGGTACTTGGAAAAAGTAAGACTAAAGTTATTACAGAAATCCTGGGAGTGGTGGCTATTTTTACTTTTACTTATATGTGCTTATTAAAAAATGAAAGGGCATGTTAAGGTGGGGCATGGGAGAATAGAGAAGGACTATAAGAATCTTGAAAATGGGTATAGGAAGATGTCCTAGGAAATACTTTATTCTGTTCTAATGTTATATTTCTATCTGTGAAAATAGTTATTAAATTTGGTGTAAATGTTAAAAGATATTAGTAGTTTAGAGAAATCTTTTATTTATTCGAAATTGAGTCTGTTAGAAAGTAAATTTCTACGTTTTCTAATTCCCTAACACTTATAATACCCCGACGTTTAGTATTTTAACAATTCTCAATAATATTCTTAGCTTCAAAAGACCGACTCCTGGGTATCCTCTCTGACTTCAGAATTATTTGTCGCGAGTTCTAGATATTTGCAACTTAGTACTGAAAAGTATTTTAAGAGGAATATTACCTTTTTATTTTGCTCTATTTTCATAACCGCTAATCTTAAGTCAATTTTCATTAAAATAATCCAAATTGATATATTTAAGATCTAAAATTCTGTCTGAAGAAATGTTCAGTTACTTTCATTATTTTTAATTCGTTGTTTCCTCAGATTCTTTTCGTAACCGGTGAAGCAAGTACAGTATAATCACTTTGGAAAAAAAGTTAAAGCCTGAACATTATATGTAAATATTGATCCTTAGTTGGTACCATCACCTATAGGCCTAATGGCTGAAAATAAAATATAAAAAAAAATAATCTGGCTAAAAGGTGTGCAAATTAGGAGTACAAAATTAAATAAATTTAATTTGTTTAAATTTAGCTCAATATTTACAAATACTCTGTACAAGTAGCATGTCATACCAAAACATCGCTCATATAAAACAAATTAACCAGCAAATTCCATTAACACGAATTGGAACATAGATGAATAAACAACATTTTTTTGTCATTTGCGTTAGGATATCGAAATTAATTTAAACTTTCTTAATTAAAATAAATAGGCCTATATTTATAATTTTAATTCGTATACCTTGGAAGAAAAAATTCACTATTACATGATTTTATAGGGAGAGGAGTACGACAAGGATGCCCTTTATCACCTACCCTGTTCAACATCTACTTGGAGGATTTAGTGAAGAACTGTTTTCAGAACACGGGATGAGTGATAATAGCAGGTAGAAGAATAAAGTTTATAAAGTATGCTCATGATACGACATTGTTAGCAGAAGAGGAGATGATACTAAGAGATATGCTACGGGATCTAAATGGCAGCCGTGAGCAGTATGGAATTAAGATAAATTCCAACAAGGCGGAGACCATGGTCATCGGAAGAAAATTAAAGAAGGTAAACTTACGAATTCTAAATGAGGCAGTAGAGCAAGTGGACAGCTTCAAATACTTGGAGTGTACTATATGCAGTAACATGAGCTGCTGCCAAGAAGTCAAAAGGAGAATAGCAATGGCAAAGGAAGCTTTTAATAGAAAAAGGGACATCTTCTGCCGACCTCTGGAGAAAGAACTAAGGAAGAGACTAGTGAAGTGCTTTGTATGGAGCGTAGCATTCTATGGGACAGAAGCATGGACATTACGACGAAGTGAAGAGAAGCGAATAGAAGCATTTGAAATGTGGATATGGAGAAGGAAGGAGCGTGTGAAATGGACAGACAGAATAAGAAACGAAGTTGTGTTGGAAAGAGTGGATGAAGAAAGAATGATGCTGAAACTGATCAGAAAGAGGAAAAGGAATTGGATGGGTCACTGGTTGAAAAGAAACCGCACTGGAAGGAATGGTGAACAGGAGAAGAGTTCGGGGCAGAAGAAGATATTAGATGATAGACGACATTAAGATATATGGATCATGTGCAGAGACAAAGAGGAAGGCAGAAAATAGGAACAATTTAAGAACGCTGGATTTACAGTGAAAGACCTACCCTTGGGCAGAACGCTATGAATGAATGAATGTGATTTTAATTTAAATGTCTATATTCAATAGGTCTAGAGGAAAAGGGATATAGGCTAGTAAAGGTTGGTAATATTGTGATAGTTCTTTTTGATAATTTATTACAATTTTACTTAGTGAAAGAAGGAGCAGTTTTGTACAGAAAATTGTCCACGAACATTTCCTTAATACGTTGACGCAAAAAAAGCCAATATTCCTCTAGTTCAGTAAAATTGTAATACATTATCAAAAAGAACTATCACAATATTTCTCATGGAGAGGCAATTACAAAAGTCAAGTCATCATCTGAGTCCATTGTCCAAGGCTTGAAAATAAGGCTCTATCTACATTAAAATCCCAAGACTATTTATGGTGGACTACGCGAAGAAAGTCAAGTGTAACATGTTTAACAGTGTGGACAAAGTGTTAAATGAAATGAGCATTAACATGTCCAATCGACAATGTCCCAAAGGAAGTGTTATTTCAAAGTAAATACGTGTTTTTGGAGTTACAACGCTTGAATCAATAATGGAAATTTGGCAACATCGAATCACCTTTTCAAAGCTACTCTCTTAACGTAAATGAGAGCAGCAGAATGTTTGTAGAAATGCTTAATTTTTAAACAAACAATATTAATTTATGAAATATAATTAATTACTTTTTACCGTTACTAAAATTAAGCAGTTACTGTCTCAGTTAACTATTATTGCATTGTACATTCATTAATGTAGTATTATTAATTATTTGATCTCTAAATCTCCTTATGTGTACCGTAGCATTCTACGGTATAATAATATATAGTGAAATATATTCTTCGTTTCATTTAATTATCTGGAAGCACGAAACACTTTTCAACCGTGCAATTAGTGTTGATTTAATACATACGCAATATCGCATTAAGCAGAAATGCCAGGAAGAATGCAAATAACTTATATGTGTTAGTTAATAATGACTTCACCACATGCCAGCGGAGAGATTAAAGGGGCGTTTTGTATGCAGAAATTTTCTATCTGTTGCTCTACACATTTCTGTATGCTAGGGATGCAGAACTGTGCTACAATTGAAGCAAACGTCATAAACCGGAACTCGTAAATCATCCCTTCCCTGCAACCTTCGCGTCATTGTACGGTAGGGGGAGAGGAGAAGAGGGAACAGTGTGTTTGCCAAACGTCAAAGAAACGTCATTGAAGACTCCGGCCTTGTGGATGGGGGAACGAATTTTTTCCTCATGCTTCCACCACTTTCTTCCCCAGTTCTGCAACCCTGCTGTACACAGTAACGTAGTTCTTACTCAATGCTTAAACTCTTGTGTTTGGATTTATCTATTTTTCCCTTTCTCTTTATTTACAAGCTCTTACAGGACTGCTCCTGCGGTTCGCACGAAAGCCATTTTTGCCTGTTCTTATTCTTTTTCTTTCAGATATTAATTGCTTCTTCTCCTCCGATTTTAAAGGTTTTACACATTTCATACTTTAGTTTTCTTACTATACGTATATCTCCATCATTCCTAACCAACAGAAAATTGTTTTCATCTTGCAAATCAAGCTTTCAGGTATAACTCCGGGTAAAATTGTTCCGAGGCCGGGTATTGAACCCGGGACCTATGGTTAAACGTACCAACGCTCTACCAACTGAGCTACCCGGGAACTCTACCCGACACCGATCCAATTTTTCCCTCTATATCCACAGACCTCAAAGTGGGCTGACAACCGTCAAGCAACCAACTTCGAGTGCACACTAACTCTGTGTGACTTAAATTGTGGTTTTCTGTTAACGAACAGTGACGTGTATTATGCAAATCAAGCTTTCAGGTATAACTCCCTGTAAAGTTGATTTGAATAATTTCGAGGGAAAAATTGTTCCGGGGCCGGGTATCGAACTCAGGACCTTTGGTTAAACGTACCAACGCTCTACCAACTGAGCTACCCGGGAACTCTACCCGACACCGATCCAGTCTGTATATATAGGGTGAACGCGAAATAACCCTGCAGTTTGAAAAGAACGATAGGGTACACTTAAATGAATATAACACTTGTATTACGTTTTGTGATTAAATGTACTGTTTATTAGAACATTAATTTGAAGGTTTCAGCAAACTGGCAACATCGCCGCCATCACACTGCTCTTTTTCTTGTAATACAGATAAAGAGGTTAACAAGCTCTGGCCAGTCTCCGTATCTTCCACCTCCCTCTCGAACTACAACGTTGCAATCTGTTTGCATCGTGTAGTGTCTTGAAATCAGTGGTTTTTAAATTAAATTTACACGAAAACCGTCGACACTATTACCTAGTATGTATTTCCTATTTTCTGCCTTCCTCTTTGTCTCCGCATATGATCCATATATCTTAATATCATCTATCATCTGATATCTTCTCTGCTCCAGTTCACAACTCCTGCCAGTGCATTCTTCAATAGGCAGTTTCTTCTTAGACAGGACTCAACCAATTTCTTTTTCTCTTTCTGAACAGTTTCAGCATCATTCTTTCTTCAGTCACTCTTTCCAGCACAGTTTCGTTTCTTATTCTGTCTGTCCATTTCACACGCTCCACATCCACATTTCAAATGCTTCTATTCTCTTCTCTTCATTTCGTCGTAATGTCCATGTTTCTTCCCCATATAATGCCACACTTCGCACAAAGCACTTTAAGGGTCTCTTCCTTCTTTTTTCAGAGCTCCGCAGAAGATGCTCCTTTTTCCCTTAAAAGCTTTCTTTGCCATTGCTATCCTCCTTTTGACTTCCTGGCATCAGCTCATGTTACTGCATATGGTACACCCCAAGTATTTGAAGCTGTCCACTTACTCTACTGCCTCATTTAGAATTCGCAAGTTTACCTTCTTTATTTTTCTTCCGATAACCATGACCTCCGTCTTGTTTGAATTTATCTTCATCTCATACTCCTCACAGCTGTCATTTAGCTCTAGTAACATATCCCTTAGCATTCCAGTGAAAACACAATTTTCACTTAGCACTTAGACTCTTATTAACTTCAAATATTAATTTATTCTTGGTATGCAATTTTTTAGTTTAGGTGAGGCTGGTTAAGGATTTATCAAATACTACTACAAGCAGAAAGAGTACATTCTAACGAATAATTTTATATAATGGAGCGTAACGGACTGTGTGGAATGACTCAATGAAAGGAGAGGAAATGGTAGGAAAAATAATTAAAATGTACCTAAGTGATCGCGAATTCTTGGAAGGAAATTTGGGACTCTGAGGAAGAATCAGTGTTGAGTTGCAAGTCATTTGTATCACTCCATCTTTCACCATTCCATTTAAAAAACTGGAGAGAATTTGTAGGAGAAAAGCCGAAAATTGGCATAATTTAATAGGTACCATATGAGGAATAACATTGTGTGGAAAACATCTGGGAACTTTAAATGGAAAATGGAGCTAATCAGACCGCGTGAAAACCACGAGACAACATGTTCATCTTACACATCTGTTTCCATGGTACGACGAGTGACGTCAGAGTAAACCTTTTATGTCGAAACGTTACAATTTTTTTCTTATTGTAGGCCGAATATAATCCAGACGTTTAACATAAAAATTTTAGAGACGCAAAACATGTACGTTTATGCCATTGCGGTTACGCCTACGTAATCGAATTACGAATGGTTGTGTAATGACGTTTTTATATCTCTTACGTCAACGATAAATTTACGTTTAAGTTTCTGTGTAAATGAGGTCTAAAATGTTGTTTAAATAGTTATCATTTTGTATGTCACTTGTTTCTACAGTAGCCTACTGATTCGTATACGAACTTTGAAAAGCGGTTTCGACCTGATGTTTTGGGGGGGGGGCTATTGGTAGATAGTATTACATTTATAAATTTTGCAGACCATTGTTTTTAACAGTCGAGTCTCCTCATTATATTAGGCTATACAAACCAATTAATAATTGCTCTTCTTGTAAATGTTAAATACCTTTTAGTTATTATGAAGTCACACGCTAGCTTACTGATTCGCGTAATCACTAATTCACTTAGAGAATTATTAGTTCGTTCATTCGTATAACCTCTAAATCACTTACATGATTTGTAGTTCACTCATTCATGTAACCATTAAACCATTCTCATAATTGCGTGCTCATGCAGCATGCGTCTGCAATAAACCAATCATTACTAGGATCACATCACGTTACACAAAACTCGCTCTCCGAAACTCTTGAGTAATACTGTCTGGCTATTGCACTAAGTGGATGGCGCTAGTCGTACGGCAGTTGTGACGTAAATGAATTGAGGCAAACTTTTGTCTGGCCCCATTCTCCCCCCTATTAATCTTATCATCCCCCCGTCACTTAGCGACAACACATACATAAACCAGACGACTGTTTTAGTGCCTTCTGGTGGTAGCTTTGTTGTTAGGAAGTCTCATGACACACACGCAACAGTGGAAATGGATTTTTCGACCTTTTAATCTTTTTTGGACTTGGTATTTTCCTCACATGGATAGTTTTAATACTTGCACGCTTGGAGGTGTTCTCGGAATATAGACATCGCACGACGTCAAGCTCAAGCCGATGTTAGGAGCCTGTATAAGAGTAGTTTGCTTTTTTTTTTTGATAAGTTTGTGTTATGGTAGCCTATACATTGACTCTTAAGATAAAAATCCATAGGCCTATTTTTTCTTTAATGTCTTTCAAACTTTGATGACATAATTCTTAAGAGTAAACTAAGCAATTTATATAATTCAAACTTGAAAATCAAATTTGGGGGTCCAAAGAAAAATACAAAAAAAAAAAAAAATTTGGACCGACCTAATTCCGTTAGAAATTTACCTAGGGTAATCCTTCTTTCGTCAAAATGATTTCATACGTATGGAATATGTTATAAACTAAAATTATTTATTTATATTCAACCATTCAAAATATATACTCTATTATATAAGCATGAAACAATACTAACAATACCATTCCATCGCACCTCCTCATACTCATCCTCTTTCACAATAGCCCTCCCAAAACTCTGGAATTCGCTACCTGTTAGCATCAGGGACTGTCGAAATAAAATTGAATTCAAACGCAAACTTACTAGGCACTTGGTCAGTAATTGATTTCTTGTAAATAGTTTCCTTAATCTATCACAAAATATTTCAATATCCAGTAATTTCATCACTATACAATTTTGTTATTCTAGGTTTAATTTGTAATTAAGTAAATATAAAATATTCTTTGTTTTTCTATGATAAATTATCTAGCTTTAATTAGTCAGATAATCTTTTCGTACTTTGATTTTTATTGTAATTGTAATTGTAAATTTATTCTTCATATTATAGTTGGAATCTCCTGGTAGAGGGGCAGAGAAGGCCTAACGGCCTTATCTCTACTAGGTTAAATAAATAAATACTACTACTAATATTACTACCACTTTAGAAAAAATGTAGGTAAAGGTTGGTAATACTGTGATACGAATAATATTATGATAGTTCTTTTTGAAAATGTATTACAATTTTACTGAGCGAGAGAGGGATCGATTTTATGCAGCAACTTGTCCACGAACATTTCAATCTGATTGGCTATGTAATCTGATTGGCTATGTATTGTATATTTTTAGTAGAGCCATCGATGTAGCTCAGTCGGCAGACTCGCTGGGCTGCTGATCTGGAGCTGCGTTCGGGCTTGGGTTGGATCCCCCTTTGGTCTTATTGAATGGCTTCTTCCGAGGTTTTCCCCAGCCGTGGGACTGAAGCCGGATGGTCTATGGCGAGTCCTCGGCATCACTTCATTTCACCCTTTGATTTGATTATCTAATTGGGTTTTTCCGAGTTTTTTCAACCAAAAGGCAAATGCCGGGTAATCTTTTGGCGAATCCTCGGACCTCACCTCATCATTGTAGAAAATTACTAAATTGTAAAACTGTAAAAATTGTAATTCTAATATTGTAAAATTTTGACTTGTTCCACATCTTAAAGCTTCATTGCTCATGTAAGATCTATGGAATATAATAAATTAATAAATGAATGAATGAATGAATGAAAGAATGAATGAATGAATGAATAATACGTTGACGCAAAAAACCGGTCTTCCTCTCGCTCAGTAAAATTGTAATAAATTCTCAAAAAGGACTATCACAATATTACTTTATCACAGTATTACCAACCTTTACTCTATATGTATATTTTTCGGAAAACAATTGTTATAATCGATTGAAAATAATGATTTTAGTTTACAGTACAGCGACATGTTTAAGCTTCAATTTGGTACCTCAGTGAAGTTTTTGTCCAATTGGAAGTATACCTTTTGTCCGTCGGAAGGATAATAAATGTCGGAAAATGTGAAATAAGACAAAACTGACACTGAAGATGGTGTAAAGTACAGAAAGTATAGTATGCTTATATTATAAATACCCAAATAATTATGAAATTATTGAGATAATGGGTACAAGTTATAGGCTACATTTTTTAAAACTAGAAGCAATGAACTTCCAGATGAGGCAAAAACATTATTTAGCAAGATTTTGAAGAAATCTGACATTAAGAGTTGAATGTATATCTTAAGTAATTGATGCGGTGATGAATCATGGTATGTAAATTTTCAATCCGGTATTTTCCATTGAAACTGAGGGAAACCAAGGAAAAAGCTCAGTCAGATTGGCCGGTCACCGGGATTTTTTTATTTATTTATATATTTATTTTGCTAATAATTGTAACGTAAAATATAATGTAAAGAGATAAAACTTTAGTTCACCCCTGAAAGAGTAGAACTCGTGCTCAGGGGCGGATTCCTGATTTGAACCCGGGACCTCCCAAATGCGAGTCTCAAACGTTGCCGTCTGAACCAACTCGCTCGATCAGTTTGCTTTTGTAGCTTAAAACGTTAGAATAATCAAAATTACGCTCATATCTGGATAACAATTTTTGAGAATTTGTTTTGTGTCTTCGAAAATTAAGTAGGTATTATAATTATACTAGATGATGCCGTACGCGTGTGACTTATATTTTCTTTTGCATGACGGAAGCCGATTGCGCAGCTGGAGACAATATAATCGTCATTCAGCACAAAGGAATTATAACAAACGTGCTACACTACTCCTGTTATAATACCGTAATCCGAAGGGCTAGAGCGTCAACTTTCCATGCCTGGAGGCCGAGTTGAAACCAATTGGAATTTATGGTGGCTAGATCTAAAGGCTAAAAAAAAAAAAAAATGTAGATCGCTACTTCGAGCTGTAAATTATTGACTCGCCTATGTACTACTCTACTGTTGCTACCACTACTAGGATATGCGCTAAAAAACAGTACTGACATTTTCGCACTGTTACTGCGCATGCACGTATCGTATCCATGGTGAAGTTTGTTTATCTGAACTTATTGTTGTATTGTTGATACATACGAGTAATATAGCGAAGATTTGCTAAAATGGTTCCCACAACTGAGGAAAAAGTGTTTATTGTAGAATATTATTTCCGTTCATACGGCCTTGGAAGCGCAAATGACCCTAGTTTGAAACAAGTTTGAGATGATTTGCGTGATAAGTTTCACTAAGCTCCGCCAAGTAACATGGTTTCCTTACAAGTACAGTGAAACCTGCCTTTACGGTCACTTCATTTAAACGGCCCCCTGGCCAAAAGGTCAATTTTCTCTGGAACCAATTGGATTTTCCATAAGATCAATACAAATTCTCTCTTTATTTAGCGGCCACCTCATGCGCCGGCCAATGGCCGGGGTCTATTTGGATTGGAACCTGACTATAACGGTCACTGTCCAACAAAAAATCTTTTCACGGATACTGTCCGACCTATTTTTTTCGATGGTTACAGGACAGGAAGCAATAGCTAAGTGTACAACAGTACACCCTCCATATCTTTGGGGTTAGTTTGTTACTGTTTTATGACTCTTTTGTCACTTTCCACTCCGACCCTGCACAGCTATAAATTCTTACTCGTTTTTTAAGGACTGAAACACGGACATTTTCTATCGAAAATGTCACGGTATGTTTTAGGTAGTTAACCATTCGAATTTTTTTTTTAATTTTATTTTCTCCTCATTCTATCTTTCTCTATATGGATCAGCTTTTATGAATTTTTCTTTTTCTCATTCACTTGATTCAGAGGAACTGTGAAGTTAGTATGAGATAGAAATCATGTCTAACAATAAATTTAGAGTGGTGTTAAGTTTAGAGGTGAGACGAAAAATGATTGAAGAAAGTGAGAAGGGAACATCTGCGAGAAAAATTGCAGAAATATTCAAATGTGGAAGGACACAAATAAACGGTATAATTAAGAATAAAGATGAAATATTAGAAGAATGGGAGGAAGAGAGAATCTGTGTTTAGTAATGTGAATGATTTCGTTTACGAATGGTTCAAGTGTGCGAGGGCGAAGAAATTGCAGTAAGTGGGTCTATGATTCAAGAGAAAGCTCTTGAAATTGCCAAAGAACTCAATGTAAGAAATTTTGTTGCTAGTAATGGGTAGTTAGAGTGCTTTAGAAAACGGCATAACATTGCATTTCGTTCTGTGTCTGGTGAAGGAGGTGACATTGCAACCAATGTTATTGAAGAATGGAAAAAATAGACTGCCTTCAATTCTTGCCGAATATCAACTCAGTGACATTTATAATGTTGACGAAATAGGTTTTTCTTCAGGGCCCTATCTAACAAAACTTAAGTTTTAAGAAAAAAGAATGTAACGAGGAGAAGTTGGCAAAAGACAGAATAACTCTGCTCTTTTGTTTTAATGCTGCAGGAGAATAAGAACCACTCTTAATGACAGGGAAATCATTAAAACCGAGATGTTTGAAAAATATTGACATGGGCTTATTGGGGGTGAAGTGGACTGCCAACAATAAAGCTTGGATGACATCATCATTGTTTGAGAATTAGCTATGCGATTTCAATTCTAAGATTAAAAGACAAAATCGCAATGTGATCCGTGAAATTGGTGTTTCTTCCCCCAAATACATCACACCTCCAGTCCCTTGATCAAGGTATTGTCCAGTCATTTAAATTGAGATACCGCAAGCGAGTTTTGAAAATTTGAAAAGGGTAGTTGCAAAAATGGAAGAGGCTGACATTAATATGCATGATTGTTGTACACGCACAGTACTAAAAAGTCAGTGAAATTCAGTATTTTCATGCTGATTCATAAAAAAGCCGCAACCTTAATCCAGCGGCCATCTGATAAAACGGCCATTTTATAAGGTAACTTCAGATGGCCGCTTTAGACAGGTTTCACTGTAGTTGATAAGTTTCTTCGTACAGAAAGCCTCCTCACTCAAAGAAAGGACTGCACAGGTCGGCCTGTTACTGTGACAAATAATAATAATCACGGGCGGCTCCTGACCCAGGTGTTATAGCCTCTGAAAAGAAGTCTTGGGCGAACAAATTTGAAACTTGGTATCAGTACAACGTCCATACGTCGATGTTCCAGGGACTTGCTAATGTGCCTATCGAATCCAGATTGGACATCGTTTCAGTGATATTGATCTTAGTCCCAGAATTGTGTACTCTAGTTCAGTGTTAGGAACTGTCTAAATAAGAATTCTGGTAGCTCAGAAATTGCCCATGAAAAGAACCGTCTGAATAAGGGTTCTGGCAGCTCAGAAATTTCCTATGAAAAGAACAGTCTGAATAAGGATTCTGGTAGCTCAGCAATTTCCTATGACGAGAACCGTCTGAATAAGAATTATGGTACCTAGCTCAGAAATGTTCTATGAAAAGAACCGTCTGAATAAGGATTCTGGTAGCTCAGCAATTTCCTATGAAAAGAACCATCTGAATAAGAATTCTGGTAGTTCAGAAATTTCCTATGAAAAGAACCGTCTGAATAAGAATTCTGGTAGCTCAACAATTTCCTATGAAAAGACCGTCTGAATAAGGATTCTGGTAGCACAGCAATTTCTTATGAAAAGAACCGTCTGAATAAGGATT
This sequence comes from Periplaneta americana, assembly GCA_025594305.2. Classification (NCBI taxonomy): domain Eukaryota; kingdom Metazoa; phylum Arthropoda; class Insecta; order Blattodea; family Blattidae; genus Periplaneta; species Periplaneta americana. The sequence continues at coordinate 175,245,966 of JAJSOF020000005.1, forward strand.
CTGGTAGCTCAGAAATTTCCTATGAGAAGAACCTCTGAATAAGGATTCTTTTAGCTCAGAAATTTCCTATGAAAAGAGCCGTCTGAATAAGGATTCTGGTAGCTCAGAAATGACCTTTGAAAAAACCGTCTGATTTAGGAATCAGGTAGTTCAGCATTTTCCTACGAAAAGAACCATCTGAATAAGGATTCTGGTAGCTCAGCAATTTCCTATGAAAAGAACCGTCTGAATAACAATTCTGATAGCTCAGAATTTTCCTACGAAAAGAACCGTCTCAATAAGGATTATGGTAGCTCAGAAATTTCCTATGGAAAAAACCGTCTGAATAAGAATTCTGGTAGCTCAGCAGTTTCCTATGAAAACAACCGTCTGAATAAGGATTATGGTAGATCAGAAATTTCCTACGGAAAGAACGGTCTGAATAAGAATTCTGGTAGCTCAGAAATTTTATATGAAAACAACCGTCTGAATAAGGATAATGGTAGCTCAGAAATGTCCTATGGAAAGAACGGTCTGAATAAGAATTCTGGTAGCTCAGAAATTTTCTATGAAAAGAACCGTCTGAATAAGGATTCTGGTAGCTCAGAAATTTCCTATGAAAAGAATCATCTGAGTAAGGATTCTGATAGCTCAGCAATTTCCTATGAAAAGAACTGTGTGAATAAGAATTCTGGTAGCTATGAAAAGAACCTTCTGAATAAGGATTTTGGTAGCGCAGTAATTTTAATTTTCTTCTCGTAAAACATGAAGCGACATTATTTAATTAATTTATTTAACTGATTCGTCACAAACTACGTCTGTCTTTACAGTTATATCCTACAGATGATAAAATGATGCATTTGGATGTCTTTTCATGGAAATTGAGAAATCAATAGCACTTCTGACAAGGAGAGCGAAGACTTTTTACACCCTCTACGCTTTTAACAGTTTGGCAGATCGTGGCAACGTCGCCCCTCTCCCTCGAGCGTTAATTTTATGCCTCTACGCCATGCAGTCGATAGTCCAATCAACCGTTGACCAGTTATGGGCATTAACTGTGGATTCGTTTATTCAGCACATGAAGGGGAGAGATTCGCTATGACCAGCTCGGCGCCTGACTGCGGAATCATTCTGTAACACAATGATGATGATATTGGTGATAATATATGGGGCATTCGAAAATTAGTGGCTACACTTTAACTAAAAACAAACCTTTTTCTATTCACAATTGACATAATCACAGTTCTCAAAAGTAATCTCCCCAGTATCATTTAAGTTTATGCGTCACCAAACCCCGGAAGGTAACTGTTGTCATCCAGAACATCACTTTGTTCTAGATTTAATTGACTGCTTTACAGCTGTTATAATTATCTGTCTATTTCTAAAGTGGTTCTTTCATCTCAACGGAAAGGTTGTAGTCAAAGAAAGGATTCATACCGAAAAAACGCTACATACTCTAGAATTTCCCAGTTTCAGCTATTAAGTCGATGGGCTACTGAAACTTCTAAAATCTACAATTTTTGAGATAGAGAGTTAAAATTTTTATTACGTATGCATATCAATATCATAATCACGCATTAGGCCTATAAGTTTGAATCTTTTCTAATAAACACTTAAAAAATTATTTTGTTTTCGTTTTCTTTTAATTTTGTTAGTGAAAATCCTATTTCTAAAAAAAATATATATATTATTTTTTTAATCCTTTTTCTAAAGATAACACTGCATATTGTGCAATGGAGCATTTGGAATGCCCTACTCTAATTTGTTAATTTTTTAATATTATTTCTTCAATGTTGAAACATTAATAAAAATACTGTTTTACGTACTGTATACTACTTCACTAACAGTAAAACTATGCTGAATACAGCCAATCAAATGCTCCATTTCACAACATCGATATTAATGAATAAGTATGCCATGTTTCGTCACTCTACCTTTAATCAGTGAGAAATAAATTGAATACTTGTCGTTGAAAACTTAGAACATTTATTTTTTGAGTTAAATTAATTTAAGGTCTTTGTTCCATATAACTCGTGAATTAAAGTAATTTCTTCGAAATTATATAAAATATACTTATAAATTGTGATTAAAATTTTTCACAAAAAAAAAAAAAAACTTCTCATGAAGCCGTACATTTTTAACGCGAAAATAAAAAAATACAAAATTGGTTAAAATTCGATTATTTTCAGTAGCGCATCGTCTTAAGTAAATTAACCACTTGGGTAGCTACGTGAAAAGGAGCGCCATCATGAAGCACAAGAGGATTGGATGGGCATTCAAGAAATTTCTGCTCTTTCGGTTTATTGCCAGTCGTAAATGGTGTTCCAAAAATTGACGACTCTAATATGCAACATCCACGAGCGTTGCAATTGGAACAGAAAGGGTAATCGGTAAAATCGTAATACAGCGAACGCTAAGCTCCGCCCACGACCCCTTTCCACTTTTCCCCTACTAGCTCACCAGACACTCTACGTGATAGGTGAGTGTTGCGTCGAATGCACATTTCATGTGGGTGGGGATAACTTCCCCTACTGGCGTTCGCTATATTGCGATTTATCGGGGTAATCAATAATATTGAACAATAAAAAGTGTAACTTTGTGTGAGTCCTGCCCTTGTTTACATTTTTCTTTGGCCTTAGGGCGTTGCAGATAACAGTGCAATTACAATTGCTGCATATAGATCTTAAATAAGAATTCATACATTCCTTCATAGTTTTCTACCTAAGGTCAAGTCTTTCATTGCAAACCCAACATTCTCCAATCCCTCCCTCTTTTTCGCCTTCGTCTTAGACTTGGCATAGGCCTACAATCCATGTATCTTAATGTTGTTTTCATCTGATACCTTCTTCTGACCCGAACTTTTCTACCATTCACTATTCCTTCCAGTGCATCCTCCAGTAGACAGTTTCTTATTAGCCAGTAACCCAACCTATTTATTTTCCTCTTCCTGATCAGTTTTAGCAACATTATTTCTTCATCCACTCTTCCTAGAACAGCATCCAATCACAGCTCACTAATCACATAACACGGCTTCCCAAACAGCATTTCAACTCTTGTACTACAAAGTGTTTAATCAAATTTGGAATTTTGTATCTACTTTTCTTATGCATTTCTTTAAACTCTTTCTTTCCAAATGCAATGCAAGTTAAGCTTTTCACTTCTTTTAAGGATATTTTCCAAACTTACATGACAAATATGCGGAATTTATGGCGTAAGTAAAGATAAATGAACAGGCATGTTTTTTTTTTCTTTTCCGTAAAACGAGATTTCACCATACTAACGAAGTAATTTCAGAGGTTCCTAGAATTCTGATATACTGGTATTTTACTGTGCATGTAAAACATTTTTATTAATCTACTAGATGTACCCGTGCACTCCGCTGCACCCGTTAGAAATAAATATAAAGTAATTACATAATTAAAATAGGACATTTGATCCAGGGAACATTCGTGTTGGATAGAAGAATAAATCGTTTAATATGTTACTTAATTTAAATTGTATTTAGCTAATTAAAATGCGATCATTTTGGTCCAGAGACCACTCATTTGGTGCAATGACAATTCCTTTAACATGTTTCTTAATTTTTATTACATTCAACCATAGCTTAATGAACATTGACATCATTTAGATTTAATGTGTATACTTTATTTTACTTGCTATATGTTTCCATTGAATTATGGTAATAACTTAATTTTAACCCTTGTTTTCTACGTATTCAGTAAATGGCGCTTGGCCCACTATGGTTCTGAACCCTTCAAATAACTTAAATTATATATTATATTATATTATATTATATTATATTATATTATATTATATTATATTATATTATATTATATTATATTTTATTATATTGTATTGTATTGTATTGTATTGTGTTATGTTATGTTATGTTATGTTATTTTATGTTATGTTATGTTATGTTATGTTATGTTATGTTATGTTATGTTATGTTATGTTATGTTATGCTATGTTACGTTACGTTACGTTACATTACATTACATAACATTATATTATATTATATTATATTATATTATATTATATTATATTATATAAAAGTATGTTGATAACGGATGTAACTAACATAAACATTATTTTAAGAAATGCAGGAAACGAATATACAGAATATTATATCCTATCATCTGTATATATTATATTATATTATATTATATTTATATTATATTATATTTATATTATATTTATTACGTTACGTTACGTTACATTATTTATTTTATTATATTATAAGAAGCTATTTCAATCTTACCTGTCCTCAATTCACTCACAAGTTACTGTAATAACATTATAGCATTATGTTCATCTAGAGAAACTACACTTTCCAATGGTGAAATAATAATTAATTATACAAATTGGTTTATTTAGTTTCCAATATTACTTCATATAAAAACAGAAACATTCTCTGTAGGCTATGTTTCATAGCTTTCGATTGTTGTTGTCCAAGGCCCCTTAGAGACGAAGTCATTTGTTTTTTTTTTTTATTTCATTACACCGCCTTAGATGACAGTTATTTTAATATCAAAACTAATTTATCTCATTAAATATCAGTCCTATCAACATTTTTCAAAGAATAAAACTTATCGCAAATGATTTTAAAGGAACTTTTGTTATGTAACATTTTTCACAAAAACCAATAATAAGCGAGATATTTCGATTTATTTAATTCAGGCCCCGTTATAACCCCCCTTTTAAATAATGTATTTTGAATACCATATAGTCTAAAATCTAAGTTACAACGAACTTAATTTATATTATAATTTTCATCGAAATCCGTTTAGCTATTATCACGTGGAAAGGTAACAAACATCCAGACAGACAGACATACAAACAAAAATAAAAAAAAAAAGCGATTTTCGGTTTCAGGGTGGTTAATTATATATGTTAGGACCAATTATTTTTGGAAAATCGAAAATTACCAGAAAAATTTCGGCTACAGATTTATTATTAGTATAGATCTCAGTTGAAAAATGTATTTAAAAAAAAAGACTCTACATATATTCTGTAACTACATCGCTACATCGATTAGAAGGAGGATGTATGAAAACTGTCACTAACGTATCAATCAATATAATTAGTGGATACTTGATAGAGACGAGACCTGGAAATGCAAGTGAGAGAATGAGACGCAAGAGTGGCGGGAAGGTAGTTCAAAGAGGAGGGGGAGAACGGGTTAATGCAAAGCTGATCTTTCTTTCAGCAGATCGAGCTTAACGAACCAGAAACTCAAATCGAAATGTAACAGAACTGAAAGAAGAAATAAGACAGAAAATGGTTATCTCCCAATGCCCTCTTTTTATCCTCTACCTGTTAAGTTTCCACAAAGACCTGCTTCGAACACATTTCTCCCCACCTCCCTTTAGAAGGGAATAATTCATGCTTACACTTCTAAACGATCTTTCGATCAATTCTCTGCCACCGCATTGACTCGTGCCAGAGCAAATTGTTACGCAGTCCGGGTCCGCAGGGCTTTGATTGGGTTAAATTGGCTGTCAAGCCTTCTGCGAGTGCGCGGATTCTGCACTTCGAAATTGGACATTGGTTTTTCTTTTTTTCGAAATCGCGCTCGCAAAAGAAGAAATGAATACATGCGATCGATGCTTCCTCATTGCGTCAAAAGAACACCTTGGAAACTTACGTACATCTTCCCTTTTCCTATTTTACTTATAGGGGGTCGTATCCATATGTAATTTAATTGGTAATTCATCCCAGAATTCTCTTGGAGAGTCTTGGGAACCCACGGGATCGAATTCTGGACCTTCCGAAGAGAAGACGGACATGTTAATCATGCTCCGTATTATTATTATTATTATTATTATTATTATTAGGCGGCCGGGTAGCTCAGTTGGTAGAGCAGCTGGTTACGGACTGGAAGGTCCGGGGTTCGATCCCAGGTGGTGACAGGATTTTTTCTCGTTGCCAAACTTTCAGAACGGCCCCAAGGTTCACTCAGCCTCCTATAAAATTGAGTACCGGGTCCTTCCCGGGGTAAAAGGCGGTCAGAGCGTGGTGCCGACCACACCACCTCATTCTAGTGCCGAGGTCATGGAAAGCATGGGGCTCTACCTCCATGCCCCCAAGTGCCTTCATGGCATGTTACGGGGATACCTTTACCTTCTTTTTTGATTATGATTATTATTATTATTATTATTATTATTATTATTATTATTATTATTATTATTATTCTACAATGCAGTAACCCTTCACCCAAAGAAATTGGGATTCATTTACTATAGGATATCGCTTAATTTTCGTCAAGTTGGACAAACTATGACGTCACAATATGGCGCCAATGACGTCACAACGCAGTGACGTTACAACATGTCCGATGAAAACCAAAACAATCTATACTAATAATAAATCTGTAGCCGAAATTTTTCTGGTAATTTTCGATTTTCCAAAAATAATTGGTCCTAACATATATAATTAACCACCCTGAAACCGAAAATCGCTTTTTTGATATTTTTGTTTGTATGTCTGTCTGTCTGTATGTTTGTTACATTTTCACGCGATAATGGCTGAACGGATTTCGATGAAAATTGGAATATAAATTAAGTTCGTTGTAACTTAGATTTTAGGCTATATGGCATTCAAAATACATTATTTAAAAGGGGGGTTATAAGGGGGCTTGAATTAAATAAATCGAAATATCTCGCTTATTATTGAAAAATGTTACATAACAAAAGGTTCTTTAAACATAATTTGCGATAAGTTTTATTCCTTGAAAAATTTTGATAGGACTGATATTTAATGGGATAAATGAGTTTTAAAATTAAAATAACTGCTATCTAAGGCCGTGTAATGAATTAAAAAACAAATGACTTCATCTATAAGGGACCTTGGACAGCAACAATCGAAAGCTATGAAAGATAGACTATCTGTAGAAAGTAATTGTAATTTATTTTATTATTGCATTTCTTTACACGCCAGATTTCATATTATGCATTAAACTTAATTCCTTTGTTGTTACCAGTGTCCATTCGTTCATTTATATATTAGTTATGAAGATAAATATATTACAGTGTCCAATCAATAATTGTAGACCTATATCAACCAAACGCATTTTTTTAAAGTAAATTTCCTTTAATTGTTATTCCGTTTGTGTACAGAAAATGTCGGTTTCATGTATGATGAAGTGCGTCTGGTGTTCTGTCTATCTGCTAAACATAAGGGGAACTGGTTGAAAATCGAATATTCTATCGGTTCCTCGACCTTGGCGGATTTTCTCTAACCGCTCGAATCTAAACTGGTTGTAAGCGCTATTTTGCAGCTCTCTGATAGGTACCCCCAGCGGAGGTTTCAATATCTACAAGAAATTTAGTTACACTTATTTGCCGAAAGAGACAAGTGGTAAGATCGGTTTAAAAGCCACGTAGAATGTAAATAAGATATTACTAGTACGCAAGAGAGGATAAATTTAGTGCAGAGGCTTTAATTTAGGATTGATGGCCTTTAACATGCCGGAAAACTCCACACAGACTGAAATTCCTCCTGGAGCATTTGCGCTCCGTATTTTTGTATCCTGATAAAAATCTATTGACTCATTCCGGATTTGAACCAGCAACCCTTGGGTCTAGAAGAGAGGGGCGTACTGGAATTGGTTCCCAAATCTGCGACTTGGTTCCCAGTTCGTCCCAGAGCTATACCCGAGTTGGTTCCAGGTTGATTTCATCTGTGTACTGCAGTTGGTTCCCGCGCTAGACCAAGCCAGAAAAAATTTCCCTTTCCATTTTATACAGACTTAGGACTGTCAACTGCTGTCTACGGTAGTAGGCTGGTTAAAAAGTTTTGTGCTTGGCTGACAAGCACCATCGAATAACTTCATAATTTTATTTCTCTACTGGTAAAAATTTGTAACAAACATGTCCTGTACTTGCACTGCTACTACTCTGCTGATCACTGAAACTTATGATCGGTATTTATATATTAACGTAGATGAAGCCACGGGTCATGATCGATTATTATAGGTGTCGTTATAGGCAATAACAAATACCTCATCTCGTTGTTGATATTTGAACACTGCCACTACTGTGCTACATGATCGATTAACATCCCGTCCCACACAGCGATGGGACCTACACGCGTTGTTGATATTTGATGGGCAACATGTTACATCCATAATTTTTCCACGGAGGTACTCATTTGAGCATGGGGAACCTACTCGCGTTGTTGATATTTTAACATGGGGAACCTACTCACGTTGTTGATATGTTGTTTGGGAACCAACTGAAGAACAGCGGAAGAGAGTGCTCTACACCTAGATCAGTTGGAGCGACATTGTTAGGATTGTAGTACACAAATTCAATTAGCGTAGGCTTATTTAAATGTCGGATAACTTGAATTTGTCGCCACATTTTTCACTCTTTGCGTTCACTTCCACCATCAATGGTTGGAATATTAATCTCAAAGTATCTCGAGTGAAAATAATACCAGGAGCAAAACTCAGTTCTGTATGAATATATGTTCGCTCAAAGGACGCAAATGCACTTATCTTTTATAGCAGTGTTAGAAGTGGCGCGCTATATCCCGTAATGAGCACGTGTTTCTGTCCTGGGGCGCCAACACCACAGTGGTCTCTCTAGAGTTCTGTGTCCCGTCTAATTGGAGGGTGTCACAAGCATGGGCTGTGGGGACAGGCGAGTGTTTTAGCACTTACACGATCACTTGACAAGTGAGCTGCATTGTAAAATGGGAAGAATAATTAAACCTCGTCAAGGTATTTTGAGATGTGGCACTTGTCAACCGACTCTATCCCGTTTTAACACATGCCCTAAGTCTGTAGACAAACATGTGAATGAAATCAGGACTTATGAGTGTGAATCTTATTTTGACGACAAGGAGAGTATGACAGATTTGTGAGCATTCGCCCCAATACTTCTAAATATATATTTACACAATGAAACACCAATTTAAAAATAAGATTATTGTAGTTTCAGGCACAATGAATAAAATTGTCAGCCCTATTAATTCAGTTCATATTTCTCTGTCTTCTCTGCTCCTGCCTCGATCCTGATGTTACTTATTCCCAAAATAGTTCTAGGAGTGTGACAGCTAACGAAGGGTGTCCCTTGTAGTCGCTATCCAATGTCATATGTTTTTAGGTATTGCTAGAAGTATTGATTTGTGTTTTTTTTTCTTTTTCTTTTTTAATTTAGATTAAAATTACAAGTTTCTTGTTTATGTTAGTTAATTAGTTAGATACAATTAATTAAGATACTTAATCACTCATTTAAAGTTTGTGCGACTGCAATCTGTGTATATTTTTGTGTGGCTTTACTTTGTACATAGTGTATTTTTTTCTCTGTTTATTTCTAATATTTTATTTGTATTCCTGGTGTTGTGGAAGAGAAGGCCTACTACACCACAATAAATAAATAAATAAATAAATGAATAAATAAATGAATGAATGAATAAATTAATTAAATAAATTAAGTTAACTAAATAAAATAAAATAAATAAATAAATAAATAAATATGCAGCCGAGTCAAAGATAATTCTTATACTCAGTTTCTCCAAGTATTGTATAATTTGTCTTAACTAATGTTGAATTACGAGTAACAACCTGTTTATTTTTAACGTTTCGTTGATTTTATTTTCCATTTCTTCAATATAATTTTGTTTAAAACAACCAACACTTAACTGTAACAGTTTTTAACGCTGTTTTAACTACTCAATAGCAGTTGGTAATGATTTTGCACATGCAAGGTAATTTTGATTGGCTGAAATTATTCTTTGAAATCTGTATAATAAAGTAAGTCATGAAACTTGTGTAAAATCATAACCTGTTACAGTAGGCCATGTTTCATAAACAAAAAGCTGAAAAATGGAAGTTGTAGGTGAATACTATTGATTAATAATGATTACAAGGTAAGGTTATATTTCTATTACTAAATTATGACTTTTTGTTTCGAAAAATGTCAGCATTACGACCACATGGTGACAATAGAGAGATGTGTGTGTAGTCATCTGTACCCAAAATGCAAGGGAAATTCCTTATCATATAATATTCTGTAACCACTCTTTCTGCTTCAGGCCCATGTGAAAATTCTATGTAATGTCATCTCAAAGAAGACATTGCTGCTAAAACCTTTTCGATATATTTACTCACTGTGCATTTTGAAACACTATTGATATTGACTATAGTTAGTTGAAAAGAGCCAGTAGCATAGAATCTAGAGGTAATAGTAGATGCTGAATTGGAGTAAGTGACCTATTTCTGTTTGTAGGATATTCAAGTTTGGTTTCAAGTCCTTGCAAAATTTTTAGGCCTACTTATTTTGAAAATCTATATTCTGTCACAAATTGAGTATCATGCATAGTATAGAAATCATCATTCCGTGTTACCTTGCTACGTTGAGATCCCACATTTTCTGAATATTCAATATATAATTGCTCAGCATCAAAATAAGCAGCCAGTATGATTATCAGTTGTCTTTTAAAGATTTATTCATTCATAGTGCTCTGTCCAAGGGCTGGTCTTTTACTGCAAACCCAGCATTCTCCACTTTTTCCAGTCTTAGTTTCCGCATATGATCCTTATATCTTAATGTCGTCTATCGTCTGATATCTTCTTCTTCCCGAACTCTTCTCCTGTTCACCATTCCTTCCAATGCATCCTTCAGTAAGCAGTTTCTTCTCAACCAATGACCTAGCCAATTCATTTTCTTCTTTTTGATCAGTTTCAGCATCATTCTTTCTTCATCCACTCTCTCCAACACAGCTTCGTTTTTTACTCTGTCTGTCCATTTCACTCGTTCCATCCTTCTCCATATCCACATTTCAAATGCTTCTATTCGCTTCTCTTCAATTCGTCGTAATGTCCATGTTTCTGCCCCATAAAGTGCTACACTCCACACAAAGCACTTCACTTCACTTTCTCCAGAGATCCGCAGAAGATGCTCCTTTTTCTATTAAAAGCTTCCTTTGCCATTGCTATTCGCCTTTTGACTTCCTGGCAGCAGCTCATGTTACTGCTTCTAGTACACCCCAAGTATTTGAAGCTGTCCACCTGCTCTATGTCTCATTTAGAATTTGCAAGTTTGCCTTCTTTACTTTTCTTCCTATGACCATGGTTTTCGTCTTGTTGGCATTTATCTTCATTACATACTACTCTTAGCTGTCATTTAGCTCCAGTAGCATATCCCGTAGTACCATCTCCTTCTCTGCTAACAGTGCCATATCATCAGCAAATTATTACATACTAAATCAGAGTTTATTCTCGCAGCGAGATGGCGTTACTACCTGCAGTCGCAAATTCTATTTTAAATTAATAATTACATTAATGTAATATTATACATTTTAACAAAACATCATTCCACTAATCTTAAAAACACATATAAACAAAGTTTTCATAACATTTTATCTTTCACTACATTTCAAATTAAATTATTTGTACTTACTTTATGCAGAAGACAATATTCACGTCGCTGGACGATCAGCTCAAACGCGAACTTCTTCACTCAAAGATTGTTAAACTCACACTGAAGACAAATCAGTTTCATTGTTGGTTCCAGATGTTTAAGAAAGACTCCTCTGAACACCACATTTCTCTGCCTAGGGCTGCCAACGCAGATTTTCACGCAGGCCTAATCTATACTAATAATAAATCTGTAGCCGAAATTTTTCTGGTAATTTTCGATTTTCCAGAAATAATTGGTCCTAACATATATAATTAACCGTCCTGAAACCGAAAATCGCTTTTTTTTTTAATTTTTGTTTGTATGTCTGTCTGTCTGGATGTTTGTTACCTTTTCACGTGATAATGGCTGAACCGATTTATATTAAAATTGGAATATAAATTAAGTTCGTTGTAACTTGGAATTTAGGCTATATGGCATTCAAAATACTTTATATAAAAGGGGGGTTGTAAGGGGGCTTGAATTAAATAAATCGAAATATCTCCCTTCTTATTAATTTTCATGAAAAATATTGCATAACAAACGTTTCTTTAAAAATAATTTCCGATAAGTTTTATTCCATGCAAAATTTAGATAGGACTGATATTTAATTAGATAAATGAGTTTCAAAATTACAATAACAACGCCATCTAAGGCGGTGTAACGAAATAAAAAAACAAATGACTTCGTCTATAAAGGGTCTCGGACAACAACAATCGAAAGCTATGAAACACAGCCTACAGAGAATGTTTCTGAGTTTGTATGAAGTTTTTTTTTATTTTATTGGGTTATTTTACGACGCTTTATCAACATCTAGGTTATTTAGCGTCTGATTGAAATGAAGGTGATAATGCCGGTGAAATGAGACCGGGGTCCAGCACCGGCTTGTATTGGGTTGAGGGAAAACCCCGGAAAAAACCTCAACCAGGTAACTTGTCTCGACCGGGATTCGAAACCGGGCCACCTGGTTTCGCGGCCAGACGCGCTGACCGTTACTCCAAAGGTGTGGACTGTATGAAGTAATATCGGAAGCTAAATTAACCGATTTGTATAATTAATTATTAGTTCACCATTGGAAAGTGTAGTTTCTCTAGATGGACGTAATGCTATAATGTTATTACAGTAACGTCTGAGTGAATCGAGGATAGGTAAGATTAAAATAGCTTCTTATGCACAGAAAACTTGATAGGCATTCGTTTCCTGTATTTCCTAAAATAATTTTTATGACCAAATGAGTGGTCTCTGTGTCAAAATGATCGCATTTTAATTTTTTAATACAATTTAAGTAACATAATAAACAATTTATCCTTCTATCGAACACGAATGTTCCCTGGATCAAATGTCCTATTTTAATTATGTGATTACTTTATATTTATTTGTAACGGGTGCAGCGGAGTGCACGGGTACGGCTAGTTAATTATAAAATAGTAGATGACGTTATAACCTGCACGGCGTTAATACCTTCTCTTACCCTACATAAATTTACAGTACTTCCACTCTGTATATGGTACATTACTTTTCATATAGACTGTCATAGATTTCTTAGGGTACTTTTTAATTAAAGACCTCTCTCACAAAGATTCTTACATGTGAAGGAAATTTAACCAGAAAATGAATTGTTGTTTGAAGACCGCGGACTGGACGAAGTTCAGTTTATAAACCAGTGGGTTGGAAAATGAAGAATAGAAGTTGTGATTATATATCTTCCACCGAGACTATAAGAGCCTGTTATGTGATACAGTATTTCTATTTTATCAGCTTCAATATGGGGTCTCGTTTTTTGATGTATCATTTGGGAGTTTGGGAAAAAGAGAGGATGTAGAAAAAGGAAAAACAAGTTAGAGTAGAGTAAGAGATGTACCTCTAGAGTCCACATTGACACACGACCGATATCTCTTCTGAACCTTATGCTATGTTGCAGCTTCGATTCCCGGGGGAAATCTTTCGAGCAGGCGAAGCACTGGGCAGACGAACAGGCTCTGGGAGGAAGAGCGTTCTTCCGGTATACGGAAAGCCCCGCCAAGTTGACGGTGGAGAGCGTGAGAGAGTCCGATGGCGGAATATACAGGTGTCGGGTCGACTTCAAAAAGTCGCCGACAAGGAACACCAAAGTCAACCTCACCGTGCTCAGTAAGTACACATTCACTCTTTTCTCATCTTCTTTATTACATTACAGATACACCTTTCAGCTGTTAATGTAATTGCTACTGATTTTTATCTGAGCAGATGATTAGATTTCCAATTATAAAGAACTGGAACTTTGTCAGCAGTTTCTAACTCAGGTCAGTTTTATAAAACTTCAGTAAGGTCAGAATTTTATTTGGAACTTACGGGACACCGGGACTGAATTTGACATTTTCTATAGTTCTGGTTCAATTGTTTTCAAATGTTTTGCATATGTACCTCAGCTAAATGCGTATAGGCCTAACAGAAAGTTTCAGTGAAATATATAGGCTTTGCAGAAGTTGATAATATTCATGCTTATATCATTTTGTCAAAAATACATTATTTTTTATAAAAATTCAGGTTTATAGTGTTGAATTCGTGGCGGTTACATATGCCGTTCTTATAGTTCCCTATCATATTATACAATATTTTACTTACTTACAGAACAACCGCTACTACAAAGTAATATTTATACACATACTAGTGGCTTGTGCAGCAAATGCTGCTGCAAACTAAGTTCGTTAGACGTTCGAATAAAAATTTTTCAGATTTATTTTCAATGAAGAATACTTGTCTTTTTAATAGTTATTTGCTTCCACAATAATGAAACATACTCCCTCTGAATGGATTTTTTTAGGCCAAATACTTTCTCTTGAACCTATCCAACTTCAGTTTTTGAGTTTCAACGCGAAAACGCAAGTATCAATGTCAGGACGATAGCAGTAGCTATTTCAGGTCATTGTGAATTGTAGGCAAAAGTTAAAAAAAGTCAGGTTTCCTAAGCTTTCGAACAATAGCATTTTCGTATAGCTGCTGCATGTAGAACTTGAAATGTTGAGCGTAAAATCATTTTATCCTACTACGAGATCTTGCTGAAATGATCTGGAGACTACAAAATTTTCTAGGCCTCTTATTTTATCAGTAAGTAATACCTTTTTATCTTTCCTTAGGAACTGTAATTTTTGCGCTCTGTCGAGCCAATACTGAAGACAATGACACATATCAATATCTACACTACACCGCCATTAAGTATATGAAAAAGACCCAACCCCACTGGGCTAATAAGAATAAAAATATTTGATTTTTAATAACAATATTATTATCTTACTTACGTTTTGTAGTTATATATAGCAGCCACTCAGTAAATTATAGAAATGAAGATCTAAATTAAGATATTCTCTACATTTACTTACATAACCTCAAAACGTTTCACTTTCATGTCATCAATATAGCATCAATATTATGTACAATTAATGAACAATAGATATTTAATTTCTAATGATAATAATGTCATCAAACCACCTCAAGTTTCGTAGATTTGAATATTTGGCCTTCGTGTAATAGCCTATTGTTTATTGTAGTTTGTGTTTTGTTCTGAAATTCAATCAAGTCTGCCGTGATTCGATAAAATTAGTTCTCAAAACTGACAACAGATGGATTTTGGAAAATAGGAAAATTATGTAGGAAAATTGACATTTGACTGAAAACTACTACTTTTCCGAAAAACTTTGGGTTCCAAGCTTCAAAATGAGGGGCCATTTATTAAAATCCGTTCAGCCGTTTTCCCGTAATTTCCATTACCAGTTCAAATTATATATATAGATTTATTTGTCCCAAATACGTGAATGATAGATCATTTTGTGAAGCTATATATTCATTAGAGAAAATCCACAAACAAATAGGAAAAACGCAGGAATTTTGCTTGAAGCAAGTAATGAGATAGGTATGGAACTAAATCTCGAAGAAACAAAGTATATGATCATTTCTCGTGACCAGAACTTTGTACGAAATGGATATATAAAAATTGGAAATTTATTCGTTATGCTGGTAGAAAAATTCAAATATCTTGGAGCAGTAATAACAAATGAAGAGTTCGCGGGAAAACGATTAATGTCACAGTTTTGTTAAGGTTAATGTCATTATCTAATTCATGGATCACTACGAAATTTAATGTTGTTCTTATAAAAAATGGTAAAAAGGAGAATTAGCACCACGAATACAGTAATCCTTTCCTTTATTTTCTATAGAAACAGCACTACATCTTGCAGTTATAGACTCAATTAGATCATTATCTAATCCTTAACAGAAATGTGACATTCATCGTTTTCCCCGCGAACTCTTCAAATATAAATGGAACTCGAGAGGAAATTAAGCGCAGATTAAATATGGGAAATGCCTGCTATTATATTCGGTTGAGAAATTTTTGTCGTCTAGTCTACTTTAAAAAAAAACTAGAAGCTAGAATTTATAAAGCAGTTATATTTCCTATTGTTCTGTATGGTTGTGAAGCTTGGACTCTCACTTTGAGAGAGAAAGAGACGTTAAGGATGTTCGAGAATAAGGTGTTTAGGAAAATACTTGCGGCATAGAGAGGTGAAGTTACAGGATAATGGAGAAAGTTACACAACGTAGAATTGCACGCATTGTATTTTTCACCTAACATTAAGAACATTAAATCCAGACGTCTGAGATGGACAGGGCAAGTATCATGTATGGGCGAATCCAGAAATGCGTATAAAGTGTTAGTTGAAAGACCTGAGGGAAGGAGACTTTTGGGGAGGCCGAAACATAGATGGATTTGAGGAAGTTAGGATATGATGGTAGGGACTGGATTAATCTTGCTCAGGATAGGGACCAATAGTGGGCTTATGTGGGGGCGGCAATGAACCTCCGGGTTCTGTGGGAGCCATTTGTAAGTAAATAAGTATATATCCATTGTATGTAATAATTATTGATTTCAGTCAGTGGCATATGACACAGTAATATTTCAACACTTTAACAGAATTCAGAAACTGGTGAAATTGTATTTTTTTTTCCGAAGCAGACAGTACTTTTGTGGTGCTATTTTTTTTCGCACTGAGAGACATTTCGATTCTTTGTGCCATCTATACAGTGTATTTCATTTTTGTCTGAATTGAGGCAAGGGGGAGCTCTTGAGCGGATGACAACCTATGGTGGCAAGTAACTATAGGCCTAATCCCCAAGGTATGAAGATTCTTACCGATTATAGTCGATCGTGCTAAGACACGCTGTGTATCCCGAGCTCATGCTGGCAAATCTATATGCCCCCTGTGCTAGCCTCTTTCGCATATCCTCGGCCGAAGAACGGAGAAATGCTGTTCAAATTGTAATGGAATCGTGAAAATATCAATGCCCATATTGGGGAAATGAAAGATTCTGATAAAAGAGCAACTAAGATTTTGTTTATCAAAAGTGTTACTAGGCCTAGGCCTATACTGAGTGTTCAGTTCAAAGTGTGTCATGGCTCGCTGTATGCCGTCATATGGCTAGTCGATAAGCCTAGACAATTCAATCTTCCTACATTTTCGCACAGGCGTATTACCTATGTGCCAGAGAAGTTGCCTAGAAAGTACGGCGTTCATTCTGAAGCGTACTTAAGGATACGTACGGTGACGCCGGTAGTGGCAGGAATGTGAACTGTTTCGAAACATCTACTGAGGAGAGTTTTTTTCTTACTGTCGCGTCGGGATATGGGAAGAGGGTTAAGACGATTACTTACGTACAGTATTTGTTGACATTAATTTGAACGGTCAACATGGACACGGAGCATTTGATTTGTGTTGTGGAATGTTGCCGTACGCAACCGATGATAACAAATACCCTGCGTAAGACTTGCCCGCGCAAAACATAGTTCGAAAGAGGTTATGGTAGCACACAGACTTTACAGACCGCCATCTGTTGCTACGACGTTCAAGTTATACCGTACACGTTCTCAAGTTCAGATTGAACGCCTTGATTAATAGGCAACTTCTCTGACATAAAAGCTGAAACTCGCTTCAAATCGCTGACTCACAACAGTGACGTCATGACACACTTTGAAATGAACACCCAGTAGGTTTTTTTGACGAAGGATCCAAAGTCTAGCTGGAACTCGAACCTAAAACAGCCTGGGTGGCAGACCGACAACGCAGTGACATTTTATTTCGTACTTGTACGCAATACAGTGTAATTTTTCTGACATGTAACACGATATATCCGAAACTTGTATTTTTAAGAAAAATGTTACTTCTGTACCTTTATTTTTATGTCACGTACATATGCCCCTACTAAATAATTAGGGTTAATTTACTTGAATCATGCTAGCTGAAATAAATGTTATTCACGGAAAACTGGGACGCTATATGCAGAATGGCAGATGAATATTTTTATTTTCTTCCAAGAACAGATTTCGAGCTCCAGAATGTACTGGAACTCTTTGAATATATAGCACAGTAAAATGAAATTTAAATTAAATAGTTGAGGAAAGAAACTTTCTTAAAATTCTACGTAAAGTTTTAGTATGCTGTTACATGGTTCCGAGTCAAGCATACTCAGGAAGAGAAGATGAGACGAAAATAAGTTAATAAGATCTCTTGATATAAGTTTTTATGGGGCCGATGTAATTTTCTCCTCACCTTTCTATTTCTGCGTATCCATGCTCTGACCCAAATAACAACGTAGTATGAAGAGCTCGAGAAACACACAACAATTTATTTTAGTTAGAAACATTTGAAAAACTGAGAGACCGTCTGAATCTAATCTCGCTGTGTGTAATAAAAGTAATATCTTGACTTTATTTTCAATTTGAAAGAAGTTCTTCTGATGTGTACGATTTCATTATTCCTGATACGGACAAATTCCTTTCGACAATCTATTTATTTGTCTGTCTATTTGTCCGTCCGTGTATCTGTACACCACTGTTTATTTTTACAATCAGCTCGTACAAGTCTGTTTTCTGGGAACGCTACACGTGACATTCAATAATCATAAGGTGGGTGCTCCTGTTATGGCCATGTTCCTGATATGGCCACCCCCCTATTGTGAGTTAATCAAAAACTCCAATAAATTGCAGCAGCATCCAGTGAAAGGGCATCCTGATATATCATTTGATCGTTTTCCATTCAGTCAGGTTGAGCAATATGGCGTCAGTTGCCTGTTTTGCGGTTTTCATGTGACCTCTTCATATTTTTCTCTGGTAAGTCTCCTTTGTTTTATGCATGTTTTTCAAAGACTTGTTTCATGAAAACCATAGTACTCCATTCAGTTTTTAATATTCTGTTGATTGGTGTTGTAGTTGATGGCGTATCTTTTACGAGTTGTTCATAATCAAACGATTTTCGTGGAAGCTTATCTGCTCCTGATATGGCCATATCAAATGCACCATGGCCATATCAAGTTCATTTCACTTTTATTTTTTCACCTGAAAATTTATATGCCTTATAGCTGGGATTACGCAAAAATTTTGTATTTTAAGAAAAACAACGTAATTTGTTTATGGAAAAACCTGTTTTGACTACACTTTTGAATTATAAAAAAGATTATTAAGTGTCATGTTTATTCATTTTACACAAAATTATTTAATTTTAGCACAACTGCGCTATCAAACTGAAAACAATCGCGATTTGTTGAACATGGAAAAGGGTGGCCATATCATGTGAACATTTCCTGATATGGCCACTAGGTAGACTTTTGGAATTTGGGACTTTTGGACAATTAAAGCTATTTTTATGGGAAAGGAAATTGTTTTAAGAAAGTCCATTAGACTAAGAACGAGTAAGAAAAAAGTGTTTTACATTTTTTTTTTCAAAATGGCGGCTACAAAAATTCTCAAATCTTAGCATGGCCATATCAGGGACACCTACCTTATTATAGATTTATTAATTTGTCCTACAGAATAATATCTGTAATATTGACAATTAATATTTTGAGGAGAAAAATTCTCTCCGGCGCCGGGGATCGAACCCGGGTCCTTGGTTCTACGTACCAAGCGCTTTGACCACTGAGCTACGCCGAATTCAATCCACAGCATCGGACCGAACACTCCTTCAATATTTCCCTTTTGTGGCCAGACTCCTCAAATTTTAATTGTCAATATTACAGATATTATTCTGTAGGACAAATTAATAAATCTATAATATTTTCATAGCTGCAGTGCATATATTTGTACAGATAACTGTGCACGTAACTGCGGAATCCCGGCCAAACAAGTCACATAGCTGAGTGCGCTCCTTGTATAATGGCAGTTGGCATTGGACATATACGTCAACATATATGCCTAACTTGGAATCAGGCTACAAAGGGAAACATTGAAGGAGGAGGGTTCGGTCCGGTGCTGTGGATTAACTTCGGCGTAGCTCAGTGGTCAGAGCGCTTGGTACGTAAAACCAAGGACCGGGGTTCGATCCGCAGCGCCGGAGCGAATTTTTCTCCTCAAATATTAATTTAATAATCATCTTAAAAATAAGGTGTAACAACGCAATAGTTCTATGTCCATATAACAGAGTATTCAAAAAGTAATGGAAAAATAGTTACTGTTTGACACTAAATTTATTTAGGTTACTCTTGGATACATATTTCAAAAAATATAGTCCCGTAGAATACATAGACATACTGGCTAGAAAATAAAGTTGTTTTGTAAAATTCTGCAGATTACTGTGAAACAGTTTGGGAAGATAGACTAGATTGAAACTATACAGCGAATTCAACAGCCAAAACTATTCATAACTTCAAACTCTGGAGGGAAATATATATATATTACACTCAAACCGAAGGCCTACCCATGGGATCATCCATTTCCAGCATACTTGCAGAAATATTCATACACCACATAGAACAGACATAAGACAACAACAAACACGCAGACAACATCATATATTGGCACAGATACGTAGATGACATACTAATACTATACAAAGGAAACAAAAGACAGATCCAAATCTACATCAACACATGAACAAAATACATCCAAAGCTACACTACACATTAGAAATTGAAAACAACAAATAAATCAATTTTCAAGACATCACAATAACAAAAGTAAACAACAAACACATATTCAAAGTATACAGAAAACCCACAATAACAATACACATACACAACACATCAAACCACCCAACACAACACAAACAAGCTGCATTTCAAACAATGGTACACAGACTACTCAACATATCAATGAATCAACATGATTACAAAGAAGAGCTAAACACAATCGAATACATAGCACAAGAAAACGGATACAACCCCAACATAATAGACAAGATAATACGTAACACAAAACATAATCACAAAAAACATAAGAATACAACACGAACACAAGAACGCAAAAAATACATCACACTAACATACGAAAACAAAAACACACACAAGATTGCAACCTCATTCAAGAAATTAAATTACAACATCGCATACAGAATAAATAATACTCTACAAAAACATCTCAACACACAAACAACACAAAAAAACAAATACAACCACACAGGCGTATAGAAACTCAAATCTAACACCTGCAACAAGTTCTACATAGGACAGACAGGCAGATAATTTCAAACACGTTACAAATAACACATCACAGCCATAACAAAATTACAAAACACATCCACATATGCAGAACACGTCACAAATGCTAACCACACCTACAGAGACATCAACACAAACATGGAAATTCTACACATTCAACCAAAAAGCCAGAAACTAAACACACTAGAACAATACGAAATATACAGACACACAAAAACACATCCAAATGAAATTCTCAACACACAACTCAATTTCAGAACACACACACTCTTTGGCTCCACATTACACTACACAAACACACCCCCACAAAAAAACAAAACAAAAGGCGCCAAGACCAGCAACAACCAGTTCTGAAGAAGGCTCATAACAGGCCGAAACATGTTAACCAGGTACGATAGAATTTAACACGAGAGAGACATATTCCGAAAAAAAAAATGTCGGTCTTTGTAAATCTATGAGTATCCCGCCATGTGATAGCCACTGCTGTAACATGCGCTCTCCTACGAGTATACTTCCCGCTTACAAGTCCCTCTCTCCTGGTTTTCTAGCAAGCAGGCGCTGAGCAAACAAGGGGGCGCAATAGGGGCAACCAGTTAACGGTGCCTGTTGTACTGCATACAAGTTTAATACCGGTTGTAATGTATTGTTGCCTCCCTGCTGCGAACCCTCGCATTCAATCGAAACTACGAATTCCTTCCCCCTCCCCCTGACGCAGTACATCACACATGTTTTAAACCCTCCTGATTTATTAACAGTAATCATAAACTTTACTACTGCGAACTTAGTTTCCTCCCCCTCTGTTAGTTAATCCCTTTTATGTCTAAATATTCTCATTAGTGTCGTTTTTATAGCTATCATTTTGAAATACAAAAATTCACACGCGTATACAGCTTGTCCTTTGCTGTAGATCAAGCGGTAGGATTTGTAGCTACAAATCTAACGCACCCAAGAGTGATTTTTGCAGCGAAATAAGAGATATCTCCGCCATAAAAAAAACTAGATATAAAGCATAAAAATGCCACAAATCTTTACGGATGTTTTGCTTTCGAACTGTGGTCAGTGTTCGTCCTAGGAGAAGTCCCCGCTCTGCTGAAACTTGCTGTACTGTGCTTATTGCTTTAGCTTTTTGCTCAATCATGTTTCAACTTGCGTTATCGTATTGTACATTTTTTTATTCTTGTTCAATTATGTTTGAACCCGCTGAAACATGCTGTACAGCGTTTTTGTAGTCATTCTAGATGAGTGTGCGGTATTCCTATATTAATCATTGAAAAAAATTTGTTTAGGGGAGAGGTGGGTAGTATCGGAGATCGGGTAATATCGGACAATGCGTTTCTTTCATCTACTACCAGATGGTAGAACTTGGATAACATGGTTACGTTTCTGTATGCGACATAACAGAAACGTAACCATGTCATTCAGGTACTGTCATCTGGTGGTAGATGAAAGAAACTCACTGTCCGATATTACCCGATGTCCGATACTATCCAACTCTCCCCTAAGCTTGTTTAAACGTTTTTACTTAAAGCAGTTTTGCTAAGTCATGGTTCGACAAAACCACTGTGGGTAGAAAACTATGTTATGCGTTTGGTAGAATTTTGAAGATACACTTCACTTCCAATTTATTCTATATGGTCGAATCTTTATGCAAAACTATATTTTCAACAGCTGTGTTTTATATTTAATTAACCGAAAGAGAGTTATTTCTAAGCATGAAAACACTCAAATCCGTTGATCACGTTCATATCGTCGTTGTTCTTGCAATAACAACTCCTATGTGACATATTTATCGATTTTCAGATTTTTGCTCTTTTAAATAACTTAAATAGTGACACAGCAAATAATAAAACCTCCTATATGTAATTATATTTCTTTCTTTCTTTCTTTCTTTCTTTCTTTTTTTCCTTTCTTTCTTTCTTTCTTTCTTTCTTTCTTTCTTTCTTTCTTTCTTCCTTCCTTCTTTCTTTCTTTCTTTCTTTCTTTCTTTCTTTCTTTCTTTCTTTCTTTCTTTCTTTCGAAAATGTAAGAATTCACACCCAATGTACGGTTGCCATAGAATGAATAAATATGTTTTTCCTCCTACTGAAAAATTGTATATTTTGCACATAGGAGTTATTGCAGGAACAACGACGATATATTCTAAGATTCAATAAATAGAAAGTCATTGAGGTTTTATGGCTTCTAGCTTGATATCCCAAGCACTGAATTTTCCTATTGCGAGTTATTCAGTCGATAGTAGAAAAATTCACTGCGTGATCTGCATTTTAGTAATTTTTATGTACCTCGTTCAAATGATTTTGCAAGATTTTTTTTTAATTCCAAAGGATGGTGTACGTGGACACAGATGAAGAAAATAATGGACTTCATTAAAAAATTACATTATGTATGTAGGTATGTATTTATTTACATTGCTAAGCGGGCAAACTTTCGGTGTCAGTGGTAACTTACTTACTTACATAATTACTTACTTATTTCTTACTTACTTATTTACTTACTTACCTATTGGCTTTTAAGAACCCGGAGGTTCATTGCCGCCCTCACATAAGCCCCCCATTGGTCCCTATCCTGAACAAGATTAATCCATTCTCTATCATCATATCCCTCCTCCCTCAAATCCATTTTAATATTATCTTCCCATCTACGTCTCGGCCTACCTAAAGGTCTTTTTCCCTCCAGCCTCCCAACTAACACTCTATATGCATTTCTGGGTTCGCCCATACCTGCTACATGCCCTGCCCATCTCAAACGTCTGGATTTAATGTTCCTAATTATGTCAGGTGAAGAATACAATGCGTGCAGTTCTGTGTTGTGTAACTTTCTCCATTCTCCTGTAACTCCATCCCTCTTAGAGTCAAATATTTTCCTAAGCATCTTATTCTCAAACACCCTTAACCTATGTTCCTCTCTGAAAGTGAGAGTGGTAAGTTAATTAATACACAATAATTACAATTAATAATAATACATAAAATAACCTAATTAATAAGTGAATCTAATTTTTCATTACAACCTACATATGTATAGGCCCTACATAAGTTTCACATTGGTAGTGATAATCTTTCACTTCACTCTCATCTCACTCACTGCACTGGCACTATGACAAATTTCACTGACACTTTAGAAGACATTTTACTGACACTATAGAACACATTTCACTGACACTATAGAACACGTATCATTGACATTATAAATTATCATTGATCGAAACTATTCACTGTCATTGTAAACCGTAACTTCACTGACTCACCACTCTTCACTGATACAACAGCTCATATGACAAATAATTACACCCTTATTCATACTTATAAACAGAACTACATTAAACTAAAAATTACTAGTCTAAGACCTTCTTACAAGCTATTTTAACCTAACTTACAATACAAACCAAGGTAATAACTCGTCAGGCTAAGTAAATACATGTCACCTTAAGTAATGTAACGTATCTTTTTTTTAATTTACACTTTATACACAAATTTTTAAGTTACTTTTGAATCTCCTTAAGGAAGGACAGTCCTCAAACACCGCTGCAGGTAGGTCATTCCAATAATTATACAGTGGAGCTCTTAAGTTGACAGAAAATAAGTTCGACATTCTACATAGGAAAATTAGACACGCCCCTATACGGGCACTAAGAAATCGGTTTGCCATTTGAATGGGAATTGGTTTGTGTCTTGTAATGATACTTTTGTTAAACGAAAACATAATATTTTATTGATTAGGACATCCATATTTAATCACTGATTTTAAATTAATTAACTCTTCTTTTTCTATTAGAGAATTTGCCGTTTGTGAGACGGAACTGTCGAAACCCACTGTGGTACTAGAAGAGCATACATAAGTCTCGGAGCGGGCAGGAAATGCAAGTACAGTACTGTATTCGTTGATGGATAACCAATAAGAATTTCTATTCATTTCGCCTGCCACACCCACAACCCTTATTGGACTGAACTTTCAATTCTGTTTTGCCGAACTTAGGAGAGTCCACTATAGTTCTATTTAAAAATGAGAATTGACCTACATCCGTTTTCTGTTTCCTACATTTGATTTTAAAATCATGATCGTTTCTACCAGAGCAGTGTATATTGGAGAGTACCGCATCTTTTGATCCGACAAATGCCGACGCGGCGGCCATATTTACTCCTGCGGAGAGACTGTACAACGCAAGACTTGCGTAGGAACACAGGTTTATAGTGTGATATTTCATTGTTATCTTGAAGAATGCCGTGTTGTGCAGTTAATCAATGTGTAATCAATTTTCGATGTACAAAGTTAGCATTAAGTCACAAACAAGAGGAGGAATATACTTCAGTGATTAATTTCTCACTGCAGGCTAAAGCAGGGAGGTGCACTATCGCCTTTACATTTTAACTTCGCTCTAGAATATGCCATTAGGAAAGTACAGGATAGCAGAGAGGGTTTGAAATTGAACGGGTTACTGCTTCTTGTAATATGCGGATGACATGAATATGTTAGGAGAAAATTCACAAACTATCAGGGAAAACACGGGAATTTTACTTGAAGCAAGTAAAGAGATAGGTTTGGAAGTAAATCCCGAAAAGACAATGTATATATCTCGTGACCAGAATATTATTCGAAATGGAAATACAATATAAAAATTAGAAATTTATCCTTCGAAAAGATAGAAAAATTCAAATAACTTTGGAGCATCAGTAACAAATATAAATGACATCGGGGAGGAAATTAAACGCAGAATAAATATGGGAAATGCCTGTTATTATTCGGTTGAGAAGATTTTGTCTTCTAGTCTGCTGTCAAAAAATCTGAAAGTTAGAATTTATAAAACAGTTATATTACCGGTTGTTCTGTATGGTTGTGAAACTTGGACTCTCACTCTGAGAGAGGAACATAGATTAAGGGTGTTTGAGAATAAGGTGCTTAGGAAAATATTTGGGGCTAAGCGGGATGAAGTTACAGGAGAATGGAGAAAGTTACACAACGCAGAACTGCACGCATTGTATTCTTCACCTGAAATAATTAGGAACATTAAATCCAGACGTTTCAGATGGACAGGGCATGTAGCACGTATGGGCGAATCCAGAAATGCATATAGAGTGTCAGTCGGGAGACCGGAGGGAAAAATACCTTTGGGGAGGCCGAGACGTAGATGGGAGGATAATATTAAAATGGATTTGAGGGAGGTGGAATATGATGATAGAGACTGGATTAATCTTGCACAGGATAGGGACCGATGGCGGGCTTGTGTGAGGGCGGCAATGAACCTTCGGGTTCCTTAAAAGCCATTCGTAAGTTAGTAAGTATTATTATTATTATTATTATTATTATTATTATTATTATTATTATTATTACGTCTGTTTTCCAATGTTTCCTATTTAAGTTCCTTTATCGTATCATTCCCGTATATGTGTTTATTACTGTTTGAACTGGTGTTTAGTAAAATGCTATATGCTAAAGAAATGTTGAGTCAATCTAATAGTAATTCAGCGAACGGTTCTCTGATGCTGTGATATGACATGATGCGTTTTCGCAAATGAATACTTGACATGATACCTGGAAATGTTTTCTACGAAGTACAATGTAGGCTTTATGGACTGTCTCGACACTAAGAGCTCTCCCTGTACTGAAAGCGGTGTTCGCAGTTTCTGACATGTTGTTTAGCAGATGTCGGCTTGGAATGCTCCAACTAGACGAATAGTTGAGCAACTTTTACGTTGGAATCGATTTAGAGTGAATGTGAAAGTTTTGCGATGTTAGGAACAGGCAGGATTTCGCTCAGATGTTTGTACTGAATGTTTAACAGCAATACTCCGTGACTTGAAGCGATTCCTCCGAACTCAAACAATACTTTTAAGTAAAATACTTCGGAAGTATTTATGCGTCATTCCCTTACACATATAATCATTTATTCAAGACGGAGTGTTTCGTACTTCAGATGCTGTGAGCAAGAGGAAAGTCGGAAAGTACGTTTCACAGACTTGCTTAATTCTATTAGTACCATAGCTAATGTCACAAAGGTTCTTGTCGAAATATCCGAGCGAGTAGCGCGACTGAATTAGCCAAAGGGATGAAAACTCGCGTGATGTTTGAAAAAGAGTATTTCGCGAATAATAATAATAATAATAATAATAATAATAATAATAATTATTTATTTATGTATTTATTTACATATATTTATGCTCGACAATGCCGAAATGTAGTAATTATACACCTGGTAGCAGACCTTTAATGCATGTCATTAAAGCACACCTACTCATTAAAGGTCAGGTCTTTCAGCCAATGACGACTCAGGTTACAACTTTTCAGCCAATGACAGGTCAGCTTTCTACCGTTATAAAACCGCAAGTATCGATTATTCTCGGATATGCAATCGAAAGAGAATTAGCGAAAAGTCACGGAGGCTGGAAATCCAATACTGTCGCAGAAGGTTATGTTCTGTTACTATAATAATTAGCGTTAATTGTAAATAATATTCAAATAAATTCAATTTGTCATCTCGTTTTTCAATGTCGAATTCAATAATCAAAGTTATACCAAGTTTAACGGGATTACACAAGGTCAATGACATTATTGTTCCTCGGAAAAAATCAATACTTTCGCGTCTGCGCACATCTCACAATTCACGACCTAGAATAAGGTCACTTCCGATCTTGTCAGATAGAAATAAAATGTATACATTTGAATAATTTCAAGTTAGAAATATGGTCGAACATACGAGTAAAAAGTCGTATGAAACTCGCCTATAATGGTAATTAAGAAGCTCGTGTGAAAATTATGAAACTCGCTTGCGCTCGTTTTATAAACATCCATACTCGCTTCTTAATTACTATCATTATAGGCTCGTTGAATAATGTACTATTATTGTGCTGTACAACAGCGTGGGGCCAATAACAGTTCAGCACAAGATTTACAGTGTACAAGGAATAACCAAATATTGCATACAAATAATTATTAAAATTACAGACAAATACAAATAACAATAATGACAAAATGAGTAGATAACAAAAACGGTGCATACAAATAATGATTAAAATTGCAGACAAATACAAATAAGCAATAATGATAAAATGAATAGATAACTACAAAATACATGATACAGAAAAGCTCAAAACAACACAAACGAATGAAGTTGAAATGAATATGCTTAATATAAGAATAGCCAAACAACAAACTATACATTAAACGGATCTGAATTAATATAATGTAAATTGTAATAATAATAATAATAATAATAATAATAATAATAATAATAATAATAATAATAATAATAATAATAATAATGTATGAATTAGCACTGCAATTGGCTTTACTCCCGGTAGAAGTGATAAATAATAATATAATAATAATTCTTTCTTTATTTATTTATTTTATTTTATTTATTTATTTATTTAATGTGCTGTACAACAGCCAGTGGCCAATTACAGTTCAGCACAAATATAACAAAAACATAAAACAAAAATAATTATTACACATAAATATAATTACAATTAATTACAATAATGACGATGAATGGATAACTAAGAATACTATGAGACAATGTTAATTGAGTATAATGCCTAAAAGAATACATAAATGATAAATCGTTGCCAAGAGCAAACAAAGTCTATACATTGAAGGGATCGAATTCGCAGCCATGCATGTTGGCATTTTTAATGCATCTGGAGACTGGTGAAAGAAATTTCGAATTTCTAATATAGAAAAGTTTGTGGGCTCTCATATCTTTTGTTGGAATACGTAAGGTAATATTGTTTAAGAAAGAGTCACAGGATATATCACCTTTGAGGACTTTACAAAAGAACAGATAATCTAGCTCATGGCGTCTAGCATATAGATTTTGACAATTAAAATATTCACATTTTCTCTCATAACTATGCCCGGAATTAATGGGCAGAAATCTGAATGAACATAAGGCTATAAATTTTCTTTGTATTTTTTCTAATTTAGCCGAGTCCGTAGTTGTAATCGAGTTCCAAACTACAGATGCATATTCGAGTTTCGATCGCACCAATTTATAGTATAGCATTAAAAGAGAATCGGGCGTGGAAAAAGAATAAGTTATTGACCGTATTATTCCTAGCATTCTGATTGCTTGATTTTACATGTAATCAACGTGACTATGAAAATACAATTTACTGTCAAAGAATATTCACAAATCTTTTACGCAATCCGTTCTGTTAATTAGTACATTATTTAGATACTAATTAAATTTCTGTGAAGAAGTTTTTCTAGAAAAGGTTATTACATTAGTTTTGGATACGTTAATTTTCATACCATTGTCTTCCGACCATTACTGAATTAATGTCACATTGAAGTGATTGACAGTCAGTACTACTTTTGATTGTACGAACAATTTTTAAATCGTCTGCAAATAATAAACAGTCAGAACTTATTCTTTTACATATATCATCTATGAATATAATAATAATAATAATAATAATAATAATAATAATAATAATAATAATAATAATAATAATAATAATAATGTATGAATTAGCACTGCAATTGTGTATACTCCCGGTAGAATTGATAAATAAAATAATAATAATTTATTTATTTATTTATTTATTTTCTTATTTATTTATTTATTTATTTATTTATTTACTTATTTATTTATTTATTTATTTATTTATTTATTTATTTATTTATTTATTTATTTATTTATTTATTTATTTATTTATTTAAATATTAACGTGCAAAAACAACAGCACAAGACCAATTACAGTTTAGCACGATAAAAAACAGAACAAAACAACAAATGATGATGAGAATGAATGATAGAAAATGGCAATGAGATGAAATACAAACAATATAATAGTCTACATCAATCATTGATCAAATAATAATTATAAAATTATAAATTAGTACAATGAGATAATTGAAATAATGGAATAGTCTACATTAATAAATTGACCAAATGCAAGAAATAAAATGGACAAATAATTATAAAATTAGATCAGTGAGTTAAAAACTGAAAGATATACTACACATTAAATGGATCCAAGTTGAATCCATGCAAATTAGCATATTTAATGCATCTGCAGACCGGAGAGATATATATATGATTCTTATAATAAAACAATTTATGAAATCTTAAACCATTAGCAGGAATACGAAGACTGATATTGCTTATGAAAGATTCACAATCAATATCACCCTTAATGACTTTACAAAAAAATAAATAATCAAAATCCTGACGACTGGTGAACAAACTACCGCAATTGAAATAATTGCATTTAATCTCATAGTTATAATCGGAATTTGGTAAAAATCTATAAGAACACAAAGAAATAAATTTTCTTTGAATATTCTCCAATTTAGCCGAGTCAGTGGAAGTAAAAGAGTTCCATACAACAGATGCATATTCAAGCTTGGATCTAACCAACGTATAGTATAAAATTAATAAACACATAGGAGTGGAAAAAGAATAAGTTATAGACCTAATTAGACCAAGCATTCTTAACGAATGGGTGTAAATATATTGCACATGATCATGGAAATATAATTTAGAATCAAGTAGGACACCAAGATCTCTAATACAATCTTTCTTAGTAATTACGACATTACTGAGAGAATAGTTAAATTTTAGGGAGATAGTTTTCCGTGAAAAGGAAATAACAAAAGTTTTGGATTGATTAATTTTCATTCCATTTTCAACAGACCATTATGAAATTGAATTAATGTCATTTTGAAGAATTTGACAATCGACTAAACTATTAATTTTGCGAAAGATTTTGAGATCATCCGCAAATAAAAGGCAGCTAGAACTTATTCTTTTACTTATATCATTTATAAATAATAAAAATAAGAGAGGTCCCAATGTAGACCCTTGAGGAACACCACAGAAACTATTAAATGGAACCGAGAGAGAATTACCTAGTCGAACACAAGACTGTCTATCTGTTAAATAATTTTCAAACCAATTAACGTAGTTAGTGGAGAGACCAAAATTACTTAATTTATTTAATAAAATTTTGTGAGGAACAACATCAAATGCTTTGCTAAAATCAAAATAAATTGAGTCAATTTGACCTTGATTTTCAACTATAGTCATTATGAGATTAAGATAGGAAACTAAATTAGTAGTAGTAGGCCTAGATTTCCCTCTTGTAAATCCATGTTGGGCCGAATTTATCTTATTTTTGACATAAAATGAAATGTGTTTGTGAATAATTTTTTCAAAAATTTTAGAAAAATTGTTTAGGATAGAAATGGGTCTAATAATAATAATAATAATAATAATAATAATAATAATAATAATAATTATAATTATAATTATAATAATAATAATAATGTATGAATTAGCACTGCACTTGGGTATACTCCCGGTAGAAGTGATAAATAATAATAATAATAATAATAATAATAATAATAATAATAATAATAACGTATTTATTAACACTACAATTCGGTGTACACCCCGTGGCAGTGGTATAAAATATAGAATATTACAATAATTACAGCAATAAAAAGTAAAATAAACGTAAATTTAATTCTAGCTATAAATAAATGCAATAAACCTAGGAATATAAATAAAAATTATGCTCTAATAACGCCTACTGTCAGCAAAAGTAAACTTACCAGTACTAATAAACCCAACTATTATCAACTTACGTAATTACATATCACTTTAATTAATTGCATATCAACTAATTACATGACACAACTTAGATAATTACACTGCACCTACAATTAAATTTTTAGTCTAACCTTCTCAAGATTTCCTTAAATGTATTGATTTTGAGAGGACCACCCTGAAAGATTGCCGCAGAGTGCTAGAGTGATTTTATATAAAAACATTATGCGTCTTTGTTCTAGGAATAAATTATTATTATTATTATTATTATTATCATTATTATTATTATTATTATTATTATTATTATTATTATTATTATGCCGTATTCTGTAGTGATATCCATACTAAAGAATATGTCACATGGATAATGATGAGGACAAAAATTGATATTGGTTTTACGTAGCTTGCATTATTGAACACTGCTAACGTGTGATTACTCGTAAATGTTGTAATACATTCATTATAGCTGCAATCATGGTAGCGTCAACGCCATGTATTGACTTAGCAATTTTTTCCGCCTTCGACCTAGTGCTGTAATTTATGTTCAGTGTTGATAACGTCGAAAAAACAGCTTTATCCTTCATCCAGTCATATTACAGTTTTATAATTCGTTTTCCCTCTTTAAGGGTATGCACTAGAATAGTGTAATATGAGATTTTAGCTTAGTACGACATGGTGGGAAATTCTTTGTTTCTGTTTTAACTGGGGACGTTTTTATGCATATCACTCGAGAAAAATTGTAACAAACAATATTTGCAATGATGCTATGAACTTTATAACTCTGCTTTTAGTAGTAGTAGGTTTATTTTGCCTGGCAGAGCTAAGGTCATGAGGCCTTCTCTTCCTCTCAACCAGGTTTAAATAATATACATGAAATACAAAATTAGATTATAAAACAACACAAAAGAAGATACCTTAAAAATTACATAAAGTATAGTAGAAAATTACAAATAGTGAAGATTAGTTACATAATATAAAATTACAAATAGTCAAGATCGGTTACATAATATAAAAATAAACTAGAAAATTACACAGAATCAGAATCAGTTACATAACATAAGGGGAATATACACACTCACACACATACACACATAAACACACAATTTATAAGACCTAAAATGCTCCAGATAAATTCGACGATTAATTCACTTGACATATATTATAGTGTTAATATACTAATAGGAGAATACATGTGGATTACAAAACATAAAATGTTGATTAGCAAAGTCGTACTAAATGGCATAAAATACAAATGATTAAGTAAATATCAAGATTAAAGAAAAAAAAAGAGAAAAAACAAGAATAAGAGAGAGAAGAAAAAAAATAACAAATTGGTCATTTAAGACTATTTACAAACTTCTGCAAGAGTCTAGTTCTGTTCATTAAAAACATTTCTAAGTAGAGTGTGCTTAAAAGAGTTTAGACTCCGACTGCTCCTGATTTCCTGTGACAAGGAATTCCAGGAACGGGCTGTGTGTATTGTGAAGGAAGCAGAGTAGAGAGATGTTTGATGGAATGGAATTGATAGAACAAGGTTATGCTGTGAACGTGTATCACGGTTGTGGTGGGATGCTAAACGTGTGAAACGAGGAACTAGGTAAATAGGTGTGGAATTATTTAAAATCTGATACAGCAAACATAGTGAATGAACTGAATGAACTAAACAATCTAAGGATATCATACTTCTAGTTGATTTCAGCAAAAATTTGCTCTACATTGGCGATGGTTAAAAATATATATTAGACCAGACAATTTGAGTACCAATACAGAGGGTAAGGGAATCAGTTTCTGTGTGTTACCTATGGTCCGTGCCAGGACTGTGTGGAGTAGAAAGACGAAACAAGACTTCTGCGCAAGTGATATGTAGGAGGACTAGGACCAATGACTGCTCTGGGGGATGCATTGCTTGAACGAAGCGAGAAATCGCTTGCAGGAGGGGATAATTTCTATCTACCACGAGTATCTTACCCCTTAGCGGACTCGAGCTGATACTGCCCGCAATACACTCCGGCACAGATAGACTCCGCCCCCATATGCGCGAAGTTACTCCACAGATTCCTGAGACGTGGGGTAAAGTTGCCTAATTCCGTGATACTCCTGATCCCGTGATACTTTTTTTTTCATTGAATGTCGCGGGATTGGGTATCTTGCTAGGAAGTTCACCGATGTCTCAAAAGTAGGCGAAAGATGCACTCTTTCGAGAAAGATGTCTGGCGCTATTGTTAAACGGCAAAACTTTGACTGATATTCAATTTTTAAAAAGTATCACGGGATTAGGGGTATCACGGAAATAGGCAACTTTACCCTACCATAGAGGTAGGTCAATGCAAACTCAAATCCACAGATAAGTCTCCTCGTGTATGGGCGAAAAGTATCAAGGTTCTGGCCTTGAGACAAGCCTTCAGACTTCTAGAGCTGCTTGAAATTTTCCGATTGTAGCGCTCTCCAAATTAAACGGCAGAAAAAATAAACAGAGAAAACGATATTGCAAGCATCTGGCAGAGATTTCATTGTTACGTTTTGTAGTTCTCTGTAGCGAGATGGCGGCAAGCTAAGAAAGTTCAGATTTAAGGAACTATTCTCATGTAATTTTCTTAGAATATATATAAATTTATTAATCATTTCCGTGCTTATGGAAATTCAAAAAGGTATCGTATAATAACACTTATACAGCGAAACTATAGCTATAGATCCTACTATTTGAAAATATCGCTAAGGAATCGCGAACAAATGAACTCAGAACCATGGAGGAATTGTATTTCTCGAGTGGCTGCATTTCTCCATGGGAAATAATTGACTTCAACGACCTCTTACGTCTTCTTACCTCCACGTAAGTCTTTACTTGTTCGAGCCTCTTACGCCTGTATGGAATTAAAGGAGAAAGCTTTTATATTTTAGAATCGATTTCCTCTCAAGTGCCATAAAATCTGAAATACAGAAAAATATGTATTGGGAGGGCGGGAAGAAAGCTGTAGTGAGATAAAATTGAAACCTACCATCGGGCTAGCATCTATTTCTCAATGCAAGAACAAAAACACTTCGGAACATGTATCAGAATAATATATTTTATTATGTGATCATTAGATATGATAGATTTTCACAGTCACGATAAATGCGAAATGTACCTAAATGATGTAAAATTCTGTAAATTCTTTTTTAAAATTTCATTATGTATTATTTAACATTAATTTACATTTTCTTTTATGTTCATTTGCATTGATTAGGATGCCGATATTTTAAATCCAAGATTTGGACGGCTATCATTTCGATGATATTCTCTCTAATTTTAAAAGTATGTTAACCCTTAACTTTTAAGGGGAGTGGGTAGTGATGCCTATGCGATTGAAACATTTCGATACAAAACTTTAGTTCACTATTTCTAGGCTTTTAGTGCTCAGAGTGGAATAAGAAATTTCCATGGTTATGCAATCAATCATTCTGAATTCAGTGGTATAAAAGACAACTAAATAGTTTCGTATCCAAGTGCAAAATAAAGGCCCCAACCGATAACCTCTTTTCCCAATTTGCTAAGTGTACCTCATTCTTCAGGTGCATATTACTTGCTACAATCTTCACTCATATACTTTGTATTTTGTTAAGTTATCAAGTAATTTATATTGTAAGTTCTAAAGCAAAATTTAGTTAAATACTTCATCCCTAGTGAAACAGAAAAAATATTGAACTTTCTTTAACATTTCTTGCAATTTTTTCAATCGGTTCTCGTGTTATGTGTATGTGACATTCTTAAACCCGTAGGTCTACTGTATAGAACACAGCCTGCAGAAAATACTGCAAAAATTTCATGTAAATTGATTCAGTAGTTTCAGAGAAAAATGCACTTGTTTGAAAAATGTCAATTTATGGAAAACTGCATTAAAAAAAAAGACTGAAGTATGAATTAGATGCACCGCCAAATTTAAAGAGGTAATTTAAAGGGCATATCTGTATATTTACATTATTTTGAAGAGGAAATTTTGTACTCTTATTTTTTTAAACACAAAATAAAAAAATCGAATTTTTGACCCCTAATCACTACCTGGTTCCCTTAAAAGCTTCATTTCTCACACTAGTTTATTAAACCTTGTCGGACCGTAAAGAAAACAACTATCGCAATGTCCATATTTTTATATGTTGTACAATATTGCACAAATCGGTTCTGAATGAACTGGCCCTCCTCATAACTAGAGAGCCAGTCAAACTTTTACGAAACCACCTATATGGACTCTAATTCAGTGTACTGAAAAAACTAACACAACATTATCTTTTTCTTTCTCTTATTAGCTTTCATTGCTTCTTTACTTGTAACTTTTTTTTTTATTCTGTAAATTGCCATTATTTGTTTGTGTACTTGTTTACATTTTCCTTACTCTGTTATCTTTCATCATTTATATTGTTTTGTATGCTTTGTCTAATGGCAGCCTCTAATTTGAGGAAGCACAATAAAACAAAATATTGTGAAATTTTAATTTTCCTATCAATTTTTTTCTATTGTTCTATTAAAATTATAGTATATAGCCTATTAACCTGTTGTATCCTGTAGGATACTTTGTCAATTTAAGGGTTAAGTACTGTATATGTTAGTGTAGTTTTTAAATGTGTCATAAAATGAGAAATTGAATACAAAATGAGAAATGTATATGTTCTGCGAAATAAGAGCGAAATTACATTTTATGAGTTTTTGTGTTGTTTTTTTTTTATATAAAAAAGTCAGAATCTATCTAATGGCCCCATCACTTTTAATTTCTTAACTCTGTTCAAATAGTTTGGTCACCCGTTCATGTTAAGTTTTTCAGTATGAACAGCACAGGAATATGATCTGCATGATATCTCTTTCTTGTTATTTGTACCCGTTATCACAAGTCTTCAACTGTTCTGTCTGGTGCTGATGGTAGAATATTGGCTGCCTATGCGATTTCTTTAGGTCCAGTGTTCACTGCCAACAAGTTGTATGTGGTAGTGGGTGATTTTGATTGAGGAATAAGATGAGTTTGGATAAAATCACAACATATATTTTGGCATGTTTTTAAAGTTCACAATTCCAGTGTAATTTTGTATGTTCTTTCACTTATTTTAAAGAATTTTAACTCAAAAATCTATGAAATGCATCTGCTAACACATTGATGACATTGAATTTCTAACAACAACTTTCCATAACAAATTTTGCTCTACAAAAATGCTAAATTGTAATATTAAAATTACTATAAAATATTGAATATGATTTCTAAAGTGTCATTTATTTTAATCTACCACCTCTTGCAATCAAGTGTCTAGCCATATGGACAAAATACTGATCTAAATATGTCACGTCATTCTTGACAATCATAGGGCGCATGTAACATCAGGCCTACCAATCTATGAGAGATGAAATGCGAGACATGAGGATTTAGTAGGGTATTTTTGTTAATAACAATAACAGCGGCGGGATAAAGTCACAACGAGGGCTCGGAATTTGGTGACCTAAACTTCACAGAAAAATAACCTATAAAACCTATAAATTGACCTTAAATTTCTGAAAATTTGATATTAAAATTTAAAAAAATGACCAAGATCTAAATAGTATTAATAATGATAACGATATTATTATTATTATTATTATTATTATTATTATTATTATTATTATTATTATTATTATTATTGAATAATTTCGAATTCACGCCAATGCCTATCTAAATATTAGGAGGAACTGAA
This sequence comes from Periplaneta americana, assembly GCA_025594305.2. Taxonomy (NCBI): domain Eukaryota; kingdom Metazoa; phylum Arthropoda; class Insecta; order Blattodea; family Blattidae; genus Periplaneta; species Periplaneta americana. The sequence goes on from JAJSOF020000005.1 coordinate 175,283,046, forward strand.
ATTCCGAGTCATACCTCTTATTCACCATTTGTAGGGTCCCGGGTTTGAAGGATTGTCGGTTGCTTTACTTCCGGCGCTTTTGCTGACTGCAGGCACTGCGGCTGCAATATTTGTTCTGTTACGTTCAATTGAGGGAAGCATGTAACACGCATGATCAGGAGTCAAGGCTGATGCATCGATAAGGAAAATTCCTGTATGACGCAATAGAATTACGTAAGCAATCAAAAAGTCCGTTCAAAAACAGAAGAGGGCAAAAATTGCAGCAAAATCATAATATTTCCTAAAAATGACCAATAGATATTAAAAGACCGAAACATGTAAAATAAAATGCAAAATAAAAGTGGGCTATATGGGTTCATGTTGAAGTGAAACGAGTTTATATTGCATTCTGCATTTTCTGTGATAGACTACCTAAAAAATAGATGATATTTCATCAACTTCCGAACTCTAATCATAACATTAAAAACAAAAGTTATACGGTCATTTCTTCTTCTTGTTCTTCAGCTACAGGGATTATGCCTATTGGCCTGTTCCGTCTTCAAAGCTTAAATCATCTGTCCATCTTATTTTCGGTCTTCCGACATTTCTATATCCTGTTGGTGCATAATCCCATAATTTGTTTTGGTAATCTGTCATTCTTCTTGTAATATGTTGGTACTAATTTTGTTTCTGATCTTTAATATTTTCTTCTAAATCAAAAATATTTAATAATTGTCGGATATTTACGGTCATTTCTAAATCCGGGAGATTATCTTGTCTATGTGGGAGAGCAAAATTCGTGGGTTAATTTCTGATGAATTGAGCATTATGCAGGAAAGTTGGCAGGTCTGTATCTTAAATACAAATTGACCATAAAATACCAACATCAGCGACATATTTGCGGTAAGGCTTGTCCTTTGACTGCATGGTATTTGCAGCTATATCTTATCATGAGTAAGATAGTATTGTTTCCCTGCAGTAGATACTTTGTCATTAAATCTTTTCTGAAACACATTTATTATACATTTAAAAAACGTTAGTCCCGTAACACACTTGCAGAGTTTTCGCCAGCGAGAAATGTGTTGCGAGAAAATTAAAAAAAATTGATAACATGGATTCAAATGGCGTCCACACAGTGGAAGAGATTCTCGCTCAAGGCAAAAATCTGTCACGAGTTTCTCGCTGGAATCGGTAGCTCAGCGAATTTTCTTGACACATTTATCAAAGATGTTTGACATTTATACTCTTTATGACGATTGAATGTAGAAAAAGATATCAGAGGTGGCGATGAATTGTACTGTTTTTATTTGAAAATGAGGAAAGATGGCTGATAACTGCAATCAGAAACTTACCGAACTTGTACGATGTCACCCGTAGGCCTATTTATATGATACACGGGATGAAAACTATAAAAACACGAAACTTAAAGAAGAAATCTGGAGACAAATATCAGATTATCTGAAAATAAATAGGGCTGTATTTTATTTTGATGAGATTTCATAGTATTGATTAAACATTTGAAATAATGTATCTATATGTCTTAACAGTTTACGTAATTTTAATCAGAATATAGCAAAGAATTCTCTATCATATCATGAATGGCAAAAAAAACTGTGGTCCATTGAACCTGAAATAACGCCTAACCGTATCATCATTCAAATCGAAACCAGTGTCCAAAACTCGCCCTTATTTTCGTAAGATACAATGTGGTTTTCAGATATTTCTGTCTTTAATTTTAGGCCTACTTCTTCTTTTCATTAACAAAATATGTACATGTAACTCCATTTCCTCTTCATCTGAATACTCAGATTCAACAAAGCGTTCGTACGTAATTTGTAAAGTACGACAATATATGTAAATACATAACCTATAATATTTCCCCCAACGAGTGATTACTATAATCAGATAAATGCTTTCTGCATGAAGGCAGTGCATAGATGATCATAGCGAGGTGTGATCTGTGATAGCGAGAACTCGCCAAGTGTGTGGAGGAAGACTCTTCGCCTCTTTCTCGCAAAAAATTTCTCGCCGGCGATAACTCTTCAAGTGTGTTACGGGCCTTATTTGGAGGTAGAATTGTAAAAGACACCCAATACTTATAATAGGAAAGCGTCTGTTCATGAAATGCATTTAAAAAAATTCTTGCTTCGAAAACCTCAACAGACGGAACACCATTTCATCCATTCTCTTTTTATTCGTTTTCGTATTCCGTCTGTTGCTTTGATTATCCCGTTTTCTCAGGCACAGATGCACTCAGAGGGAAGAGAGTGTGAGTTTCCGATTGAATCCACCACTGTTCTGAGGTTTGACCGGTGAGAAGTGTCATAAGTTCTCCAGCAGAATTCTGGGATTTGGTTATGCAGTTATTAAAAGTGCATTAGCAGCAAATATGTTTATAGGGGCTTAGGTCAAATAACATGGTCCATCGATTTGCTACAAGAGGATTATATGCGCATTATTGAACAAATTCCATGAGGTTAAACCCAACCCACAGGGTAGGCCGGGTGCTCTGCAGGCAAAATAAAATATTAGAATTATGTAATGTATTTAATTCAGATTATTTTGTATGTATGTAGAACTAAACTCATTCCAATCAAATCCATTTGGTCGCTCACATATCTACACTCGTTAAATTACAGGCTTAGCAAATATTACATTGATGTTGTTCTGTGTGCAAAATATGATTCAATGCTACAGCTGTCTCCTTGTTGCAATTTGCACACATTTAGAATTATTCATTGAGAATATAAAATGTTGAGTTACAGTTCTTTTATTTACTAATAGGCATAATAATAATAATAATAATAATAATAATAATAATAATAATAATAATAACAAACAATAATAATAATAATAATAACAACACCAACAACAACAACAATAATAATAATAATAATAATATCATAAAACAAAAATAATAATAATCACCAACAATAATAATAATAATAATAATAATAACACCAACAACAACAACAATAATAATAATAATAACAACAACAACAACAATAATAATAATAACACCAACAACAATAATAATAATAATAACAATAATAATAATAATTACATCCAGACGTTTGAGATGGGCAGGGTATGTAACACGTATAGGCGAATCCAGAAATGCATATAGAGTGTTAGTTGGGAGGCCGGAGGGAAAAAGACTTTTGGGGAGACCGATACGTAGATGGGAAGATAATATTAAAATGGATTCGAAGGAGGTGGGATATGATGATAGAGACTGGATTAATCTTCAATAATTTCGAGGGAAAAATTGTTCCGGAGCCGGGTATCGAACCCGGGACCTTTGGTTTAACGTACCAACGCTCTACCACTGAGCTACCCGGGAACTCTAACCGACACCGATCCAATTTTTCCCTCTATATCCACAGACCTCAAAGTGGGCTGACAACCGTCAAGCAACCAACTTCGAGTGCACACTAACTCCGTGTGACTTAAATTGTGGTTTTCTGTTAACGAACAGTGACATGTATTATGCAAATCAAGATTTCAGGTATAACTCCTGTAAAGTTGATTTGAATAATTTCGAGGAAAAATTGTTCCGGGCCGGGTATCGAACCCGGGACCTTTGGTTCAACATACCAACGCTCTACCACCGAGCTACCCGGGAACTCTAACCGACACCGATCCAATTTTTCCTCTATATCCACAGACCTCAAAGTGGGCTGACAACCGTCAAGAAACCAACTTCGAGTGCACACTAACTCCGTGACTTAAATTGTGGTTTTCTGTTAACGAACAGTGACGTGTATTATGCAAATCAAGATTTCAGGTAATTAATCTTGCTCAGGATAGGGACCAATGGCGGGCTTATGTGAGGGCGGCAATGAACCTCCGGTTCCTTAAAGGCAGTAAGTAATAATAGTAATAATAATAATAATAATAATAATAATAATAATAATAATAATAATAATAATAATAATATTGCCTTCTCCATATCCAATAATGGATGTTTGTGACCAAATTTTCCATTTCATATCAATTCTTTGATAATAATAATAATAATAATGATAATGATAATAATAATAATAATATTAATAGTGCCTTCTCCATATCCAATAATGGATGGTTGTGACCAAATTTTCCATTTCATGTCCATGCCTTAATAATAATAATAATAATAATAATAATAATAATAATAATAATAATTTAATAATAATAATAATTTATTGCTAGAACAAAGATAAGTTAGACATAAAAGTGACACTTGCACGTCCAGAAAGAGTAGGGGAGAGTCGGGTAGTATCGGACATCGGGTAATATCGGACAGTGAGTTTCTTTCATCTACCTCACGATGATAGTACCTGATTGACATGACATGGTTACGTTTCTGTGATGTCGCATAGAGAAACGTAACCATGTCATTCAGGTACTACCATATGGTGGTAGATGAAAGAAACGCACTGTCCGATACTACCCGACTCTCCCCTACATACTCGTACTCAGGGGGCATTTACAAACTTTTAATATATTTTATTAATTAACATACTGTAATAAAAAGTAAAAAGAGAAAACAAAAAACACAGACATTACAATAATTGAAATTATTTTATATTTTCTCCCTAAACAATATTTTGATTTTTATTCTTTAATAAGGAGCATTAGTAAATTTAATGTTTGGTAATTTGACTGCTATCTTATTATTGAGCCTTGGACTGAGTTGCTACTGTGATTATAACCTGCAGTTGTGGTACATTTAGGTTCTGTGAGGCCTATGTTGTCTGATCTTTTAGTTTTATATTTATGTGAATACAAATTAAACATATTTCGGTTTTCATGAACGAAACGTAATAAAACATTATTATAAATTTGATGGATATCAAATAAATTAAATTCAGAATACAGTTCTGAGGGATAATTAAGAGGCTTATTAAGACATATTATTATTATTATTATTATTATTATTATTATTATTATTATTATTATTATTATTATTATTATTATTATTAGTATTATCGATTACAACTACGGACTCGGCTAAATTACAAAATATACAAAGAAAATTTATATCCTTATGTTCATTCAGATTTCTGCCCATTAATTCCGGGTATAGTTATGAGAGAAAATGTGAATATTTTAATTGTCAAAATCTATATGCTAGACGCCATGAGCTAGATTATCTGTTCTTTTGTAAAGTCCTCAAAGGTGATATATCCTGTGACTCTTTCTTAAACAATATTACCTTACGTATTCCAACAAAAGATATGAGAGCCTACAAACTTTTCTATATTAGAAATTCGAAATTTCTTTCACCAGTCTCCAGATGCATTAAAAATGCCAACATGCATGGCTGCGAATTCGATCCCTTCAATGTATAGACTTTGTTTGCTCTTGGCAACGATTTATCATTTATGTATTCCTTTAAGGCATTATACTCAATTAACATTCTTAGTTATCCATTCATCGTCATTATTGTAATTGTAATTATATTTATGTGTACTAATTATTTTTGTTTTGTTTTTGTTATATTTGTGCTGAACTGTAATTGGCCACTGGCTGTTGCACAGCACATTAAATAAATAAATAAATAAATAAATAAATAAATAAATAAATAAATAAATAAATAAATAAATAAATAAATAAATAAATAAATAAATAAATAAATAAATAAACAAATAAACAAATAAATAAATTATCATCAGTGCGGTTTTCGGCGTAATAGATCGACTATTGATCAGATTTTTGTATTCGACAGATAATGCAGAAAAATGGGAGTATAAGGGTACAGTACATCAGTTATTCATAGACTTCAAAAAGGCATATGACTCGGTTAAGAGGGAAGTATTATATGATATTCTTATTGAATTTGGTATTCCCAAGAAACTAGTTCGATTAATTAAAATGTGTCTCAGTGAAACATACAGCAGAGTCCGTATAGGTCAGTTTCTATCTGATGTTTTTCCAATTCACTGCGGGCTAAAGCAGGGAGATGCACTATCACCTTTACTTTTTAACTTCGCTTTAGAATATGCCATTAGGAAAGTTCAGGATAACAGGCAGGGTTTGGAATTGAACGGGTTACATCAGCTTCTTGTCTATGCGGATGACGTGAATATGTTAGGAGAAAATACACAAACGATTAGGGAAAACACGGAAATTTTACTTGAAGCAAGTAAAGCGATCGGTTTGGAAGTAAATCCCGAAAAGACAAAATATATGTTTATGTCTCGTGACCAGAATATTGTACGAAATGGAAATATAAAAATTGGAGATTTATCCTTCGAAGAGATGGAAAAATTCAAATATATTGGAGCAACAGTAACAAATATAAATTACATTCGGGAGGAAATTAAACGCAGAATAAATATGGAAAATGCGTGTTATTATTCGGTTGAGAAGCTCTTATCATCAGTCTGCTGTCCAAAAATCTGAAAGTTAGAATTTATAAAACAGTTATATTACCGGTTCTTCTGTATGGTTGTGAAACTTGGACTCTCACTCTGAGAGAGGATCATAGGTTAAGGGTGTTTGAGAATAAGGTGCTTAGGAAAATATTTGGGGCTAAGCGGGATGAAGTTACAGGAGAATGGAGGAAGTTACACAACGCAGAACTGCACGCATTTTATTCTTCACCTGACATAATTAGGAACATTAAATCCAGACGTTTGAGATGGGCAGGGCATGTAGCACGTATGGGCGGATCCAGAAATGCATATAGAGTGTTAGTTGGGAGAGCGGAGGGAAAAGGACCTTTAGGGAGGCCGAGATGTAGATTGGAAGATAATATTAAAATGGATTTGAGGGAGGTGGGATATGATGATAGAGACTGGATTAATCTTGCACAGGATAAGGACCGATGGCGGGCTTATGTGAGGGCGGCAATGAACCTTTGGGTTCCTTAAAAGCCATTTGTTAGTAAGTAAGTATTATTATTATTATTATTATTATTATTATTATTATTATTATTATTATTATTATTATTAATCTCTGTAGAAATGTTATTGGCATCAAGGAGGTACTAAAATCACAACCCCATCCTATAATATCGTTCTGTAATATAGCTTGTACTAATGCGAGGTAAATCAGAGGTAAAGTATGGATAGTCAAAAAATTTCATAGGGTAATAACATAGTGAAGAATTTTTTATGCTCGACCATGCCGAAATGTAGTAATTATACACCTGGTAGTAGCCCTTTAATGCACCCTCATTAAAGTACACCTATTCATTATAGTTCAGTTGTTTAGCCAATGAGAAATCACCATTGTACCATTATAAAAACTCAAATATCGCTTATTCTCGGATATGCAATGGAAAGACAACTAGCGAAACGTCAAGGAGGCTGGAAATCCAATACTGTCGCAGGAGGTTATGTTCTGTTACTATAATAATTAGCGTTAATTGTAAATAATATTCAAATAAGTTCAAATTGTCATCTCGTTTTTCAATTCTAAATCAATTTCAAGGTTATATCAAGATTAATGTTTGTTTTATTCTCTAGATTATATCAAGTTCAATGACATTGGTTCCTCGGAAAAAAATCAATACTTTCGCGTCTGCGCACATCTCACAATTTAGAACGTCAGTTCCGCTCCCATAATCATAAGAATACTTATGAAGAATTTCAAGTTAGAAATATGGTCGAGCATAAAAAGTCATATGAAACTTGCCTATGATGGTAATTAATATGCTCGTATGAAAATTATGAAACTCGCTTGCGCTCGCTTCATAATCAAACATACTCGCGTCTTAATTACTACCATTATAGGCTCGTTGCATAATGTACTATTAATTTACTGCAAAGAACGTTTATCCCAACGTAAGTGTTGGTCGATTATTATTCCGTGATACTTAATTCGAAGAGATTCATTTAGAATAGGACAGTTACAATTACTAGAAGAACACAGTGATGTACAGTATGTATTAAATTTTTTGCACTGTGCAGTCCAGTAATCCATTTCAAGTGTTGGCAGTTGGGGACAAAAGCGTTGGTATTTATATGAAATGCGATAAAATATTGGACATTTAGTAGGTGCGAAATGACGTTTATTCATGTATTCATGAAACATATTCTTCTGTAACGACAATAAAAAGCGTTACACACAATTAAAACAAATAGTGCTCTCAATAAATATGTTGTTTTGGAAGGACAAATGTTACATAGTGAAGCGTTGTGCATAATATTTGCTACTCCATAAATAATTCGTTGTTGAGACTGGTGAATTAATTACTTCAGTTTAATAATGTATTCTGTTGTGTTTATTTATTATTTTTCACGGAAACATTCATTGCCATATGCGATAAACATACTAGATAAACTCCGACATCTGTTTCATTTTTTTTTATATTTTTGCTGTTTGGAATAAATTAGTTTTCAGTTTTAAAAATTGTATGATATATTTCATATTTTACTGATTGTTTCTAATTGCGTGTTGTCCCTCTGCAATATCTGTATTCTGTGTATAAAATTAGAATTAATATAATATGTTCTGAATTTATGAGATATAGTTTCAAGTTTTATTAAAAAAACTGGGTATGATATAAGTGGATGTACAACGGTGAAAAGGTAAAAAATCTTCCAATATAAATTAAATTATATATGCATATATTGATTCGATGCTGAAACTGATCAGAAAGAGGAGAAGGAATTATATTTTCGTTGGGTTTTACTTTCTTTATAGTTTGATTTTTCTATTACTTTATTTGTATTTCTGGAGATGTGGAAGAGAAGGCCTAATGGAATAAATAAATAAATAAATAAATAAATAAATAAATAAATAAATAAAAACAAATAAATATATACATTTAAAACAGCAGTTTAACGTCAGACACATGATGAAATGTTTTCTTTCGGTGCCTGATTTACAACTGTTTTAAATTGAGTTAACCCTGGCAGGCATTTGGCTAAGGAATTCATTAATTCATGTAAGTGACGTTAAGTAAAGATTCATCTTTATGGGCGAGGAAAGCTTAGTTCGTTTTGGTTGTGTAAAGACAATTCGTTTTGGTTGTGTATAAAAATACATTCTATTCCTAAATTTAATTAAAACATATTATAAAACGTTTTCACAATAATATTATTTTTATTATTGATGTTTCCAATAAAAAAATCTCTCTGAAATAGTATTTACGTCTTCCTGAGTAATTCAGTACTTCGATTTCACTCTGTGTCGAATTTCATAAGTTTACGTTCTTCAAAAGAAAGGCGGAAATGGAAATTTATGCCACTGTAATCACTCTTACATCGCTAAACTTCTACAAACGTAAAGAAACACAAGAAACCTTTTCAGTGAGTGTAAAACAGTTGTTTAGACACATACCAGATGGTGACACTGCGTCGTGTGGACGAATCTATTATATTAGTTGAGGGGTGTCCTAGTGATCTGGTTGTTGATATAGGCCCACAAAGGGTGTAATTAAATTTCGATACAAAATAACATATTTATTAATAATAAACAAACTAACTTCTCTTTAATTAATTAGCTACTGTAAATACTGGTTTGTAATCTATACTAATAATAAATCTGTAGCCGAAATTTTTCTGGTAATTTTCGATTTTCCAAAAATAATTGGTCCTAACATATATAATTAACTACCCTGATACCGAAAATCGCTTTTTTTGACATTTTTGTTTGTATGTCTGTCTGTCTGTATGTTTGTTACCTTTTCACGCGATAATGGCTGAACGGATTTCGATGAAAATTGGAATATAAATTAAGTTCGTTGTAACTTAGATTTTAGGCTATATGGCATTCAAAATACATTATTGAAAAGGGGGGTTATAAGGGGGCCTGAATTAAATAAATCGAAATATCTCTCTTATTATCGATTTCTGTGAAAAATGTTACATAACAAAAGTTTCTTTAAAAATAAGTTTCGATAAGTTTTATCCCTGAATAATTTTGATAGGACTGCTATTTAATGAGATAAATTAGTTTTAAAATTAAGATAACTGCCATCTAAGGCCGTGTAATGAATTAAAAAACAAATGACTTCGCCTATAAGGGGCCTTGGACAGCAACAATCGAACGCTATGAAAGATAGCCTACAGAGAATGTTTCTGTGTTTGTATGAAGTAATATCGGAAGCTAAATTAACCGATTTGTATAATTAATTATTATTTCACCATTGGAAAGTGTAGTTTCTCTAGATGGACATAATGCTATAATGTTATTACAGTAACTTCTGATATAATATAATATAATATAATATAATATAATATAATATAATATAATATAATATAATATAATATAATATAATATAATGTAATATGATATGATATAATATAATATAATATAATATAATATAATATAATATAATATAATATAATATAATATAATATAATATGTAATATTATATGATATAATTTAAGTTATTTGAAGGGTTCAGAACCATAGTGGGTCAAGTCAGCATTTACTGAATACGCAGAAAACAAGGGTTAAAATTAAGTTATTACCATAATTCAATGGAAACCTATAACAAGTAAAATAAACTATTCACATTAAATCTAAATGATGTCAATCTTTGTCTAACTATGGTTGCATGTAATAAAAATTAAGAAACTAGTTAAAGGAATTTTCATTGGACCAAAATGATCGCATTTTAATTATTTGGATGCAATTTAAATTAAGTAACATATTAAACGATTTATCCTTCTATCAAACACGAATGTTCTCTGGACCAAACGCCCTATTTTAATTATGTAATTACTTTATATTTATATCTAACGGGTGCAGCGGAGCGCACGGGTACGGCTAGTAATTGTAATATAACTGTAAACAGACATAAGCTTCAACACTTAACAAATCCGACATAAAGGTTAACATAATAATCGTTCATAGTTACTTGGGTTGTTCACTGCTTTCCAAGAACAAAATTTTGTATAGTCTATTGCATTTTATATCTTAATTCTCATGTGGTAGGAATCAGTTCTTCAATTTCTTCCTTGAATTCAGAAGCGTTTTTTTCAAAAGCCGATAAGTACGGTTTTGTAACATTGCTATGTTTCGTATAGTTTCGACAGCTATTGCTGACGCCAGCGTTTCTGGCGCGTGTCCTTGAGTACAATGCACAGTCTGCGAGCATCTCTTGATAGTGTAGCTGAGAATGGTACCACCTCCTATACACGTCACGTCAGTAATCTGCCAACCACAGTTGTGAGTCTTGCTGCCCAGACTGCGAAAAAAAAGTAAGATACTCGCACTTACTGCCCCACGGAAGCGTTCCTGCGGTGTGTCCTTGAGTACAGTGTCCAATCAATGAGTTTCTCTTGCCACTGCAGCTGAGAACTGTACCGGTTCCTAAATACACGTCACATCAACAATCTGCCAATCACAATTGTCAGCTTTATCGTCTATAGACTAGTACAGAGGTAAGATACTCGCACTTAAGTTTCCCATTACTTCTTTTACATGCCAAAAACGGTGGCGTGGCCTATAAAATGTTTTCTTTCTAAACATCTGAAAGTACAAATTAAAGATGTTGGATTCAGCATTCATATAGCGAAAACCCACAAAAATAAATACAACTTTCTAATATAGAAGAAAGGAATTAATTATGTATAAACTACGTTTATCTAAAATAGTTTATGGAACATCAACTTCTACATTTGAATCTCCATCAATGATTATTTCACTGAGGAATATAAAGTAGGTAAGGTGGGTGCTCCTGTTATGGCCGTGTTCCTGTTATGGCCACCCTCCTATTGTGAGTTAGTTAACCAAAAAATCCGCTAAAATTTGCATTTCAGCATCCAAAATGACATCCTGGTATGTCACTTGAAAATTTTCCATCCAGTCAGGTTGAGCAATATGGCATCAATTGCCTGTTTTGAGGTTTTCATGTGACCTCTTCTTATTTTTCTCTGGTATGTCTCCTTTGTTTTATGCATGTTTTTCAAAGACTTGTTTCATGAAAACCATCGTACTCCATTCAGTGTTTAATGTTCTGTTGATTGGTGTTATCGTTGATGGCGTATCTTTTACGAGTTGTTCATAATTAAACGATTTTCGTGAAACCTTACCTGCTCCTGATATGGCCATATCAAATGCACCATGGCCATATAAAATGCACAATGGCCATATCAAGTTCATTTCACTTTTATTTTTTTCATCTGACAAATTTACATGCCTTATTAACTGGGATTACGCAAAAATGTTGTATTTTAAGAAAAACAATTTAATTTTTTATGGAAAAACCTGTTTTGACTACACTTTTGAATTATAAAAATGATTATTATGTGTTAGTTTTATTCATTTTACACCAAAATTATTTAATTTTAATACAACTGCGTTATCAAACTGAAAACAATCACGATTTGTAGAACATGGAACAAGGGTGGCCATATCATGTGCACATGTTCCTGATATGGCCACTAGGTAGACTTTTGGAATTTGGGGCTTTTTGGACAATTAAATCTAGTTTTATGGGGAAAGGAAATTGTTTTAAGAAAGTCCATTAGACTGAGAACGAGTAAGAAAGAAAGTGGTGTACATTTTTTTCAAAATGGCGGCTAGAAAAATTCTCAAACCTTAGCATGGCCATATCAGGGACACCTACCTTATATATTATTACTTTCTCATGTTAGTGAATGATTTAATTATTTCACCTATCGACTGATTGTTGAATGTCATGAATGGTGCATAATACCATGTTAATATTATTTCAATAAAAATAAGGAAATTCGTCATAATATGAAATAAAATATTGTACTCGTACTTGCGAAAGTATTTCATGTATTCGTTTCCAAATTCCTCAACTCATGCATAAAACCTCATTTTCGGTTCATGTAACGTAAATAACTGTTATCAGGTCATGTTGTAAATGTCGTAAGTGTTCAAAGTAAACTAACCTATGATATTGGGATATCTATAGTCTACGAATTGCTTTGCAAAATCATTCTAACCATATGTTTGATAAAATAGGGCCTACAATAGAAATGACAAGAAACTGTAGTTTCCTTGAAACATAAGCCTAAATAATTGTCTATACGTTTATGATTAGAACTATTAACAGTTCAGAAAATAATGTTAGACATTAACCCTTTCTTACCTATAGATACCATATGACAATAATTAACTTTATAGCATTTATATACTTGTGTGTTACATATGAAGGTAAATTTTACTGGATAACTTCTATTTCAATACATTTTCATCAATATAGTTTTGTTTCAATTGTTTTCCATCTCAAAATTGGTCACTAAATTAAATAAAATAAGCTAATTTGTTTCAACATGGATTGCTTGTAAATTTAATTTGGGTTAGAAAGGGTTAACAACATCTACGAGAATTCTTCATAAAAATACAGAAACTGAACAAAGTGAAAGAGTATTGGTTTGTAAAACTTTTCTGTAGATCCAAAAATGCACTTGGTCTTGAAATTTGTGTTAGGCGTGGTAGTTGTGGTCGGTCTTTGCAAAACGGAAGAAGTCCTTCTCACTCGCTGTCACGTAGAGATAGAATCTTTACAATTAAACAAGATAGCTATAACGTTAAGATAAAAGAAACCTATTTCTTCCCTTACTTACTTACTTACAAATGGCTTTTAAGGAACCTGAAGGTTCATTGCCGCCCTCACATAAGCCCGCCATTGGTCCCTATCCTGTGCAAGATTAATCCAGTCTCTATCATCATACCCCACCTCCCTCAAATCCATTTTAATATTATCCTCCCATCTACGTCTCGGCCTTCCTAAAGGTCTTTTTCCCTCCGGTCTCCCAACTAACACTCTATATGCATTTCTGGATTCGCCCATACGTGCTACATGCCCTGCCCATCTCAAACGTCTGGATTTAATGTTCCTAATTATGTCAGGTGAAGAATACAATGCGTGCAGTTCTGTGTTGTGTAACTTTCTCATTCTCCTGTAACTTCATCCCGAAATTAGCCCCAAATATTTTCCTAAGCACCTTATTCTCAAACACCCTTAACATATGTTCCTCTCTCAGAGTGAGAGTCCAAGTTTCACAACCATACAGAACAACTTGTAATATAACTGTTTTATAAATTCTAACTTTCAGATTTTTGGACAGCAGACTGGATGATAAGAGCTTCTCAACCGAATAATAACACGCATTTCCCATTTCATATTTCTTCCCTAATATCAGTAACTCTAATATATCACTCTTCGGACCCGTATACTTACCAAGCTATAAACCAAAATTAGAAATTTGTAACTTAATCAAACATATTATCTTTAATAGGTTCGTTTCTAAAAATGCTACATTCTGTACTAGAGACGTCACGCTCGCTTTGTCTTCGTTTTTTTCTTTCGGTATATCTGAGAAGTAATTTCAAATTCTGTATGAAAGAGTTAATTTTACTATTTACGTTTTCGGAGAAGAAGGAAATGCCATTTGTGTGTTTTCTCTCTATATTCGTTTTAAAGTTTAGATTTTTTCACGAAGGCATGAATATCTGAAAGAATGCTTCAAAACAGAGATTCTGCTACTGGTACTGCCTTTGATCTTTTTACCGAAGAATTGCATTTCCTTCGCCCCTCGAGGATATCGGTTATCTTTGTAACTCTAAACCTGGAAGAGTAGTCCTCTTAGATTATCTGTACCACAAGAAACTGAAGGAAGCTTCTGTTAGCTACCAGAAATGGAAGAATCGTCTGAACATAACGTACGAACATTGTATTTTGTTAATACTCCTTTACACGATAAAATAAAGTGGAAGGTAATATCTTTATTAAAATTGAGATCAAATAATTGAAATAACTTCTTTCACAGCTTGCATTATCTGAAGTTGAAATTAATGTTTATATACCAATAATAATAATTAATACTAATCTATACTAATAATAAATCTGTAGCCGAAATTTTTCTGGTAATTTTCGATTTTCCAAAAATAATTGGTCCTAACATATATAATTAACCACCCTGAAACCGAAAATCGCTTTTTTGAAACTTTTGTTTGTAATCTGTCTGTCTGTCTGTATGTTTGTTACCTTTTCACGCGATAATGGCTGAACCGATTTCGATGAAAATTGGAATATAAATTAAGTTCGTTGTAACTTAGATTATAGGCTATATGGCATTCAAAATACATTTTTTAAAAGGGGGGTTATAAGGGGGACTGAATTAAATAAATCGAAATATCTCGCTTATTATTGATTTTTTTTAAATATGTTGCATAACAAAGGTTTCTTCAAAATTGATTTCTGATAAGTTTTATTCTCTGAAAAATTTTGATAGGACTGATATTTAATGAGATAAATAAGTTTTAAAATTAAAATAACTGCCATCTAAGGCGGTGTATTGAAATAAAAAACAAATGACTTCGTCTATAAGGGGCCTTGGACACAACAATCGAAAGCTATGAAACATGAAACATAGCCTACAGACAATGTTTCTGTGTTTGTATGCTAATATCGGAAGCTAAATTAACCGATTTATATAATTAATTATTATTTCATCATTGGAAAGTGTAGTTTCTCTGGATGAACATTATGCTATAATGTTATTACAGTAACTTGTGAGTGAATTGAGGACAGGTAAGATTAAAATAGCTTCTTATTCACAGAAAACTTGATAGGTTATTCTGTATATTCATTTCCTGTATTTCTTATAATAATTTTTATGAACATATTTATTTTTATCTCAGAGAATTAACGAACAACGAGAGTCTATTGATTTAGTATGCAGTAATAGTACGTTAGCTTAGCAATCCATTATTTTATAATTCAAATTTTAACTATGCTCAATTGAATCGTGTTAAAATACATAAAATACATATGCAATAAATGCAATGCAAAAAAATTGGGTATTGAGCCAAGCAGATTATGTTGCGCTGTTGTAAACGCTGTTCCTCCTGAGATTCAAGAGCTCCCACAACAAATTAAAAACTTTCTAATTCGAGTACATCCGTTATCAACACACTTTTTCATAATATAATATAATATAATATAATATAATATAATATAATATAATATAATATAATATAATATAATATAATATAATATAATATAATATAATATAATATAATATGATATAATATAATATAATATAATAATATAATATAATATAATATAAACATAATAATAAATCCGTAGCCAAAATTTTTCTGTTAATTTTCGCTTTTCCAAAAATAATTGGTAATAACAATTAAGAAACATGTTAAAGGTATTTTCATTGCACCAAATGAGTGGTCTCTGGATCAAAATGATCCCATTTTAATATTTTAAATACAATTTAAATTAAGTAACATATTAAACGATTTATCCTTCTATCAAACATGAATGTTCCCTGGATCAAATGTCCTATTTTAATTATGTAATTACTTTATATTTATTTCTAAAGGGGTGCAGCGGAGCGCATGGGTACGGCTAGTAATAAATAATAATAATAATAATAATAATAATAACAATAGTATAATAATATTAACAAGGAGCTTCCTAAATTAAATGGACCACGATCACTTAAAATAACATTTAAAGTAAATCTAATTTGTATCTTGACCCTAAGTTCTAACTAAAACCCACGAGTATGATATGTTCATAGGTAATCTTTTGGCGAGTCCTCGGGTCTCACCTCATCTCACTACATCTCACCAAAATATTGTAAATAGTTGTAGGAAATAGTAAGAAATTGTATAAAATTGCAAAATTGTAAAATATTATAAAAATTGTAATTGTAAATGTATTCTTGTAAAATGTTGACTTGCTCCACATCATAAAGCTTCATTGGTAATGTAAGATCTATGGAATACAATAAATGAAGTGAAAAAACACATGCACAAGTATCTTACAGAACTACACTCTTTTTGCTGTCCACTCACTCACTGCACTGGAACTACGACACATTTCATTGATACTATCCTGATTTCACTGTTCAAATACTTTGCACTACCAGTATAAACTATAAAACTTCACTGACACAAACACACTTCACTGATACAACACACTTCTTCACTGATACAACACTTCAAATAACAAAACATCAGTATCCTACACCCTTTAAATAGTGTGCATAATATAATTCCATTTATTAGTAAAGTCCTTAAGCCAATTTTAAATACATTTTTGGTTATTAGTAAAGCCTTTAGTAAGTCTGCAGGTAAAGCATTCCAGTCCCTGATAGTGCGATCGAGAAAAGAAAACTCTCCAGTGCCTGTCTTCTTTCCCTCAATTTATGCGAGTGGTCGTTCCTTGAAGAGTAATTTGGCGGTTGCAACCTATTTTTTATTTGTCTCCAGGCAGGCTCACCTCTTATGTTTTGAACATTACGCATAATCGAATTCGCGTTCTCCTGTCCGTGAGTGTCCCATTTTAATGTTGAATTATTACGACTAATGTACGAATTATGTAGTTATATGCTTCTAAATTTGTTAAAATACTTCATAATGTAGTACGTTTTCAGTTTATCAGAAGAAATGATGCTTCCCTGTTAAGAAAAACTGTTTATATGCGGAAAATATTCGTTATACGTCACAAGACGTGATTTGACAAATCTGAAATATGATACAATATATTTTACTACATCATCAAGTGAACAACATTTTTGTGAATCCAATAATGCATCTCGTATTGCACATGTTATTAATCCCATAATTATTTTCAAGGACATTGCTTTAATAACTAACATCTCTCCCCTCTCTTCGCAATTGAGCCATCATATAGCCAAATGGTTGGTCTCGAAATTGAGACAAATCAACAAGGCTCATGACCTCCTACATAATAGCCAAATTGGCTAGTCTCTTATATGAGACAACTCATCCTGCCTAAGGTATTCCGTGGTTTTCCTCAGGCGTAAGACAAATGTCGGGATGAGCCCTATAAGAAATGGGCCACGGACCTATATGCCCTTCCCCATATATACTCACCTTTATTATAAATTATGTATGCCCTAGTTCAGATAATATTAATAGTCTATTAAACATACGAGGTCACTCAATAAGTCGCAAATTGAAAGGACAGGGACCTCTCAAATTGCAGCTTAGATTTCACGGCGCTTCTTCCGACGGCCTTCACCTGCTTTGTCATCGAACAACAGATGACGGCGTCTTGCCATCCTAACGGCAAACACCAGCCAACTCCTCCTCGCCCCGTTCCGTGATCAATTGATCAATCTCAGCCCCCTCGCGTATGTGGTACCTAAGAGGTTACGTCCAATTTCGGCTTCCTTCAAAATTTTCTAGAGCTCCTTCAGGGGAGCAGCGTAACCCGGAGTGAGACTAGTGGCCAACAGGCTTGGAGCTCACATATTTAGTTTTGTACAGCCCCCAACCCCTTGCAAGGACGCGTTTTGCGTACCTTTTAAATTTTCCTCCCAATTCTCCTTCGATTTTTCGATTTTTTTTTTTCGTCCGACGATGATCGCCGTAAACAAACCGTACCTTTAACAATAATATTCTTCCACACAACTCACTACTTCAGTCATTTTCACAATTTTGGACTACAGTAGAATGATTGTTACAGTCAATTCAATTGCTTGAAGTAATATTTCAATATATCAACATTATAGATATAATAAAAAGAATCAGGACTAGCCTAAGTATATTAGACGTAGGTTTTGAAGAAGACGGTTTACCTTCATGCTCTATTCCCATGTAAAGAAATGTACTCCGCATGTTTTTTCACAGCACAGTGTTCCTGAACTATTACAATTAATATAGGGTTCTCACTGCGTCCAAAAGTCAGTTGTTTCATATTATCCTTGAATTTAGAGTGACTATTACACTCTTACTACGTCATACTACTTTTGACCAATAAAACGGTACGAAAGGACGTATTTCAACCAATCATGGCTGCTTATCGAACAATTTTATCGCGTCCCTAGCATTTGTTTCTTTGTTTGCCAACATTTGAAACTGCGCTGGTCTGGACGTCAAAAAAAAAAATATATATATATATATATATATATATATATAAAATTACAAACCACTCCAGTCGATGCACAGCAGTTTCAAATATGGCTCGCATTGGCATTCAAGAACAAGAATTAATAAAAATCACTGATCATACCTATGCATCTTCTGAAATCCGATTTACAAATAAATGAAGAGCACCATTCGGAAATCCTGAATAAGTTGAATACACCATGTAGGTCTAAATCAACGAGTTCCACTTCTATTACGCACACGTCCAATATAACATCAATTGAACCACCAACCACATTCAAATTTGAAAATTGTACATTCAATAATTATTCCTTTTAAAATTATTCATTCGAAATCCTGAATAAGTTGAATACACCATGTAGGTCTAAATCAACGAGTTCCACTTCTATTACGCACACGTCCAATATAACATCAATTGAACCACCAACCACATTCAAATTTGAAAATTGTACACTCAATAATTATTCCTTTTAAAATTATTCATGTTTATTTTTTATGTCATCGTCGTTAATTAAAACTTTTCTAACACTTGTGTATATTAGTTAGGTTATGTTATAGCTTCTGCTATATGATATTATGGTTAGTCACGTATCAGAGATTGTTTAATATTAAGATTTATTGAAAATCATCTGTCAAGTGACGTTGATTACTGGGATCCGGATGATTGAAGTGGAATGCAACTGTTTTAATAAAAACGAAACTGAATCAACAAAGCCTTCTTGACTAGTAACCGTCTACAGAGTTCAATGAAGATTTCATAGTTGGCACAACTGCCATTTAGCGTAATGGTGCAATAATACATTTGAAGACAGGTTTATTTTCGTAAGTCAATTAATATTTTACTGTACTGGAGTACTTTGTTACTTATAATCTTTATATACTTTCTTCTAATCGTGTAATAGTCAATTAAATCCCACTCGAGTTTTGATTTTCTCTAGATAAATCAAAACCTCTAGTGAGATTACTGTTGATAATTCTGGTTGTTTTGAATGAGTGCGTATTGAAACACTGTGAGCAAAGAAAGTTGTTTCGGATGCAATCCTTTGAAGGCACTCAAGAGGATAGAGAGAGGTAAAACGTGTGTTTGGATAGTGCGAAAGAGAATTGTTCCATCCGATTACATCCCTTCTCTGAACTGTAGTGTCATTTCACACACCGCTTTCCAGTGACGCTGTTATCATTGGTTTAAATTAAACCTTTAACACGTGCAGCGCAACCGTACCACTCTTGCAAGAGTCGGTCAGTAAGAACCACAGGAATCCGGTCACACTGCTAATCCGTGATGTATTTGAGCCATACAACAGCACCACTCGGAAGCGCTGCTGAATGTTTGTGTGTGAAATTTAACATAATTTTTTCTAACGAATTTCGTTATTTTATCGTCTATTAGACCTACATTACTTATTCATAACCGTTGCAGTTATAAATATCGTCTGCAGATTAAAAAAATACTTTAGTCTAGAAACCAAGCATGGAGTAATATCTGTCCATTATAACCTCTTCAGTTAATATGTGTGTCATTATGTAGTTAATAAATAATATTGATGATTTATAAATTAAATTAATATTGTATCTTATTATGTTGCAGGTATGTTGTTCAGAATGTATAACGAAATTATTTAGTTTCCACGCCGTTTATTATTAGGAAAACCTGAATGTAGATACTATTAGCCTACGTTATCAATTATTTTGTTAAAATTCAATTTGCATATTGATATACATTAATGTAAAATCTAATGATAGAATATGACGCTGTCTATGGTATGGGTGAATTAACAATAGAACCATGTGAAATTTGAAGTATTCGCAGCGGTCATAGCCATGCAAACCTTTCAGAACGCGCACTATTAAAGGGGATATATCTATTGGGTTCACTTTCAGGGAATGAATGAGTCGAATGGACGCATAATTCAAAAGATTGATGATAATACAACGGCGTTACTTTATTCCATACGATATAATATACCCAAAAGAAGACATTACAAAGGTCTAATGGTTCTGAGGACTTTACGGATATAAGTAAATTAGATAAACATAGATTAATGATTGTAAACATCTCTTCACATAGTATTTTACACGAATTTCTTCAGTTTATAATTTTACTAGGTATAGGAGGAGAGAAAAGTAGTGTATCCATTTATGTTGTAGGGAAATACGATATTACGATTTTCAATTTGATCATCACTTTTTTTACAAATTAATAAATCCTCTAATTTTCCCTATTTATACAAGGTGAATTTTGCATCAAAATACTAGTCAAAGTTTTCAGTAACAAATTTTTTTTAAAAAACTCAACCTCTTTCAGCGCTATCTGTTTATGTAAACATGTCTACTTTATTTAGCATATTAATTATTGATGTTACACTCAATATGACAATGCATTTATTAATTAAAATACAATTAATGATAAAGGGCAATAATTAATAATTAATTAATTTAATAATAAAATGGGGTTTAAATT
Source organism: Periplaneta americana (assembly GCA_025594305.2). Taxonomy (NCBI): domain Eukaryota; kingdom Metazoa; phylum Arthropoda; class Insecta; order Blattodea; family Blattidae; genus Periplaneta; species Periplaneta americana. The sequence goes on from JAJSOF020000005.1 coordinate 175,304,281, forward strand.
AAATGAAACGATCACTTAAAATAACATTTGAAATTTTTTATTTAAATTTTAAAACTGAGATCGATTAAAATATCCCTATGTTCATATCTAAAATTTTAGATTACACTCATTTCGCTTAACACTGGATGCACTGGAACTCACAAATATTCATCTAGCATTTCACTAACACTTCAAAAACATTTCACTGTTCAATTTTGCACAGCAAAAACTAATCTGAAGGAACACGTTTTTAAACAAGTTGCTGAAAATGGTTGCTTCTTCACTGATACAACACACTTTCAATAATTCTTCAGTACAATATTATTAAAACATTTTGAAGCATATTCTCTGAAATTGAATTTATCGTTTCTGTGAATATAATTTTTTAGTAAGATCTTTATTTTTAAATACATTTTTGGTTGTTCTTTCTTCTGCATGGAAAACGCAATCCCTGATATTTATGAAACAAACTTTACAGTGTCAGTGTTTTCTTTCCTCAATTTAAGACTGGTCGTTCAAAGGCGGCTGCAAGTTTGTTTATTTCTTTCCAGGGAGCAGGACATTAGTCTGAATGTTTTGAACTGAGCGTAATACATTCAGTTCTGCTGTCCGTGAGTGTAAAATGCAATTTTTCCGAAAAATAAAATGATGTCCCTGTTTAATCTTTTCTAGTTCAATATCAAATCGATCAATAAAAATCCACCATTTTTATGGACTCTAATTTTTATGCCTCTTTTTATACAAACCTGCTGAGTACCCTCATTTGCAAAAACGCTACTTTCCCGAAAGTCAAACGTGTTTTCCCAGCCGAGATGAGCGACAAATTTATTCGTATTTTTGTTAACAAGAATTTTTCAGCCTCAACGAACTCTGGAATTTTATTTACTTTTCAGAACATTGAACGAGAGCTCATTTTGAAGCTGACATTTGGTAGGTTATTTTAAGAAGTAATCCTTATTTTTATTGTACACAGAGAGACAGATAATCTGATTTTACTTGCTTTTAGGCTTTTTGGCCATTTGTAAAAATGTAAAAGAATATTGAGAAAAAACCTTGCATTATTAAGAGGGATTCGGCATTGTGTGCTTAGTGGCTCGGCAAAAAGTTTCGAGGGTATTAAATAGATCATTTTCACACGCCTAGACTTGAACGGCGCAGTACCGCACACACTGGCCGAGAGATGAAGATAAGCGAGCATTGGGCGTCATTTTACTCCTGTGTTTATGAAAACCTGTGATAAAGCTAGCCCAGCTATGCACTACTAGACGACACATCACGTGTTTGTCTGCTGGCCTTGCTTGCCTAGGCTAGCTCCCGCCTCACAGTCAGCTGGTTAGCTCACGCGCGTACTATTTATTTTCTTTATTTGATTTTTCAATACTTTATTAACGTTGCACCAGTAAAAAATACGTGTTTATTTGTGCTTTCAATGCGGAATCTAACCATATATTTTAAAAATATTTTTTCGTCGGTAAAGGTGTCTTAATTAAGCAAAATCTAAATTTCTCCATTTCCATAAAAAGTAAGAAAAACTGTTTACATGTCAATATAAACTTTAATTTCTCAGCATCAAAATAAACGACGATTTTGATCATTGAGTGAAAGGGTTTCGGAGGCATAACAGTATAAAGTTGCTAATTTTATGAAAATACGATAAATTAAAATATTTTTAATTTAAACACTATGAAGTTCTGATGCCTCAAACTTTGCACAAAGCATTGTATCATAGTTGTCTACGGACAGAAGTAGTTTCATTGTATTTAAAAATTGCAAGGTCAATTTTCTCTATATTTCGGTCGATTTGAGATGGAATAGACCATATATATATCATACGTTTGTGTTTTTAACTAATTGACAAAGAGGGCACATTTACATGAGAAAAGAAATATTGATGTCCCAAACCATGTTGATTTTAATATGTTTTATGTTTATCAATGTATATTGTATTTTTGATCACAGAGGCACATGTACTTGTTTAGGGATGATATTGCAGCATAAAAAGTTGTATTTGATGACGTCGGCATGACCGACGAAAACGTTAATACAGTATTAAATTATGTAATACAGGGACATCATTTTATTTTTACTTGAATTTTTGTTGTACCTGAGTTTTTGAATGTACTTCACTCCCACCCCTTCTACTAATGAAGTTCAACCGTCCTCCACACAGATACAAGACTGCATATACAGTCATAGTAGCCTTACGGTCATAGTAAACAGTACGTTCCAAAAATATGTTCGCGTTTTCCAGTGACGAAAGAGCTTTCAATATTGAATCATTTTCGTCCATTTGCCTACGTCGTATTCTGGTTTCCCCCACCAGCTTTTATTCGCCAGCTAGTGGCTGGGCTGTCTTAGCTCTTTTCTGAGAACATTAATTTCTGTTAGAAATTGGACGTCTACGTAATATTATACAACTGTTTAAAATAACTTAAATAAAAGGTCCTCGTTAAGTAATTAACTGTCACTTGATTTCCTTCCTTTCTACGACCCTACGGCATAACCACTTGGACGGACAGTAGCTAGTATGTCTGAGTAATTTTATCTTTTCGGATCGGGCAGAAGTGAAAATTGAATTTACAGTACGTAAGGTACTCTTTTATAGAGAAGGTACAGAATTATTTCAACATGAGTTACTAGTACGAAGGTCGAAACTTGGTAATTGGGATTAGGTACAATAGTCTGTAGTGCGATAATATGCACATTAGAACTGAAGCCTGTATCGAAATGAACGGCCACCATTTTCAAAAATGTGTTTAAATATCCATATTATGATTATTTTTCAATTTAACTTCATTCTCTATATTGTATGCTAATGTGCTGTAGAGAGTATAATATACACTGCACAATGAATACGTCCTCATGGACAGCTCAGTTCGTGAGTAAAAACACTCATTGTTAATACTGTACTATATTTTGATTAAACAAAAAGCTAATGAAAATGATCAAACTTAAAAGCACGATATTTCCTAGTTTACGTAAATGGATGAAGTACTTTTCTTCCCTCCTATACCTAGTAAAGTGATATGTTTGTATATTACGCCAGTATCATCGAACTCCAGTTGTGGAAGGGGGCAGAAAACGGCGTTGATCCAGAGGTATAGCCAGGTTAATATTAAAAGTGTTAGTAAAAATAAAATGATGTCCCTGTATAAGGACTTGTACCTGACAACATGTCATTGACTGAAAATAAATCTTTGTATTGTATATCATAGACTTTTCTGAAAAATTATTCAAATTGAATTTCAAAATCCGAATCAGAAGGCAAGCGCCTTAGCCAACTATGGTACGCCGGTAGTATTGATGTTAAATTAACTCTCAACGTGACGTAAACATGTCTCGAACTACAGACCCCTTGAGCCAGAGCAAGCTTACCTACATAGCCTGTGGTTAGTAGACTTGGTATTCAGTCGTGGTGTCCTATAGGCCTTGTATATCTCGTCGTCAATCTCCCTCCACCACGATTCGTATATCTCGTCTGCCAGTTTGGTACAGTAGAACCCATTCGTGGTTTTTCCTGGTTCCTTTTCTTTACCCCTTCTCCTTAAGCCGTCGAGTTCTTTGGGCGGATTCTCATGGGGGTATGAGTATAACCCTCCTCCTACTTTTCCTTGTGTTGAGCGTGAAGTGTGGAGTGAATGAGTGAGAGATGGACCCACTACAAATCAGCAGACAAAGCCTGGCTGCATGTAGGAAAGGGGAGTTGCTGGATGTGGAGGGGTCCCCAAATCACGCCAAACGCTCACATTTTTATGTCCGTTTCCCAGTGTATCAAGATGGAGAGACTTCTCACAAGTACTCCCGCTTTCGACTTACTTGAAGGATAAGGCCATTGTTGAATCTGTACGTTTTTGGAAACATGATATCATTCTGTATTTAGCAAGTTTGACAGAATAAGAATTTATTATTTGCGGGGAAGTGCAAAAATATCCTGAAACATTCGCATCGGTCAGAAAATAGCGTCAAATAATATTCTATTTACTCGCTTATTAAACCCCTCGCATATAAGACCTTCGACGCGTGTATACAAGGCTGTAAGTTCTGAATTTCTGCCCAAGACTTTAGCACAGTAGTATACATTATCAGTCAAAAAGCTTGCTGAAAAATTACAAGCTAAATTTCACTTTTATAACCATCCTCTGTCCCGTTACTCCGTTACTTCTCTAATTGTCTGCGAGCTGACAAAGAGGAAAAACATCTCTTTGTCAGTTTATCCGCAAACTACCTATCTTACTCTCTATCTCGTTAGTTCTTCCATTGTCACAGCACAGACAGACAGACAGACTGATTCTCTTTCTTCTTCTATTGATGCAGAATTATTGGAGTCTTATACGCGAGTATGTAAGAAAGCAGCAAGGAAATTAAATTTTTAAAGTTAGCTAACAGTAGACCTAAATATATAAATTAGTTTAGAATACCAATACATTTTTTCCACGAAGTCGATCACATTCAATTTAAATGACACAGAATAACTCGCCCGTTAGTTGCTCATGTTTATTTTCACAAGCACGATATGCGAAAAACAATACTAACAACATTTTATATCCTAGTATTGTAGTTTCCGGTAGATGGCAGTTCATTCAATTTCAGTTTTAAGGCGTTGTATTGTAAGTGGGCCCTACAAGGTCTCTTCGGACCTTGCCTTTTACAAAAAAAAAAATGATTATACAAATTGAAATACAAATAGATAATATTTAAACTAAACTGATTAATAAAACTATCAAAGGTAGAAGTATCTGCTTAAACCCGAGTTCGGTGCCTGAGAGAATTTTTCTCTGTTCTACCAATTCTTCGCCGTATTTCCCATCTTGCCAACAGTTGAAAGAAGGAAACAATGACGTAAATTTCAGCGAATTTCAGGAAATCATAAGTGATGAGATCAACGCCCTAACGCCAAAACTTACTCTTCAACAATCTCTTGGAAACTTACCGTGCTCTCTGACCTTCAAATGGAGTTTTGTGATTTTGAGGCTGATCCAATGTTCCAGACCAAAACATGTGATGTTCCTCGTTTTCCTAAACTACATAAATTCTCATTTGAAGAATGATCTTATTATTTGGCAGTGCATGTGTGTGAAGTGCCTTTTCAGCAATTAAATAAATTACGAGACATTGCACAGAAAATGCTGCACTAGAATCAAGTCTGAGACTTTCCTCACAAAGTTTGAAATGGACATTGAAAAACTTGTGTCGGAAACAGTGTCAATCTTCACACTAACTTAAAGTGTGTCAAGTAAGTAAATTAGTTGAAGTTTTCATAATGTTTTGTGTTAAATTGCCCGTCTGTTTATTAAACACGTGAATTGCATTTGCATCTAATTCTAAGCTATTTTTAAGAAATTTTGTAAGGTGTATAAAATGAGTAAATTGAAATTTCCATCAAATGACTTTTAGTATAAATGTAGAGTAAATGATAGACAGGTACAACTTTAAATTGAAGTCATGGCCCTCATCCGCTCGTAAAATATTTCGATTGGCCCTCAACTAATGAAAGGTTGAACCACAGGCTGGTACGTAACCTAATGCCTTCTAGCACGCAGAACCACTGGCAGTGGTTTTTACATCACTTTGAAGCTGTTGTTAGAGAGTTTTCTTGCCTATATATCTCTCTTTAAGATTACCCCAAGCATTCGCATCGTTTGTAGTAAGGGTAAGGATACTTTATTTGTATACCCCAAGTTCCCTTTTGATACCGCACTTTGTAGGCTAACCTCAAGTATTCTTGTCCTTTGATTTAAGGGTGTATTTTATTCATGCGTTTGAATTGCCTTTTAGTACTGCGCCCGCACCCCTCCGGTGCTTTGAGGATGCTCTCGATACCACTACTCTTTGGAGGTGGCCACAAGTGTTCTCGTCTTTTCTTTAAGGGTCTCATTATCGCTGTTCTCTCAATGGTGTCCCTTAGTTGTATGTTATGAGATTCCTTTTATCACCACTAAACCTGTCGATTCTCTACAACTTACAAAGCCTTCACGCCCGGGCTTATGCTTTTGTCAAGAGTTTCTGCAACTGAAAAGAAGCCCTTGTCACATTCTAGTTCATGTTAGGGTAAATCTTCATCTGAACTATATTCGCTCACTTACTCGAACACACTCATTGACTCATGAACCAAATCACTAGCTTGTTAGCTCACTCAATCACTACTACCTCATTATCTATTTTCGTAGGTGTGTGTATTTAGGCTACGTAAGTATTGCATTTCTAGTTGTTCAGTCCGACTGACTTGTCTTGATTGACAGATTGACTCACTGATTGACTGAGTGATCGATTGATTGACTAACTGGCTGACTAACTGATTTGCTGATTCACTGACTGACTTGACTGATTGGCTGACTTGGCTGACAGACTGGGCTGATTCATTGGCTGACAGGTTGACTTGACTGATTGACTGACTTCGCTGATTCATTAGCTGACAGACTTACTTGACTGACTTACTTGACTGATTGACTGACTGAGCTGATTCATTGGCTGACAAATTCACTTGACTGATTGACTGACTTGACTGATATATTGGCTGACAGACTGACTTGATTCATTGACTGACTGAGGTGATACATTGGCTAACAAATTCACTTCACTGATTGACTGACTTGACTGATTCATTGGCTGACAGACTGACTTGATTGCTTGACTGACTGCGCTGATTCATTGGCTAACAAATTCACTTGACTGATTGACTGATTCATTAACTGGCAGACTGACTTGATTGATTGACTGACTGAGCTAATTCATTGGCTGACAGATTGACTTGACTGATTGACTGACTTGACTGATTCATTGGCTGACAGACTGACTTGATTGATTGACTGATTGCGCTGATTCATTGGCTGATAGATTGACTTGACTGATTGACTGACTTGACTGATTCATTGGCTGACAGACTGACTTGATTGCTTGACTGACTGCGCTGATTCATTGGCTAACAAATTCACTTGACTGATTGACTGATTCATTAACTGGCAGACTGACTTGATTGATTGACTGACTGAGCTAATTCATTGGCTGACAGATTGACTTGACTGATTGACTGACTTGACTGATTCATTGGCTGACAGACTGACTTGATTGATTGACTGATTGCGCTGATTCATTGGCTGATAGATTGACTTGACTGATTGACTGACTTGACTGATTCATTGGCTGACAGACTGACTTGATTGATTGATTGACTGACTAAGCTGATTCATTGGCTAACAAATTAACTTGACTGATTGACTGACTTGACTGATTCATTAGCTGACAGACTGACTTGATTGATTGACTGACTAAGCTGATTCATTGGCTGATAGATTGACTTGACTGATTGATTGATTTGACTGATTCATTGGCTGACAGACTGACTTGATTTATTGACTGACTGAGGTGATTCATTGGCTAACAAATTCACTTGACTGATTGACTGACTCGGCTAACTGATTGGCTGACTGGCTGGCTGACTTGACTGATTGGCTGACTTGGCTAACTGATTGATTGATTGATTGTTTGATTGAAGAGAGAAATGCAGTGAAAACGAAAAATAGGTTAAGGAATTAGGAAGGAAAAGGAGAGAAAGAAGAAAGGAAACGGTAGTTCAAAAGGAACGAACAAGAAAATGGAATCAACATGTATTTTGCATGTATAGATGAAAGATATAAAGAAGAAATGAATGAATTAAATAACTGAGTCGATAAATGAGTGCGCGATTAAGTTGAATGAATGAGTGAGCGAGTGAGTTGAATGAGTTGAGTAACTGAGCGACCGAGTTGAGTTCGTTGAGTGAATGAATGTGAGTGAGTTGAGTGAATGAATATGTGAGTGAGTTGAGTGAATTTGTGAGTGAGAGAGTGATTTGAGTGAGGCGAGTGCGTAAGTGAGAGAGTGAGTTGAGTGAGCGACTGATTTGACTGAGCAAGTGAGGGAGAGAACGAGTGAGTTAGTTGGGTGAATTTGTAAATTTGTAAGTGAGCAAGCGAGCGAGGGAAAGATTAAGTGAGTTGAATGAGCGAGTATGTTAGTTGAGTGAGGTAGTGACTGACCTGATTAAGTAAGTGAGCGAGGGAGGGATTGATTGATCGACCGAGTCATTTGAGTCAGTTGACTCAGTGAGCGAGCAAGTGATTGAGAGAGTGAGTGAATGAATAGGCCTAAGTAAAGTAAGCGGGTGAACGAGTGAGTGAGTGAATTGAGTGAGAGACTGAGTGAAAAAACGAATGAATGTGTTACGAACGGGTCGTTTACGAATGCGTGCACATATGAATGACAGAAAGAAGGAATTGAATGAACGAATTAATTAATTAATTAATGAAAGAAAGAACGAACGTACGAATGGGTGGGTGAATGGGTTCGTGAGAGGTTTAGACATGAACATACTTAATGTTCGTAATTTGAATGGGTTCGTGAGAGGTTTAGACATGAACATACTTAATGTTCGTAATTTGAATGGGTTCGTGAGAGGTTTAGGCATGAACATACTTAATGTTCGTAATTTGAATGGGTTCGTGAGAGGTTTAGACATGAACATACTTAATGTTCATAATTTGAATGGGTTCGTGAGAGGTTTAGACATGAGTTCGTTTTGAATGGGTTCGTGAGAGGTTTAGCCATGAACATAATTAATGTTCGTAATTTGAATGGGTTCGTGAGAGGTTTAGACATGAACATACTTAATGTTCGTAATTTGAATGGGTTCGTGAGAGGTTTAGACATGAACATACTTAATGTTCGTAATTTGAATGGGTTCGTGAGAGGTTTAGACATGAACATACTTAATGTTCGTAATTTGAATAGGTTCGTGAAAGGTTTAGACATGAATATACTTAATGTTCGTAATTTGAATGGATTCGTGAGATGTTTAGACATGAACATACTTAATGTTCGTAATTTGAATGGATTCGTGAGAGGTTTAGACATGAACATACTTAATGTTCGTAATTTGAATGGGTTCGTGAGAGGCATAGGCATGAACATACTTAATGTTCGTAATTTGAATGGGTTCGTGAGAGGTTTAGACATGAACATACTTAATGTTCGTAATTTGAATGGGTTCGTGAGAGGTTTAGGCATGAGAGTTCGTTTGAATGGGTTCGTGAAGGTTTAGACATGAGCATACCTAATGTTCGTAATTTGAATGGGTTTAGGCATGAGCATACCTAATGTTCGTAATTTGAATGGGTTAGGTTTAGGCATGAACATACTTAATGTTTGGAATGGGTTCGTGAGAGGTTTAGACATGAACACACTTAATGTTCGTAATTTGAATGGGTTCGTGAGAGGTTTAGACATGAACATACTCAATGTTCGTAATTTGAATGGGTTCGTGAGAGGTTTAGACATGAACATACTTAATGTTCGTAATTTGAATGGGTTCGTGAGAGGTTTAGGCATGAACATACTTAATGTTCGTAATTTGAATGGGTTCGTGAGAGGTTTAGACATGAACATACTTAATGTTCGTAATTTGAATGGGTTCGTGAGAGGTTTAGACATGAACATACTTAATGTTCGTAATTTGAATGGGTTCGTGAGATGTTTAGACATGAACATACTTAATGTTCGTAATTTGAATGGGTTCGTGAGAGGTTTAGGCATGAACATACTTAATGTTCGTAATTTGAATGGGTTCGTGAGAGGTTTAGGCATGAACATACTTAATGTTCGTAATTTGAATGGGTTCGTGAGAGGTTTAGACATGAACATACTTAATGTTCGTAATTTGAATGGGTTCGTGAGAGGTTTAGACATGAACATACTTAATGTTCGTAATTTGAATGGGTTCGTGAGATGTTTAGACATGAACATACTTAATGTTCGTAATTTGAATGGGTTCGTGAGAGGTTTAGGCATGAACATACTTAATGTTCGTAATTTGAAGATCTTGTATCGTTATACATACGTTTATTATTCTTAAATTCTACCTCTTGCCACTTTTTCTTTGCTAATTTCAGGCAGTTTTCACTAGCCATGGTTCTATTTCGTACTCGTGTCTAAGCGCAGGCATCTCCGTTCCATGTGGGCACACTGTGCAATGTTTGTTTCACTAAATTATACTCCACGTTACGCACTTGTATAATTATACAAATTTTAACTGACCACGAAAACAGAAACTCTGATGTCGACAATATGTGACATAATTAAAAGTGTATAGTCTGCATAGTAAATAAATTTAATGTATCATACTTAGCACTCGTGTGTCATTTGTTTGCAATTGTTGTTGTTTTGGTTAATTGTAGACTAATGGAAATGAAACCAATTTCGAATTGATCATAAATCAATGGGAATGGTTTGGTTGGAGAGAGAGACGATTTTTAATGAAGTATATGCTCATAATAATTAGACCTATAATAATAAATTGCTACACCAGACATATTTTACTAAATGAACAGGGCTCGCAGTACAACAGATGGCGAATATTAAGACCCACTCTTGATAATTACGATAATGATAGTATATTTATGTCCAGAGAAGAGAGCATTTTCCGTTCTAGTGATGATATTTTCTATGGTATCTGTGTGAAGGACAATATCTTGAATTCTTTTATTGAAATATATCTTTGAAACAAATAATAATCAGAACAAGAAGGAATCAAATAGTGAACTGAATATTATTGAGTGAAGTAAATTAAATGTTTAGGAGAAAGGAATTTCGTTCCTGAATAACGGAAAATATTTAAACGTTGGAGATACGATCTTTCAGCATATCGATTCCACGCCTATGGAATTCTCTCTCTGACAGTCGGACAATATCAAAATTCAAATTTAAATTAAAAAATCACATTCTAGTTCATGGAATTGCTTGTTGAACACCTGTCAGGTTGCGCAACTTCGGCTTAACCCATGATATATAGTAAATATTCTAATTATGCTGTTGTAAAATTGACAATTAATTTTAATGTATTTATTATTATTATTATTATTATTATTATTATTATTATCAGCTATCACTATCATTATTGCTATCTCTCTTTTTCTTTCTTTTTTTCTTGTATTAGCTCGATGAGAGCTCTGTAGTGTTCTTTTGACCTGTTGACCCTCTATAGGGCTTTAATTTAATTTGTATTATTTTCATCAGTGTTTGTATTTCTTTTTTTATGTATGTGGTATCTGGTAGGATGGAAGAGAAGGCCTTGTGGCCTTAATGCTGTCAGATTAAATAAATAAATAAATAAATAAATAAATAAATAAATAAATAACATTAAAATTTGTGCGAAGTCAAATGGAGCTTGCCACGGATAACGATAATATTTGAGTTTTGTGGCTTCTTCCTCATTTCTCTGCCATCATTTCAGTTATTATCTTTGCCACTAATAAGAAATAAATAATTAAGAGGCTCGGGCGTAAACCATGGTAACTGACATATTGCTCAAAAATGATATATGTAGCGTATAATATGGTATCTTATATTCTGCGTTCTAATGCAGTAATTTGTTTTCAAACATCTCAACAGATGGCAGAAGTATAAAGATTGAGCTTTTCTGGTAACTAGCCTATACAGACTGTTGCATGTATAAATATTCACCTATCTAATAACTTCAAACGTCACTTACCATGTTTTACTCTCGAACCCCTCAATTATTAGCTTACAGTTTGTTTCCAAAGTAACTTGTTTGAACATGAGAAAAGGCTGGATGATGAGGAACGCTGATTTATATAACAGTTTCCTACTCGGTGTTTCTTCTTCGGTGGTCTATCGATAAACATTCTTGTTACTGAACTCTAGGTTTGTAGGTTCAAACCTGGCTCGAAGCAATAAAAATCACTAACATTACTTACTTCGGGAAGAAAGAAATTGGGGACTTTCATGTACTCTACAATATATTACGAAGTCGGCCTGGGTAGCGCAGTCGGTATAGCTCTGCCGTTCTGTGCTCGAGGTTGCGGGTTTGATCCCGCCAAGGTCGATGGCATTTAAGTGCGACAGGCTCATGTCAGTAGATTTACTGGCATGTAAAAGAACTCCTGCGGGACAAAATTCCGACACACCGGCGACGCTGATATAACCTCTGCAGTTGCGAGCGTCGTTAAATAAACCTTAATAAAAAAAAGCAGTTGAGAGGTGGTTAATTCGTTGGATTCGAGTAATGCTGCAACTATTGAAACAGCTCAAAATATACTGGCAAACAATGAGTTGAAAGGGAATTGAAAACCTCCTGGAAGAAGAATATAACATCAAATTCTTGGAACATGTAATGTTGGTAGAAAAAACTAATTTATAGCATTTATTTATAACAAATTATTGCGTTCAATGGCTCAATAAACTTGTATCCTTGTTTAGTCAAGTGGTTATGATAGTAAATATAGGCCTAATGAAATATGCCCCTGGCATTATTTTCCTTTCGCCTGAAACATGAATTACAGTTTTGTTGATTACGTCCTTATTCCTGGGATGTCTTCAATATTCTAATTATATCTGCTCATTTTTCCGCTTTACCAAAAGCAATCACCTCACTGGAAACTGTTGACACTCCCTTACATGTGTCGCTAGCCACTTATTAACGAACAAAATCTAATCTGAGTTCTGTAGGGTAAAACGTAAAGGAAAACGTGACTAACGTTATTTTAAAAAATCCTGGATAGCAACACTTGTGCGATATTCTAGATATTCTCGAATGAATATCCTCCATCGTATCAAAGATTTATCTTTGTCCGTGGAAGAGTTAAATCTTTTAACTGTTCCCCAAGACTCTCGTGTGACGAGGAAAGAAGTTTTCACAATTCAAAAGAATCTTCAAGGACAACAAATGCAAGAATCTGAGCCATACGGTGGTTGTGAACTGCAACTCTGCTTATTTCAGACAACGGAACAGCATCTGCTTCAACCTATAATGAATAATTTAAGTTCATAGTCACTGGAATTCGTACTTTTCCCGGGAATGTAATTTCTCTTCGTTTATCAGTGCACATTTTGAGACATTCAGAAGTCAACATGATTAATTCCACTTTTGGTCATTTCAGAGTTTATAAGTTGGCAATGTGTTAAATTTATCATATTTTCAGTGGTCAATGTGATTTGCTCCATAGTTCAATAAAAAGCCCACAGACTGCAGTATTCTTCTCGACTACATCACAGAATTAATAGTGTGTGTTTAACTTTAACCTTGAATATCTCAAAATCTTCGGAAAAGCAGTTAATCATGTTGACTTCTGAATGCCTCATTTATTGGCATATTTTGTACTTTTTAGTATATATTGGCATGCAGTTGTTATAGTTTTTAGTTTTTCGAGCCGTAGTCATCATTTTCAGTGTTTTTCTCTCACCTGCATTTCAGATCACTCACATCCTTAGTTCACTGATGCTCTCACAGGAGAAATAAACTCTAGCGAGGTATTCAACTGATTCACGAACCCACTTGCCGCTACCCCCACACACCCTTAGCCGTCATCCCCATTACAGCTGCCTGCAATTACAGTAAAGGCTGGTAATTGGTGAGGACCGCAGCTACAGGACAGAACACCCGAACGATTATGGCGCAATTTTCCTCGCGGGTAACAGCACTGTATGAAATATCAGCGCCTCTCTAAAAAGGCAGAAATATAACATAAAAATAGAGCGCGGTCCGAGGAAGACTAATCCCCATTTGTGTCTCGCTCCATCGCAATTGATGGGAATTCCCTGAATAAATGAACAGCCTACCCAAACCACAGACAACGTTAAGGACCTTCCTCGTTTTAATGCCGTAAAATGGATCCCTGTCGCTCAACATTGGGAACTGTGCTAGGATGTTATCACGTGAAACACAATTCTGCTGCCCTCTGTAAATGCTGTGTGGAACTAAATGCTATACAATTTTCGCAACTAAAACGTTTAATATTACTACGTTTTCCATTTATGAACTTGACAGATAAGCTTCTCTTGTAGCTATAAAATGCAAACAACGCTTGAAATATCCGTTAAAAAAGTTATTTTGTTTCGTTAGCCATTCTCACTCATTTACTGTTAAGTGAGAAGTGACGAATTTAGTTAAAACTGTGTCGTTTTATTACGCTTTATTATTACTTTTTTTTTTTGGACGTAATCATAATTCAGTCCTTTATTCCAAAATAAATTTTAGTCAAGTAAAGGTGACAGAGCCGAATGGTTGTAGTGTCTGTTTTCTGCTCTATAGTCCCGAGTTCAAAGAATATTGAATGAAAGTAAAATGTTATCCACATAATATTATTGGAAATATTAAGTAGGCCTATAAGCTTTGTGTGTATATGTGTATAGACAGTGAACCGTAAGTAATGGCACTCATTTCAACAACAAACAAAAAGTTTAATACAGTTTTGCTTGTTTTTGCTTTCTTTTCCAGAAAAAAAAAAGTTTATATGAAACATTTTATAGCGTGTTTTTTGTTTGAAATATCTCAAAGAATAAGCCCCTGAAATTAATGACATGGCTTACGGTTCACTCTATATATTCACACACACACAATCAGTACATTTGTGAACTGTATTTAGTGTACCGTTATACATACTCGTACATACGGGTGTCATTGAAGATCATTGCTTCCAAGCTTGTTTAGTCGGTATAGCAAACAGCATTAGATTGTCTTCAAGAATTGAGCTTCTACACGTGATTTTGTGCAAAAATGTCAAAGATCTCTTGCGATTTTTCCTGGAATCTCTCCACATATGCCTTAGGGCTAGTCTTCTCTGCCTTTCAAGTGGTGCGTTTAGTATAGATTCCAGGCGTTTCCCTCCTTCTACATAACTTCCCCGTTTCCTATGTCTTGTGTGTTGCCTACATTCAGGGCAGTCCGGATAATTATTGATTGAATATAAAACAAAATACACCACAATGTCAAAGAAAGTAGATATTGTATATCATTACTTTCATTCGCATATAGATGGTTCACACAACCATTAGAATTACCCTAAATTCCTTGCAATTTTTGTAGTGTATCACGTTAACAACTTATAAAAATTTAAATAATTTGCTCTTCATGTAGGGTAAAGTTGCCTAATTCCGTGATGCTCCTAATTCCGTGATACGTATTTTTCACTGAATGTCACGGGATTGAGTATCTTGCTAGGAAGTTCACCAATGTATTAAAAGTAGGCGAAAGATGCAATCTTTCGAAAAAAATGTCTGGCGCTATGATCGAATGGCAAAGCTTTGACTGACATTCGATTTTTAAAAAGTATCACGGGATTAAGGGTATCACGGAAATATGCAACTATACCCTACATAGTACGAAATAAAATCGCACTTTTTGTGATGAAAATATTTTAAGATTGTGATGAATAATTGGAGATTTTAAAAATACATTTACAATGATTAATACTATCGTACATTGAAAACCTCAGTTTTTATGTTTTATTTAGCTATAATAATGCAGTAGGCATACATGAATTATTTACCCGTAAAAATAACGACAAATGTAGTCCTGTGTAATAATTTATTTCAGAGCTACCGAATTTATTTCATATAATGGCAATTCTGTCACTAGAACGTGTTTTGTTTTACTATTTTATGTATACATTAGTCATACTCGTATTTATGAAGTATCAATTTCCTTTTTCCTCGTATTGCCATAAATTATAATTTTATTTATAGTTAAACAATCATGCTATTCATTAACGCGTGTATATTCGAAGCAATTGATTTTAAACGATTTCAATTAATTACGTTTGAATAGAAAATAATCCCATTTATGGATTTGCTTTGGACTGTAAAAATTAACTGAAATCGTTTTTGTCTTTATTTTAAATGCGTACACTATATAGTTTGTAGAACCTATTGTTGAATTACATGTTATTGTGCTTCTATTTTACTATTAAATAAAGAAACATTTGAGTATGTGTTTAAACATTATTGTACAGTTATGTCAGGTATTTATTTCGAAGATATGTTGTTATAAAAATTAATATACGCATCAAAGTTCATATTTGGAAATATAAAAATTGGAAATTTATCTTTTGAAGAGGTGGAGAAGTTCAAATATCTGGGAGCAACAGTAACAAATATAAATGATACTCGGGAAGAAATTAAACATAGAATAAATATGGGAAATGGGTGTTATTATTCGGCTGAGAAGCTTTTATCATCCAGTCTGCTGTCGAAAAATCTGAAAGTTATAATTTATAAAACAGATATATTACCGGTTGTTCTTTATGGTTATGAAACTTGGACTCTCACTTTGAGAGAGGAACATAGGTTAAGGGTGTTTGAAATAAGGTACTTAGGAAAATATTTGGGGCTATGAGGGATGAAGGTACAGGAGAATGGAGAAAGTTACACAACACAGAACTCCACGCATTGTATTCTTCACCTGACATAATTAGGAACATTAAATCCAGACGTTTGAGATGGGCAGGGCATGTAGCACGTGTGGGCGAATCCAGAAATGCATATAGAGTGTCAGTTGGGAGACCGAGACGTAGATGGGAAGATAATATTAAAATGGATTTGAGGAGGTGAGATATGATGATAGAGAATGGATTAATCTTGCTCAGGATAGGGACCAATGGCGGGCTTATGTGAGGACGGCAATGAACCTCCGGGTTCCTTAGTAGTAGTAGTAGTAGTAGTAGTAGTAGTAGTAGTAGTAGTAGTAGTAGTAGTAGTAGTAGTAGTAGTAACACGAATGGCCAGTTGTTTGGCTTAACTGGGCGTAGAGGTCTCGACAGAATAGATGACCTTTCAGATCTGGTCGAACCTGTAATAATTCCTAAACATTAAAAATATTAAGTCAAAACGCACGCAGTAAAAGACAAACAAATTCTCCCTAATAAGATGACCTCTCACCAAAACCACTAAATTTCAACTTGAACTCACTGGAATTCGAACCTCTGCCTGTGGCAAGAAATAATAACGATGTATGTGTGATTCTTCAGTAAAGTAGTAAGGTGACTGTTTACACATGTCTTTTCTGATGTAGTTCTAAATTAAGAGCGGTTGACTTCCTCACAATTCAGTAGTGAAATCTAGGATTAAAAACGATATAAAAAGGTCATTTGCATTTTCACTAATATCACCACAGAAAATCGAGGAAAAAAGTAAAAGTGGGAAGGGATGCAAGCTTGTGACGCGAAGCTACTTTGCATTCTCCCGTCGTTTTAACCCTCTACCCCTCGCCGCTACAAAACCGTGCCTGTCCTCTACTGATGTCGAATTCTGGAGCACCAATTCCAAAATTGAGCCTTTATATGTTCACATGCTAACTACTGGGGAAACCCCCCATCC
The DNA here is from genome assembly GCA_025594305.2 of Periplaneta americana. Classification (NCBI taxonomy): domain Eukaryota; kingdom Metazoa; phylum Arthropoda; class Insecta; order Blattodea; family Blattidae; genus Periplaneta; species Periplaneta americana. Next base: position 175,321,402 of record JAJSOF020000005.1, read on the forward strand.
TTCCTACTTCCTGTATACCAGATGCTCCCAGGACATTTGTATTTACATTACTTCATTTCTATTTTTTCCCCGAGCTCCATGACGGACCGTTGCTGCTTACAGTTCAACAAATTAGATTTTTCAATCGTAGAGTATTTTGTACGCAGGGAATTTATATATTTAATTTTTTATTATTGTTGTCGTGTCCATGTTAGCTCATTGTTTCTGTTTTGTTGGATGTTTTTGTGTGTAATGACTTCGGATTCGTTTCGTTTTAATCCTGTTTTTGCGTTTCCACACGAGAACACGATGTCCGTGATTGTATCTGTTCTGTACCCTACCTGTTGTTAGCTGTCTGTTTCCTCTTTTTGCGGTGGTGGATGTTACGACAGTTTGTGGCTCTGTGAATAAACATTTTACACATCTTCCCTGTATCTAACTTCTTGCTAGCTATTCAGTTCCCTTTATTTAATTTTGAATCAATTTAATTTTAAAGGCGCGCGTGATTCATGAGAAACAGTATAGTAATATGCGTTACAAGAGCGGTATGTTGACGTTTTCATGGTCGAGGAAAAGATTGAAAAAGCGAAACGTAGTTGAACCTTTTTAATTTCCGAGAACATGAAAACAAACATACCACTCGTGTATCGTACATTATTTTGTGCGAAGATCGTTTATTACATACCTGAAAGACGAATTTCTAATTAGTTGCAATGAAATCTCCATGTTGGTTTCTGTTTAATGACGCCAACTTCGGAAAACCAAAATATCTTTCTTCAACATTGTTGCTATAAAATGTTTTCTGTGTTTACTATACTCCAGCAGGCCGTGATATACGTCTGTCTTTTTTTTTCCCCCCAGTCTACAAATGCGAACTTAAAACACAAACGGTAAGGTTATGTAATGATTTATTTTTCATTTTAATATTTTAACAATATTATTTATATAACATATTGCAGTAATAACATCCGCATCTGGAATCTTGTTGATTTTTTCACGGCTTCCTTAACGTTACTTGCATCAGGAATGCAATAAGTTTCGTGGAGTAGTAGTCTTTACTTAATTTTTGCAAATATTTAAAAACAATAATTAACATTGCAATTTAGGTGAAATTGCAGTGGTAAGTTTCCAATTTATAATTATTACTATGTTAAACGTCTCTGAAAATAATATGTTAAAAGCCTAAAGCAGTAAAATGAATGTCGCGCTTTAGAGGTAAGAAGAGGGAAATTGTTATGTGTGTTACGTTGGGAATACTGAATGTGGTATTTCACACTTACCGCGTATTGGTTCTGTGCGGAAAACAAGCAAATACGCACGATCTCGCACAAAATGTTTTAGATCGTTGTGGCGTGGAATATTTTGAGTTTAAAAAGTTTCTTATAAACATTGTGTCAAATTTTTTATGGGTATGGAGATAAGCTTCTGAGAGTACTGGGGGATATGAGTAGATTCCTGCGTTTGGTTACTTTGAATACAATTAGTGTACGTCGATCATACTAGCTTCCGTTGGTACGGAGAGCAAGTTACGAGTCAACAGTCAACTCCAGTTCAGCAATCTTCTCACACGCACCGGCACTGTGTGTTTAATCTGTTTTTCTTGTACCTGAGTGTATAAGTCGGTGAACAACAAGAATAGGCCTAGTACTGATGTACAAAAGGCCATTTGGATGTAATGGTGGGCTAAAGCAAGGAGATGCACTATCACCTTTACTTTTTAACTTTGCTCTAGAGTATGCCATTAGGAAAGTCCAGGATAACAGAGAGGGTCTGGATTTAAACGGGTTACATCAGCTGCTTGTCTATGCGGATGACGTGAATATGTTAGGAGAAAATCCACAAACGATTAGGGAAAACACGGGAATTTTATTTGAAGCAAGTAAATAAATAGGTTTGGAAGTAAATCCCGAAAAGACAAAGTATATGATTACGTCTCGTAATCAGAATATTGTACGAAATGTAAATATAAAAATAGGAAATTTATCCTTTGAAGAGGTGGAAAAATTCAAATACCTGGGAGCAACAGTAACAAATATAAATGATATTCCGGAGGAAATTAAACACAGAATAAATATGGGAAATGCGTGTTATTATTCGGTTGAGAAGCGTTTATCATCCAGTCTGTTGTCAAAAAATCTGAAAGTTACAATTTATAAAACAGTTATATTACCGATTGATCTATATGGTTGTGAAACTTGGACTCTCACTTTGAGAGAGGAACAGAGATTAAGGGTGTTTGAGAATAAGGTGCTTAGGAAAATATTTGGGGCTAAGAGGAATGAAGTTACAGGAGAATGGAGAAAGTTACACAACACAGAACTGCACGCATTGTATTCTTCACCTGACATAATTAAGAACATTAAATCCAGACGTTTGAGATGGAAAGAGCATGTAGCACATTATGGGCGAATCCAGAAATACATATAGAGTGTTAGTTGGGAGACCGGAGGGAAAAAGACCTTTGGGGAGGCCGAGACGTAGATGGGAGGATAATATTAAAATGGATTTGAGGGAGGTGGATATGATGGTAGAGACTGGATTAATCTTGCTCAGGATAGGGACCAATGGCGGGCTTATGTGAGGGCGGCAATGAACCTCCGGGTTCCTTGAAAGCCAGTAAGTAAGTAAGTAAGTAAGTAATAAGAAATAATTTATTCTAAGGCAGCTTATATGCAATAAAAGATATGTTTTTACTAGGGATAAAAAAACAGGAGCCAGACCCTTTATTTTCAGGAGTCACCGCATTTTGTCCAAACACGCAATGTTGACATATATTAAGTCAACTGCCATTATACAAGGAGCGCACTCAATTGAGTGACTTGATGGCCGGGATTCCACAGTATATGCACTGTTTGGCGCAGAATCTACGTAAAGATTAATTTTTGGTCCTACAGAATTTATCTGTTATGGTAACAATTGTTATTAATTGCAGTTGACTTAATATATGTCGAACAGGGAGTCAGGTCACAAAAGGAGGGATTCGATCCGGTACTGTGGATTGAACTTCGGCGTACCTCAGTGGTTAGAGCGCTTGGTAGGAAGAACCAAGGACCCGGATTCGATCCCCGGCATCGGAGCGAATTTTTATTCTCTAGTAACCATTATACCAGTGGCGATCAACTAACCTGCTCTTGCGAAGCACTTTGTGCATTCACGTGCACCCACGAGCAAAAAATACAGCGTTGCCATTGCAAACATTGGGATTTTGCTCGTGTGCAGTGTAGAGTTCTCTTGCACAAAGTGCACGAGTTGGTTATCACTGCCGTATACTATTCGCCGTGTTCTGTCTCTTGCTACTGGCATCCTCTGGTAATAATTTTTCCCAGAATATCTAGAAAAAATCTTTGAGTAAGATAAATAACGTTTTATTTTATAGGAAAACACTAGAGGATGTAAGGAGAAGCGGGATGTTTAATTACTGGCATCGGATTCGTTAGTGAATGGCAACATAGCATTCAGGTAGTGGGAATTCTCATTTATGTTTCTTTATATAATATAGTGAGCCGACTAATCAAATAAAGTCAATAGAAAATGAAATGGAGATTTGTTTTGCTGAAACTACTATAAAATGGGACTCTCGAAACCAACGAGTCGTCTATTTAAAATTTCTTTTGTGCGTTTTCTCCCTTTTCCAGTATGGTTAAATTCATTTCAAACTACGCTTATAAATCCTTCATAGCTGTGGCAATGTAATGTTTTACAACCTCAATTCCATTCTCCTGTATATTTCCACACAGAGTAGCCCTAATTTGATTTTGTCGTCATGCTAGACTCCTCCCGCCGAGCCAGCCACTGTTACCGTTCCTGCGGGCTTAAATAATACAAACATTTAAGTTAGAGCACACGTTCGCACATACAAGAACTCTAGAAAACTAAAATTCAAACGACAAGCCGTTGGTAGAACGAGACTTCCATGCACGTAACATTTGTTAAACTTACCCCTGCTCTTCCTTTACAGTTGAGGCCTGATAACTTGTGTAAATGTTAAACGCTTGTAAGAGAGAGCGAGAGAGAGGGAAGCAATGAAACCTCTGCTGAAACCGAGTACAGTTCTAAAATCAGGCAAGAAACTTTAGAATGGTGATATACAACTGTAGTTAACTCCTTAGGCACTTTGCATTGTGAGTCATTCCATGTAACTACCTAACTGACATTGCAACTTCTAGGACAGTCGCAAATTTCATGTAAATATTGAAACAAAAGGTTGAGATGTTTCCTGAAATTACAATTTTATCTCTGCTAAAGAGAGACGGTACATAGTTTAATTCCATAGCCAGCTCCTTTCGAGTCGTTTCTGTATTCTTATTTCTCATTTAGTGACCATTGTCCTTCTACGCCTAAAATGTAAATAAAATTGTTTAAAAACTGCTGCCATAGTAATTTTATTTTTTTTTTTTTTTTTTTTTTCTAGTAAGTTTGAAATGAATACAAATTAATAAATACAATGAAAGATAAACTAGCGCACTCCTGAATGAGTAAGACTCGTGCTCAGGAGGGGATTCCAATACAGACAAAAATAAAATTAAAACTGAGAGTGAATACAGATTAAATAGTGTTTAATATGTTTAAACCCAACCTATAAATCCAATACAATTTTTTTTTATTTTTCTTTCATTAATTTGGAGACGATTCGTGGTTGAAATGTTATTGGAATAAAATTTGTTTAATAATCTGGAACCTTGACTCTTGCTATGATAAAAAGCTGCATTGGTTTTACATTATGGTTCAGACAAACGCAGAGAATTCATATTTTTAGTTCTATATTTATGTATATACCTTTCAAAGTTATTAAAATTCCTATGAAAATATTTTAATAAAATAACATGATACATTTGTTTAATGTTGAAAACTTTGAAATGTTTAAACAACAATTCAGTTAGGTAATCTTTCTGCTTTTCTAAACAAATTTTTAATACTTTTTTCTGTAGTAAAATTAACGGATAAAGGTTGGATTTATAAGTTCCACCCCAACCTATAATATCATACATAAATATAGATTGAAATAATGCTAAATAAATTTCACGTAAACAGTTAATTGACAAAATATTTCTTAGAATAACAAAGTAACATAATGTTTTACCTAATTTATTACAAATATAATGAAAATGATTATTCCATTTTAAATTATTATCAATAATTATATCTAAGTATTTAACCTCATTAACTTCATTAATAATTGAACAATTGCAATTTATATCGGAACAATCAGAATTATGCATTTTAATTTTTAGTATAGATGAAATTGGTTTATTACCTTTATTATTTAAAGAAAATGGGATAGCTATTGTTTTATCTTTATTAATTACAAGTGAATTTAAATGGGACCATTTTTTATTAATTTTAAGCCGCAATTTGCATTATAATAAGCAACAGTCCAATATAAATATAATATATATATAATATAATATAGGCTAATATAATATAACTAGTGGCTTGTGCAGCAAATGCTGCAAACTAAGTTCATTAGACGTTCAAATAAATACTTTTCAGATTTATTTTCAATGAAGAATACCAGACATTCCAAAAGTTATTTTCTTCCATAATAATGAAAGATACTCTCTCTCGAGCTAATACTGAAGAGAACCACGCATATAAATATCTACACCACACCGCCATTAAATATATGAAAAAGACCCAACCCCACTTGATTAATAATTATTAAAATATTTGATTTTTAATAATATTATTATCTTATGTAAGTTTTATAGTTTTCAGTAACATATACTATATATACTATATAGCACCACTCAGTAAAATATATAAATCAAAATCTAATTTAAGTTATTCTCTACATCTACTTATATAACCCCAAACGTTTCACTTTCATATCATGAATAAAGCATTAATATGTATAATAAATGAAAAATAGTCACATCATGGCATTAACTACAATAATATTTCATTTCTAATGGTAATAATGTCATCAAACCACCTCAAGTTTTGTAGTTTTTAATATCCAATACACAGCTGTACCCACAGCTGTAATTTAAGTTTTTAATAACCAATTTAATTTGAGCTCTAAATATGTCAGCATTCTTGCTGATCATGGCCTTCGTTTAATATTGTTTACTGTAGTATATGTTTTGTTTTATTCTGAAATGCAACATGGCCGTCTTGATGCTCGTTTCGCTGCTACTTTACAAAAAGCGAAGGGAATATCAAGTCGGCCGTGAATGCTATTAGCTAGTTCTCAAAACTGACGACAGATGGATTTTGGAAAATAGGAAAATTATGTTTAAAAATTGACATTTCACTGAAAACTACTATTTTTCCGAAAAACTTTGAGTTCCAAGCTTCAAAATTAGGGATCATTTATTAAAATCCGTCCAGCCGTTTTCCCGTAATTTCCATTATCAGTTCAAATTATATATATATATATATATATATATATATATATATATATATATATATATATATATATATATATATAAAATGTACAATCCAGTGTTCGGTCATATTTCACACAAGTTAGTTAAGCAGTGACTATACCTAGAGCAGAGTCGCTTAATTTCGTGATACTAAGTTTTTGGTGCACAGATAAGGTTTTAAATTTAAAGAAAATAGGTTTTTAATGTACGTATATTATTAGATTTCAGGAAGTTACATGTCAACATTTTTAACTTGAATTTATAAAATATTTACGAACTATAAGAGTATTCCACGTTGAGAAAAAAGCATCGATTTTATGGGCCTTGCCTAAAACATTGGTAGGTAAGCGTTCCTAGGGCAACTGGTCATTTGATGGAATAGCCCCATATGCTCAATGCTTTTTAGTTAACGTGAAATCGCCTACAGCAATACAAATAAACACAAAAATTTAGTACTTTAGAAGGGTTGATATAATTTCGTGATAGTACAAGGATATTTTCGTGATACTTCTCAAATTGAAATATTTAGGCATATTCAGTCAGATTTTAAGTTCCTCAGTCAGATTCATACCTACAACCTAAACAGTTAAATTTATTTCTGTATTTTTAAAGGCCTTGAGATGTTTCATGAAACCACTGGTCACAACTGACGCACTGAATCTATCTTTCACCATGTTTGCCGTCCTCGAAATTTCCTGAGAAAAATCCGCACAAATCATTAGGCTTATCATTCGGCTTTTCTTTAAGCACAGAACTTCTTTGTTTGGTTTCTGCTATTTCGTTGTCTACCTCTTTTAAATCACTTGAGAGGCTGAAAATGTCATTCTCATTGACCAGTGCTTTGGTCCTTTCTGATTCTCTTAGTAGAGACATTTTGACTTTGCACTTTTGTTAAACTTGTAACTTGTTCGTAGTATTCCATATTTGTACCCCATTTTTATGAAGGAAATATGTTAGATTTTGAGAAATTGTTTTTTCCAATGATTTTATAACATACGAGTACTACGATCATATAAGTCCGGTGTACCATTCACAAGAATATTTTGCAATAAACAGGACGTTACTTCACACTAAGTGTACATAACCGGTATGGCATAGTTGCGCCCCGCGGTCAATTTGGAGGCCTAGGCATGGCATAGTTGCGCCCCGAAAAAATCAGGTAGCAGAATGGACATGGCATAGTTGCGCCCCGATGGGCATAGTACACACGAAAGTGATTGTCATAAAATAAATAAATTACTTAAAAATATTGTAACTTTTATTACAAAACAATAATGAAATTTTATTGTTTCAACAATATCACTTCCAATAATTTAGTTTAAACTCTTCCGTCAACAATGGGATTTCCACTCCATACCGGAACACAGTATTCGTTATTGCACTCCACAGACGACAATGACAATTTACTTGGATTATTGAGAACAATAATGAACTGTTAATCTTAACTAATGTTCACAGAGCACTATTTACAAATCAGAACTGTCAGTTCTCAGTTCACAGTTCGTTTGCCTTGGCTAATTCTTCTAGCTCAGTCACTCGAGTTCACAGTATCTCGAACCCCAGACCTTCAGAGACAGTCCACTGAACTTCGAACTCAGGTTCCCCAACTGCGTTCCACTGCACTCAAACTCAGGACTTCGGACGCTCACACAGCTGCGGACACACTCAAGTCGAACTCCGGTCTCGAAGCTGGCTTCACTGCTACACAAGACTGGCTGGCTTGCTGTCCACCGACTATAACAACAACTGCTCAAGTTCACTCGCGTGTCGTATTTTATAACCAAACCATAGTTACGAGAAAGTACGATGCTAGAAATTTCGACGGATGTCCAGAAGATGGCACTCCCGAATTCTCTGGATTTCTCCCCTCTGTCGCAGGCGCATTACTCCTCTCCTCTCCACGCCACAGTACATGCCCTAGGAAGCAGATGCGCGCGCAACTTCGCGTCGCCCGATCCTTCAACGCGCGCTCTGCCCTCTGTGGGACGCGTGATCGACCCTCGGCTGTCACAATATTATAGTGGTAGCTGCATTGAAATCAGGTAGGCCTAGCATATGATCAATTTTGATATTTAAAATAACCCTTTTTTATTGATCACACACAATAAATGAACTGCATTTTTTGTTTCTACACCGATATCTTAAACCTACGGTACAGGGTTTCGACAGTTCAAACTTAGAACCATTGTGAATTATTAACTCTTTACCCTTTTCACTAAACTTAAAATTCATTTTAAATTAACCTCACTATACGCCACAGACGGTGTGAAATGTCAAGACAGCTAAGGCCCCGTATTCCAACGGCTCACTCATTTGAATATGTCAGTTAATAAAGTACTGCCAACTTCATGGTGTTCATTTTAACGGTAGGCTATCGATAATCAATGCATAAACAGTAGAAAAACAGTTAATAAAGTACTGTCAACTTCATGGTGTTCATTTTAACGGTATGCTATCGATAATCAATGCATTAACAGTAGAAAAACAGTTAATAAAGTACTGCCAACTTCATGATGTTCATTTTAACGGTAGGCTATCGATAATCAATGCATAAACAGTAGAAAAACATTTAATAAAGTACCTTCAACTTCATGGTGTTCATTTTAACGGTAGGCTATCGATAATCAATGCATAAACAGTAGAAAAACAGTTAATAAAGTACTGCCAACTTCATGGTGTTCATTTTAACGGTAGGCTATCGATAATCAATGCATAAACAGTAGAAAAACAGTTAATAAAGTACTGCCAACGTCATGGTGTTCATTTTAACGGTATGCTATCGATAATCAATGCATAAACAGTAGAAAAACATCGATAATCACTGTAAACAGTAGAAAAACAGTTAATAAAGTACTGCAACTTCATGGTGTTCATTTTAACGGTAGGCTATCGATAATCAATGTATAAACAGTAAAAAAACAGTTAATAAAGTACTGCCAACTTCATGGTGTTCATTTTAACGGTAGGCTATCGATAATCAATGTATAAACAGTAAAAAAACAGTTAATAAAGTACTGCCAACTTCATGGTGTTCATTTTAACGGTAGGCTATCGATAATCAATGCATAAACAGTAGAAAAACAGTTAATAAAGTACTACCAACTTCATGATGTTCATTTTAACGGTAGGGTATCGTTAATCAATGCATAAACAGTAGAAAAACAGTTAATAAAGTACTTTCAACTTCATGGTGTTCATTTTAATGGTAGGCTATCGATAATCAATGTATAAACAGTAAAAAAACAGTTAATAAAGTACTGCCAACTTCATGGTGTTCATTTTAACGGTAGGCTATCGATAATCAATGTATAAACAGTAAAAAAACAGTTAATAAAGTACTGCCAACTTCATGGTGTTCATTTTAACGGTAGGCTATCGATAATCAATGTATAAACAGTAGAAAAACAGTTAATAAAGTACTGCCAACTTCATGGTGTTCATTTTAACGGTAGGCTATCGATAATCAATGCATAAACAGTAGAAAAACAGTTAATAAAGTACTGCCAACTCCATGGTGTTCATTTTAACGGTAGGCTATCGAAAATTAATGCATAAACAGTAGAAAAACAGTTAATAAAATACTGCCAACTTCATGGTGTTCATTTTAACGGTAGGCTATCGATAATCAATGCATAAACAGTAGAAAAACAGTTAATAAAGTACTGTCAACTTCATGGTGTTCATTTTAACGGTATCATAATAAATATTAAATCGATAAGAAATCAATAAGTTTGGTTGATTACGAGGCTCGAGTTTCTGTAGTGTCTTTTTCTCTACCTATTTCATCGGGGCGCAACTATGCCATGCCCCTTTCTCTACCTGTTGGGAACGGGGCGCAACTATGCCCACAAAACAGGGACCCTTTCTTATCTGCTGCATCTTACCCGACCGTGGGGCGCAACTATGCCCTGCCCTACAAAACATGTACAGACCAAAACTAAAACAAACAAACAAACAAAATGGTATTCCATATTTGTAACATTTCCTCTAGCTTCCTATCATTCCATGTCTATACATTCGTTTTCGAATAATTACTATCAATATGTAACATCGCATTCACAAATGGCCGCTCAAAGCCTCGAGCATTCTCGTGTTTAACATTGTTGGACAGAGTTCACGATTCTCTGGAAGCTTCCACCTTAGTCGCGGCGACGTTTGCACAGTTTATACATGCAATCTAGGTTCCGTACCTACAAAGAGGGACGGAATGAGAGCGGTTGCATTCCGTGTGTAGAATAGCCAAAAAGCTTACAACTGGCTTGGTTTACTGCATGTACCGCTTCGTATGTTATACTAAGGTGAAGGAAATCTGATTTACAACACGGTCAGAGGAACCGGGGGAGGATAAAAAAGGATACTGCAGGATTCTGGGTAGTCCATGCCTCAACCAGCTCTGTTAACGAACAGCAAACATTGCCAGCGAAACGTTAACAAGGATGCAGTACGGGTAATGCTGCTTGGGTAAACTGAAATCCGTAACAAGCCCAATATCGTTAAGCTATATTTAGCCACTTTTTTTTTTTACTGTATATAGGATTGTTTCAGCATCGATATTATGGAAGCAAAACCGAGAAATGAATGAATAACGAAGATGATATCAGTATTATTCAAGAGCAATGTATTGAAACAGGTGTGAGAATTTTTAGTTTTTAGAAGTTCTGTAAATGTATTTTCAGCGATTCAAAACTGTATATCGGATCTTTTCATTCGGAAGATAAGAAGACGGACACTTAAGAGAGGCGATGAATGAAACTTCTATTTTATATATTTGATCTGAAAAAGAGACCATTATTTTGTATTTTATCTTGAATATTATTTTTGAGCTAAATGACAGCTGTGAGCAGTCTGGGATGAAGTTAAATGCAAACACAACAAAAGCTATGGTTATCGGAAGAAATCTAAAGGTGAACTTGAGAATTCGAAATGAGCCAGTGGAACAAGTGAATAGGTTCAATACTCAAATACTTGTGGTGTATTATAAGCAGCAGAGGTCTGCATCGGACGTTTTCGCTCGAGCGCCAAGTAGTTCATAGCATAATCCGTTAGGTAGCGTACATGCATGATGGGTAAAATTGTCGCGAGCGATAAATCCTCGAACGGTATAAGCCGGGCGTTAGACATTCGTTCTTGTTACAGTGATGAACTGTGTAGTAACATCATAGATGTTTATCATTTCAAAACTTTGCAGTGTTTAACTAACCTCTCATAGTACAACTACAAAACTTGCTTTAAAATGTAATATAAATGTTCCCTCCCCCCACACAGGAGTGATTTTGATTTTGCCACATCTGATAGATGTTATTGGATGTAAATGTAATTATTAACGGAGAACACAATCACGATAATGCAAGAACCGTATCAAGTTTTCTAGTAATAATAATAATCTCTAATAAATAGTGTATCAATCTTTGCGTCTGTAACAGTTGTGCAGCATGATTATTCGTCTTGTTATATTTTCTGTGACATTATCTCTGTACTAATATTGTCATTAATCTACTGCTATATCAATAATATTTTGTAAAACGTTTCTACATTGTCGCAGTATATAGGCGGAACACTATATATGGACCTATCATATTATATACGTGGTAAATCAAATATTGAATAATTATTAATTAGCAATAATAACTGTATATCGAAGTTTTTCATACTATTTTATTTATAAATTCATGTTACTGTTTTGGTACGTTCCATTAGACTGTTCCACTAAACGTTTGTCACAAACGCAGAAAATAAAGCCTTATTTTTACCGTGTGAGCAAAACATATGTGTATCTTATCTGACGCCTTTCATACAAGATAAGACATGTCGGTGAGATGACCTTGTACTGTGCTTCTATTTATTACGAGCGTATCACGACCGATCTTACCTCACTCGAGGATACGACATTCGACCGAGTTCAAGCGAGCGATTTAACTCCAATGCAGCACTGTGGTGTATATCCAACACAAAACTCAGAGAATGGCCTCAGCATTGACATTCTTGATGCGATATCACACAGATGGAGACGCCTTTCTTGATCAAATTGTGACTGGTGATGAGACCTGGATGTCTCACAACACCCCAGAGACCAAGCGCCAATCACGTGAGTGGCATCATCCCTCATCACCCAAGAAACCGAGTAAATTGAAACAGACTCTCTCAACACAAAAAGTCATGGCTACTGTCTTTTGGGATCGCAAAGGTGTTCTTTTGCTGGATTTCATGCCAAAAGGCACTACGATCAATGCAAATCGTTATTGTGAGACTTTACGAAAATTACGGCGAGCCATCCAAAACAAGAGGCGAGGAATGCTTTCGAGAGGAGTTGTGCTTCTTCACGACAACGCCCGCCCGCACACTGCTGCTTCAACTCGAGAATTGCTGGATCAATTCGGTTGGGAAATCTTTGATCATCCGCCCTATAGTCCAGACCTTGCTCCTAGCGATTTTCACCTTTTCACTAAGCTGAAAGACTTTCTGGGTGGTACGCGTTTTGGAAGTGATGAAGAGTTGAAGAAGACAGTGAACACCTGGCTTAATGAACTGGCGGCAGAGGAGTATAACACGGGAATTCTAAAGCTAGTGAACAGATACGACAAATGTTTAAATGTAGGTGGTGATTATGTAGAGAAGTAAAGGAAGCTTCAGTTATGTAACAGACTTTGTTTCATTCAAATAAATATATATTTGTTTAATTATTACAACAAAACGGTCGTTATTTCCTGGATCTCCCTCGTATATTGAATGCATCATAAGAAATAGGAAGTACATAGACTTCTCTTGTCCAAACAGGTTTTCCTGTGTAGCTGTTAGTGTCTATTGTCTGTTTCTATTGCTCTTCTTTTATGTTAAGGTAGTAGATCTGTAGCATTAAAAACTGATGTGTAAGATCTTAAACACGCGGCATCACAGAAATTAGCATGAGAATTTGTGTACGAAGTGTATGATTTATTTCAAGCATAGGCTAATCTCGTAGCTCTATGTGCAACATGCATTTGTCTGCTACCAACGATACAGATTGTCAGTTCGTAGAAATTCTGTTTATCAAGTCAGACTTAGCGAGATGCTAGAAACTCCAAGAGAAACTATAACTTCTCTTAATGGCAGCTTACATCTTGTTTCTCTATCACCTAGGAAACAACATAATCTACGAAATAGACATCTCGAAGAACTTTAGGTTGTGTTCTATGCCGAATACAAAATAATGTAACGTTGCAAGTACACCTTTGTCTGCGTGAAAGAGCTACGTTTGCCAGCGAATATATGCCTCTCCGAGTCTGCAGCACAAACCAGTTGCATTTATTGTCAACAACGGGTGAGAAATTTTACATACTGTATTTGTGCCTAGGTGAAATTTTTATTTACTTATTTAGGAATGTACTTACATTCAAAATAAAGGATACAGGATGTCAAAAAATTACTTCGGTAGTGTATATCGTACCGCTCTGTGATATCGTAGGTGACATTATTTTAAGGGGGTACAATCACCTTTGGTCACCATAAATAAAGACAAAATGAAATATTTTTTTCTTCAGAAATCAGATATTTTGTTAAACTCAGAATTGGTATGATAAATACTCACTACCTTTACTTTAAGAAACAATAACTAGATGTTAAAATAATTTATATTTACCTGTAATTAAATATTTAAATTAGCGCCTATGACAAATCTGGAAAGTGTTTCCCATTTAATTCACATATTTACCAATATATTTATTATACCTTTTCCAATATTCTGAAATCTTTGATAGACATCAATATTGTAGTCCCAGAATTTTTATAAAATCGATTTAACACAGAATAGCTGCTCTAAAGTAGATTTGCCACTCATAAACCTCGGTTGATATTTCTCAGTTTATTCCTTTGTTATATCAGCTCTTGGTAGTGGTTATAGTCAATCATTTAAGCCTGCTTATTAGTCATTAATTTTTATATATGTATTGACTAATTATCTATTTAAATATTTACTTACTTATTAACTTATTTATGTATTTATTTATTCATTCATTCATTCATTTATTTATTCATTTATTCATTCATATATTCATTTATTTATTCATTTATTTATTTATTTATTTGTTTATTTATTCATTCATCCATCCATCCGTCCGTCCGTCTGTCTATCTATCTATCTATCTATCTATCTATCTATCTATCTATCTATCTATCTATCTATCTATCTATCTATCTATCTATCTATCTATCTATCTATCTATCTATCTATCTATCTATCTATCTATCTATCTATCTATCTATCTATCTATCTATCTATCTATCTATCTATCTATCTATCTATCTATCTATCTATCTATCTATCTATCTATCTATCTATCTATCTATCTATCTATCTATCTATCTATCTATCTATCTATCTATCTATCTATCTATCTATCTATCTATCTCTATCTATCTATCTATCTATCTATCTATCTCTATCTATCTATCTATCTATCTATCTATCTATCTATCTATCTATCTATCTATCTATCTATCTATCTATCTATCTATCTATCTATCTATCTATCTATCTATCTATCTCTATCTATCTATCTATCTATCTATCTATCTATCTATCTATCTATCTATCTATCTATCTATCTATCTATCTATCTATCTATCTATCTATCTATCTATCTATCTATCTATCTATCTATCTATCTATCTATCTATCTATCTATCTATCTATCTATCTATCTATCTATCTATCTATCTATCTATCTATCTATCTATCTATCTATCTATCTATCTATCTATCTATCTATCTATCTATCTATCTATCTATCTATCTATCTATCTATCTATCTATCTATCTATCTATCTATCTATCTATCTATCTATCTATCTATCTATCTATCTATCTATCTATCTATCTATCTATCTATCTATCTATCTATCTATCTATCTATCTATCTATCTATCTATCTATCTATCTATCTATCTATCTATCTATCTATCTATCTATCTATCTATCTATCTATCTATCTATCTATCTATCTATCTATCTATCTATCTATCTATCTATCTATCTATCTATCTATCTCTATCATCTATCTATCTATCTATCTATCTATCTATCTATCTATCTATCTATATCTATCTATATCTATCTATATCTATCTATATCTATCTATATCTATCTATCTATCTATCTATCTATCTATCTATCTATCTATCTATCTATCTATCTATCTATCTATCTATCTATCTATCTATCTATCTATCTATATCTATCTATATCTATCTATATCTATCTATATCTATCTATCTATCTATCTATCTATCTATCTATCTATCTATCTATCTATCTATCTATCTATCTATCTATCTATCTATCTATCTATCTATCTATCTATTTATTTATTTATTTATTTAGGTGTATTTAAGGCCATCAGGCTTTCTCTTCCACATCACCAGAAATATAAATACAATAATAGAAATAAAAAGAAAAATCACAATATAGGCTAAACAAAGTAAAGCCACACAAAAATATACACAGGTTGCAGTCACACAAACTTTAATTGAGTGATTAAGTATCATAATTAATTATATCCCACTGTAACTAATTAAGTAACATAAACAAGAAACTTTGCAATTTTAATCCAGAGTAAAAAAACACAAATCAATTCTAGCAATACCTAAAAACCATTAAATAAGACAAAAATTTCCAATTTAATTTTTAATTATGATCAAATTCGGCAATCCCTGACGTCATTAGATAACGAATTCGTATGATATGAATTTAAAATATTCGTCGCTACGTATTTCACTTTAGAATCTTGGCAATCAAAGGTAATTTAATGGTTAAAGCGATAAATTTATTTATTTCAAATATTGCTTCTGTGACATGAATCGTTTTAATCTTGTGAGAATAATTGAAGAGTACAGGAGAAAAACAATCAACGTCACAATTGTCTTAAGGGTGGTGTCATCTTTTAATTCAGTATATTAGTGCAAAATTTATTGCTGTTCCTAATGAAAAAGTAGGATAGGATGACTGTAATTACTGGTCATAATTCTCCTTTACCAGTTTTGATAAGAAAACACTCAAGTTTGCAGTAATTTACTGAATTAGATGATGACATCACCCTTATGAAATTACTGTGACCTTGTTTTTCCACTGTACTTTTCAACTACGGTAATATAAACAAATTTTAATAATAATAATAATAATAATAATAATAATAATAATAATAATAATTTATTTATTTAATCTGGCAGAGCTAAGGCCAGTAGGCCTTCTCTTCCGCCCAGCCAGACTCTAATTCTAATTAAATACATTTGCTTACATAGTTATTACATTAACATGTAGATCATAAAACAACATGAAAGTAAATAATGAAAATTGGATACCTAATGTTAGTGTGACAGTAATGAACAATGGTAAGAAACAGTTATAATAATAATGATAATAATGGCAATAATAATAATAATAATAGTAATAGTAATAATAATAATAATGAGATAATTTAGATATTTATCTGTGATATATATATATATATATAACCATTAAACATTGAGAAACCTGAAACAGCTATTATTGTTGACAATAATTGTTAGAAAAATATCTCGTTAGCCTATTCTTAAATTGATTTGATGTCTGACAGTCCCTGACATTACTCGGTAGGGAATTCCAAAGTCGAGGAACAGCCACAGTGAAAGAAGATGAATATGAGGATGTTCGGTGGGAGGGAATGGATAATATTGAGGAGTGTTGTGATCGTGTGTCTAGGTTATGATGGGTGGATAAATTTTGAAAACGAGACGCAAGATAGACAGGAGTGGAGAAGTGCAATATGTGAAAGAGAAGGGAAAGACAGTGGATTTTCCTACGATCTTCTAGACGGAGCCAGGACAACATATCGAGGGATGGTGTTACGTGATCAGCCCGGCGAATATTGCAGACGAAACGGACGCACATATTATGAACACGTTGTAGTCTTTGCGCCGAAGTAACGCTTAGGTCAGTAAACAGAATATCACAGTAATCGAAGTGGGGCATCACGAGTGTTTGCACTAACATTTTTTTCATGGAAAAGGGTAGAAAATTCTTCAATCGTCTAAACGAGTGGATTAATGAAAATACCTTTTTGCAGGTTTCTACAACTTGAATGTTCCAATTTAAACTTTTATCCATATAAATACCTAGATTCTTTACTGATTCACTGAACGGAATTTCGGTGCCGTGTATTTTAATCGGGGACAAATTTGGTATGGTAATAGTGCTTAACAAACGTGAATGGCCCACAATGATTGACTGTGATTTTTCTGGATTTAGTTTAAGTCGGAATTTCCGTGTCCATGTCCAGATTGAGTCCAGATCGTCATTAATTTTAGTTATTGCATCATTTATTTCGTCAGGCATTTAGGCATTTACATAAAAGTAAAATTCTCGTGTGGTCAGCATCGCGCAAGACTATCGCTTAGGGTAGTAGTGTCAGAGTTGTAAGCTTCAAAACCGGTTGTGGAGCTAGATTGGAGCGTGAACTTGCTTATGTCTGTGGAAACACCGGAGCACGCAACCAGTCTAGTGGAGCGCTCCGTCCCGTTTAGTTTCTGTCTGACAACGCTGGCTTAGGGTAACGTAGAACACATTGAAGATTAACTCACACAGTCCTTGTAGAAGATGAATAAACTTCGATTCCTTGGCGGGAATGGTGCATTGGTGTGCTGCTTTTAAATCGAGAAGCATGTTCACTTGCTGAAAGTGGAGACATTTTCTTGAATTATTTGTCTTATGTAAATTGATATCACACGGAACATTACTGTTTATATACTTAATTTAACACTGATGCCAGTGTTTTAATATTATAATCAACTACACGCTTAAACCTTAGAAACCTTGGGAAATTTTAAGTACGTGATATTCTTGTAATCTATGTACGTAAGGAAATTGGCTTGTGTTTTATATAAAATTTCGAACGTTATGTAAATTAGATATGCCGTATAACGGGTTAAGGTGCATAGAGGGACATTAAATCAAGTAAACAAGAAACTTGCGTCCTTCTCCCCTCTGTGGTATTTACTGGGGCACAGGTAAGTGGTAGCCTGTGTTGTCTAAGTTGGTTATAGTGTCAGCTGTAAGATCACGACAGATGGCAGCACTTGGAGGGTTAATTCCCCTCCCAGTGGACTGAGAACAAGCAACGTAATGTATTTTAATACCTACACATCTCCTCTCTGTGTACAGGAGTTAACCCCTCTAATCCCTTGTTCACTTTCGGCTCCACCACACAATTGGCATTAACTCTCTAAAACAGGGGTGTGAAAACTGGTGTTGAGTTTCAACATGGCATTGAGATTATCGTTTCGTGTTTGCACCAACATTGACTTGAAAACTTGGAACATCCGTCTTTTTCTCAAAAGAGAGGTCACATCTCCGTCTTTAGTTCCAAATGAGGAAGAAAGCAATGGACGATTATGCAGCAGAAGTTTAGTTTGAATATTTATCATGTTGTGAATTCTTATATAAATCAAAACATTTTTAAGTCGGGTTTACCTTTATTAGAATTTTCTTTCGTTCTAAATAAGAAAAGAGGTAATGGTAGATGATTCAGAAGTGTAGTAGGAACATGTTCCATTGTTGGTGAAGTAGCCTATTTAAAAACTCAACAATGTTTGGAAGATTTTGTTTGCCTTCATTAAGACTTCCTTTCGTTCTGAATGGGGAAGGAGGTAATGTTTGATGATTCAGAAGAGGTGTAGTATGAACATTTTATATTGCTAATGAAGTATATAAAAGGTCAGAAAATTTGGAAAGCTGGAATTGCCTTCATTAGGAAATTCTTTCGGGAGAGGAAGGTAATTGCAGTATGAACATTTTAAATTGTTGATAAAATTTAAAAATTTAACAACGTTCCGAAGGTTGGGTATGCCTTCATTAGGAAATTCTTTCGTTCTAAATGGAGAGGAAGGTAATTGTAGTTTGAACATTTTCAATTGTTGATGAAGAATTTAAAAATTAAAAATTCAACAACGTTCCGAAGGTTGGGTTTGCTTTCGTTAGGAAATTCTTTCTTTCTAAATGAAGAAGAAAGTAATTGCAGTATGAAAATTTTCAATTGTTGATAAATAATTTAAAAATTCAACAACGTTCCGAAAGTTGGGTTTGCCTTCATTAGGAAATTCTTTCATTCTAAATGGAGAAGAAGGTAACTGTAATATGAACATTTTCAATTTTTGATGAAGAATTTAAAAATTCAACAACGTTCCGAAGGTTGGGTTTGCTTTCGTTAGGAAATTCTTTCTTTCTAAATGAAGAAGAAAGTAATTGCAATATGAACATTTTCAATTGTTGAGAAATAATTTAAAAATTCAACAACGTTCCGAAAGCTGGGTTTGCCTTCATTAGGAAATTCCTTCATTCTAAATGGAGAAGAAGGTAACTGTAATATGAACATTTTCAATTGTTGATGAAGAATTTAAAAATTCAACAACATTCCGAAAGTTCGGTTTGCCTTTATTAGGAAATTCTTTCATTCTAAATGGAGAAGAAGGTAACTGTAATATGAACATTTTCAATTGTTGATGAAGAATTTAAAAATTCAATAACGTTCCGAAGGTTGGGTTTGCTTTCATTAGGAAATTCTTTCATTCTAAATGAAGAAGAAGGAACTGAGTATGGACATTTTCAAATGTTGATGCGGGTAAGGAGGGGGTTCCAAGATCTCCAATTTTTACGTGTGACCGCTGTTCAACTTTACGTAAAACCATCTTGGACCACACCCTCTAGCATACAAACTTTTGCGTGTGATGTCAACTAGCCACGAAAGACAGACGTTAGGTCCTTTTAATAATGTCCACAATTTTAATGTCCATTTTATTATGTCCATTACATAAAAGTCCACTACACTATGTCCATAAATATATGTCCACTTTATTTTAGTCCAACTGCACAAATGTTATGTCCACATTTTTACGTCCACTACATGACTGTACAATATATTATGTCCATCTACAAATTGACTTCAATTCCCTACTCAATCTCTTCTGCCTGTTCATCTTCATACAGCTTCAGATGATAACTAATAGCTTTGAGGTAAGTTCTGATGTGTCCTTCTTCGTTGTAGTGGTCATAATTCCGAACAATCTCTTCTGCTCGACTTAAATTTTGTAGGTACGATCTTTTAATAGGGAGCCGCACATCCAAATGTCCGCCAAACAAATGGATTAGCTATTATAATTTCATTATTCATTTGCTCTTTCTTGATAAATTCCATGAATTTCCAGACCGACGCGTGATGTGTGACGATGTGTTTCTGAAAGCGGTTGTGCCAGCCCTTGACTATGTTAGTTGTTCGATGTTGTCCTGCCAGAACCTGATTATAAGTGTTCCATATTTCAGGTGCGAATCTAGGTGGCATTGTTCTTCTTCTTCCTCGAGAAGGTGTTCCTCGTATGTAAGTTCTTTCCATGTACAATGCTAAATCCATTATATCAGGCTCAATATTATCTATAAGGCTATCAAAAACAGTCTGAACATCTTCCAGTGGTACAAAAGGAATTGACATGAAAGTGGACTTAAATAAAAGTGGACATAAATGAAAGTGGACTTAAATAAAAGTGGACATAAATGAAAGTGGACTTAAATAAAAGTGGACATAATAGTCAGGGACCCAAAAAATGGACGCACATAAAATGTGGACATAAATGAAAGTGGACAAAAATATTAGAGGACATAAGTTATATGTACATGGTTTCAATGGACTTAACGTCTTGGAAGTCTAGCCACCAATGCACACAGACACAATTTGCGATGACATTCCGTACAGTGCACAACAGTTTTTCAAACGTATACTGAACTAACCGCATTTTCTGTTATTCTGAAAATATAACATAGTTGCCATGCCTTATGAAATGACCCTCGTACCATTTCGCTTACACCAATTCTATTAACGCTAAATAGCGTAATAGTTGATAGAGCGTCGTTAAAATACTAGGGAGTAATGTTTACTTAGATGAGTGTAGTTCCGCCATAAAATTTCAGTCGTAAACTTTAAGATATTATATTTCAGTATGATAAGAAAGTAACGAGATAGAATAAGTGCAGCTAATCATGTAGACAACATTGGGTGTATATCGAAGAATTGGTAGACGAGATGAAAATACAAAACTGGTTAAAAACCAAAGGTTTAGTCTATATAAATCATGCTATCATTACGTTCTTACAATGGAAGATCACCAAACACAACAGAAACTCAAAACTAATTAATTGTGAGGACGTTCACCTAGAATATGGAGCCAATCTAATGTGAAAAGAATCAACAAAATCCAATCCTTGTGATAATATTTATAACCTATTGACTTAAAGTTGCTTTGTTTGTAAATATTTATGAGTTGAATACAAACATAACTGAATATAAAAATATATGACTTTATCAAGTTCATCGATTGCAATAGACCTGTGCGAGTTTTGTTTGAGAAAAGAAAATATTATAAACATGAAAATCAAGAATCACAGGGAAGATGTAGAAAAAGGTGGACAGACTGAACGTAATTACATGCTAGATCTCCAGCACAGCAAGCTGAACTATCTAACAACGAATTTTTAAAGTGAAAGTGAAATATCTTCATTAGAGCTCTGACTTTGTGCTTACGCCAGCGTGTAGTTTTATAAAAAATAAAAACTCTCTCTTTTAGCAGACACTTTTCCACATGCTGCGTTAAAGTTCATATATTTTCAACCCTCATGCCTTCATTTACGTTAGCGGAAAATGGGTTGATGTTAATCTAACAGTAGGTTATGTCAAAGTTGAGATATAACTGCATTATAACATAGGGGTTGCTCCATATACGTAGGCCTATGTTGATATGTACGCGTATATAATCCAAGAGTTGAAAACCATATGGGAATAACAATGGCTGCAGGGTTAGAGGATTCATGAGGGTGAGATATAAGCTTACAGGGGGTTGAGGGCTAGGACCATTGCGGAGGGTTAAACACAATAAAATGTGGCACGTAAGGGGACGTGTTGTACATTTATATAGAACAACCTGTAGGAAAAGCGCACGCGACATTGTACTAGGAGTAATAGGATTATGTTGAAGGCAGTTCTCCCTGATTTAAACCATAAGGGAGTACTAGAACAGCAAATATCAAGCTATTGAATTTCCGAGATGTAACTAGTACAAGATCCCTGCGGAAAACCGGCACCGCGGCATAAGCTGTAGTCTTGGGTGAAGGAAAAGGATTGAAATTAACAGGAAATCAGAGACTATCACAGCTCTTACTTATCGACAGCTTAGCCGGGATTGTGAGGTGTGATAGGTAACCAGCCATCGTCAACGATTGTGTTTTATAACATGACATTGATTCTGAACAAATAGGGTAGAGTAGCATAAATCGCACCGCTTCCTAAATCGCACCACTTCTAGTTTAAAACAAATTACTATAGTAGTGTGGCATCTAGTGGTATTGTTACAATCTACCATATCAACTTCCACCATGTCACTTGATTTCTGCCACTTCTTTGTGTCAACAGCGTGGTGATAGTGTATCTAATATAATCGCTCAGGTGGATGTATATTTAGCTAACATTTTGTAACTAAATAACTGATTTGTATGCAGAGCAATCCATAATCTTAAGATGTTATTCGTTTAAAGAAATGTTAAAGAACATTTAACTTAGTACGATTTTCGAACATGTGGTGATTATAGGCTAGAATGAAGGAAATAATAACTTATGGCGTAGTTTCTCAATTCGCACAACTTTGTAGGTACCTAATTCGCACCGGTGCGATATGAGCAACTTTAGCAATTCTAACCGTACAAAAGAAGGCCCCAAAAATTTTAACTGAACTAGGAATGCATCAGGTGGGTGCAATATCAAGTGGTGAAAAGACCGTTAATACAACAAGTGTGTGTTGTACAAGCGCACCAGGTATTTTGTGGCACCTGTGATAATTTTTAAACGTCAA
Source organism: Periplaneta americana (assembly GCA_025594305.2). Classification (NCBI taxonomy): domain Eukaryota; kingdom Metazoa; phylum Arthropoda; class Insecta; order Blattodea; family Blattidae; genus Periplaneta; species Periplaneta americana. The sequence goes on from JAJSOF020000005.1 coordinate 175,344,645, forward strand.
ACAGTGCATCCTTCATTATCAGCTGATGCTCCTCCAGGATCGTTAATTGTGTGCTCTGAGTCAGGTTACATCAACAGTGAACTATTTGTTGAATAGCTCAAACATTTTATTTGCCACTCAAACCTGCCATAGAAAAAATTGCTGCTTCTGTATGTACACCTATACGAACCATTCCAAAAATTTAAAAGCTAGATTATCTCGGAAAATGGTATGCTCCTGTTTCAGCTTCCTCCTCATAATACTCAGAGGCCCAGCCTTTAGATGTTTCTATCTTCAAATCATTTTAGACAGCTAAATCATGAAGCAGTTCTTAGGGGTTTCGAGATAATCGTGAAAAAAAGGTGACTCAGTTTACAGACTAAAGTGCCTGGTGAAGCACATGGCAAATGTGTACCAATAAAAACGCATTCAGAAAGTTTAAATGTTACGTAATTTATGCTCTATTTGTTCAATTACATTTTAAGATGCGTTACTCTCTTTCATTAATTTCAATAAACTTGTAATTTGCATTTACTACATTATTCATATTAAATACTGTTCAATATGTTCAATATTAAAAGCTTTCCTTCATCCTGTTCCCTGCAGATAAAGAGGTGCGATTTAAGAAACCGCAGGTGCTATTTAGGAAACTAGTTGCCTAAATGGCACCACTGACATGTGTTTCGAAAATGTCATTTTAATTAAAAAATATTAAATCAAAATCAATTATTCTTTTTGACAGCAAAGCTAAATGTTCTGGGAATGTATCTCTGTAAAGGAATGCAGAAAATAATAACTGTATTGTTCAATATAAATTATAAATGCTAAATTGGTGCGATATAGGCAACCTTACCCTACATACATTCTTCATTGTCCAGACGTGATACATGTATGGCATTGTCAGAATTATAAGGTGGAATTTAAGATAAAACCTATAAAAATTATTGGCATAATTATAATAATCTTGCAACTTTTAAAAACAAAGTTATCTGAGCTTCTTTGTTACTAGACAAACGCAAACTTTCAGGAATTATAAATCTTAACTCACATAGGGCAGACTCGCCTAATTTCGTGATATTCCACATCACATATATAACAGATTGCTCATCTCTATGTTAAAATCGGTAGCACTTTGAAGAGAACACCCGCCAGGATCGCCACCCGTCCGACGTAAACGAACACGAGATGGCAGTACAGTCGCTAATGCAATTCAAATGGGAGTTATGACGTGATTCCTTATGTAACAACTAGATGGCAGCATAGCAAACCTGAAAAAAGTTGTTACCGTCAAAACCTATAAGGCCGAGCAATTCATTCATTCATTCATTCATTCATTCATTCATTCATTTATTCATTCAATTCATTCATTCATCTGTGGTGTTCGGGTTCGCCAAAATATTACCCGGCATTTGCCTTTTGGTGGGGGATAAAAACCCAACCAGGTATTTTTGTCCAGGTGGAATTTTGTCCCCAGATGAACACACAACGTTCAAATTATACAAGATGGGTGTATACAAAAATCAGAATACTAGCAGTTAATGTGTTTTATTTGTTAATTAGAAAATTATTTGTAATAAGGGTTGATAATAAATATCAAGTTTAATTTTTATCATTTATTTTACTATTCAATTTAAAGAACTCATTTTATGACTTATCTCCCTTTACCCAAACACCACAGATATGATCTATTCAATTTACAGTGATGCAATTCATCAGAGGTCACATTTTAAGGATAAATATATAATAAGATGCATGACTTATTGAATTTTCCAATTCATTTGACACAGCTATTCTTTAGAGGCACTAATAGTAAACATTTTGCTATTTTAGTTGAGCATCTGTCATTTATCTTTAAACAATTCATCAATTGTAATAAGAGAAATTATTTTCCTCTCACATCTAGCAGCACACCAAGTGCCGAAAAGAATAACTAATTACTCCGTGTATCCGGCAGCGCACCTCGTGGCGAAAAGTTAAACTATATGCAGAAAATATTTCATTCGCCCCTCCTCATTCTCAAACCGACCATAAAACTTTACAATTGAAGCGGTGAGATCAATAAGCATTCAAGTCCACTTCTGCCCATTCATTTTTTGTAAATTTGAAATTAAATTTTGGATATTTGCACAAGTGTTACGACATTACAAGTTGGTATACTGCTTTGTCTTGATCTCTGAAACAACTATAAATATTACGTGCCAAAAGTAATAAAAAGTTTTTTGCATTTTTCTCGAAACTTGTGTAAATGGACTTGAATGGTTATTGATCTAACCGCTTCAATTTTTATTCCTCACATCATCTTCCACTGAAAATTCTTATTGGAGCCAACAGGAAGATGAAAGAGACGGTCTATTTTACATTACCTTCTAATACAATTAATTAAAATATAACCAAACAGGGACAGAAAACAAAAGGTTAGATCAATGGGATTGTATTCTTTGGGTTTTATAGTGTACAGTGCTTTGAAAAAGTCTGCAAAAAGATTTAGATAGTTGAAATTATTATATTACTATCTACTACTTTACAATACATTCAACCACACTTTTTTACAAGGTCCATAAATATCACTGTTTAACATTCAGTTATTCCATTTCTTTGCAAGTTTCTGGCTGTCATCTTGTTTCCTCAACCAACTCTCGTGGATAGAGAACTCTGGAAACCTACCCATCACGTAGTTCTAATGTTCACCACCTACGATGTCGGGAGCTGGTCTTGTTATTTGGTCCGTAAGATGTAAGATGGTGCTGACCACAGTTTCTCATCCTCATCCTCATATTTATCCATGCTCAGGTTTTGGTGCAAAAATAAGGTTCAAATTTTAAAAAACTGAGAGTTTTTAATATATGTACATTATTAGGTTTTAGAAAGTTACATGTCAGCATTTTTTCCTCAAATAAATGTATACAATAATTACAAACAAGCAATACATATAAAGTAAAAAATAACATTCTGCAATAGTTCGTATAATTTCGTGATAGTACAAGGGCATTTTCGTGGTAGTCCCTAAATTCAAAATATTTAAACATATTCGTTCAAATTTTAAATTCCTTTGAGTGAAATTCATACCTACAACCCAAAAAAGTTCTTCCGGTACTTTGAAAAGCCTTGACATGTTTCATGAAACTGACATATTGAATCCATCTTTCCCCGTGCTTGTCGTACTCGAATTTTCTGAGAAAGATCGCAACAAATCACTGGGCTTGTCATTCGGCTTTTCTTTAAGCACAGACCATCTTTGTTAGGGCTCTGAAGATGATGGTTCGTTGTCTAGCTCTTTTAATTCGCTTGAAAGGTTGGAAGTATCATTCTCCTTGACTGCTGCTTTGGTCCCTTATGGTTCACGTCGAACTTGGCAAGAAGAAGACAATGTTTGTCTGAGATAATTTGCCTTTGTTTACAACACAATCAATTGCCTCTTTCATATAATTTATATTGTATTTCTTTCCAGATTAATTTGACCCTGACTATCTTCCACGACATGCACAATATTTCACAGGTGCTATGAATACATACACAAATATTTGGACCACAAAACACAGCAAAAATCTTTTCTTTTAACAAAGGAAAACTAGTGGTGTATTCACTCACAAATTCAAAGCTAGGCCTATAGATCTCGCAACTCTTCAAATAATTTCTAAAAATTCCGCTCGCGTCATTGCAAGAGAGCAGTGAACAGAATCTTAGTTCCAGTACATCTTCTACATTACATAATTATCATTTTATTATAATAAATTTATCATTTGAAGAGGTGGAAAAATTCAAGTATCTTGGAGCAACAATAACAAATATAAATGAATAAATATGGAAAATGCCTATTACTATTCGGTTGAGAAGCTTTTGTGATCCAGTCTGCTCTAGAAAAATCTGAAAGTTAGAGCTTATAAAACAGTTATATTACCGGTTGTTCTGCATGGTTATGAATCTTGGACTCTCACTTTGAGAGGAGAACACAGATTAAGGTCCTTACGAAAATATTTTGGGCTAAGAGGGGTGAAGTTACAGGAGAATGGAGAAAGTTACACAACGTAGAACTGCACACATTGTATTCTTCACCTAACATAATTAGGAACATTAAATCCAGACGTTTGAGATGGGCAGGGCATGTAGCACGTATGGGCGAATCCAGAAATGCATATAGAGTGATAGTTGGGAGGTCGGGAGGAAAAAAGACCTTTTGGGGAAGCCGAGACGTAGATGGGAGGATAATATTAAAATGGATTTGGGGGAGGTGAAATATGCTGTAGAGACTGGATTAATCTTGCTCAGGATAGGGACCGATGGCGGGCTTATGTGAGGGCGGCAAAGAACCTCCGCGTTCCTTAAAAGCCATTTGTAAGTAATTATTATTATTATTATTATTACTTTGTATAGTATAACATTAAAGCTTTGGACAACGTTTTAATAATAATAATAATAATAATAATAATAATAATAATAATAGTTTATTGATTTATTTTAGAAAAAATTAAATTCATGCAATTTGTAATTAGCTCACACCCGAAAAGGCTGAAGCTTATGCTCAAGAGTGTTTCTAGAAACAAAATAGTAAAAATAAACGTTAAAGTAATTTTAAAATTTAAACTAAGAACAGTACCAAGTGAAACAAGTTTACTTATAATATGAATTGTAGGCAATATTCTTAAGATTACATTTTCTGTTAGAGAAACGTTTCCTAAGTTAATAAATAAGTAAAATAATTAGTAAATAGATATATTCAAAAGAAAAATAAAAGCAACTTTTATTTCTGTTGTATTATTGATACATCTACTTCTGCTATTATTTTATTCTGCCTGGAATTCTGCACGTGTGTTTTGATTAGTAGTTTACATCAGTGTTGCCAAAATTATGACCAATATCAGACTCTTAAAGAAATGACTTGGTGATAACTACATTTTTAAACTAAGTAGATCAGTAATAACGTAGCGTATTTGGAATTGCTTCGCAAATATTAGCGTGACTTGGGATAATAATCATTACGTCATTTTACAGTTTGCACAGTATCGCGTCATTTAAATGATTCCCTCCCACCAAGTGCGGCCCTTGGATTCATTTCCTGCAGCATGCACTTGTGGGGCTATTTTCACCTCAAAACTTCCGTTTACTGCTACACGGTTCATTTAAATCGCTCACTTATCATCTCCAGGCATCAGTTTTATCTCTTGCAACGTCCTCTCCCAACTTCGGTTAATTGACTCCACACAAACTCCACGCATGCTATGCACACTGCCTACGCTGAAAGGGGTATCAGCACTCCGGGGATGTGCAGCAACTGTTCCGCTGTGCTCCGATACGGTTCTTGTATTTTTTCATACATGTTGATTGTGAAAGCTTTCTACTGATAGTTGACTCCCAAAGCCTCCTGCTACATTAGTCTAATTGCATTCACTCCTGCTCTTTTACAAATGTTTAACGAACAATTGCGTAGCACTCGAGGTATCGTGGAGTCAAAAGAGAATAAAACCATAAAAATATTGGTATTAATATCGAAAATGAATTTAAAGGAGATGATTTGAAAAAAATAGCAATTACAGGAGTATGTTTTCTAAGAGCGGTAGCTTTTTATAAGCATTCCGATAGTAGTTCTGTTTTGCGGAGCAAACTAAAAGTTTTTAAGACCAATTACTTTATCTCTTATCTATCAGCATCCTACCTGCACTATCCAAAGCATTGGAACGCATTGTACACAAACAACTGACAGAATACTTAAACAAATATAATCTTCTCGACTCTTATCAATCAGGTTTAAGGGCCGGAAATAACACAAGTACAGCATTACTTAAAATCACGGGAGACCTACGCGAGGCCCGGGACGAACGTAAATTGACAATAATGACTTTACTTGACTTCAGCAAAGCCTTCGATTCTGTAGACATTGACTTGTTAATATGTAAACTATGAAGACTACACCTAGAAGAGCACGTTGTCCTGTGGTTTGCCTCTTACCTTAATGACTGCCAACAAAGTGTGATAGCTGGAAATCGTTCTTCCTCTTGGCAGACCGTGAGGTCAGGGATCCCACAGGGATCAGTTCTTGGCCCTCTACTATTTACAATTTATATCAACGACATATCAGAATCTCTAAAGTACTGCCAACACCATCTCTATGCAGACGACCTTCAAATATACATAAAATTCCACACTGACGAAATAAATTATGCAATAACTAAAATTAATGACGATCTGGACTCAATCTGGACATGGACATGGAAACTCCGACTTAAAATAAATCCAGAAAAATCACAGTCAATCATTGTGGGCCATTCACGTTTGTTAAGCACTATTACCGTACCAAATTTGTCCCCGATTAAAATATACGGCACCGAAATTCCGTTCAGTGAATCAGTAAATAATCTAGGTATTTATATAGATAAAAGTTTAAATTGGAACATTCAAGTTGCAGAAACCTGCAAAAAAGTATTCTCATTAATCCACTCGTTTAGGCGATTGAAGAATTTTCTACCCTTTTCCATGAAAAAAATGTTAGTGCAAACACTCGTGATGCCCCACTTCGATTACTGTGATATTCTGTTTACTGACCTAAGCGTTACTTCGGCGCAAAGACTACAACGTGTTCATAATATGTGCGTCCGTTTCGTCTGCAATATTCGCCGGGCTGATCACGTAACACCATCCCTCGAAATGTTGCCCTGGCTCCGTCTAGAAGATCGTAGGAAAATCCACTGTCTTTCCCTTCTCTTTCACATATTGCATTTCTCCACTCCTGTCTATCTTGCGTCTCGTTTTCAAAATTTATCCACCCATCATAACCTAGACACACGATCACAACACTCCTCAATATTATCCATTCCCTCCCACCGAACATCCTCATATTCATCTTCTTTCACTGTGGCTGTTCCTCGGCTTTGGAATTCCCTACCGAGCAATGTCAGGGACTGTCAGACATCAAACCAATTTAAGAATAGGCAAACGAAATATTTTTCTAACAATTCTTGTTAACAATAATAGCTGTTTCAGGTTTCTCAATGTTTAATGGTTATTTATTATTATTATTATTATTATTATTATTATTATTATTATTATTATTATTATTATTATTATTATTATTATAACTGTTTCTTACCAATGTTTATTATTGTCACACTAACATTACTTAACCAACTTTCATTATTTACTTTCATGTTGTCTTTTGGTCTAGATATTAATGTAATAATTATGTAAGCAAATGTATTTAATTAGAATTAGAGTCTGGCTGGGCGGAAGAGAAGGCCTAGTGGCCTTAGCTCTACTAGATTAAATAAATTATTTATTATTATTATTATTATTATTATTATTATTATTATTATTATTATTTTATTATTGTTATTCAACAAATCGTTGCATTTTGGAAGTGAGAGCCCTATCTGTTAGTGTCCCTTGAGGAGAGGGCACGGACTGAAACTGCCCTCGCATGTTGGCCACTTGTGTGGGTTCATTGTACTACCCGGATGATGTGCATGCCCTAAGACCTACCACGCTGCAGATTATTCTGCGGGCCTCCCTCGAACTCCTCCTTCAGCCTAGAATTCCTTTTAAATTCCTGCGTAAGCATCACTGCAGTTCCTCAACCTCTGGTTTTAAGAGCACTATAAGGCCCAGAGGAGAGCCCACGGCACATAGCACTACCACCAGCAACTAATAACCGCATATCATGTGCTCAAGTTTGGTGGTGACCAGCAAATGACTCTACACCATCGAATTAAAATCCGAAATATGAGGAAGGAAAAGGATGGCGATGATGATGATGATGATGATGATGATGATGATGATGATGATAAAAGAGGGGAAGTGTAAATATGATGGCGAAATTAATTCGAGTTCCAACGCCAAAGATTATATAGCAATTCTGCTTCATTTTGTTCAGGAAAAACTTCGGACAAAACCTCAGGCAGGTAACTTGTATCAATCAGGATCTGAACCCGAGTCCTATTATTTCACGGTTATACATGCTAACCGTTAATTATAGTTGTGAACGATAGCCCTCGGGCAATGTTCCATTTGAAATTTTGGACAGAGTTAATGAAAGGAACACACAATAGAATTTCGTTGGTAGATTTTTATCTACAATAATCTCACTAGAGGTGTTGATCTATTTGGAGAAATCAAAATTCGATATAATTGACTATTACACGATTAGAAGAAAGTAAATCAAGATTAGAAGAAATGAAGCACTCTAATGCAGTAAAATATTAATTGACTTACTAAAATACTACATAATATCTTCAAAATATGTTATTGTACCATCTCATCATTACAAATATTCCGCTAGGTAGCAGTAGTGTGTTATGATGACCTGTTCTCTTGTTACCAGTTGTGGCAACTATACAATCTTTATTGAACTCTATTGACGATTATTAGTCGAAAAGGCTTTGTTGATTCACTTCCATTTTCATTCAAACAGTTGCATTCCATTTCATTTATCAATATAAACATTAAACAATCTCTGATACGTAACTATCCATAATGTCATACGGCAGAAGATAGAAACATAACCTAAATAATATAAACAAGATAAAATATGATAGATATATTTTAATTAAGAATTATGAAATAAACGTGAATCATTTTAAAAGGTACAATTATTGAAAGTACAATGTTGGCAAACAAAGAAACAAATGCCAGGGAGGTGATAAAAACAAATACTAGGAAGGTGATAAAAACTGTAGAATAAGGAGCCTTGATTGATTGAAACACGTCGTTCCTTGCCGTTTTAGTGGTAAAAAGTAGTATGAGGTACCGTAGTAAAAGTGTAATAGTCACTAATATATTGTAATGAAGGATATTATTATATTACAAATTTAACCTTACAGAAAAAAGTATTAAAAATTTGTTAAAAAAGCAGAAAGATTATTCAACTGAATTGTTTAAACATTTCAAAGTTTCCAACATTAAAAGAAATATATTATTTTATTTTATTTTATTAAAATATTTTCACAGAAATCTTAATAACTTTGAAAGGTATATACATATATATAGAACTAAAAATATGAATTCTCTGTGGATATCTGAACCTAAATGTAAAATCAATGGAGCTTTTTATCATAGCATGAGTCAAGGTCCAAGATTATTAAACAAATTTTATTCTAATATTATTTTAACCACGAATCCTCTCCAAATTAATAAAAAATCAATAAAAAAATTGTATTGGAATTTAAGTTTGGGTTTAAACATATTAAACACTTTTTAATCTGTATTCACTCTCAATTTTAATTTTATTTTTGTCTGTATTGGAATCCCCTCCTGAGTACGAGTCTTACTCATTCTGGAGTGGGCTAGTTTATCTTACATTGTATTAACTTGTAGTCATTTGAAACTTACTAGCAATGAAATAACTAAATTAATAAATAAGTAAGTAAATAAGTGAATAAATAAATAAACAAATAAATAATTATACGTATTTTTATAGGTAAATAAATAAATAAACAAATAAATAAATAATTTTTACAAATAAATAAATATACGTATTTTTATTAAATAAATAAATAAACAAATAAATAATTATACGTATTTTATAGGTAAATAAATAAATAAACAAATAAATAAATATACGTATTTTTATTCCTTTATATCTCTATCTTAGTCATAGCAGTGAAAGGAAAAAAAGTACAAAAACACTGCAATTAAAATCGGAATTGAATTTAAAGGAGATTATGTGAGAGAACTGAAACGTTCATTACAAGTTACAAGTCAAACCCAAGTAGGTACTTGGAAATAAGTGAGTCCTTCATCGTAGGGTTATCGAAGGAACAAATTTCAAGACTGACTCAGTCATGTTTCGGTTGTGATATTGATTTCTTATTTAGTGTCTTTGAGACTTGCAGCATGACACCTTCTTCTGTGTTAGAGAATTTCTCATTTCACTGCATAAATGAAAATAAGAGGGTTGTGAGACCTCGTCGCGTGTGTAATGGGGACGGTGATTATGAAAAGCTTCTCACAGGGGTGAAAGGTAATTTAGCGGAACGGGTGTAACGGCGAGAATCGAAATCCTGCGCGTACACATTTCTTCTCTCCTTGAATAAAGTTCCTCCTCCGCCCCTTCTTTCACTTTGTTTTCTTGTTCCAGAAACTAAGTTCCCCCGATTAAAAGGAAGACAAGGTCGCGACTTGCGAAATGGAAGTATTCGCTTCCGCTGGTTGTATTCGCAGAATTAAGCTTGTCTGTGTACTGGCTTTGCAGAAAAAATCCATAAGCTATCAAAATGAAATAAAATTAGTTTTATCCTTTATCATAGATTAACGCTTGTGTGAATGTTCATGGAAGCACACACCAACTTTTGTAATTCATCACTTCATTATAATTATAAACTTCACAGCAAAATCTGTTGCTATCTATACCACGTCATCAGACATCTCTGTACTCAAGTTCTTTCCCAAAAGCCATGGCCCGCTCATGGAATTCGCTGCCGCTGGAAATCAGGGGTAGTCTTAGTCCTCAGTTGTTTAAAATTAGGTTGTTTAGAAATATTTTAAATGCACAGAATAAGTTTTTTAGGTAAAAATTTTATTTATTATTATCATTACTATTATTATCATTATTATTATTATTATTATTATTATTATTATTATCATTACTTTATTTTTCCATTAACACTAATATCTAGGTAATTGTCATTGTCTCAATGTAACACGTGCTGTGCTGATCATATTAATTACTATTCCTTTAGTTGTGAGATTATATTCATATGTATTAATTCTTTTTTTTTAAGTTAATACTTGTATACTAGAATGTATTTTCCTGTTTGTGATTATGTATTCAATCTCTTTTTTATTATATATATTTTTTAATAATATCATTTTAAAGTTAATACTGATTATGCATATGTATTCAATCTCTCTTTTTACTTTATTATGTTTATTATTATTTTTAAGTTAATATTTGTATACCGGTATGTATTTTTCTGTATGTGATTTGATCCTGGTTGAGTGAAAGAGAAGGTCTGATGCCCTTAACTCTGACAGGGAAAATAAAACTATTGTTATTATTATTATTATTATTATTATTATTATTATTATTATTATTATTATTATTATTATTTTATCAGTTATTATTATTATTATTTATTATTATTATACAAGATTATAATTATAAATTTCAGGTTTACCGTCACATGGCGTAGGATTTTCCTGTTTGATGTCAGAAAAGATGCTGAATATAGAGACAGATAAATTATTTTGCAGTTTCTGCATTATTACAGTTTTTCCAATGGCATTCCTACATTAAGTGACACTTAGACCTAAAAGGATCTGAATTTCATGTGATAGTCGAAATAATGTTATACACAGTGTTTTAAAATTATGGTAACACTTTCATATCATTATTATTAAGTAAATGTTTTTTGAAGAGGTGGAGAAGTTCAAATATCTTGGAGCAACAGTAACAAATATAAATGATACTCGGGAGGAAATTAAACACAGAATAAATATGGGAAGTGCGTGTTATTATTCGGTTGAGAAGCTTTTATCATCTAGTCTGCTGTCAAAAAGTCTGAAAGTTAGAATTTATAAAACAGTTATATTACCGGTTGTTCTTTATGGTTGTGAAACTTAGACTCTCACTCTGAGAGAGGAACATAGGTTAAGGGTGTTTGAGAATAAGGTGCTTCGGAAAATATTTGGGCCTAAGCGGGATGAAGTTACAGGAGAATGGAGAAAGTTACACAACACAGAACTGGACGCATTGTATTCTTCACCTGATATAATTAGGAACATTAAATCCAGACGTTTGAGATGGGCAGGGCATGTAGCACGAATGGGCGAATCCAGAAATGCATTAGAATGTTAGTTTGGACGCCGGAGGAAAAAAGACTTTTAGGGAGGCCGAGACGTAGATGGGAAGATAATATTAAAATGGATTTGAGGGAGGTGGAATATGTTGATAGAGAATGGATTAATCTTGTTCAGGATAGGGACCAATGGCGGGCTTATGTGAGGGCGGCAATGAACCTCCGGGTTCCTTAAAAGCCAGTTAAGTAAGTAAGTGTTAGTGGCAAAATAATTTGGTAATTTTTTTTTTTTTTTCAGAATTCTTCTAATTTTCCTTGGTACTTTATGAAAATCAATGTGAGATCCCTCGTTACAAGGCATACATCAACACGATAGTAAAATTCTTGCTGCATTTTTCAATCAGTAATATTATGATGTATTAGTTCTTCAAGGTCGTAGGAATGATCTACCACATAAACTGCATCTTTCACATATCCAGATATAGAGGATGAGTGGTAACCTCTGCACCAAAATGAAACTGGTAATAGATCATGAGGAAATTTAAAAAATCTAAATTTTTTTCCCCTCTAACATCACCGTTTTAGAGAAAATCTTTATTTTCTATGAAGCATTTGGCAACAGCACGGCTACTCTAGCAATATTCCTGGAAAAAAATTTACTCGTGGGTACTGAATTTGAACAAAATCTATTCAGTTGTTAGGAGAAATCGAGTGTATACAGGCAGACAGACAGATTTAGATTTAGATTTAGATTTAATAATAACATATACATAAAAACGTTACATTAAAGTAGCCCGAAAGAGCAAAGCTCGTGTTCGGGGACAGTTCCGTTACTTTGTAGACAAAATAATTAAGAAAAAAGGTCACATAAAGATGATAATAATAAAGTTAGTAAAATAATACTAGTAATAACTGAGTGAAAAAAGAGACGATGTTGGGATTGGTGGATTAATATTAAGTTATTATTAGTAATATAATTAGTACAGGTCATGTTGATATAGTAACCAAGATAAGATAGAAAAATATACTTAGTATAGAAATAAACTCGTTTTACAATACATGGTACATACTATAATACAGGGAAGTCTGTCATATATATATTTTTTTAATTCTGGATCTGAAAATTTCATTGCTTAAAGTAGTCAATTATGGATGAAATTTTATTATCGAATTATAGAGACGTGGACCATAATTTGTATTGTGTAGTAAAGCAGCAGATGTGAAACATTTAGGTTCACATCTGCTGCTTTACTACACACTACACAGATAGTATCATGGAAAACCTTAACCTCCGTGGTAAAGGTGTTTCGCATTTTTCAGAATAGTAAAAATCTAATTCCTGGATATCAACCAAGGAAGGCCTTTCCACCTCTCAATGAACTAACGCTATAAAAATGAATTGCAATGTCACCGCAGTACGTAGTGTCCCTGGTAGGAGCCAAGAATCCCGTTGCCGCCATTGCATCGTGTACGAAACCCTTCCTCATGTCCTTGGTTTCTGCAGAAAGGATGAACTGTTGCGGAACAATCGACATCACTGGGTTAGAAGCCGAATTGCTGAATGTCTCAAGAAGTCTGGAAAGTTTGACGTTTATGAAGAAGTGCATTGTATTTCATCCACTGGCTCCACCAAACGTATCGACATTATAGCAATTGATAACAATCAAAAGATTGGCTTCATAATCGATCCCACTATCAGATTTGAGGGTGCCGAATTCCAACCACAAGAAGTAGATCGGGAAAAGAAAAGACATTATGAACCCTGCTTTACTTATCTGGAAGAGAAATAACACATACCCGTTTGTAGCTGGGGAGCAATTGGCTTGCTCTTTGGTGCAAGGGGCACTATATCAAGATTTTGTATCAATTTCTTTCATCGTTTCCATATCGATCTTTTGGAACTTCAAGATATAGACATTAATATTTTAAGGCATTCCTTGTCAATTGTAAATAACCATCTGTACAGTTCTATATAGGCTATGAAAAATAAATTATTCATGTCGAGGATAGCTGCCCCCCCCCAAAAAAAATAAATTAAAATAAAATTAAAATAAAATTAAAATTAAAAATGGAATATTGTTGATCTACAATTAATTTTGGTGCTGTTACCGCTCGGTATCCCTTTTCAAGGGCAGCTATCCTTTTTGGATTCTTCTCTCTCATGTAATTATTTCAGTGGAAATTTTGAAATAATCTTGTTGCGGCGTCAAAATACTTTTTTCTTTATACTTATATAAATTAAGTGTAAATGTATGTATGTATGTATGTATGTATGTATGTATGTATTTATGTAGGTATGTATGTATGTATGTATTAACACTACAATTGGTTATACACCCGGTGGCCGTGATATATAATATACAATAATTACAATTACATGAAATAAATAAAATAAACATAAATGAAATAAAATAAAATAGACGTAAATCTATAAATAAACTATAAATAAAAACTATTCTATAATAACGGCTACGATAAGCAAAAGTAAATCTAACTTATAAGTACTTCTATTTCGCCCAACTATTACCAATTTAAATAATTACATATCACCTTAATTAATTACATACCAACTTAATTACATTTCATCTTAATTAATTAGTAGTAGAATAATGAACAGATAAATAAGATAATCTCATTTTATCGATTAAAACTATAATCGTATATTACATGCTATAGAAAAATAGACATAGAAGAGTACAATTTATCTAGGAGTCATGAATTAGGAAAATGGGTAATTTAGTCTGGAAATTGTGATTGAGTTTGGTGTACCCAAATTATAAATTCATGAGTCTACAGAATTAGCATACACACTTTCACCGTACAGCAGGTTCGCTGTTTGACAAAACCAGAACATTAATTTGAGGAACCCTGTAGTGTATAATTAACAGCGTGCTGGTGTTGCGTATCTATCAACTTAACTATATTCGCAGTATGTGCGTGTGTGGTTTGTGTTATGGACGATGCCGCAGTTAGGTTGAACTACGCACACACTGTGCAAGTATATATATTACAGCGGCCGTACAAGATATTTCTCAGTACGTGGGTTTGGTCGATGTTGCGGTTTCACACACACACACTCGATGAATATTGCCTACACAGACTCAAGCCAGGTGGTGGTCAAGGAAGTGGTAATTACCTGGCACTGGAAACCAACCCCCACACTCCCGGATTACACTCTTATTTGATACACCTTCTGTTTAAGCTTCCAGCTTTAAATGTGTTAGTCCGTGCAATATGGTGTCTTAATTCAGTTTTAAAAGCTTCGTACCACCGTTTTAAGTGGTATAAAAGCTGGCTTCTTTTGTTTAATTCCGGCAGATTATATTTAGTGGATTTCAACCTGTTTTACAGGTGTTAAAATTCTATGTCACTCATTGCATTTCATAAACGACTGAAAAGCAATTTAAAATCAGAATATTAAGAATAGCTGTCACGAAATCTTCTTGTTATGCATTGCATATAATTCGCATAAACTTACTTCTTTTTTAATCATGTTTTAAATTATACAGAGTGGAAGTAATGTAACTGTGCAGATTTTTGCACTTTATTCCTTGTATAGAGTACAACATATAACTAGTCTCAAATGAATAATTTTCTGAAAAAAAAAAAAAAAGAAAAGTAATTTTCCCTTAAAACTTAACGTTGTTTTACTCGATAAAAACTGTTCGTACGATTCTGATTTTTACTCATATCATTAGAGAAGCTGATAGGGTAAAGAAAATTTATCTATAGTAATGTCAGACCTCGAGCTGATGCTGCCCGCAATACACTCCGACACAGATAGATTCCGCCCCCATACACGGGAAGAGCGCCACGCTACGAGACAGAATGACAAACGAAACACTACAAAGACTGACGAACACTACTGACGCAGCAGAACGAGCCATGGCAACGAAGTGGACCTGGGGGGGGGGACATGTGGCGAGACTACATCAGACAAGATGGACCCATGCAGTCACGATGTGGGACCCCTACGTCGGAAAGAGAGGACAGGGAAGACCACGGCTCAGATGGTCTGACATGTTTACCAAAGAGGCGGGGAAACATTGGTCGAGGACAGCGAAGAACAGAGTTTTGTGGAAAGAACTAGGGAAGGTCATTGTAAATAGGTAACGTAATCAGGGTTAAGATATTGTAAATAGTAAAGTCAGTATTAGTGAAAGTGTAAGATAAGTTTTGTAAATAGTAAAGTCAGTGTTGGGAAAGTGTCAGGTAAATAGTGTAAATAGCAATCAGTGTTTGTCAAAGTGCCAGTGTCAGTATAATGTGGGTAGTGCAAGAAAAAAATGAACAAAGAACAGTGCTGAGGCTAGTTAAAGTTGAACAGGGTTATTAACAATGTCACAAAAGTAGTATACACGACAAGCTCGCCTGGATTGGCTCACCAAGCGAGTACACTTGAGCCATCCCTGTCGAGGGGGTTCTAACCCCATCACAGGAGGCCTGTGCCCAACATGGGACATCATGGCTAACATTCATTCATTCATACGGGAAGGTGCACATTTTCATTATTTTTCATTATTACATAAAATTTTCGTGAAATTAGATTAGTTTTAAATAATATTTAAGAGTCGCTATCTAAACCTCAAAATTCGCAATATATTTTAGTGCTACAAAATAAGTGCACGTGCTGTCTTCAACGAGACTGATTGATCTCTTCAAATAATTATAAGACCGCGTCGACGGACCATAGTACAAAAATGAGCTCTAATGGGATCATAGAACTTGCAACTGCACAGTAATATTGATTTCATGTATGACTATGGACTTGAACTGAAAGCAGTCAGAGAATTAAAAATTTAATTATTTCACCAAACAATATCTGTTTACTATTATTTATTGTTAGTGAAATAACATGTACAAAAATACAAACGTAATAAAATTATTCCCTGAAGGAGTAAAAAAAACTCGTGCCCAGGGACTTACCAAACACACACTTAACAAGAATTAACATAATTATTAGGCATAAAGCGGGTTAAAAATAGGGATAAATTAACTTAAAAATGCAATTTCAATATTAACAGTTTAACTCGTACAAATATGTCTACATATTAAACCAATATATTATATTATTTAGAGTCGACCTGGTTAGCGAGTTGGTATAGCGCTGGCCTTCTATGCTCAAGGTTGCGGGTTCGATCCCGGGCCAGGTCGATGGCATTTAAGTGTGCTTAAATGCGATAGGCTCATGTCAGTAGATTTAATGGCATATAAAAGAACTCCTGCGGGACAAAATTCCGGCACATCCGGCGACGCTGATATAACCTCTGCAGTTGCGAGCGTCGTTAAATAAAACATAACATTTTATATTATTTAGAAATTAAATTTCGAACGCTATTTTTTAATTTGCTGACACTAAAATTTTCCAAACTTGGATAGGTCTATTCGAAAAATCGAAAAATTGAAAGAGGAGAATTGGGAGGACAAATTTAAAAGGTACGCAAACGCGTCCTTGCAAGAGGTTGGGGGCTGTACGAAACTAAATATGTGAGCTCCAAGCCTGTTGGCCACTAGTCTCACTCCGGGTTACGCTGCTCCACTGAAGGAGCTCTAGAAAATTTTGAAGGGGAAAACCGAAAATGGACGTAACCTCTTAGGTACCACATACGCGAGGGGGACGGAAATGTGATCAAGTGATCATGGGACGGGACGAGGAGGAGATGGCTGGTGTAAATCTGCACATTGAAATGAACTGTGTCATTTCGCACTGCAGGAGGAGTCGAGAAGACTCTGTCGTCTGTTGTTCGATGACAAGGCAGGTGAAGACCGCCAGGAGAGACGCCGTGAATTCTGAATCTGCAATTTGGAAGGTTCCCTGTCCTTTCGCATTGCGACCTCATGAGTGACCTTACACATGTATTTACTATTTTTATAAACTCTGAACTAGGGCATTAAGTCATTTGTTAGAAAAGAAAAGGGGGGATTTTATGGGGAAGGGCATATAGGTCCGTGGCCCATTTCTTTTAGGGCTCATCCCGACATTTGTCTTAACGCCTTAGGAAAACCACGGAAATACCTTAGGCAGGATGAGTTGTCTCAATATAAGAGACTAGCCAATTTGGCTTTTAAGTAATAGGTCGATTGATTTATTGATTTATGATATATGTAATTATTAATTAATTTAGAATAATTATGGGGTCATGGGGATGTGAATGCAGGTCCGTGGCCCATTCCTTTTAGGGCTCATCCCGACATTTGTCTTAGCGCCTTAGGAAAACCACGGAAAAACCTTAGGCCTATAACTTTGGACCAAAGTAGGTACCTTGGCTAAGAGCTCTGCTTGTGAAATACTTCGGTTCCTTCAGTCGTATAAAATCGGGTCGTTTAGTTCCGTATTTGTAATGATACAGTTTGAATTTGTTGCGATTTTTATGTAAGACGTTTAATATAGTAAATGTAATAAATTTGTTTAATTTTAAAAACATCAAAGTCGGTGAACAAAAGTTCGGATGAATAATCAAGTGGTTAGCTTTATTACTGTCGTCCATATATTACATTCTTAGCTTTAAAAGGAGATAAGAATTAATAC
This sequence comes from Periplaneta americana, assembly GCA_025594305.2. Classification (NCBI taxonomy): domain Eukaryota; kingdom Metazoa; phylum Arthropoda; class Insecta; order Blattodea; family Blattidae; genus Periplaneta; species Periplaneta americana. The sequence goes on from JAJSOF020000005.1 coordinate 175,362,876, forward strand.
AATTAATTTATAGTATACTTTTTTTGCTGCATTGGCCTTTTAAACAATAGCAAGCATTGTGAGCTAGTGGCATGGCCTATAGAAAGCAAAAAACATGTCCAGAGCGCATGTAATTAATTGAACGTGTTTGTTTTATCGTTGTATGGTTTAAAACAAAACATTTTTTCTCTCAGTAGTAGCAAATGTTTATGTAAAAATGAAACATAACACTTTTATTTTTAGTGGGTTTCAACGTTAAATTGAATTTTTATTGCAGCCATAAATACTTTCATCTCCTGTCACCTTTGCTTTAAATTTTAATTGGAATCCGAAGTGCCTGTAAAATATAGTATTTATATGTGTTACGGCTAATTTAATACCGAAATGCAAAGCGAAGATAAAAAAAAATGATTTCACGCGGCATTGCTGATAAACTTGTGGAAAGTGTTTAGAGGATTTAGTAAAAAAAAAATCTCAGCGCTCATATATGAACTGAATTTTGCGTACTCGTTTGCTTGAATATATGAAAGAGGAAATGGTTTGCCTGTTGCCCAAACTTATTCGTCGAGCACGAACAACTCGTCAAAAACTCCCCCCCCCCTCCCTCACATATACCCTCTAGGGAGATTATTTTACGACTCACGGTAATAGCCCATTTGTACGCAGCATCACCCCTTCACCCCTCAAGAGCACCAACCCCCTTCACCATCTATTCGTCCCTTATCAGAGAATTGCTTGTTTGGGTCCTTGTTCCAGCGAGACAGTTCCAAAGTCTGCCTCCAGGTGGTACTACATATCGTGGTGTTGCCGATAGATAGCGCACTTTTGTGTAATCAGGGTCTCGGAATTCATCCTCTGCGCTCCAACATTTAAAGCCGTAAATGAAGATAGAAATATTGGGATATTCTACAAATTGACGTGAAAATTGCTTAATTTTGTAAAGCCACTTACAGCAATCCACGACTAATACTCATATAGTCTACCCTGTATCACAAAAGGACTCTTTCTGCTTAAACTACATCACCAGTCAAAAGTTTTCGATCACCTATCACAACTCTGGATTTGTGATTGAAACAGGGATTTCGTTTTGAATATTCTATCATATCACAATGCTAGAGAGATGAAATATTTATTTTGTTGGTCTATTTAATTTTATATTTAATTTAATTTAATATTAATCTGTATTCACTCTCAATTTTAATTTTATTTTTGTCTGTATTGGAATCCCCTCCTGAGCACGAGTCTTACTCATTAGGTAGTGGGCTAGTTTATATTTCATTGTATTTATTACCTTGTATTCATTTCAGACTTACTAACAATAAAAATAAATAAATAAATTAATTAATTAATTTAGTTTTCCGATCTGTGAAACAAAGTATATAGTTGTTTTCATAGCTGATCCAAAACTTTTGACCGGTAGTATATGTTACGCGAAGCAAAACCTGAAAGTCAGAATTTATAAAACAGTTATATTACCGGTTGTTCTGTATGGTTGTGAAACTTGGACTCTCACTTTGAGAGATGAACAGAGATTAAGGGTGTTTGAGAATAAGGTGCTTAGGAAAATATTTGGGGCTAAGAGGGATGAAGTTACAGGAGAATGGAGAAAGTTACACAACACAGAACTGCACGCATTGTATTCTTCACCTGACATAATTAGGAACATGAAATCCAGAAGTTTGAGGTGAGCAGGGCATGTAGCACGTATGGGCGAATCCAGAAGTGCATATAGAGTGTTAGTTGGGAGGCTGGAGGGAAAAAAGACCTTTAGGGAGGCCGAGACGTAGATGGGAAGATAATATTAAAATGGATTTGAGGGAGGTGGGATATGATGATAGAGAATGGATTAATCTTGCTCAGGATAGGGACCAATGGCGGGCTTATGTGAGGGCGGCAATGAACCTCCGGGTTCCTTAACAGCCAGTAAGTAAGTAAGTATATGTTATGCAGTTCTGACATTTCGTAACATAAAACTTCTAAAAAATTTACAGATTTCGGTCCTTCACCTTCAATTGTTTCAAACATCTATATAATATTTTGGTATTTGCGGTGCAAAATCCTCCACTCTCCAACGCCTCCCTCCAATCTGGAAAACGCATTCCAAAATTCAACTAGAAAAGCGATATATCTCAAACTCTATTCAAAATGAAATAACATATTAATATTATAAGTTTAACTCCTGCCTGTAGTCCTCTTCACCTTTTACACAGTTTATTTATTTAAATTTATTTATTTATTTAAATTTAAATATACAGAATAAAGAATATAATTACAAACAAACAAGAGAAATAGAAATAAAATAATACAAGCAATATAAAAAAAGATACAGTAATATTAACAAAATTTGAGACCGAATGAGCAGCGCTCGTGCTCGGTCGCAGTTCAGATATAATATTAAAATAAAAAAAAATAATAATAATAAAAATAATTAATTAAAATAAAATAGGAACTAAAATATAATTACAGCGGCAATGGAATTATATAATATAATATTAACACCAGAGAAGAATAATATCGCACGTAAAAAGTAGGACTAATATATATTTCAAAATTATAGAATACAAATATAATATAGGTTGATTAATTCATACACATAGGCTATAAATTTATTTAATCAAATTGAAGATATTAACACGTTTCTAATTTTCTTGTTATATGTTAGTGGGTTACATGTTAGAAGTTCTGGGTGTAATTTAGTTAAAGCATTGTAAATATGTTTTTGAGATAAGTTGGTATCACACTTAGATTTTGTGATATTATTTTCTTTTTATGAGATAGTCTCGTACATTCGGTTTTCCATGTGGACTCTTTTTCTAATTTTATCATCCCAAGAACGTCCAAATAAAAACAAAATGACCATCTCTGTGTTGTAGGGGTCAGCATGCTGGTCTCTTACGTTCTATTCCCGATCGGGTTGAATTTCCTGGTTGACGTTTTTTCAGGGTTTTCTCTCAACCGAGAAATTAGGGTCACAACATCCCTGAATATCACCGGCCTCATTTATCACCGAAATCATATTTATAACAAATCAGTAATACATAAACAGTCGCCATCTAGTTCACAACAATAGAACCAGTCTCAACAATAGTACACAGGCCTTCGGATTTCACACAGAAGATTAACTCGCGATATGACCAAAGATGTTAAGGCGAGTATAAATAACAGCGAGAGAAAAAACTTAAGTATCAAGTGAGAAATGTATGCAGGTCAGCCTGATACTGCACACTCTAATAGTTTTCGCCGCGGGTTTAATAAGTTTTTGATTATACTAAAGTTAATCACGCGTACAAAGTTTGTATTCGGATCATGTTCACCGAATAAGGATTATTTCGGATTACAGGCACTTGATTTTACAATAAGTTGTGGATTACACCTGGCTTATGAACTGCACTAGAATTGGGGTCAGTAATTCCAAATATAATAGGAATTTAACACCGAGTTATAAAACTTGTTAATCCTACTATGGTTGTCGGCCGCTAGAGGGAACATTATCGATAAATGATGCATCAACATTCTAGGTAAAACTATTTGAAGAGCTGAATTTGCTCTTTTAGAAAATACTAAATATCATCTTCCTCTTTTTCTTCCTCAGCCTCTTTCTTTGTTCTCTATTCCACTTCTTGTAGTTTTCGGAAATACTTACATCGGCGTAAAAATTATACCTTAAATAGAAACGTAAGTTAGAGTATTTATTATTATTATTATTATTATTATTATTATTATTATTATTATTATTATTATTATTATTATTAGGAATAATTCGGTCAATTACTTATTCTTTTTCAACACTTGACTTTCTTTTAATACTATACTATACATTAGTGAGATCGAAACTCGAATATGCATCTGTAGTTTGGAACTCTATTACTAGTTCTGATTCGGCAAATCTGGAAAATATTCAAAGGAAATTTATTTCATTATGTTCTTACCGATTCCTGCCTAATAGCTCTGAGTATAACTATGATAAAAAATGCGAGCACTTTAAATGTCGAAGCCTGTATGCCAGACGTCATTATCTCGATTACTTATTCTTATGCAAGGTCCTTAAAGGTGACATTAATTGTCAATCTTTCTTAAACAGTGTCAGCCTTCGTATTCCTATGAAGGACATGAGACATCACAAACTCTTCTATATTAGAAATTCTAAATCTTCCTCGCCGGTCTCAGATGTATTAAACATGCTAACTTACATGTAGGCGATTTCGATCCATTCAATGTATAGCAGTATTAGAACATGGCAATGTCTTTGCTAATATTAATTGCATTATCTTTCTACACACTTTGGTAATACCTTTGTATGAATCAACTCCTTTCCATAAAATATAATAGTATTAATTCTTGTAAACTAATCATTGTAATCTATGTTCTTTATTTTGTTGTTATCTGTATTATGTAATGTGTACGATAGTTGTTCATTTTATTGCATTATATGTGTCACTGTGCTGGACTTTTATTGGCCTATGGCTGTTGTCCAGCACATAAATATAAATAAATAAATAAATTATTATTATTATTATTATTATTATTATTATTATTATTATTATTATTATTATTATTATTATTCAGGTATTCCACTCTCAAGGAATGTTCAATTTAATTATTTATTATTCGCAGACGACCAGGTAATCATATTACACACTGAAGAGAGATTACAGAAAGCGACGCTTAGATTAAAGAAACCGGTTACAGAATATGGACGAAATATATCTAGGCCTATAAATGAAATAGAAGCAATGACATTTAAAGGACCTGATCTATTAAGAAGCAAATCGCGCGCTGTTGGAAATCAAGTAACTGAGCAAGCAAACACACCCAATTAATTAGGAAATTTGATCTCACATGAGGAGAAAAGAATATCAATAACAAGCTGAATAATTTAAGAAAAAATAACAGACATAATAAGTAACATAAGTAAACCAGACAGCATTGAACAAAACTAGAATCAAATTAGACAGCACTCTTTTTCTTCCTACTCTCCTATACGGCTGTGAATCTTGGACCATCAAAGCAGCAGATGCATCAGGAATAAAGAGCAGCAGAGATGGGATTTATGACAAAAAGAAATAACCGGTTACTCTTGGTCAGACTACAAAACAACGCAGATATCGCAGAAGAATTGAAAACAACGCCAGGCTTGGGAAAAAATAGTCAATTAGAAACGAGAATGGTTGCAGCATGTAGACCAGGCCTGCACAAGGTTTGCTCTCTCCGAGCCGGCTCACAGCTAAAGAGCGGAATACAGATATTAGCTGCGCTCTGTATAAGGGTGGACTGGAAGAAGGGATGATCTCGTACAAAATATACACAAAAGGAAGTACTATCACGAGTGTTTATGAAATGAATTCCCCTTTCAGTCTTTGCAAAGCTATCTTGGACTATTATTAATTAATTAATAATTATTTATTTTACAGCAATAATAGAAATTCTATAGCTATTTAAATGTACAATATCATTTTGTTATATTTTTATTTATCACTGCATCAGAACGAGGTTTTATGCTGTTGGTAGCTGAAAGGAACAGTAGTCTACTGATCGCAATGAAACATCAGTTACAGATGTTCGATGTCTGCCTTTATTAAAGTTGATTATAGAAAACAGTTGCTCACAAATATAAATGTTGAGCCAAACATAGCAATCATTTTCACAGCCAGCCTGTGGATATTATTGCTAATATTTAGTCTTGTAAAACTCAACCAGGCTAGTAGTATTATTCAAACGATCTTTAGCACTTAGGTCACATTGAAGATAAATAAGTTCGAGCTGTAAATCTTTAAATGTTAAGTTCCGTCATTTAGATTCTTCCATACTGTACTGTAGCAGTAGGTAAGCAATGTGAAACATTTACTGAGAATAGGCCTACACACTGCACTCCACTAGTTAGCTTAGTGGCCGTTTTCCTCTCCTCTACCTATAGCAAGTCTGTGTCATTCTGACGTATCTTCCTCTCCGTTTCGGCGAACGGTAAATACGGCTCTCCCGCTCCGAAGAAGCGCGTGCTCGTTGAGCGTTGTTTGTGCAGGTATGATGTAGACAATAACAAGAGACTGACTGCCCAAGATATTACACAACTATAAACCAATAGGAAGTGGACGACTAAGACTGTTTATGAAGAGACTACTGCAATAAAACTTGAAGTGACACCGGAACAGAAGAATAAGTGAACTTACTCTGCGACAGTTGAATTATGTTGTCATTATTATTATTATTATTATTATTATTATTATTATTATTATTATTATCATTATTATTATGGGTCCCTTGTTAGCTCATTTCTTAGAGCACTGGCTTACGATAGAGTTCGAATTCTGTTTATATTTGTAGTGGATAAAGCCAGGGTCCCAACGAGTTTTCCATGGACATCTCCCCATCAGCATACAGTCTCCTGCCATGTCAACAATAGGCCTACGTCGCCAAATTCTTTGAACGCGATGTATTCCATCTGCAGCATTTATTTTCTGGATATCTCTCTCACTTATCAATCAAAAGCTCTTCAGATGTCAATTCTTGATTGAAAGCGAATGCCTCGCTTCCACCCAACTTCCAGTAGTTCAGTATGATATGACTTTGTCTCACAGGCTATTTGTAATGCCCTAAAGCACTAAGTTGCATGTTTTCTCTTGCAACTTGAATTTTATGAAGCACCTTTTTTCGTACCTTTAGGGCTGTATTGTTTACTACAAATCAGAAACAGCCACTGTATTTACAAAATATGGCTACTTCGAGACTTTCAGTATTGCAGATTTATTAAACAATTGATGCTCTATTATGTAGTACAAGTTTCAATAGTCACCGCCATGAGCACTGATTTACAGCATTGTTGCCATTACTTACCGAATACCGTATTGTAAACAATAACCTATGTATCTTTGTTCTAGAAATAAATTTATCATTATTATTGTTTTATTATTATTATTATTATTATTATTATTATTATTATTATTATTACTACTACTAGCTGTACCCGTGCGCTCCGCTGCACCCGTTAGAAATAAATATAAAGTAATTACATAATTAAAATAGGACATTTGATCCAGGGAACATTCGTGTTTGATAGAAGGATAAATTGCTTAATATGTTAATTAATTTAAATTGTATTTAAATAATTAAAATGCGATCATTTTGGTCCAGAGACCACTCATTTGGTGCAATGACAATTCCTTTAACATGTTTCTTAATTTTTATTACATGCAACCATAGTCTAATGAACATTGACATCATTTAGATTTAATGTGTATACTTTATTTTACTTGCTATATGTTTCCATTGAATTATGGTAATAACTTAATTTTAACCCTTGTTTTCTACGTATTCAGTAAATGGCGCTTGGGCCACTATGGTTCTGAACCCTTCAAATAACTTAAATTATATTATATTAAATTCCATTATATTATATTATATTATATTATATTATATTATATTATATTATATTATATTATATTATATTATATTATATTATATAAAAAATGTGTTGATAGCGGATGTACACCGATAAGTAAGTTTTTAATTTGTTATTGGGGCTGTTGAGTCTCAGGAGGAACAAATTTTATTTTACAACAGCGCAACATAATCAGCTTGGCTCATTACCCAATTTTTTTGCATTGCATTTAATGCATATGTATTTTATGTATTTTAACACGATTCAATTGAGCATAGTTAAAATTTGGATTATAAAATAATGGAATGCTAAGCTAACATATTATTACTGCATACTAAATCAATACACTCTTGTGGTTCGTTAATTCTCTGAGATAAACATTATTTTAAGAAATGCAGGAAACGAACACACAGAATAGCCTATCAAGTTGTTTGTGCATAAGAAGCTATTTTAATCTTACCTGTCCTCAATTCACTCCGAAGTTACTGTAATAACATTATAGCATTATGTCCATATAGAGAAACTACACTTTCCAATGGTGAAATAATAATTAATTACACAAATCGGTTAATTTAGCTTCCGATATTACTTCGTACACACACAAAAACATTCTCTGTAGGCTATGATTCATAGCTTTCGATTGTTGTTGACCAGGGCCCCTTATAGACGAATTCATTTGTTTATTTCATTACACCGCCTCAGATGGCAGTTATTTTAATTTTGAAACTCATTTATCTCATTAAATATCAGTCCTATCAAACTTTTTGAAAGAATAAGACTTATTGGAAATGATTTTTAAAGAAACTTTTGTTATGTAACATTTTTCACAAAAAACAATAATAAGCGAGATATTTCGATTTATTTAATTCAGACCCCCTTATAACCCCCTTTTAAATAATGTATTTTGAATGCCATATAGCCTAAAATCTAAGTTGCAACGAACTTAATTCATATTCCAATTTTCATCGAAATCGGTTCAGCCATTATCACATGAAAAGGTAACAAACATATTGACAGACAGACAGACATACAAACAAAAATTTCAAAAAGCTATTTTTGGTTTCAGGATGGTTAATTATATATGTTAGTCCAATTATTTTTGGAAAATCGAAAATCACCAGAAAAATTTCGGCTACAGATTTATTATTAGTATAGATTATTATTATTATTATTATTATTATTATTATTATTATTATTATTATTATTATTATTATTATATTTCCCTCCACTAGGCCACCGTCGCTCTCTATTTCAGTATTAATTACCATAATTACAAAATCTTTATTAATAACGGTGTGAAGTGATGTACTATTGTGATTGGTGTATAGGCTTCATCAATCTGAAGAGGCGTAGTACAGTTTCGGGAGGTGATGGGCACTGTAGCGGGACTCAATCATACACGTAAATATGTGTAAGGTCATTCTACAGAATGATAGTATTGCATAGCTGAATCTCGTTATCTATTAAGTACAAGAGCGCGACCGTTCAGGCTTGAACATAATTTCTATTAAATGACAGATAAGACACAAAGTCCCACTAGATGTTGCAATAATAGTAATAATAATAATAATAATAATAACAATAATAATAATAAACTTCTAAGCTTCTCTACTGCTCTGAGCTGGAACAGTAACAGGGAATTAACTACTCGAAAAATTACATTGGTGGTAACAATTGAAGCATATAGGGGAGAGTCGGGTAGTATCGGACATCGGGTAGTATCGGACAGTGCGTTTTTTTCATCTACCACCTTATGGTACTACCTGAATGACATGGTTACGTTTCTCTATGCGACATCACAGAAACGTAACCATGTCAATCAGGTACTATCATCGTGTGGTAGATGAAAGAAACTCACTGTCCGATATTACCCGATGTCCGATACTACCCGACTGTCCCCTATATGCTTCAGAGAAGTTTTACCGAGCTTATGTCGAAATCTCTCCCTCTAACTGCTCACACAAATTTCTACAACAGAAAAGCAAATACAACAAACAATTATTGCTAGTTTTAACTGAGCGTATTCCAAATCTCAGCGCTGAGCAATCTGATGGCATCACGGTGTTCCGAATTTCAACGATGACGTCACTGATGCTCCACCGGTGTCGCACCGGTGCCATCAGCTTGCAGAGGTGGTGGCAGTCTCCATCAGCCGCCATCAGTCAATCTGATTGGTTCTTGTATAGGGCGGGAATTAGCAGCCGAATGACATCGTGCATTGTTGTGTCATGGCGGTGTGTTCTGCTTGCTGTATTGTTTGTAATGAGCGCAACGTAAAAATAATATGTTAATGTCTTATGAGCGAACATGTCAACGGACCAGTTATTACTACCGGTTCAAGAAATAAATTGTTTATGCTCTCTTTTCTTTGAACGAGATGACAGTACGGACATTTCGCAAAATCTTGCTAGCGTAGCACAGATAACAACTTGTATAGCCGTCATCGAACCTTCCAGCAGTTTTGTTCCTATTTCGCTGCAGCGTGACGTCATTGTTGTCCACCGGTCCGGTGAGATTCGGAATACGCTGACTGTAAGAAACAACGATGTGTTCTTGGAAAGCGTAGTTGATCTGCTTGAATGCCTACGTCAGACAAGCCCAGCGCTGGCAATTCTAGCCTTTAAATTACAGTAGGTGTAACAGTGGTGTAGAATCTCAGAATCGCATGCAGACACACGCTAAAAAGATATTCTACGTCATTATTGCACCTTTTTTTAAGACTAGGATTTTCCGCGCTAGGCATATCTGGCGTACGTTGTCTCGTGGTGTTAGAGATGCCTTTGTACATTCTACGCTCTTCGTCTACTGAGAAATCACTATCTACTCAAAGCTGGGGCTACTCATTTTTTTTACCTTTAACTCAGGTTTTAATTTTGTAACCTTAGATACAGTGTGGATGGTTAATTTCGCTAAAAAAAACTGTCCATATCAGAGTGCTGCATTGGAGTTAAATCGCTCGCTTGAACTCGGTCGTGATACGCTCGTAATAAATAGAAGCACAGCACAAGGTCATCTCCCCGACATGTCTTATCTTGTATGGATGACGACAGATAAGATACACGCATGTTTTGCTCACACGGTATAAATAAGGCTTTATTTTCTGCGTTTATGACAAACGTTTAATGGAACAGTCAGTGGAACGTACCAAAATAGGAACATGAAGTTATAAATAAAATAGTATGAAAATCTTCGATATACAGTTATTATTGCTAATTAATAATTATTCAATGTTTGATTTACCACATATATAATATGATAGGTCCATACATAGTGTTCCGCCTATATACTGCGACAATGTAGAAACGTTTCACAAAATATTAGGGGAAACCTGTGTAAAACGGCCACCTTAATTTTAAGTGTTACTTTACACAACATTGTGAGTTGTATATCATCCAAGGACAGTGATATGGTATTTTTTAAATTTTGAAAAAATATATATATTGTCGAAATTAAAATTTTTCAGAAGTGTAATATAATGGCCGTTTTACACTGGCATCTGTGTAAAACGGCCCAGTGTATGTTATGCTAGGAAAAATATGATAGAAAACATATTCAGTTGAAAAATACATATAGTTACACGATATTATTTATTATCGTGAAAGTGGAACATGTTAATCTAATTAACTGAGATCATATAATTGAAAAGAAAGCATTAATATGGTATCAATCATAACATGAATTAGGACATTTAAATTTAATAGTCTAGCGATACAAACCGCAGGTGAAATCATCGTCTGCTACAGGATCAAGTCCAGGAAACTCTTCATGAGCCCATTTCATGCACGACATACAGCGAGCCCATCCTTCACCACTAGCTGAAATGGAGTGGATATTTTCTTGACAAAATATGCATTCAGCATCTTCCTCATCGTCTAAATTCTCTTTGCTACTTGTAATTTCAATGTTCTTAGTATTCTTCTTTTCCAAAATTATTTTATGATACATGTTTCTTTTTCTAACTATTTTCTTGAACCTGGCTGCTTCAGCTTTCTCTTTTAGTTTTTCAGCACATGGCATCTATATTCCTTTCTTCGACTCGCCGTCTCAGATTGGTTCTAGACAAATCATACATTTTGCTTGCCTTTGTAGTTCTCATTTTATTTTCCTGAACAGCTTTAATGGCTTCCCTTATATTTTCCCTGCTCCAAGAATTTCTATCAGTGTTCCTAATACGTCTACTTATAGCCTAGTTGATACTGGAAAAGAAACCGAATTACTTGTAGAAGTTCTAGTGTTTCAATGTATTACGTCAGAGATATCAGAGTAAAACCATCAAGCACGGTGTAAAACGGCCAAGCACTGTGTAAAACGGCCACCGTGCATGGCCGAACACATGCATCTAAACAAACAAGCTTATAGCATAACACCGCCATCTTGAAGTAGTTTCGAACACATGCATGTTGAACTTTATAACCTCTATTATATCAAGCAGTAGATAAACATTTCACGTTATGTATATTATGTATGAAATTATATCAAATAATAAGTAGATACTAGGATCAGAACCTCCAAAAACAGTTATCATATCGAAATAATCATAAATTGAGAAGACAGCCATCCACGAATTTACAGACCACTTTCAGAAGCAGTTCTGACGTAGTGCACTACATAATCGGCAATATGGCAATGCTGCTAAATGTATGCTTACACACGGCCGTTTTACCCAGGTAGGCCGCTTTACACTGGTCTCCCCAATTGATATAGCAGTAGATTAATAACAATATTGGTACAGAGATAACGTCACAGAAAATATAATAAAACGAATAATCATGCTGCACAACTGTTACAGACTCAAAGATTGGTACACTATTAATTATTAGAGATTATTGTTATTATTATTATTATTATTATTATTATTATTATTATTATTATTATTACTAGAAAACTTGATACAGTTCTTGCATTATCGTGATTGTATTCTCCGTTTATAATAATTACATTTACATCCAATAACATCTATCAGATGTGGCAAAAACAAAATCACACCTGTGTGGGGGGGGGACATTTATCTACAACATTTATATTACATATTAAAGCAAGTTTTGTAGTTGTACTATGGAGAGGTTAGTTAAACACTGCAAAGTCTTGAAATGCTAAACATCTATGATGTTACTGCACAGTTCATCACTGAAACAAGAACGAATGTCTAACGCTCGGCTTATACCGTTCAAGGATTTATCGCTCGTGACAATTTTATCCATCGGATTATGCTATGAACTACTTGGCGTTCGAGCGAAAACGTCCGATGCAGACCTCTGGTCCATATACATTGATATTAATACTGCACTGCAGCCCAAAGGCTTTTTGTTATTGAATGAGTTGTCTGAACAAGTCGGCTCCACCATATATTATGTCAGGCATTCCTCTCTAGCTACTGTAATATGTTCGAACATCATACCTTTGGTGGTGATCTATCCTATATCAGAAATGCATCTTTGTCAAGCGCCCGTCAAGTGATCGGGTTTCCCTTTCCTTTGTGGAGATGATTGAGCCATCTAGAACACATCACCGTTGTCATCTAACCATCTCTGGCAAAGCATGGGGAAGAATGCTATAGCGATCCAACATCGAAACGGAGATTTTAAAAATTCCGCGCTGTATCAAGGGTGCATAAGAACGTAGAATAGAGGTAGCGCCCACTTTCCGGAAAAAAAATCGTTCAGCATTTTCGGACTTGTATCATAGAATCGTTCACTTGACGGCATTTCCGATTTAATCATCAAATAGTGTTGTAATTTACTGTTCGAGCGCAATATTTCATTCTAGTGTTCAGGTTCTGGGCTGAACCTGGAGATAAAATGAATAGGTCTGTAACTTAAACTGTGAAGAACATACCTACTGCACCTTGTTGATTCAATATTTTCTCAATCTAATCCCATACTGCAACCTGTGTGTGACTGCATCCTGTATATATTTTTGTGTGGCTTTACTTTGTTTATAGTTTTTCTCTCTCTCTTTATTTCTTGTGTAGCTTTACTTTGTATATAGTGTATTTTTTCTGTTTATTTCTATTATTATATTTGTGTAAGAGAAGGCCTGATGGCCTTAACTACACCAGAATAAATAAATAAATAAATGGATGGATTGATGGATGGATGGATAGATAGATGGATAGATAGATAGATAGATGGATAGATAGATAGATGATAGATAGATAGATAGATAGATAGATAGATAGATAGATAGATAGATAGATAGATAGATAGATAGATAGATAGATAGATAGATAGATAGATAGATAGATAGATAGATAGATAGATAGATAGATAGATAGATAGATAGATAGATAGATAGATAGATGGATAGATAGATGGATGATAGATAGATGGATGGATGGATGGATGACAGATGGATGATAGATAGATAGATGATAGATGGATGACAGACAGACAGATGGATGACAGATGGATGGATGGATGGATGGATGGATGGATGGAGGGATGAATGGATGGATGGATGGATGGATGGATGGATGGATGGATGGATGGATGGATGATAGATGGATGGATGGATGGATGATAGATGGATGGATGATAGATGATAGATAGATAGATAGATAGATAGATGATAGATGATAGATAGATAGATAGATAGATAGATAGATAGATAGATAGATAGATAGATAGATAGATAGATAGATAGATAGATAGATAGATAGATAGATAGATAGATAGATAGATAGATAGATAGATAGATAGATAGATAGATAGATAGATAGATAGATAGATAGATAGATAGATAGATAGATAGATAGATAGATAGATAGATAGATAGATAGATAGATAGATAGACAGATAGACAGATAGATAGATAGATAGATAGATAGACAGATAGATAGATAGATAGATAGATAGATAGATAGATAGATAGATAGATAGATAGATAGATAGATAGATAGATAGATAGATAGATAGATAGATAGATAGATAGATAGATAGATAGATAGATAGATAGATAGATAGATAGATAGATAGATAGATAGATAGATAGATAGATAGATAGATAGATAGATAGATAGATAGATAGATAGATAGATAGATAGATAGATAGATAGATAGATAGATAGATAGATAGATAGATAGATAGATAGATAGATAGATAGATAGATAGATAGATAGATAGATAGATAGATAGATAGATAGATAGATATGGACGGACGACAGACAGACAGACAGACAGACAGACAGATTATTTCTGCATATTACATTGCTACACTTCTAATTTGATAAATTCTAAAGCTCTTCATATTTTTAGACTAACAAAATAAGCTTCGCGTTATCCATTTCATTTATATCTTCAACATTACCGCGATTGGAAGCTTTGCAATCGATATAATTTTCATGACATTCTTTTATTTCGATCTTCGAACTAACGGAAATCCGTTTAGAATTCTCTGGCCAGAATTCTGGACGAAATCCGGTCACGCGGACAGAGTGGATATGTCGCCCTGGATATGTCGCCGACAGGCTCATGTCACTAGATATAGTGGCGTGTAAAAGAACTCCTGCGGGACAAAATTCCGGCACACCGACGACGCTGATATAACCTCGGCAGTTGCGAATGTCGTTAAATAAAACATAATTTAAAATAGAGCAAAGAACGGACCGAACGAATCCGAACTTTCCGATAAGTGAGCGCCTACATTAAGTCATTTAGTTTCGGGAGTGAAAGTACAATTATGTTGATCTGGAAGTTTTATTTTATTTCGGAACAAGAGTTTGTTGCAAATGTATTCTTGATCTACACAACATTTGTAAGGAAGTAATAATTCAGTGGATCTCTTCGCACTGTGGCTTAATATGTAATGAGACAGCTGATCTCTTTCAGATGAAACCAAAACCATATGAAGCTGTCAAAAGAATAGTATATAGAAAAGTCAAGTACGCATATGAAAACCGGATGAACCAAGCACGTGAGAAGAATAAATGGCAAAAATTATATAGAGATAGCAATCTCATACCGCAAACCCAAAGAAAATCATCAATTGTCGCCTTCAGACTAGTCACAGGTCATGATTGCCTTGAGGAAACACCTTCACGAAACTGACGTCTTACCCTCAACTAACTACACCAGGGCTGGGCAGCAAGAGCGGATTCTACTCTCTCAGGGGGAGCCATATGATTTCTCTTCATCCCCTTTCTTCCCCGCCGAACACCGCGCAGCGTTGATTCCGTGAGTGATGGATATTAAGCGTCCCCGTTTAGAGTCTGGATTCGCTCCCGATGCCCAGCCTTGAACTACACCGTATGTAATAGCGAAGTCGAGATGGATGCAGCATCGCACCTGAAAGTCTGCCTGGCAGTAATTTTAATTATTTAACTAGCTAGCTAGTGAGTACAAATTAAAATTATAAGACAAAAATATTTCTAGTCACTACCGTAAGAGCCAGGCTCGTGTACGGTGTGTTCTTAGCCTATATATAACATAAAATTTACAAGGACAGTAAACTAAATACAATAAGTAACTTAATTCAGACCAATAAATAACGCACAAAAAAGAAGAAGAAGAAAGAGAAAAAGAGAGAAAAAACACAATTAATATAAATTGACAATCGGACAGAAGCCAGTGATATTAAATAAAAACATGAATATAGTCGACAGAAATAAACGGTAAAAAATACACACATTTGTTAACATTAGGTATATATCATGAATAATTTTTAAGTTTCTTTTTTAAAAGCTTCAAGTTTAAATATTTCAAATTTAGAAAATGGTTTGTAATTTTATTATAAAGTCTTGGGCCGCGATTGAAACCTGCATTGCTGCCAAATATTGGAGAGCTAGACTTAAATGCCAAAACAGCATATTGGAGTATAAATCTGTAATAAAAATAAATGAGCCGTTCAGAGCAGAAGTGGTGTAAGTCAAAATTTACTTACACCACTTCTGCTCTGAACGGCTCAAATAAATAATATACAAAATACAATTCCTACTTTCTCTTTTTTTTTCTCTCTCTCTCAATCTCTCTGTTCTTCGTATATACATTTACAGGCAATATATATATATATATATATATATATATATATATATTCATGTCATTTAAATTTGTATAATAACGACCGAATCATTAGCCTAGTTTATATTAGCCGTTTAGAGCAAAAGTGGTGTAAGTCAAAATTGACTTACACTACTTCTGCTCTGAACGGCTCAAATAATGAAGGATATGCAATAAACTTTCTCTTTGGATCGAAATCCCGAAATTAATCTCAGATCACAACAAATGTTTCACTATTTTTCATTCAACGTGTATCGTAGGTACTTAAATATTGTAGGACTCTCGAGTACAAATAAAACGAATGGTAGCACAGATCTATAACTGCTCTCGATGCCGAGATATTACTGATAGATTCTCCGCGAAGCAGCTAATTTTACGTTCAGCTTCTGCACACTCATGCCTATAACGAGGGTAAGTGGCGTCATTGAACGTGGTCATTGGTCACATAAGTCACATTGCTTCATGGTGTAACTACTTAGAACACTAACAATAGGCTAATAGCCAGTTTGTCCAAGTGTTGTTTAATTCTGCTTAACAGATGTTAAATTGACAGTGTGTTTATTTTTAACGCTTTGTTAATGTATTTTCCATTTGTTCAACATAATTTTGTTTAAGATAACCAACACTTAACAATAACGTCTGTTAGCACTATTTTAACTACTCAACAGCAGTTGGTAATGATTCTACACATGTAAGACAATTTTTGATTGGCTAAAATTAATGTTAAATTCTGTATTATAGAGTGAGTCATGAAACTTGCATAAAATGACAACCTGTTATAGAAGGCCACGCTCCATAAACAAACAGTTGACAAATGAAAGTTGTAGGTGACTTGCTGAATAATAATTACAAAGTAAGGTTATAGGCTATTTCCTCATTGCTATTATGGATACGTAATACGAAAGAACTGATGTATTTAAACAGTACAAAGTATTTTTTGAATGTTATATTACAAGTCATATGCTAAACATTCCCTACAGAGAGACACA
The DNA here is from genome assembly GCA_025594305.2 of Periplaneta americana. NCBI lineage: Eukaryota > Metazoa > Arthropoda > Insecta > Blattodea > Blattidae > Periplaneta > Periplaneta americana. Next base: position 175,380,213 of record JAJSOF020000005.1, read on the forward strand.
AAATATTAATTTCGCAACTTCTGTTCGAACAGCTGTGGAGACATCGGCCATATTTAACTAACTGTTAAACCAGTTAACTGCCCGAAATCCTTCATTTAAAATTAACAAACTGTTAACAATCTGTTAAACCAAACTGGTGTTGAAAACATACAATTTTATTAATTAACAAATTGTTTATAGTTTAAGGGCCGAATTCATAGTCAACACTTATTGTAAGGAAACACTTAAGCAGTTGCTTATAATCATTTCCAATTCATAAATCCCACTGAAGTGAACACTTATTCAAATAAGGTAGCTTGTCAGCTTACTCAAGTGTTTCCTCATATGCATTGTAATCAACTGATTCAGTATGCAATGGATGATGATTATGATTTTGATGAATTTATTGAGTTCTATAATGAAAATGAAAATGTGTTTCGACAAAGCAAAAGATAGACCTATATTAGAGATATGGAAAGCCCTTTAGAGAAGTACAATGACCAGCAATTTAGGAGGAGATACCGTTTCGACAAGAACACTGTTGTGGATATTCTGATGTCTCTCATTGAAATTTACAATACAACAATGAGTTACCGAGTTACCGACTTCACCACTGCTCAAAATACTGGTCGCTTTGAGATTTAATGCTATAGCATCATTTCAGGTAGGTTAAAGTGTTTTTTTTCCCGAAAAGTATTCAGGCCCCAACAAAGTGTTAGGGCCTATTTGCATTTTCGTTTGTATTCTACCCAAGGAATAAGCTGTTAAAATTTTTGTAATTAAACCACTTCCACATTATCATAAAAATAACTGAAAAATAAATTAAAATGATTTACTTACATGAATATTTCCGGAGTTTGCATTAAATTCAACTGCAATTTTGTCCCATGTCAAGTTGTTCTTTTGGAGAGAACAATTATCAGATTTTTTACTTCCAACGATATCTCTATATTTCATAACTATTTCTCTTAGCTCACTTCTTTATTCTTCTGTAAAATGCTTTCTCGACATTTTGTATAATTTTTAACTCTCTAATATTTACTTCTATATTTGTGTATGAGAATAATTCCAATTTAACAATTTGAACGTGCTGGAAAACAATTGAATGTAGGAAAGCGCTCACGTCTAGCCATGTTGCCATATTTCTTTCGATGTCAAGGGAATGCTCAGGGCATATGAATGAGTAGCGTCTCTGCAATACGATCTGAAATAAGTGCTAAGGAAATGCTCGTTACTTAAGTGTTTCCTCATTTTATAAGTGACGACTATGAATTCGACCCTAACAGTCGTTAAATTTTCTAACAATACTTGGAAAAACCGGCCATGAGACTTACAGTCTCATCACAATAAGCATTTGAAATGCTGCCATTTTTTTTTATTTCACCACGGAACGGAGCCCATACTCGGTGCGGGGAAAGGCGTATTTTATTGTGGAGAATGTTGGTAGAGATAAGAGACAACACTGGAGAACCCCGAGAAAAGCCCTCACAACATTGACTTTGCACCACGATTTCAATTTCGCCGCTGTCGGGATTTGAACTCCGCTCAGCGTTGTGGCAACTGAGCCATGGACGCGGCCGTCCATCTACACATTTCAACGAACAGGAAATGAAGACCGCCGTACCACATACCTATATTTCGCGCAGAGGTTAGGAAAAGGGAGTTTTACTTCCGTGCTTTCATACGCCTCGCTGGAATTCCTTTTGAACTTGTTCGCTTCTAGTCAGCTGGCCGTCCGGCTCTCTCGGTTTTAAACGGAAGTGGCATTTAAATGCTTAAAGGCTTCTCCATGCATTTCCACATGATAACCCCGCTTGCACACCTCTGAACCTCACGCACTTCCCTGCAGCCCGAGGCTGAAATATGACGGGGTGCAGCACCTCTATATCCTTCCTCGTTGTGTAATCTAGTGACCCGTGTGTATTCATATCTGTTTGAGCGACCTGTGTGTAGCAATGTAGATAGAATAATTCTGATAGACGTGGTTTGAAAATGATGGGCTCAAGGATCGCTTATGTACATTTTTTATGTTTAAAATGCGTGAGGTATGCATTAAAATTTATACCATGAAATACCCTTATATTTGTTTCTATTTTACCGACCTCAGTAACATTTCAAACTAATCAATAGAGTAACTCACTTATTTCTATATATATATATATATATATATATATATATATATATATACATGTATTTATCAAGCCTGACGAGTTTACTTCCTTGGTTTGAATTGTAAATTATTTAAAACTAGCGTGTAAGAGGGCCTTAGACTAGACATTTTTAGTTTAAATGTAGGTCTGTTTATAAGTATGCATAAGGATGTAATTATTTGACTTATTTGAACTGCTGTATCAGTGAAGCGAGGTGAGTCAGTGAAGTTATGGTTTTAAAGTGCAGTGAACAGTTCCGATCAGTGATAATTTATAGCGTCAATGAAATGTGTTCTATAGTGTCAGTGAAATGTGCTACAGAGTGTCAGTGAAATGTGTGCTAAAGTGTCAGTGAAATGCGTCATAATGCCACTACAGGAAATGAGATGAGAGTAAAGTGAAAGACTAATGAAACTTATGTAGGACCTATACATAATTATGTAGGTTGTATTGTAAAATTAGGTATTTTATTTATGTTTTATTATTATTGTGTTAAATTGTATTGTGTATTCTTATTGTATTGTGTATAAAATTGTATATGTGTTGTAAAATTGTATTGTGTATTGTAAATTTTATTGTGTATTGCTTATCATTTTATTGTGTATTGTTTATCATTTTATTGTGTATTGTTAATATTGTATATACCACTGCCACCGGGTACTTGCCCACTTGCAGTGTAAATAAATAAATACATACATATATATATATATATATATATATATATATAAAATGGCTTGAAATAAATTATCTTTCTGTCAACGAAAATAAAACCATAATTAATCCATTCTCATTATCTGAAAAATGTAACAGACCTCCTGCATCTCTATATTAAGTATTAAAATACATAACTCTAAGTAGTGATGTCAAAGCAAGCGCATTTTTCTGACCTTGATATCGTGCGCGGGTATTAAGCGCTAGATATGCTAGGAGGAATAAGCAGCCTGTTGAATTAAGAAAACAGTGATGCACAAACTTCAAACGGAACGTGAAATTTTATGTCGTTATGTTTATATGGCTTCTTTCTGTTTGTTATTTTCTATATTGTCTGTAAAACAAAAGTACTAACACCTATTTCTTAGCCTAATATTGCAGTTGTGTTTTAAACGTTAAAAACATAATAAAGAGTAAAGAAGGAATATTCACACAAATTCCATAATAACTACAACTATACTGTACTAAGTGAATTAAACACATCATTCATAAAGAAAGTGTTATCCCAAAGAAAGACACTAAATATGACATGATAAGTTGAAATTGATATTGATGGTATCTTTAGCCTTATAAAAGTAATCAAAACAATATTATAGTACAAAGCAAAGTTGCCTAGGTATATGTTTTAACTGTAACTAATATTACATAATAAAACTCTTATCGCATTATGCTTTTAGGTGATATTGGCGCGCAACTTTCTGTTATCATAATATTAAATTGTCTCGAAATCTGCTGAAGCTACAGAGCTGACGTTTTACCAACACATAGGCACATATCTTTTGTTTGTGGTGTAACAGTATTTGCTTTGTTAATTCATTTCCTTCAAACATTTTCCATGCGAATATTTTCAAACATTTTAATACACTATCTTCAGTAATACGTATTTACGATATATTAGATTTACAAAAACATTGTTTTAGTACCTGTAAGGCTACTAAACAAACATATCTGAAAATTTCACTTTTCTGTAAAAAAAAAGTTGGGAAAATATTCCTTTTGAATAAAAAAGCGAACTTGTGAAAAATGAGCATTAAAATTAAAACTTACATTCTTATAATACACTTATACTTCTCAGACAAATCTAAAAATTAACATGGATACAGTTTTAATAAGTTCTCTTCCCTTTATCCATTGAATCAGTGCTGGCCATCCCTGTATACAGCTCGACCAAGCTGCATATAATACCTCTTTCGTCTGTCTCTTTCCTTTCCTCTGTAAAGCGCTCAGGCTCTCCTGGGCTCTAAAGGCGCTCCTATGGGCATCAGTTGACATCACTGCTCTAAGTGTTGCCTTATACAGTGTATATGTCCAATTATTAAGGAGTCCTCTGAAGTTAAGTATTTAGGCATAATTTTTGACATTCATTTAAAATGGAACCAACACATTCATCACCTTTGTAATAAATTATGTAAAATAATATGTTATTTTGTTTTATTGAGTAATTACTTGTCAATAAGTTTATTATGCACAATATACTTAACTTTATTTCAATCGCTAATTATGTATGGAAATTATAGGAAGGAATAGCTTATTTAAATCGAATTGTCATTCTCTTAATTTATTACAGAAGAAAATAATTAAAATAATGCCCCATTTTGGCCGTGTCAGTTACTTAGACGTCATTTTTTAAGCTTCGGTGCACAGAGTTTTTAAAAGACACTAAACGTTAATTGAAATTTCCCGTAACTTTATTTTTTTCCTTTATTCTGCACAAACTTGTATATATATCCGAATCTGTTAATGCTACATGCATTGCATTTAGTACGTACGATCATCAGACCATTAGGACACTTTACCCTGAAATATAAATTTGGTACTTTGATGCATTTGTAAAAGATATTCCATGTTTCTGTGGAAGTGTCTCTAAAATTCATTCTTAAGATGTAATTATTTATCTTAAAATTTTTTAATCCAATATTAAAATTTAAGTTGTTAACCATCTTATCCCCTTATATCCTCAAACCTCGGATCCAGTGGTAAGCAGTGAAACCCACTATTCCATCATCCATTAATATGAAGATAAGACATCTAATTTTCTGATTGTCAAGTTATTACAGCAAATATGGAAGAGTGATTATTACAAATGGCTAATAAAAGTTATAATAGTATATTATGCAACGAGCCTATAATAGTAGTAATTAAGACGCGAGTATGTTTATGAAACGAGCGCAAGCGAGTTTCATAATTTTCATACGAGCGTCTTAATTACCATTATAGTCAAGTTTCATACGACTTTTTATGCTCGACCATATTTCTAACTTGAAATTATTCATGTTATTCTTATCTGACTGAGGAGCGGAACTGACCTTGTGCAATACCTCGTAAATTGTCAGATGTGCGCAGACGCGGAAGTATTGATTTTTTCCGAGAAACAAATGTCGACATTGACCTTGATATAATCTAGAGAGTAAAATAAGCATTAATCTTGATATAACCTTAAAATTGAATTCGACATTGAAAAACGAGATGACAAATTGAATTTATTTGAATATTATAGTAACAGAACTAGTTGTCTTTCGATTGCATATCCGAGAATAATCGATACTTTCGCTTTCATATTGCTACAATGGTATTTTCTGATTGGTGTAATACCTGAACTTTAATGAATAGGTGTACTTTAATGAGGTTCATTAAAGGGCTGCTACCAGGTGTATAATTTTATAAGGGATTTTGATCGAACAATATCAGTGCCAGAACAAGGATGATACCTTTACGGGCTTTGAATTAGGAACCTATATCTCCTTTTCCTACTTGATTTCAAAATCACTATTGCGTTCGTTTCTATCTAATTCTTGTCTTATACAGTGTAAATGTCCGATTATTAAAGAATCCTCTGAAGTTAAGTATTTAGGCATACTTTTCGATAATCATTAAAAATGGAACCAACACATTAATTAACTTTGTAATAAATTACGTAAAATAGTATATTATTTTGTTTTATTGAGGAATTACCTGTCAATAAGTTTATTACGTACAATATATTTAACTTTATTTCAATCGGTAATTACGTATGGAATTATAGGATGGGGTAGCTCATTTAAATCCAATTTTAATCCACTTTATTTATTACAGAAGAAAATAATTAAAATATGTCTTCATAAACCTATTGATTTACCATCTCAAAATTTGTTTCTAGACTTTAATGTACTTAACGTAAGAGAAATTTATTATATTGTATTAATAAAATTCATACATAAAAATCGAAATAATTTTGAATTGTATTCTCATAGTTATGAAACAAAAGGTATAAATTCTTTAAGATTGTTTGAACCAAAATGCAACACTGTTACAATATTTCATCATAGTAGTAATTTAGGCACAAGATTATATAACAAATTTATATTTAAATATCCTAATCTTGTAAATTCTGAATAGTTCTAGTATTAAATTTAAAAAGATATGTATGGATTTTATAAAAATTTGAAAATTGTAAATTTAAATTTATATACTATAATTGCAAATTGTATTGTATAATTATTAATTATAATTGTATTGTATAGGTAATTATTAATTTCAATTCAGGAATCCGCCCCTGAGCACGAGTTCTACTCTTTCAGGGGCGAGCTGAAGTTTCTCTGTATATTTTATATTTTATGTTACAATTATTAGCAAAGTAATAAATAAGTAAATAAATAAATATCTGTGAGCCGTAAGCGTGAATTGGTGATAGTAAATTTTATATAAATCATCGCTTGGGATCCGCCACTGACAAAGTCACAGACCATTAAACAACTAATTAAAAATTTGACATAAAATTTAATTTCAATACCAGCATTCAAGCCTCTTTTATTTCATTCTCTCTATCGGACTGAAAACGATTTTATATAACCAGTCAATTGCTTATATGATGAACTCTAGAACATACATAACAAAAAGACAAAAAAGTAGAAAGGGGGTCAGTGTTTTTTATTAATATTCGTATGGCACGTTGCAAATTCCACGCGTTATTTGTCCCTCTCTTTTTTCTCCATGCAAGTGCTGGGTAAAAATATAACATGCTGGGGCAACTCATTAATTCTTTTAACAATGGCCCTTGCCAAGTTCGCTCAGCCTTCTCTCTCTAACAAATTCGCACTGCCGGACGAGCCAACATTGTGGCACCGTGCAAAAGTAGGAAATTAGCAATTTTATATTGAAACATACATCTCATCACCCGCAGTACCCTTTTTCCGTATTTCACATTTCTTTATTTTTGTTTTTAAATGTAACTGCTTTTTTACGAGCAAAATATTGCACACAAGGCGAAGAAATGCTATATAATTTATCACCTTGTCTGTGCATATAAATTGATTAAATTGTATTTGAAATATAATATAATTGCCTTAATGAAAAATGTGTAGGATTGCGCATGTAACTTCATATGTAGGTCAATTAATACGCGAAGGCAAAGTTTTGTGATGAATGTGTCCGATTTTCCTTTTATGCAAGTAGATAAAATGTGATTGTGTAAATCATACTCCTCCATTTGGCTCTATTTGTATAAATCAAGCACAACACAATCGCTGATTCACTTTTATGGGTATCTGAAACCTCTATGCATTTTACAGTTTTTATACTAATATTTATGACTTCAGTTTAATACTATTAATCAGAGACAGGTTTTTCATACACTAATCAAAACTCGAAGTATGCATGCAATCATACACTATCAAATGACCAAATATGCACAGTCAAGGAAAAAAACCACTAAAATATTCACTATCAAAATTTAAATTTACATTTTATTTTTCAATAACACAATGCAGGCTACTACTAATAGTCTTTCCAAATTATCAGCAGTCAAGTTCATTCGTTTATCTGTCAGAATGTTTTTTTTTACATAGAAAATGAACTTAGTACATCGCAAGAAGTGGCAAGTGCAAATTTAATTTAAAAATTTGACATAAAGTGAGGCCAAATTCTCTGTCTTCAACGAATTAGTTTTTTACTGAACACATATCCTCATAATCGAAATTCCCATTAGATAGATGGATTTATTGAGCAATATTATGCATACAGATGTACTGTAGTATCATAATTTTGTCTTAAATCCAATGTACGGATCTTCTGACCGTACGTGCTTTGTACCTAAAACAAATCGTACTTTGTAGGTTTCACCACCCTCATCTATGATTAGATCCAACCACTCTCTAAAAGAACACACAGATTAAAATGAAAATGGCACAAACAAAACACATTATATAATATATCCTAACCTAAAACAAACATAAAAGTGTATAATTGAGTCGATACCATTATCCCTTCTTCAGTTCGCATAACGAACTTCAACAGCTGAAGTTCTAATCTGTCTCGCCTTCAAGAGGAACAATCCAGTCTTTTGTTCTAATCCCCAATGAGGTTAAGACATGCATCCGAACTCCTATTCTGACTTAGCATCGAGGGTGGTACATATTTTCTCCGGATATGTTCCAATTCGACACAATGTAATAAAATTTGTTTATAGGAGTCCTTTTCTCCGCACAGTGGACAAAGGCGTTCTCCTTTTTCGTTGACAGTTTTATTGCTCTTCCATGCCCCCAATCTTAGCCACGCTAAACCAGCTCTACTGTTTTTGCTACAATAATTTATGTAGTCACACCTCCCCCAGTTAATCATGAGATCTGATTATAAATGTAGTGAGGACTTTTCCGAACATTGGAGCTCAATCTCTTGCCTCTCGATATCAATTAAACGCATCTTCACTTTACGCCATACATTTCTTCTATTATTATCTCCTTTATCCCACACCCATCCCATTCGTATAATGATGCAGCCCTCTCTGCAGTTTATAAACCAAACCCTTTTCCCACCCCTTTCTTTGTTGGTGTTTGTAGAATATCGACCGTAAAAGCGACTGATCCTCAAATATAATTTTAACCAGTATTTTATCACCCTAACTTTCATATGAATTACTTCGTTTTGAAGCTCAAACTTCTTTAGCACTCCGCAATTAGCTGTGCTTCTGCCATTTCCAAGTATTCGTTTCAGGAAGTCCGTTTGTACCTTATTTAATTTTCCCGCATTTTCTCACCCCAAATTACCGCCTTATACAACATAGATGATATGACCACAGCTCCGTATACTAGCTCCAGTGTTGCTGCAGGAACATTAACGACTTCTTTCCGTTTGTCTTTAGCTGACTTATTTACATCTTCATAGAAAGATCTTTAGACCAGAGGTCTCCAAAAAGCGTATCGTCATTCGTGCTCTCAATGCTGCCCGCCGAACACAGTGTGCTGTAAGGCTAGAGAAGGGGAAGAGACTCGTACCTCAACACATGGAAGCGATCAGTGGGGGATCGCTGCAACGGTCTGCTTATGTTTACAAATAATAACATCAAAATAATAAGAAATATCATACGTTTGTATATTATTTTGACATACTATGAAGCTGGAGCCCCGTCTGTTGCTATTGAGACAAGCCATTGCAAATTCAACCTCTTCTGTTCTATGGTGACTTTAGTACCTGGAAAAGATCTTCTCCAGTTGTGTTTTGTAATTACATCTAGAAGACATTCAGACACAGTAAAATGTTTATTAACTCTTCGGATGAAAATGGCTAGGTGAGGTTTGTCATTTCTATCTGTGCTTTCATCCAATGCAAGTGAATAAGCTACAAACTGGTTAATTGTGGTTTCGACTTCAGATTCAATTGCATTTACAATTTTGAAATCCCTTCTCTGAACTGTAATTGGAAACAATTTAATTTTCTTAAACTTTGACTTTGTCCTGGACACAGTATTTTGGTAACGTCGTGTATGCACGATTTTATAAATGATGCTTCTGTAAAGGGCTTCATTGATTTTCTAATATTCCAAGCTAGAACATAGCTAGCAAGAAGCTTTTTTTGTTTAATACTGAGGACACTTGTGTGATTTGTGTTCGTGTTTTCTTGTTTTATATTTATCAAAATATTTGTAGGCCTACGCATTTCACCTAAAATTAAACGATAAACTATATGTTTGTCATGCGGAACTGCGTGTAAACTTATTGTAATATACTGATTATTATGTATAACCAACAGTTATATAGATAGCCCCAAAATAATTATTTTCACATGTCCAACATGCCTATAATTGTATGATATTCTTTGTGAAGAGTCGAGTAGTGTCGTCGCATGTTGAATTTCAACACACTCTTAAGAATTTTCGAACAAATTAAGCATTTAACATTCTTCCCACTAACTCAAAAAAATATCTCTTCCTAATTAACCTTGAATGTACTACGTCCATGATTAGAATACATTGTGAAACGGTGGAACACTCCGACCAACAAAATGATAATGGCAGTCCGCCACTGCTCTTCGTTTGCGCATAAACATTGAGTACAGTACAGGTGGGGATGGGTGAGGCGGAGCGCGCTTATTACGTACTGGCTTCGGTTCCGTTCAGGGGATTACTCGCGAGTACGCTTTTGGAGACGTCTGCTTTAGACTTTCGAACGTCCTCAATAATTCCAAGAAAATCCAGGAGTAGTAGACCCAGAATCTGCAATAGTTATTGCAGTATACAATTTTGCAAAGTTTTTCCACTGTGCCAAATGATCTAATAAAAAAATTTGGGTAAAGTTTAATCGGAGGCGTTGCAACACTTTTTCAATTCACCACAGAATACAAATTCTGTAATCTATATTATTTATACACAAACATATTATAGGGTAAATTCATTTCATTCCGTGATAATAAGATTTTATTACTATTATTTCCATATGAAGACACAAAATAATATTGTTTATTACTGTAAACATTTGTTCAAAAGTCGTAATATGACAATCCGTGAAGTAATAACTGATAGCTGAGTTTACGTAGAGAGAAAAAAAATTAAAAGCATCACTCACATTTCATTTATTCCGTGATATTTCACGAGTTTTTCTTAATTCCGTGTTCACACCTTAAATCCTTTTCTTCTAAAAAATAATTTAGTTTTACGAAATATTTATGAACTTAACCGTGACATCGGGTGTAACCGCTTCTTTCATCTAACAACATTCCGTGACACGACATCAGAAACGTAACCATGTAATCATAAAATGAAAGACATAAAAATCATAATTCACACAATGTGACCTAAAATAAACAAAAATCTTACACTGTGACCTTGAACAATAACATGAACGTGACATCCAATCAAGAAAGAGATCACAATTGATCCACCCATTTTCTGAGATTCAGATACTCAGTTATCTTTAAGAATCTGGGTAGATAAAGCTTGAGACCAATTCCTGACTAAAAATGTTTGAGAGTTCCGAGAATCGAACACAGAGTGCGGATCCCTAGAGAACAGAGTGCTGATCCCTATGCGAAGATGGTCATTATATATATCATATGCAAAATTTTCTTCATCTTAATTGGCGAATATTTTAGTTTTACGAAATATTTTAAATTCTCTGATTATGGTACGTAAAACATTCATTCTACTTAATATAAATTATCTAATTATTATAAATAAATATTATATATTAATTAATATAGATGACAACTAGTCGTACAGGCTATATGACGTTCATTTAACGAGTTTTCATTTTCTGTTCACTTAATTCCGTGATACAGTAAGGCAGCCAAATGTTAAAAATCCTTAAGAAATTGTGCAGACAACTTAAGGTTTGTAGACTAAATTATATAAGTTAACTGACAACTGTGTACATATTCTAAATCTTCAAAGCAATCTCTATAGAAATATATATTCATACACACGTATAATTATGCACATACCTGTTTTTTTTAACTTATTTTAGGATACGACACCAGGACAACTCAAACCAAGCTTCTTAGCAATGGCGTACTAAGAAATGACTTCCTGTTAGCAGTGCACTTGTTCCCAGTAGCCCAAACTTCTTGAGACGGTAGCTGATTAGTAGAGCGGTGCAGACGGAGCACATGACAGACAGAATGGCATCATAGCAAGGGTTCCGACGTTACTCGGCCTGTTCCCTGTGTACAAGCGACGGTCATGTACACGATGTGTTGACGTACAGACGACACAATAGAAATGACACAGTTCCCTAACGTTTCTGCAATTAATTTTCTACAGATACTTTAGTAAGATATCAAAATTGCAAAACTAATTAACCATTTCATCCTAAATAAATAAAATATACTTTACATGTATGATTTCATACAGAACGCAAACAAAAACTGTTTATTTGTAACGGGTTCATGATAGTCTATTCGCAAAAGCACTTGAACTATTGTTTTTTGTCTTTTCTTTTCCTTACAATGAGCGTGAGTTATTAATGCACATGTTATATGCTATCACTTTTCTTCCAAATAGGCCTATTGTTATAGTGCACAATAAATGACATTTGTAAGTTATTAACAGAAAACGAGTATCGTCTATCTGATAGCATGACCTTATATGTGGAGAAGCTTCTTTCTACGTCTGTTGAAACAACTGGGGCATACGTAAAATCCTGTACAACATTTTTTTTCAACTTATGTTAGTTCTTCAAAGGAATCCTTATCTCCAGAAATACTGTCACTAATCTTGCAAAGTTTATAATATCCATCATTTTTTTCAACATATTTGTTATTTTCGCAGATATTATTTTAGCAATTTTATCGTCTACTTGAGTCACTTTCTTCCAAATATTTCGCAATAGGAAAAACTGATCAACCAGTTTTGTACCAGACTTTTCTAAAGCTGTTATGCAATCACGAATAAACCCGTAATTCGATTCAATGTATTCCAATTGTTGTTTTATGCTTGAATCAACCAACAGACGTTGGGCTAGTGGTATTGCAAATGAATCTTTCACATCAAATGATTGAATAACATTCTGGACCTGGTCGAAATATTTACAGTAATAAATGCAGGCCTTCAATCAGGAACCCCATCGAGTAAGTATAGGAGAAGGAGGAAGAGATACACCAGGACATATCTTATTGAATGCTTAACAAAACGCATCACACATTTCTTCATGGAACACGGATGAAGAACTATGACCCTGCTCACATTTTTCACCTTTTTTTTCAACTTCATGAGGTCACGTTTGTGTACATCCCTATTTACATGTCTTAGAATATTACATGCTCTATTTACTGAAACTGATATTTTACACAATTTGCAGAATAGTTTATCTTCGCTGCAATAAAAAATATCACCATATTCGGAAATAAGTCTCTTAAACTTCGCCGAACGAATTTTCTCCCCCTTAGGCATCGTAATACTAGAACCGAACTGTTCTCATGTTCCTTCAGTATTGACGTTTGCTTTACTAAGCTGTACCTACTGCTTGCAGCTATCCTGTGTACCGCAGAGTCAGACCTCTGCAGGTACACAAGGAATTTTAAACCCATGCCCTGTTGCCGTTGTGTCGAAAAACTGCTCCCTTTGCACTGCTCTACTGATTAGTGTTGCTATCCATTGAACAAAATACCAACAATTTGTCATGTATACATAATTCAGTGATATTCATTATATTCAGTATAACGGAATTACATGAGTCACGGAATTAGATGAGTTTACCCTAATGTTCACTATAGGACTATATCATCATACTCATGTGACTGAAGGGTTCAGTTTCATTTACGAAAGTTCTCCGTTGAGAAAATACATTCCCGCAGAAGGCTGTTCCGTTTGAACACGAGTTGTAGCGGTATTTTCAGCACTGTTTATAATTCAGTCGGGTCGTTTTCATTACGCTTGTGTTGCGATTCTGTTATGCTGTCGAGAGCAACTGTCTGTCGGAAGCCGCAGGTGGAAGGGAATTAAAAGCGAATAAAGAGGCCTACAGCTAAGGTGATATCATTGTTTGCAGCTCGCACTCTAGGCTAGGAAAGTTCTCCAGCGTTTTCCCTACTCTAGGGATTCTGTGCTACATGGAATGTTCTGCTCGAGGATTTTGTAGAATGTACAGTAGTATTCTGTAGTTTTACACTAGCGATATTAATTATCGTATTTTATGAAGAAAGGTGGAACGATATCACGAGAACCATCGCTCACTACATTTTCGCGAAAAATTTCACTTGCAATAAATTACCGTCCTTGAAGTGAAACCTTCAACGTAAAAAATCGCCATACTAGTCGTTCGCTTAGTGCAGCGATATCAGAGAAGTACAGTAGATATGAAATATATTTTATATTGTGATAAACTAAACTATTTTTCTAATCAGGAAGAGGTTTTCACAAAATTAATTTTTTTCAACTGCAGAGAGGAAAATGCGGAGTGTTAAAAAAGTATCCAATATCTTAGGAAGTGCTAGTATGCATCAAAACAAGAAAAAAGTCTAATAAACAAGGGTCCTACAACACATACTTTCTGAGATCTGAACACTTGTTCATAGGAGGTGCTCAATGTGACGTCCATTTATGGCAATGCATTCCTCTGCCCTTCGGCTTAAGGAATGACGCACTCTTTAAAACTGACCTGGTTATTCTTCATAACCAAAAGTGTAGGGGATTTAGATTTGAGGAACGAGCAGGCCAAGGTGTGGGGCCTCCCCAAATCAATCCAGCGGTCCTGAAATGTCAGCGTCAAGTGTTCACGCTCATTGCGGAAAAAATGTTCTGGTGTGCCATCGTGCATGAACCAGATCTGTAGTCTTTACTTCCTGGTCAACCTGTAACTATTAAAGGTTAATGAAATGAATATATTATTTCAATGTACCGAAGTACATATGATATTTCCATGCAGATATTCTGCGTCATCATACGATGAAAGAGTAATGGAACGGAGAAAAATTCTCTCTGGCGCCAGGATTTGAACCCGAGTTTTCAGCTCTACGTGCTGATGCTTTATCCACTAAGCCACACCGGATACAACCCCGGCGTCGGACAGAATTGTCTCTGATTGAGTTCCAACTCTATGACGTAGTGCAGAGGGCGGCCACTAGAGGGAACCCAAGAGTTGGAACTCAATCAGAGACAATTCTGTCCGACGCTGGGGTTGTATCCGGTGTATTTAGTGGATAAAGCATCAGCGCGTAGAGCTGAAAACCCGGGTTCAAATCCCGGCGCCGGAGAGAATTTTTCTCCGTTCCATTACTCTTTCATCGTATAATGAAATGAAGTTAATAAACACGAAATGATTTCGCGATACAACACCGAAAGTTACCCAGCAATTCTGCTTCAAGTGGTTGAGAGAAAACATCGTAAAAACACCCAACCAAATAACTTGTCCCAACCAGAATTTGAACCCGAGCTCGCTCGTTTCACGGTCAAAAAGCTAACCGTTACTAGACGTACTTGAATGGAGATCTAATATCGCCTTGACGTGTGCTGGTATTGACTTTGAGATTACGAAAGTAGGAAATAATATGTTGAGAGGTCTACACATTTAAAAAACATATCAATTTGGAAAATATACTAATAATAAATCTGTAGCCGAAATTTTTCTCGTAATTTTCGATTTTCCAAAAATAATTGGCCCTAACATATATAATTAACCACCCTGAAACCGAAAATCGTTTTTTTGACATTTTTGTTTGTATGTCTGTCTGTATATTTGTTACCTTTTCACGCGATAATGGCTGAACGGATTGCGATGAAAATTGGAATATAAATTAAGTTCGTTGTAACTTATAATTTAGGCTATATGGCATTCAAAATACATTATTTAAAAGGGGGTTATAAGGGGGCCTGAATTAAATAAATCGAAATATCTCGCTTATTATAGATTTTTTGTGAAAAATGTTACATAACAAAAGTTTCTTTAAAAATAATTTGCGATAAGTTTTATTCCTTGAAAAATTTTAATAGGACTGATATTTAATGAGATAAATGAGTTTTAAAATTAAAATAACTGCCATCTAAGGCCGTGTAACGAATTAAAAACAAATGACTTCGTCTATAAGGGGCCTTGGACAGCAACAATCGAAAGCTATGAAAGATAGCCTACAGAGAATGTTTCTGTGTTTGTATGAAGTAGGCCTAATATCGTCAGCTAAATTAACCTCATTTGTATAATTAATTATTATTTCACCATTGGAAAGTGTAGTTTCTCTAGATGGACATAATGCTATAATGATATTACAGTAACTTCTGATATAATATAATATAATATAATATAATATAATATAATATAATATAATATAATATAATATAATATAATATAATATAGTATAATATAATGTAATTTATAATGTAATGTAATATTATATAATATAATTTAAGTTATTTGAAGGGTTCAGAACCATAGTGGGCCAAGCGCCATTTACTGAATACGTAGAAAATCAAGGGTTAAAATGAAGTTATTACCATAATTCAATGGAAACATATAACAAGTAAAATAAAGTATTCACATTAAATCTAAATGATGTCACTGTACATTAAACTATGGTTGCATGTAATAAAAATTAAGAAATGAATTGTCATTGCACCAAATGAGTGGTCTCTGGACAAAAACGATCGCATTTTTAATTATATGGATGCAATTTAAATTAAGTAACATATTAAACGATTTATCCTTCTATCAAACACGAATGTTCACTGGATCAAATGTTCTATTTTAATTATGTAATTACTTTATATTTATTTCTATCGGGTGCAGCGGAGCGCACATATCAATTTGGTATATAAAGTATATATTTTCCCGTGTTAATTAACTATGTTACCTTGCTGACTAATTTCAGCCTGAGGGCTATCATCAGAACTGGGTGGTCTTCGCGCCTTCTGATTCTATTTCCTGCGGGGGTGTTAGTGTAGTGTGGAGTCAAATAGTGTGTTTTCTGAAATTGAATTGTGTGTTGAGGATTTGATGCGGGTTTGTTTTTGTGTGTCTGTATATTTCGTATTGGTCTAGTGTGTTTATTTTCTGTTTTTTTTTTTTTTTTTTTTTCGATTGGAGATGTATAATTTCCATTTCTATGTCTGTGTTGCTGTAGGTGTGGTTGGCGTTTGTGATGGTCCTGCGTATGTGAAGTATTTTGTGATTTCGTTATGGCTGTGATATGTTCTTTGAACGTATTTGAAATGATCTACTTGTCTGTCCTGTGTAGAAGTTGTTGCAGCTATTGCATGTGAGTTTGTATCAAATATTTTCCTATTTGTTTGACTCTGAAATTCCGAACATATTATTCTATGACCCGTGTACTTATTGAAGACGTTAATGAGAACCAGAGATCTGTGTCTGTTACCATGTGCCACGCAGTCATTAGGGAGGACTTTACGTTTACCAAGCCTGTTTGTAGCGGGGCTTGATATCACAGTTTTCCCCAAGAGACGCTTCCGAGAACCAGTTAAGTTTAGTTTAGTTATTGACCGTCACTGAATAAATTATACTACCCTAGAGGTCAGCTGTTATGCTCAACCGAGCGGACATAAATTCTGACATAGTCTCTCACAATTATTTTGACACCCCTTCTTTTGCAATAATCTGTCAATATTATGATCAGGCCTGTCGAGGAGAGCTCTGTGTTTGATAAGCTGAGAGGGGAGGGCGATGTTTTGTATTCACACCAAATGTCGGACCCTGGAGAACAGTGACCCAGTAACAAACACGTCGTGTGATATGTGTATGTGCCAGTAGCAGTCATCATGACTTTCGGGTCCATCTATCTAGACGGGAAGACCGCTGACCGCCTACCAACAAACGAATAGGTTTGTGCTGGAGCCAGAAATTTTGGGTCTACCCCCACGGGAGTAGAAGGGTCGGAGGGGGTTTCAGCTTTATGTGTGAACAAGCCCAATTATCCAACAGGCCGCGGCCAAGTTACTAGAGCAGTGATTGATGGGGGGAGGAGGGGTAACATCACGTGACCGCCAATACTGACGTGTGATGACAGCGACACCAATGGACAGACGACTGTCGACAGACGCTCAACGACGCTAGCGTCGGCTTATTGATTCTGGAGTGGGATGGGGAACCACGTGACTGATGGATGTAATCACTAATCATCTGTGGACAATAGCTATCGCAGATTTTGTTATTGAATAATGAGGGATATGTCAATGTCAGAGTACACTGATGTCCGTCCCCTGGCGGAAAAGTTGCCGTCAGGTAAATGAATACCCAGCACGGAGAATTAATACAAGTGGTACCGTACAGGTTGTCCATGAATTACTTATGGATTGGTCTATCACTTCATAGAATGCCTCTGTACATTACATCAATCCTTTGCTTGCGGATTAAATTCTCGTATCTTCATTATTCCATTCTCATTACACTGTTCTACAAAAAAAAATTAAATTCATTTTTATGGGTATAACATTATTGAATAATATAGAAATTTACCTCCTGAATTCAAATCTGTAATTAGTTTCTCTTTGTCACGCATAGTTTTCAAGTTATATGCAATTTCATTTTTTAAATAATTTTCGTTTCCACGCTATGTATTTATGTAGGCAAAATATGTAACTATTAATATTTTAGTCGCTTACAAAATTATTTACAAACGTTTTATGCACTGTAAAACAAAAAATAAATACAAGCCTCAATATAATAATTATATTATATGGAAAAACGTATTTAAGGTTAGAAAATATGAACAAAATACACTTTTCCCTAAGAATTTAAATATCTTATCTTTTTCTCCTGTGTTCAATTTTGCAGTCTCTAATAATGTTCCAGCAGTAGTCAGCAAGAATCGCAGGCATCCATTTCCCTTCATACCGCTTTTCCATGGACATTATATCTTTATGGAACCTTTCACCATGTTCGTCGGAGACATCACTGCAGCTCTCAGGAAAATGATGTAGATGAGAATCTTGGAAATTCACTTTTAAAGAATGTGACATCCTCGATCTCTATATGCATTTATCATTTGTTGAACCAATTGTTCGAAGTCGTTAACTCTTTTTCTTCCCAGAAAATTTTGCGTTACATTCGTTACATTCTTGAAACAAGACCACGCTCTTCTTTCTTTTGGTGCAAGGCATTGTTCAAAATCTGAATCCTTCTGAAGTCTCTAATTTGGGGACTCACAAACACGCCCTCTTTTATTTTTGCTGCAGAAAAACGAAGAAACGTTTTTGAAAGGTACATAAATCCTCTTCCAGATGTGTTCATGGCCTTAACAAATTGTTTAATAAGGCCTAGCATGATTAGACTGTATTTTGAGGCATCTATAAAAGTCTCCACTCCTGTGGCTCGTATTTGAAGTTCAAAGTATTCATTAGATCACAAACATCATTGCAGAATGTCATTATGAGTTGAATTGTGCATATGCAGAAACAATATTTCATGTAAACAAACAATACTCACTTCCTCTAACAAGAATTTCAGGTTAAACTCAAGATTTCTCTCTCTCTCTCTCTCTCTCTCTGTTAGAATCTGTCTATTTTACTTCTATGATTTAGGAGGTTTCTGTGAAAGAGAAATATGTAAAGTTTTACACATTTTATATACCACAGATGTCGGAATATTATGGTTAAAAATGAATATTTACTCACATGGTAAGGAATGTCTCCATCATCCAAATAATGCCAGTTTAACTCAATTTTAAATCCTGTGACAACGACTTGCTTATTGACATAAAATTTTACTAGCAACAGGAATGCACAATTTGAAAATGAAAACCAATGAAGAACAAAATTAACTGTAGGCAACTGTTATTAAGCAAAGTTCACCATCTTTATCACAAACTTAAAATGTAAGTTAAATGAGACGTATATTGTCGTATAACTAAAAATCTGTGCCTGATAGCGAATTTCTGTTTTCAGATTTGAATTTGCCATATAAAAATCCTTTGGAATGACATATTTTCATATACGAAAAATGACCCTTGTAGAACAGTGTTATCTGAAAAATGTAACAAACCTCCTACATCTATATTAAGCATTAAAATACATAATTATAATTGTTGTCTTATACAGTGTAAATGTCTGATTATTAAAGAGTCCTCTGAAGTTAAGTATTTAGGCATAATTTTCGATAATCATTTAAAATGGAACCAACACATCAATTAACTTTGTAATAAATTACGTAAAATAGTATATTATTTTGTTTTATTGAGGAATTACTTGTCAATAAGTTTATTACGTACAATATATTTAACTTTATTTCAATCGGTAATTATGTATGGAATTATAGGATGGGGTAGCTCATTTAAATCCAATTTTAATCCACCTTATTTATTACAGAAGAAAATAATTAACATATGTCTTCATAAACCTATTGATTTTCCATCTCAAAATTTGTTTCTAGACTTTAATGTAAGAGTACTTAACGTAAGACAGATTTATTATATTGTATTAATAAAATTCATACATAAAAATCGAAATAATTTTGAATTGTATTCTCATAGTTATGAAACAAAAGGTATGAATTCTTTAAGATTGTTTGAACCAAAATGCAACACTGTTACAGTATTTAATCATAGTAGTAATTTAGGCCCAATAATATATAACATTTATATTTAAATATTCTAATCTTGTCAATTCTGATAGTTCTAGTATTAAATTTAAAAAGTTATGTATGGATTTTATAAAAATTGAAAAATTATAAATTTAAATTTATATACTATAATTGCAAATTATATTGTATAATTATTAATTATAATTGTATTGTATAGGTAATTATTAATTTCAATTCAGGAATCCGCCCCTGAGCACGATTTCTACTCTTTCAGGGGCGAGCTAAAGTTTCTCTGTATATTTTATAATTAATGTTACAATTATTAGTAAAATAAATAAATAAATAAATAAATTTGACGTATAAGGAAGGATAGAAATATAGACGTAGATAATGTGTATTCTCTTTGAAAAATTACTGTACGGACTGAAAGTAAGATTTCAAATTGCTTTAGGCTTTACTACGGTGCTCACTTCACTAATAACATCTCTTTCCTGATGCTGTTTGTTTTTCAATGAAATTTTCCTTGTCAAGACGGCTACTTCTTATACCCGTATATTCTGCTGGTATCAGTTTTTATAGGATTTGCGAATTTATAGCATGGCAGAACTAAAAATCTAAATTCATTGAATTTAAATCCATACCATAATTAAAAAGCAGGCAACAAACTACTCAACAAAGAAATTAAGTCTTCATTTAGAATAGGACCAGGTTATATATATCTATATATATATATATTATATATATATATATATATATATAGGGGAATATGGGGCAGGACGGGGTATAGCCTCTATCTTCCCAACAAGTAGTGCAATCTACCGAATTTTTTTTTTAGAACTTCGTCAACTCATGTAAATGTAGCATAACACAACACTTACTACCATTCCTTGCATCTGTTGTATGTTATTCGGTTGCTCGTATTATACAGGGTGTTTAAAAATACGGGGCATAATTTCAGGTATGTATTTCCCACATGTAGACAATCAAAATAGTTCATTGCAACATGTGTCCGGAAATGCTTTATTTCCGAGTTATGGCCTTCACAACATTGAAATTCACCGGAACGTTTTTCTTTCCGCAGGTCGTTGCCGTCAAAGGAGACATTAAGAGGGCACTCTGACAGTTCATTCCGAGGCGAAGGTTACATTCAGTGTTGTGTAGGCGTTAGACTGTGCGACATGTATTCAAATCAAGAGCTGGCAGAGATACACTTCATGTACGGTAAGGCGGACGGCAATGCTGCGCTGGCTCGTCGTTTGTACCAGGAGAGGTACCCACAGCGACAATGTCCAGATCGGAAGACATTTGTACGTCTCCATTACCGTCTGTGCGAGTATGGAAAATTTAACTCTCCTGGTTTGGGAAGGGGACGACCAAGATCTACGACTCCAGAAGTACAGGAGGAGATTCTGGAGGCTGTGAACATGACTCCTTCTATCAACACACGAAGGGTAGCGTTGCAAGTCAATGTTCCTCATACGACTGTCTGGAGACTGTTGAAAGAGTATCAATTGTATCCTTATCATTTGTAACGTGTACAGGCCCTGCCACCAGCAGATTACCCTGCACGAGTTAGGTTCTGTCAGTGATTCTTGCAGCAGTGTGGTGTAAATCTGTATTCAAGCAGGAGGTGGACATTTTGAACATCTTCTGTAATGACAACGACCTGCGGAAAAAAAAAAACGTTCCTGTGAATTTCAATGTTGTGAAGGCCATAACTCGGAAATGAAGCATTTCCGGACATATGTTGTAATGAACTATTTTGATTGTCTACATGTGGGAAATACATACCTGAAATTATGCCCAGTATTTCTGAAACACTCTGTATTGTATCATTCATTTGCAACGTTAAAGTGTTCTCTTGTCACACGAAAGTAGAAATGAGATTTATTTAGATACTCTATTTTAATGTCATATTATAGAGTGCTTACCTGGCTTTTAATTCCGAAACTTTCTTAAATTTCGTGCGTTATTTTTCCTGCCAATACCTCATAACTTAGAAATTGTGACTGTGGGGCAAAACGGGGCAGTACGTCCTGCCCCACGTCATATTTAATTAAATTTCTCCTCCTGTAATGGGTTGTCCGTTCTGTTGTTTGTCAGAAGAAGGTTGGATTAGATGCGTATCATGTCTGAAATGGGCTCACAATTGTTGCGCAGGAGTAGACAGTGAAGACGAGGATGCCACGCACATTTGCGTATTTTGCGAATGACTTTTTCTCAAGTAAACTTGTAAAATGTTGTAGTATTCACACTTTCAGTATATAATTTTTGTCACTTTCGCCATTTAATTATTACAAAAAATAGATACCCCATTTTACCCCATACGTGGGGCAAAACGGGGCAAAACACACATTTCGAAAGACTAATTTATTTTAAGGTTATAATGACCGGATTTCACTCGAAGTGCATATTTTTTTACTTGTTTGCAGTGTAATAAAAGCATATATGTCATAAATCCCATACATTTACATTATTTGATACCAAATAAAAGCATTCAAACATTAACTACCCCGTCCCGCCCCATGTTCCCCTATATTTATATATAATTTATTTCCAAGAAATAGTCTGCCCAGGCATCCTGGGTTGCCAAAAACACAGAATAACACACAACGATTACAGTAAAATAGATGAGTCAAATTGAAATGTGAACTAGGAGCTTAAATTTAAGAAATAATAAATTTGTACATATATTGTAACAATCACATACTAACAAATAGAAAGAGGGGGGGGGATTATGATATTCCGTATAAATGGTTTTTCAGAATTGCCACAGACCATTTAATGCTAGAAGTAATTATTTTTGGAATGATGTCATGGATTCAAAATGTTTTGATAGTGTTTACAGTTGATCGTGGGATGGTGCCCCTCGCTCCGACCATTAAACCATGTACTTCCCAGGTGCCTTCCATCTGATATTTTTCTCGAAAATACGGAATAGTAGGCTCATAAATTTGTTGTTTCTCTTTGTTGACCTCGGATGGTTGGGTCTGGCTCATCTCAAATCTAACAGTTGGGTCCAGTATAAAGTCTTTACTATTAGTCTTGTCTAGAGCCACGATGTCCGCTCTTCTAATTCTGCCGCCTTCAGACGCAATATGCAAAACAAAGAAACCGTTTTGGACTAGTGCTATCACCTGGAAAATGTAAAAACCTTAAATTTTTGGGGTAGGATCCAACATCAAGAAAAACTACAATTGTTTGGAACAAGACATATCAATTTTCAGTTACCTGCATAAGAAGATAAAGACATCATCGGATATAAACAATATCATTGATGTTATTGAAATGAGCTTAATTGTTGCCAACCGCATGAAATAAATAGTGTATAATTCTTATATTTCCATACTCGCGGAGGTAGAGCGGAAGCGGCAGTGCATAGCCCACATGTGAGTATGGAAAAATAAAATGTATGCACTTTATGATGAAAAAATGTGTCGATATTGTCACAATAATTTCTTATTTAGGCTATATATTAATTCAGTGCTCGCGCTTATAATAATCCCGTTATTGCTATCTTTGGCTGCTATTGTAGCCCATTTCAATTTTGGCCTTTATTTTAATCTATTATAATTTGTAATTATAAATATGGGAAATGCGTGTTATTATTCGGTTGAGAAGCTCTTATCATCCAGTCTGCTGTCCAAAAATCTGAAAGTTAGAATTTATAAAACAGTTATATTACCGGTTCTTCTGTATGGTTGTGAAACTTGGACTCTCACTCTGAGAGAGGAACATAGGTTAAGGGTGTTTGAGAATAAGGTGCTTAGGAAAATATTTGGGGCTAAGCGGGATGAAGTTACAGGAGAATGGAGAAAGTTACACAACACAGAACTGCACGTATTGTATTCTTCACCTGACATAATTAGGAACTTAAAATCCAGACGTTTGAGTTGGGCAGGGCATGTAGCACGTATGGGCGAATCTAGAAATGCATATAGAGTGTTAGTTGGGAGACCGGAGGAAAAAAATCTTTAGGGAGGCCGAGACGTAGATGGGAGGATAATATTAAAATGGATTTGAGGGAGGTGGGATATGATGATAGAGACTGGATTAATCTTGCACAGGATAGGGACCGATGGCGGGCTTATGTGAGGGCGGCAATGAACCTTCGGGTTCCTTAAAAGCCATTTGTAAGTAAGTAAGTAAGTAAGTATAATTTGTAATTAATCTTTTTAATTGTTCATTTCCTTATTTTATTTTTGTCATATTTCTTGTTCATGTTTATTTTATTTTATTTGTAATCTATTTGTTCAATTGTCACATACTCTAGAGATTTTAAATTTTACATTTCATATATTTCTTTATTTTCACTTGCACTCTCTTGAACTCGGATTTCCCGTCCACTGTCAATGTTTTTATTTACGTCTTCGTCACCTCCGATTTCCTGTTCGCTGTCACTGTCACGATGTACGACATCCTCTGTTTCTTCATCAGTTTCTTGTCCTTACCCTTTTTCTTGTTCGTGTTGTTTATCACATTCATCCAACCATTGCTGAATTTGTCTGTCAGTCATAATTTATTTTAATGACTCATATTTTGCAATTCATTTTTAATTTTCAGAGATGTCTATATTGTATCTTAAAAGTATTTATTTCACTCCCTGACTTCACAGCATATGTTTAAGGTGCTACACCTTTACATTACATATTTAAAAGACGTATGAACGTTTTCGTTGGTCTCCAACATCATCAGATACGAAGTACATTTCAGCAATATCAGTGCTCTCTACATAATATCTACAAATACAAAACATATTTAGTGGCATGCAAAATGAGACATATTAAAAACCAACATTGCTGTGATACATATTGACATTCTATATGACTGCCTTGATTGTCACTTACTTAAAATACACGTATAGATTACAAAAATATTGATTTACATATATATATATATATATATATATATATATATATATAATATATAAGTCTTCACATATGAGATAATAAAATGACATGATTTAAAAGTGATAAAATTAATAAAATATAAAACTAAGATAAAAAGTTTGCAACTCTTCACATTCATAATACTTTTCATCTTAGTTTTATATTTTATTATTTTTATCACTTTTAAATCATGTCATTTTATTATCTCATATGTGAAGACTTGCATTTATATATATATATATATATATATATATGTAAATCAATATTTTTTGTAATCTATACGTGTATTTTAAGTAAGTGACAATCAAGGCAGTCATATAGAATGTCAATGTGTATCACAGCAATGTTGGTTTTTAATATGTCTCATTTTGCATGCCTCTAAATATGTTTTGTATTTGTAGATATTATGTAGAGAGCACTGATATTGCTGAAATGTACTTCGTATCTGATGATGTTGGCGTAGACCAACGAAAACGTTCATACGTCTTTTAAATATGTAATGTAAAGGTGTAGCACCTTAAACATATGCTGTGAAGTCAGTGACTGAAATAAATACTTTTAAGATTAATGACTCGTGCAATGTTTAAGAAATCATAACTTGAAATTCAATTATGAGAAGTTGCTTCAAAATAAAATTGCGGGTTTACTCGCGTGGACTACAACAGCAGCTCAAGGAATAATAAAATAATTCTCACTATAAATGTCTCTTTAAGTCGTAAACTATAACAGCATTGATGTATTGTTACAAGCGCGCAGAAAATATATACAAAAGGAAAATATCGCTACTAAATTCGCGAAGACGTCATAGCACTACAAAATAGAATGGGCTACAATAGTAGTCCATGCGAGCACTGAAATGTTAATTTAGAAATATTGGTGCATCAAAGTAAGACTTATCGTACTCATAGAGACTACCAATGCAAGGTTAATTTATATACTTTACAGTTTACGGGAAATATACAATGATACCATCATGTACTGTGTACCGAAATTTGACTATTTTATATCGCCATGAGTTATGTGTCGAACAGAACTGAAAGTAATAACAAATTTTTATTTTTATTGTAATAATTATTCCATATTTGTATGCATTGTTTTTATATTACACAAAATAGTATGTTGTTCGGCGAAACCCTCAGGCAATATTAAAATATTGCGTATTTGGTTATTTGCTAGACGCGCAAACAAGGATCGATGTAACCTATTGTGAGCATGAAACATGAACTTTTATGCTTGCATTAATGCTCTGTTACATTCATAGTACTGATATTTTAGACACGAAAATTATATTTTATTTATGAACCGTATTATAATACAATACTTTAAAATACAAACTCTACATCAGATAATTGGCTCTCTTGACCTGAAAATGAAGAAAATGATGTAAATATAGACCTCATAATTTACTTTTCCCTCTTATTAGAAGCTGGAATTAATTATTCCTCGATAACTGGGTGTTAGATTTGCATATTTGCAAATTACATACCAAATTAATTATTTTTTCCTTTCCAACCCCTACCTATATTAGGACACTAGAAAAGTAATGGCAATATAGTTATTGTATCACACAAAATTTATTTAGGTTACTTTTGACATTACATACCTCAAATATAGTCTCCTGCGATGTCAACAATACGTTGTCAAATTCTTGGAAGAAGGCGGACTTCATCTGCAGCAGCATTTCTGGATATTTCTCTCACTGCTCAATCTAAAGCTCTTCGGGTGTCAACTCTTGATTGAAAGTAAATGCCTCGCATTCACCCAACTTGCAATAGTTCAGTATGGTAGGACTTCTCTCCCACAGGCTTCTTATAAGCCCTAAAGCACTGAGTTGCATGTTTTTCTCTTGCAACTGGGATTTTTATGAAGCACTTTTGTTCGTATAACCCGTCTGAAAAATCACTGCAGACGGCAGGTAGAGTAAGCTTGAACATAAACATGCGATCGATACTGCATTACTTCACCCTGTTCTGACGTACTATGCACAGCGCTGCAGTAAAGAAATGTCTCAGTTCAGTTCGTTCAGTCTGCTAGTCGGTATCGGAAGTGTGTGTGTACACAAGAGCGAATGGAAACTCCGCCGAGACACTTGTCACGCGAAGTCTTACACTCGCAAAGCAGAAATATTATATACAATGTGCTAAAATTTTGTAGAGAAGAGAAAAAGAAACGTCTTATCATTCCATTAACGAACGCTGTGAAAAGAACAGCAACGGCGGTGGGGAAGAGTGAAAGAACAAAACATACTATAGCTAAGGAGTGAGGAAGCAAAGCGCATTGGAGGACAATTTTCAACTCCTGGTGAAAGCCGCCCACATCCAAAGAAAATTGTACTTGATGATTTTGAAAAACTATGTCATCCACAGAACTTTTTTGTAGTTTTATGAGAAGAGTAAAGAAATTCCGACTCTACGCAAGCTTCTGAATGCTGTTAAGAAAAAGATATAGTTTAATGACGGAAATGATACATTCTGGAGGCTGTCAGTTTTGAAACAAATGACCGCACAATCAATAAGCGAAATCAGCAAATAAGTCTGGACAAAATGCTGCCAACCTGTTAAACATATCGAAGACGAATATTGGCGTCGTGACGCGTTAATGGAAGAGGAAGTAGAAAGGGTAGTAATAAATATAGGCATTGTGATTAGTGATGAAGAGTGTAAAGAAGATGAGATGGATTATGATAGGCAAGGTAGGAGCACATACACAGCAGACGAAGGCAGTTCAACTGATAGTGCAGATGAAATTGAGACCTCTGCCACGGGCATACATGTACTTCTGGAATAAAGTATGTTTATATACCGTACATGACAGAAAAAGTAAATTCAACTGTGGTATTGGTAATTGTATTTATGTTCATAACAGCTGTTGATGTTTTTATTGTCAGACTGTCTAAACATTTCTCCAGCTGACTCGCCACGCATCGAGACTGAGCGGATCGCATTCACGACACACGAGCGCCCTCATCTGATAACTGCAATGTTTCGTCAGACGGGTTATACCTTTAGAATTGTATTGTTTACTACAAATCAGAAACGGCCACTGTATTTACAAAATACTTCGAGATTTTCAATATTGCAAATTTATGAAACAATCGCTGCTCTATGACATAGTACAAGATTTCAATGGTCACCGCTAGGAGCACTGATTTACAGCATTGTTGCCATTACTTATCGAATGCCTCAGATTTGCGAGCATTCCTAAATGTAACTCTTATCATACGTTGTAAGTATAATTATTATTTTAGTACGTTGTAGTAATTCATATTACTCTGTACGTAACTTTAAAAAATACAGGCTATACCGTTCGGGAAGATATAACATGAAAACGTTTTAACATGAGAACTGACGCTAATTTTTCCATCATTGCGTACACACCGAAATTCATGGCATGGGGCTAAATCCTCCCCCGTGTGATCTAAAATCTCACGTGTAATTTTTCAAAAGCTGAAACAATTTTTGCTTTAAGGTAATTAATAACCTTAGGTCGCTCTGCGTAGACAACATTCTTCAGATGATACAAATAATTCTGAACATCACAATTTGTGTTTGGCATAGACATCTCTGCCAACAGTCCTCTGAAGCGTCTTGGAACTTCCTGTCATAGCAGCGCCAACATCAGATTCCGTTTTGAGAACGTACCTAGATCGTCAGCATGTGACATTTCAACAGATCTGCAGATGAAACATGTGTTAGCGTACCTCGGTGATCTACGAGCTCCTTACTTTTGGTGTAAACGACATTCAACTGATGTTTGATTTTCAAATTTTGAAAACCATAAAACACATTTACGAGCCACCGGCGTAGCTCATCGACTAAGGCGTTTGTTTGCCGATCCACAGTTGCGCTCGGGCGCAGGTTCGATCCCTGCTTAGGCTCCAACATTTTCCCCAACCGTAAGGCGCATGTCAGGTAATCTATGGCGAATCCTCAGTCTCATCTCGACAAATACCACCTCGCTATCACCAATCCCATTGATGCTAAATAACCTAGTAGTTGATACAGCGTCGTTAAATAACCGACTAAAAAATAAACTTAACAAACGAATTTTCTCCGATTCTCTGTCAGCATCTGCGCCATCCTGTAACATACATTACGCCTTAACCATTATTCGTTTTTCAAATGGATCGTAACATATCACACCTTAATCAATTTTATAGTTCCTTCACAAGTATTTGATCACATACACGTAAGAACACTTTCTCGCACTTTTGCACACTTTTTACTTTCTGATACAGATTACGCCCTTTCCTAGTGCTGATACTATCACACTAACACAGTTAAGTGCGGAGGTATACCATTGGCCAGCAAAAATTTAGGCTGAAATTAATTTTTTATATCTCAGGTAGTATAAAAGGTAAATGAACAAAACTTTTTATTCTTAATATACATACATTACACTTTGTAAAACACTATTCAGAATATTAAAATAGCTAGTAGTTATCTGTAAAAATAATATCAAGTTTGCGTATTTCTTTTACAAACGTAAAACATTTAAATAATAAAATATACAGTTAATTAAACATCTGCATCATTATTTTACTGGAATGTTTTAAAGTCCTACATCTACAACATAGTCTAGGACCTTTTACCTATTTCTTCAGGAAATATATTTTTTTCTTACTCTTTACCTTCAATATTACATTTTCTAAAATTTCTGATTAAGAAACAAAATATTTCCTGAAAGATCCTAGACTATTAAAATATTAAAGATTTTATTAATTTGTCCTACAGAATAATATCTGTCATATTGACAATTAATATTTGAGGAGAAAAATTCGCTCCGGCGCCGGGGATCGAACTCGGGTCCTTGGTTCTACGTACCAAGCTCTCTGACCACTGAGCTACGCCGAATTCAATCCACAGCACCGGACCGAACTCTCCTCCTTCGATGTTTCCCTTTGTGGCCTGACTTCAAGTTAGGCATATACGTTGATGTTTTATGTCAAAGACAACTGCCATTATACAAGGGGCGCACTCAATTGAGTGACTTATTTGGCTGGGATTCCGCAGTTAAGTGCACAGTAATCTGTACAGAAATATGCACTGCTAGCTATGAGAATATTAAAGATTTTATTAATTTGTCTGTAATGTTGACAATTCATATTTGAGGAGAAAAAAATTCGCTCCGGGGCTGGGGATCGAACCCGGGTCCTTGATTCTACGTCAGAGCGCTTGGTACGTAGAACCAAGGACCGGGTTCGATCTCGGCGCCGGAGCGAATTTTTCTCCTCAAATATTAATCCTAGACTGTGTTGTTGATGTTAGTCTTTAGACTATTTCTGTAAAATAATCATACAGATATTTAATTAATTCTAGATTTTATTATGTAAATGCTTTATGGTTGTAAAAACTGTGCAAATTTTATATTATTTTATTATTAGCTATTTTAATATTCCGAATAGTATTTTATAAAGTGTAAAGTATGTACGAGGCGCATCCAGAAAGTAAGTTTCCCTATTTAAAAAAAAAGAACACACACTTTAAGGAAAACATTTATTGGCAACAGGTACAGCAATGTTTCACCTATTTTCAACATAGCCACCATCAGAATTGAGACACTTGTATCGTGGGATCAACTTTTGTATCCCTCTGTCGTAGAACTCTGCCGCCTGTGAATGGAATCAGCGTGTGACAGACGTCTTCAGCTCTTCGTCGTTGCCAAAACGCTCACAGGAGGACAGGAATTTCTTGAGAGAGAGAGAGGTAGGGAGGGAGAGAGAGAGAGAGAGAGAGATGTTCGGCCCATAGGCCTGACAGCTGGCAATGCTTTGTGCATTAAAGAACTTTATCACCGACCGAACCTCGAGGCGGCGGGAGAAGGAATAAGAGCTTCCATTTCGGACCACTGCTGCCACGCTACTGGTACCAGGCGGGACCTGTCCGGCTGGCATATGATTGATACGTCATAGATTTGTTACGCATGCGCAATTGACACGGCTAATTACGTTTACTTTCAAGGGAAAAAATCGGGAAACTTACTTTCTGGATGCCCCTCGTATATTAAGCATGGAAAGTTTTGTTCATTTAGCTTTTATAGTAGCTGAAATATGAAAGAAATGAGTTTACTAAATTTGTGTAGGCCAATAGTGTACCTTCGACTCAATTTTGCAAATTTTGTTAAGTTAATTCATGCATATTTTGCTTATATCAGTATTATATTATTATTATTATTATTATTATTATTATTATTTTTATTATAGTGTATCTCCTTCTTTAATATCATTCTCTCGATCTTAGTACTGTACTCCAACCACGAGAAAGTCTCCAGGGAATGAGACGGGTTGATGCTATGAATGAATGTTGATGTCATAAGATGTCATAAGGTCACACACTTGGGTACTCGTATCTCTATTGGCTATCTCTCAAAGCACAAAACAATAACACTGATATACACATTTTTATACTACCCTAGTTACAAAATTAGATCACGGTTAATCTCCTGATCTTTTAATCCTCCATACAGGAAATAACATATGCAGGAGAGCGCATGATTTTTAAATTGACATAACTGTAATATTATCTATGTACTTCGCTCCAATGGATGACGCAATAGTAAGCACATTCCTTTCACGGTTTATCTCCTGGTTGGAGAACAGTAATATAATTGAAGACCTCCCTCAAAGAAGGTTGTATATCATATAAGATATATGATATACAACCTTCTTTGAGGGAGGTCTTCAATTATTTTAGTCCAGTTATTCGCCAATTTCAATTTATTACATTTTCACCAATTGTTATTCCCTTCATCACAATCTACACATCCAATTACTTTCTAATCTTAATAAAAAGATAATTTATCTTACCTTTTCTATCTTTTTAATGTTTATTTCCTTCATAAACTCATTTTTCCTAAGCGACACCTGTTCTAGTAAACTCTTGCCGCCGAAGGTTTCATATATCGGTAGAGAGTGGAAGATTTTAGACACAAGCCTTCAGTGATGTATGGGTTGTAGGTAGAGAAGAATTTGTTTTTAAAGTCTGGGATAGAATTTTAAATCGCAAGTAGCGTTGTAACGGAGTAAGCTGTTTGCTTAGCAACTTCCACATCGTGATGTAACTTAACTTGCTGCAGTTTATTTTTCTTGGGAAGCTTCAGCGGTTCGCATCCAGAGCTTCTGCTTGCTCGAACACATAAAGCCATCTTCTCTCAAGAAACACATCCTGTGTTCTCTGCTCTATTTTCTGCTTTCTTTTTCTTTGTAACCTGTTTACTTTCTGGAAGGGTTAGACTCATTATTATTGTTGTTATTTCTGTATTGGAATTTAGATTCGTCATACTACGGACGGGTATAATTTTTAAAGACTGCTTTCAATGCCATTGCAAATAGGATTCTCATCTGAAAACAATTTATTTAGTGTACTATATAAATACTGAAAAAAATCTATCCTATCAGAGTTCATACGAGGGAAAATTGGAAGCTTATAAATACAAAGCATTAGGGAAAAAGAGAAATAGTAACTAGTAAGGGACTGTAATATGATACCCTATCCCAATTCAAGACCCCTGTATATTTTATTACGTAGATGTTGGAACTTATTGCTCAACATTGTAATTTGTAGCAACCGCCATTTTAAGAAATCCAAGATTCATGGAAGTGTCTACACAGCTTACACGTGTTGTTGTGGCAATTTAATTAAATTTACATTTTTGAAGCTTCCGGATCCGATCTACGCACTCTCACATATATATATATATATATATATATATATATATATATATATATTTTTGAACATGTAATGGAAATTACGGGAAAAGGCTGAACGGATTTTAATAAATGACCCCTCATTTTGAAGCTTGGAACTCAAAGTTTTTCAGAAAAATAGTATTTTTCAGTGAAATGTCAATCTTTCAACAAAATTATCCTATTTTCCAAAATCCATCTGTCGTCAGTTTTGAGAACTAGCTAATTGCATTTCAGAATAAAACAAAACACACACTACAGTAAACAATATTACACGAAGGCCATGATCTGCAAGAATGCTGACATATTTAGAGTTCAAATTAAATTGGTTATTAAAAACCTAACTTA
The DNA here is from genome assembly GCA_025594305.2 of Periplaneta americana. NCBI lineage: Eukaryota > Metazoa > Arthropoda > Insecta > Blattodea > Blattidae > Periplaneta > Periplaneta americana. The sequence continues at coordinate 175,413,181 of JAJSOF020000005.1, forward strand.
GCAAAAATAATTTACAGGTTCGATTCTGTGGTGTGTAATTTTCTGGGTACAGCTGTGTATTGGATATCAAAAACTACAAAACTTGAGGTGGTTTGATGATATTATTGCCATTAGAAATGAAATATTATTGTAGTTAATGCCGTGATGTGACTATTATTAATTAATTATACATATTAATGCTATATTGATGATATGAAAGTGAAATGTTTTGGGGTTATATAAGTAGATGTAGAGAATATGTTAAATTAGATTTGGATTTCTATACTTTTCTGAGTGGCGGCTATATAGTATATATACTATATGTTACTGAAAGCTATAAAACTTACGTAAGATAATAATATTATTAAAATGAAATATTTTGATAGTTATTAATCAAGTGGGGTTGGGTCTTTTTCATATATTTAATGGCGGTGTGGTGTAGATATTTATATGCGTGGTTCTCTTCAGTATTGGCTCGAGAGAGAGTATCTTTCATTATTACGGAAGCAAATAACTTTCTGAATGTCTGGTATTCTTCATTGAAAATAAATCTGAAAAGTATTTATTTGAACGTCTAATGAACTTAGTTTGCAGCATTTGCTGCACAAGCCACTAATAGTGTTATAAGTAGAAGGAAAGAGCATTATGACATTGTACTATTATCTGTGCATTTTAAACTGGCGGATCAAGATCAAATACCAACGTATTCCATAGTTGCTTCGTACAGAATTTTTTTTTTTTTTCGATTTTTAACTGAAAAATTACATTTTCCATACGCATTTATCACAACAATTGTTACTAATCACGCCACTCTTGTAAATTCTTCAAGACTGAACATTAGGATGCATAATTAAACTGTAAAAAATCAAGTTCCTAAAGTCGTATGATTTGTAACAATTTCTGTGGTAAGTGCGCAAGAATAATGCAATTTTTAGTTAAAAATTGAAAAACAAAATCTGTACAAAGTAATTAACAACACATGTTTAGCTTCAGAACACTAGCCAATTAAAGAAATGATATCTCTGAATAATTTATTCTCTATTTGTAATATTCTTTTACCCTTAAAACTAAAAAAAAAGTTATTTTACTAACAACTTCAAATTAGTGTAACTCTGAAAATATTGAAATTAGGACAAATGATTATATGACTTTTTTTTTTTTTGCTTAGAATGTCTTTGGAAATAATCTCCGTAAGTGACGGTAAATCCTCGTAAATGACCCTGCATATGTGAACAAATTATTAAAGGAGTAGAAAAGGTAATCCTATGTCTCATTTAATTGTTTGTGTTTTTCTTCACATTTCTATTTTTTATACCGTTTGTTTCCTATTATTGTCTGTTCAAATATGATAGGCCTATATTTAATGTAGGCTATGCACACCCAACACTATTTCGAGAAATTATTTCTTGACATTAGGAACCAATAGGTGATGACGTCACTTTACTATGTAGTATGAGTTGTGAGATAAAGAGTATATAGTCCACACCTGTGGAGTAACGATTAGCGCGTCTGGCCGCGAAACCAGTTGGCCCGGGTTCGATTCCCGATCGGGGCAAGTTACCTGGTTGAGGTTTTTTCCGGGGTTTTCCCTCAACCAAATATGAGCAAATGCTGGGTAACTTTCGGTGCTGGACCCCGGACTCATTTCACCAGCATTATCACCTTCATCTCATTCAGACACTAAATAACCTGAGATGTTGATACAGCGTCGTAAAATAACCTACTAAAATAAAAAATATATATAAAAATAAAGGGTATATAGTTGTCAATATGGCAGAATCATATTACTATATCAAATTTCATTTAATACCTATTAGTAATAGGCCTACACAGTTATTTGTGATTAATTTTTGTAGATAGACAATAATAATAATAATAATAATAATAATAATAATAATAATAATAATAATAATAATTTAAGGAAATAATTAAATATCACAGAATCAATTAATAAAAAATTAGAAGTTACAAAAAATAACTGGTTAAACTATGTTCAAAGAATAAATGAAAATTGAATTCCAGAGAAAGGTCTCATTTATCAAAGGAACGTAAAAGTTTAGGAAGACCCCGGAAGAGATGGCTGGATGAGACTGGAAGAGGCTACTGGCCTAATCTGTATGAGATAATAATGATTATGATGATGAAATTAATAATAATTGTCACACCTGACGTCAAACATTTTGCTTTTTGGGATGTGGCCGAGTTATCATTTATTAATATAGTAATTTGTGTAAGGTGAATTGTATATTATATTGTATTATTTACTTATATTACTGTATATTGTTTTGTGTAATCTTTCAGTATATATTTGGATTTGGATTTATTTGTTCCATACATTAAAAAAACATACACACTAGTTTCCTTTATAAAAATACAATGGTCTACACCATTCACGAATTTAAACGCCCAGACATATTACGTTTGTGTTTGTACATATGGAAAGATCATTCACCCAATATTAGGTTTCTATCGAGCTTGACATGATTTACTGTGAATCCCTAAGATATATAGAGGTTCATGTACTGTTAAAGAAGAAAGAAAAGTGACATCGACAATATTTTATGAGAAAAAGCCGTATGTCCATTCAGAGGAGATATATTTGAAGCGATAAGAGGTCGAGGGGCTTAAAACGTAAAGGAAAAATTAGGACGTAAAACAATAAGAATTTTTTTTCGAAAATATGTATGTTCGTAGCATTGTAGTTGCTGCAATTTTGTATAATCTCGAGATTTCCGAAATATAAAATTTTGCTGTTAGAATGCGAACTCAACACACAACCAGGAACGAGGAGGAATATTAATATGTATTCCTTTATTCCTGTTCTGCCGCGCACAAATCTTGAAGTAGTGTTCCGAGTTCTGTTGCTGAATTCCCTCCTCAATTTCGCGAATTTCGTTCCCTGAAAACAATCCAAGCTCCGTCTAAAAAAATGTTCTGATGAGGTCCCAGGGCACAATGAATGACGTCACCACGGCCTATAGAAAGCTTCAAGAATCCTGGCTGGCAGCATTGTATAGCCTCTCCTAATGACGGCAAAGCTGATTTGTGATTGTGAATGACGCTGGTAATGAGAGTGACGGCCGAGCGCGGCTTCATTACGGTTCCAACACGTCGTATTTCAGACTCCTCGTCATTGCCATGCCAAATTAACAGTGAGTACATCTCAAAGAGATCTATTAGTATTCTCTAAGTAAATAGACCTCGGGAATTAGGAAATTAATCGACTGTGTGATTTGTAGTCGTTAAAAATCTGGAATTTCAATAAAATCCCTCGTATTAGGAGAAAAATGACACAAGTGACTTTCTGCAACCTTCGTTTTGCCCATCTGTCTCCCTTCGTACTCAAGTATGTACGTAGACCTATGTATCCATATATGTAGGTATGTATTTATTTAGTAATATTTAGTATTTATTTATTTAACCTGGTAGAGATAAGGCCGTCAGGCTTTCTCTGCCTCTCTACCAGGAGATTCCAACTATAATATGAAGAATAAATTTACAATTAGTGTTAGATTTACAGTTACAATTACAAATAAAATTACAATATGAAATTTACAATTACAATTACAATACAAATGAAAGTGCGAAAAGATTACCTGACTACTGAAAGCTAGATCATTTATCATAGAAAAACAAAGAATAATTTATATTTACTGAATTACAAATTAAACCTACAATAACAAAAATCTATAGTAATGAAATTGTCGGATATTGAAATATTTTGTGATAGATTAAGGAAACTATTTACAAGAAATCAATTACTGACCAAGTGCCTAGTTAGTTTGCGTTTGAATTCAATTTTATTTCGACAGTCCCTGATGCTAGCAGGTAAGGAATTCCAGAGTCTTGGCAGGGCTATTGTGAAAGAGGATGAGTATGAGGATGTGCGATGAGATGGTATTGTTAGTATTGTTTCATGACGATAGCGTGTGTTCAGATTATGGTGGGAAGAAAGGTATGTATGTATGTATGTATGTATGTATGTAATATGTATGTATGTATGTATGTAATAATAATAATAATAATAATAATAATAATTTATTTTAGCTGGCAGATTTAACGTCGTAAGGCCTTCTCTTCCACTCAACCAGCAAAAAGTATGCATACCTATGTATGAACTTACAAATAATTCAACAATTTGATTTAGATAACAGTTACATGAATACAAGAGTTATTTACGAATTAAACAACAAAATACTATGATCTATTAATTAAACACTGAAATACAAACTATCTAGCAGAATTAAGCTAAAATACATAGAATGTTAATATGTTTCAAATAATATTAGGTAATAGAAATAGATTATTATGACACAATTCTGAAAATAATGCACTATCAGGATACATGTTTAAAGGAAGGAGTAACAATGCAGACTGTAATAGTTTAAGTCAGTATGATTGAGTGAAATGCTAAGAAGGTTATCTTTTAAGCTGTTTTTAAAAGTGTTTATTGTCTTGCAATACTTTGTGACAGGGAATTCCATTGTCGCGAGGTGAATACTGTAAAAGTGTATGAATAACGAGATGTTCTATGAATGTATGTATGTATGTATGTATGCATGCATGTATGTATGTATGCATGTATGTATCTGTATGTATGTAAGGTACGTGCCAGAACGCATGTAGGTGCATACGCATATATATATATATATATATATATATATATATATATATATATATATACCGGGTGTTTCCGGGCTAGTGTTACTAACTTTCAGTGATGATGGGGAAGGGCACATGTATCAATTTGAGATCAGGAACCCTGGTCCGGAAATGACTGAATCGAAAGTTATAAGCAAAAATAGTTATGTGGAAATTAAATAATTTTATTCCTCTGTACACCTTATTTATGTGTATTTATCTGTACATCTTACATATAATGTATTCATCTGACGTTGTTTACGTTGTCTACCTACAGTATTCCGTTCAGTGCGCTGTCTGAGGGGTGGGGACAGGAAACTACACTAAAGCAATGCAGATAGCGTAATGTGTAACGGACATGGTCGGTCCCGAAATGCACGTCTGTAGACGCAGTGTATGTGTACAAGTTGCAGTGTCCAGTCGATCAGTCCTAGTGAAATGGAGGAGTACACGAGAGCGGAATAAGCAGACCTGATTTTCAAATACGAATGAGCCAATGGGAACAGTAGACAAGCTCACAGATTGTATCGGGCAAAGTGCCCACGTAGGAGACATCCGGCCCGTACCATCTTTCCACGACTTTTCCAAAGATTAAGGGAAGGAGGGCACGTGGTGCCAAATTATAATGTTTCATTTCCACACAACTATATTAGGTTATTTAGCGTCTGAATGAGATGAAGGTGATAATGCCGGCGAAATGAGCCCGGGGTCCAGCACCGGTAGTTACCCAGCATTTGTTCATATTGGGTTGAGGGAAAACCCGGAAAAACCTCAACCAGGTGACTTGCCCCGACCGGGATTCGAACCCGGACCACCTGGTTTCGGCCAGACGCGCTAACTGTCACTTTACAAGTTTGGACTGTTCCAACAAATCTTTCCAGGAAATGTTTTTTTCTTTCTGTAAAATACCCCACGAAAACATTTTTTACGACTCTCGTAATTGCGCTCGAGTGGTCAAAATTTGTATAAGCACTTGTTTTGACATTATTAACATGGTGGAAGAGAAAAAATAACTTTTTATTTGTCCCCATGAGAATGTTTGCTTGTAAGTTGGCCTCCACTAACAACACTAGTTTCTGCATTGACAATGCACATACATTTATGTTTTTAGTGAGATTCGAACATCCAATCGTATTCTGGCAGTACCTGCTAATTTGGGGCGTAAATATTTCATACACTAACGCAGCCACAGTATTTCATGAAATGGTATTGTACAATCCCTCATTGCTCGACACATTAATATCGGTAATGTATGCTGCTATTGTATCATTACCTATCGACATATGTGATTTGTATGCATGTATTGATTCATTTTTGAGCACGTGAATGCATATGTATAATTCATTTCATCATCAGTATTAACATTGCTTTTTAAATGTTGCTATGTGTGTTCTCTGTGAGTTAAAAACTTCCGAATTCCAGTGTTACGTACATTCCTATTAGGTCGTCATTAAATTAATTCATTCATAATTTTATGCCCAAGAGCAGTTTTGCACTGAAAACCCAAATCTTCCCTATTTTCCGCCTCTTCTTACAAGCAGACATTGTAATGGGGCCAAATAGAAAAGTTATTTTTTTCTTCTATCATGTTAATGATGTAGAAACAAGTGCTTATACAAATTTTGGCCACTGGAGCGCAACACAATAAATTATTATTATTATTATTATTATTATTATTATTATTATTATTATTATTATTATTACGATCAAGAATCTTGAGAAAGGCTAGCCCCAAATCGAGGGAAATAGCATATCTAACGTTAATGCGACCGTTAATGGAATACGGAACTACATGTTGGGATCCCTATAGATTATATCAGGTAAATTCGTTAGAAAGAATCCAGTATAGGGCAGCGAAATCTGTTAAAGGTAAAAGAGAAGATGGAAACGATACGATAAAAGAACTTAAATGGGAAACTTTGGAAAAAAGACGTAGGAAAACTAGAATAACATCACTGTATAGAGCACATCTAGGTCAGAAAGCATGGGTAGACATAACGGCTCGGTTAGAAAAGCCAACGTACTATGGTAGGAACGATCTTGATTTTAAAATCAAATGTAGGAAACAGAAAACGGATGTAGGTAAATTCTCATTTTAAATAGAACTATAAATGATTGGAATGACCTACCTGCAGCGGTCTTTGAGGGCTGTCCTTCCTTAAGGAGATTCAAGAATAACTTAAAAAGTTGTGTATAAAGTGAAAATTAAAATTAAGGTGACATTTAACATTTTTTTAAGGTGACATGTATTTATTTAGCCTGATGAGTTACTCCCTTGCCTTGGTTTGAATTGAAAATTATTAAAAATAAAGCGTGTAAGAGGGCCTTTAGACTAGAAATGTTTAGCTTAAATGTAGTTCTGTTTATAAGTATGCATAAGGGTGTAATTATCTGTCTTATTTGAACTGTTGTATCAGTGAAGCGAGGTGAGTCAGTGAAGTTATGGTTTTACAGTGCAGTGAATAGTTATTATTATTGTTATCCAAATATTGAAACCCTATTTTACCTTTGGTATATTAGGGTTGTAGTTTGTTACATGTGAAATACATTATGTAGTGATAATACACAATTTTAAAGAATTAATAGTAGGTCTGAGTCATAGTTACAATATAAATACGCTAATTAAGAGACAGTAAACAATACTAAATACGTTATGCAATAATTACTTTCAGTTAAAACAGAAATAAAATAAAATTAGAAATTATAATCGAAGGTGTAGAGAAATTGCAAGATTATTACATTAATTTGTGATTTTATACATAATTTTAAGCAATAGTAATGAGATAATGCACAGAATTGGCTTAGTTACAAATAAAACACCTATTATATAGTTGGTTTGCGATAGTAAAAAAAAAATAAAAACAAAATTACTTATGATTACAAACTATATACCTGTCATCAAATACTGAACAATAGTAAAATAGTTCCGATCAGTGATAATTTATAGCGTCAATGAAATGTGTTCTATAGTGTCAGTGAAATGTGTCCTAAAGTGTCAGTGAAATGCGTCATAGTGCCACTACAGTTAGTGAGATGAGAGTAAAGTGAAAGATTATTGAAACTTATGAAGGTCTATACATATGTAGGTTGTATTGTAAAATTAGGTTATTTTATGTTTTATTATTAATTGTAATTATTGTGTTCAATTGTATTGTGTATTCTTATTGTATTGTGTATTGTATAATTGTATTGTGTATTGTAATTTTATTGTTTATTGTTTATATTGTGTATACCACTGCCACCGGGTGCTTGCCTACTTGCAGTGTAAATAAATTTATTTATTTATTTATTTATTTATTTATTTAATAACATATACATAAAACGTTACATTAAAATACCCCGAAAGAGCAAAGCTCGTGTTCGGGGACAGTTCCGTTACATAGATATACATAATTTGTAGACAAATACTTAAGGAAAAAGCTCACATAAAGATTGATAATAAAATTAGTAAATAATAATACTAATAATAACTGAGTGAAAAAAGAGACGATGTTTAGATTGATGGATTAATATTAAATTATTATTAGTAGTATAATTAGTGCAGGTCATGTTGATATAGTAACCAAGATAAAATAGAAAAATACACTTAGGATAGAAATAAACTTGTTTTACAATACATGGTACATAATATATATACAGGGAAGTCTGTCATATAAATTTTTAATTCTGGATCTGAAAATTTCATTGCTTAAAGTAGTCAATTCTGGATGAAATTTTATTATCGAATTATATAGACGTGGACCATAATTTGTACTGTGTAGTAAAGCAGCAGATGTGAAACATTTAGGTTCAACTAATTTAAGAATTTCATTTCGTCTCGTATTATGAGCATGTGGCTGAGCTACAAATTTCGTTCTATTTTTATGATAGAATTTTATTAAAGAGTATTTATAAATTTGGTCAATTCTAAAAACATTCAATTCAGAATGGATCAAATTTGTTGGATAATCCAGTCGCCTTTTCAAACAAATTTTGATTATACGTTTTTGCAACATAATTAGAGGAAAAAGAGCAGTTTTTGTAATGCCTCCCCAAAATACATACATACAAGTGTTTAAAGTTATCTCACTGAATACTCTCGGATGTGCACCCCTAGTATTTTGCTCTTTTGTAACGTAATGTTTGGGTGACAGCTTAAACACTCCATTGAAAACTTAAATTGCCGTCAGGTGCCGAATTCTATTGCCCCACTATAATGATTGTTACAGTTTAACGTGTCAGTAATTTGTAAGAAAAGGGAAATAGGAACTAAAATACTCTTTTCCGTGAATGGAAACAATATGGAGATCCCCTTCGTGCGGAGTATCAGCCAACCCCATTTGTTGAGCCACAATAGAAACTCATTTTTATTTTCTTTTTCTTCAATTTTCGAAGGCAAAGTGGCTGAGGGAACATATAACACAACCCGACAAGCTGATGTGTTGCAGCATAGCTTTTAGGGAGAAGTTTTTAAACAACGTTGTCTTACATTGTGTTGCTTCATGCGTAACAAATCTAACAGGGAGGGAGAAGTGAAAGAGGGGGGAGAAGGAAAGTGCTGAGACCCACCCCTTGTCTTTTTTTCAATCTGAAACACACAATTACCCACGGTATGGTGTATATATGTAGGAGAGAGCTGGAGAGAAAGAGAAAAAATTGAGATTCGGGATAGGAAAAAAAAAACTGTAAAAGAATTGGAGATGAAAGTAAGAAGCGTGGCAAATTTGTTACAGTGATGTATGGAGCTGACCTCGAAGCAAAAAGAAACATTAACAATGCAATATATTCTTATTTTCTCTCACATCGCGACTCTTTTAGCTTCTCACTGCTGTACAAGGTTTGCAATTCTCTCAATTTGAACTGCCACTTAATCCATCTGATTACACCTCTTTTCTTTCTGAAGATTTAAATTTAATTCCTGTTTAGACATGTCGTATTACTATTGTATTTTCAGTCGTTTCTACCATTAATGTTGAGATACAGGAACGTGGTTAGATATGCTATTATCTATTCAATTATCGAAAGAAACCACCTAATAATAAATTCTTATATCATCCTGCTTCTAAGGCATGATTAGTTCTGCACCTTCATCTCTCCAGCGGCCTGTTTAATAAATTATTACTTTAGAAGTTACTTATTAGGAGTGTAAAAATTAGTAGTTAACAGTATGGAAAATTCTGTTTCATAAATAAAACTCTTCACTCCTGCGTAACTTACTACTTTTAGCATTTAACAGTGTGGCTTCATTGTAGATATAAATAATTGTGTGTTGTATTTCATGACCTTCTCTATGCATTGAATTTAAAATAAATGATTATTACTTACTTACTTACTTACTTACTAGCTTTTAAGGAACCCGGAGGTTCATTGCCGCCCTCACATAAGCCCGCCATTGGTCCCTATCCTGAGCAAGATTAATCCCGTGCCAGAGAATCAGTCCCATTCCGAGGCTTATTTGAAGGATTCGTAACAAGCTGTTTTTTACGGTGATGGGTTGTTAGCCCTTCGCCCAACCCCCAAGCTGGAGGATCACCCCTCATCGGCTGTCCGCGATTGCTTATTCAATATATTCACAGCTACCCTCCATATCTGGAGGCCGTCTCCTCGATCCGCAACCTGAGGACGCGCCATGCCGTGGTGATAGGGACCCACAATACATGGAATAAATTATTATTAAAATATAAAAACTCATTTGCGTTGTTGTTTTGCATTATATCGAAATCGCTAAAGAAGAAACAGAATGTTCTGAAACAATGAAACTTTTTCAGAAATGTTTTTGTGAATATTGAATTTAAGGCAAACCACCAAATTCACTAAACTTACTAACAACATCATTTAATCTTCTGGCTATCGTACAGTTTCCTTAAAGAATACTTCTTTATTGCTATACACCACACTTTTGAGGAGCTGGATGCAATAACAGCTTAAGTTGAAAGCTGTGTTTTGAGAAATATAATGTCAAAGTTTTAGAACAATGTAGAAATTTTATTTGTACATATACTTGTATCATTTATTTTGTATAATATTTTAGACTGTACAAATTATTCAAATCCGATATCAGTTATAATTGAAACACAATCCATTTTTAAATATTTGTAAATAAAGTATGAAAAGCTTAACTCGTTATTGCATAGAAAGTCTGAGAAGTCTTAAATTAGAGTACCTAAGCATTAAAACCAGTAGCAAAGTGTTATTTCACTAATATACACGAACATTAATTTGAATGATAGTTAGAAATAATAGTACATTAAGACTTCAGTTTATCAAAATAGTACAAAATAAGAATGTTTAGCCTATAAGCCCTTGCATTTTTTTTTTTTTGAAATATACTGTACAAACAAAATAACGTTTAATATTTGAGGAGAAAAATTCGCTCCGGCGCCGGGGATCGAACCCGGGTCCTTGGTTCTACGTACCAAGCGCTCTGACCACTGGAGTCAGGCCACAAAGGGAAAACATTGAAGGAGGAGGCTTCGGTCCGGTGCTGTGGGTCGAATTCGGCGTAGCTCAGTGGTCAGAGCGCTTGGTTCGCAGAACCAAGGACCCGGGTTCGATCCCCGGCGCCGGAGCGAATTTTTCTCCTCAAATATTAATTGTCAATATTACAGATATTATTCTATAGGACAAATTAATGAATCTATAAAATAACGTTTGTTTTAAATTTCTAATAACAAAAAAGAAGATGTATTAAGAAAATCAGTTCTGAAACTATATTACAGATGAAAACTCTTGTACCATAGTGTCTTTTTTAAGCAGGTTATTTTACGACGCTTTATCAACATCTTAGGTTATTTAGCGTCTGAATGAGATGAAGGTGATAATGCCGGTGAAATGAGTCCGGGGTCCAGCACCGAAAGTTACCCAGCATTTGTTCATATTGGGTTGAGGGAAAACCCCTGAAAATACCTCAACCAAGTAACTTGCTCCAACCGTGAATCGAACCCGGGCCACCTGGTTTCGCGGCCAGACGCGATAACCGTTACACCCAGGTGTGGACACCACAGTGTCAAATATTCTTATTCATGTTCACTTACTTCACTTTCAGGACGATTTTCATCCAGCACCGGTTCAGAATCCAAAATGTTTTGAAGAGAACATGCATTTTCTGGTTTCAACAATTTAAATAATTAAATATCATTTTTCTTTGATAATATTAAGGCAAGACGACGGGGATTTTTGCATTAAACTCTTTCTTTTGTGATATATGAAGTAAGTCGCTTTCGTAAATTTGCGTAATATCCTATTTGTTTTATAATCACCTGATTATACCGAACAATGCTTGGATTCAAGCATATCAGTCCCCTGTACAAGTCTCTGTACTGCCCTGAGTTGATGTCAACAAACACGACTTGTACAGGGACATCATTTTATTTTTACTAATATTTTTAATATTAACCTGGCTATGCTTTTGCATTAACCGGGACATCATTTTATTTTTACTAACATTGAAAACAGAAAACACCGTTTGCTACCCCTTCCGCGAACGGAGTTCGATGATACTGACGTAAAATACAAACAAATAACTTTACTAGGTATAGGAGGGGAGAAAAATAGTTCGTCCATTTACGTAAACTAGGAAATGTCGCAAGTTTAAGTTTGATAATTTTCATTAGGTTTTTGTTTAATCAAAATACAGTACAGTATTAACAATAAGTGTTTTTACTCAGAACTGAGTTATCCATGCCAACGTATTCATTATGCAGTGTATATTATACTGTCTACGGCACATTAGCGTAAAATGTAGAGAATAAAGCTAAATTGAAAAATAATCATAATATGGATTATTTAAACACATTTTTGAAAATGGTGGCCGTTCATTTCGAGACAGGCTTCAGTTTTTTATGCATATTATCGCACTATAGACTATTTCATTTAATTCCAATTACCAGTTTCGTCTTTCGTACTAGTAACTCATGCTGAACTAATTCTGTACCTACTCTATAAAAGAGTACCTTACGTACTGTAAATTCAATCTTCACTTCTGCCCGATCCGAAAAGATAAAATTACTCAGAAATGCTATCTACTGTCCGTCCAAGTAGTTATGTCTCAGGATCGTAGAAAAAGGGAAATCACGTGACAGTTAATTACTTAACGAGGCCCTTTTATTTAAGTTATTTTAAAGAGTTGTACATTATTTCAACAGAAAGTAATGTTTTCGGAAAAGAGCCAAGACAGCCCAGCCACTAGCTTTACAGAGGGGCGAGTAAAAATATGTGGGGGAAATCGGGATGCGACGCAGGGAAACGGACGACAGTACCTGTGCGAAAATATGATTCAATATTGAAAGCTCTTTCGTCACTGGAAAATGCGAACATATTTCTGAAACGTACTATTCTCACTAACCCAGTTCTATATGCGACCTTGTTTCTGTGTGGAGGACAGTTGGAACTTCATTAGTAGAAGGGATGGGAGTGAAGTACATACAAAAACTCAGGTACAATAAAAATTGAAGTAAAAAAAAATGATGTCCCTGTACAATACGGGACGTAGTTAACGTCATAGGTTCGGTGTCCGAACTTCCATCTCTGATCATGACTTTTCGTCCTTAAAACTGCATCTTTTGGTCCGTTTTATGGTCACTGTTACGATTAGGAATACATAACATCTAAGCTTCCCGTCTGTTAATCAAACGCTGGTTGTTTTGCTTTGTAGCCCAGTAGAGGACTTTGATCTTAATAGAAAAGTTAAATATAATGTTAACAAGGAAGCGAGAGATACTCTAAACAAATGTGAGTCATTAATCGTGTTTTATCCTCCAGGCCCCATCTGTGTCATTGAGGCAAAATAAATTTTCACTATTATGAAAGGAGTTAAAATGGGATGGGAAATAATAGAATTCAGAGGGGTCCACATCCTTACACCTTCCTAATCGTTTCTGTTTAAATATGTCAACAGTGAATTAATCTCTTACCCCATGCACGTTACACAAAGGGGAGGGATGGAAATATAAGGGGTTGACATTATAAGTAGTTCTAGAATCTAGAAAATGCTTGGGGCTATGCCAACAATTCTATAGACACAGAAATAACGTTAATGAATTAATGGTTGCCTATTTTATTGCTTAAAGTTTATAGCATTTATTAACTAGTTATTAATTAATTCAAGACGTTGTAGTTCAAATTTGTGACAGTCAAATAACAAATGTTGGACTGTTTACAGGGAGTCATCGCATGCACAAGGTGGAAATATTTGTGCATGTGATATAAATTTGTATAAATTAAGAAGTATAATGTTAGAAAAAAAAGACAGAAAGAATTATGCAAGAAATAAAGAAAGGGAGATAGAATAAATAAAAAAGGTGAAATAATGAAGGAAAGACTGAGATAAAAAATAAAAATGCAAAGATTAGTTGAAAGAAGGAAATAAATAATAACAAAGGGAAAAAATGGATATGAAAGGAAGGAAGATGTAAGAAAAAAATAGAACGAAATATAGAAGGCAGAGAAATATAATAAAGGAAGAAGGGAAACAAGAAAATAAAGAAGAAATGTTACATAGGACTAAACGAAAGGAATTAAGAAAGGAAGAAAAAATTAATAAAATAGAATTAAATCGAATGATAGGAGGTAATAAAGATAAAGGAACAAAGTTAAGACAGAACAAAGTATATGGGGAAGGAGAAAGAGAAAAAAAACTAACGAAAGAAAGACATATATAGTAGAAAAGAGAAGATTAGGCTCATAAAAGAAAGAAAAATATTCATATATACAGTGCATACATTTTATCTTTCCACGCTCATATGTGTGCAGCTGCTCTGTGAACTGCCGCGTCCGCTTTACATCCTCGAGCGTGGAAAAATAAAATGTATATAAAATATAAGAGCATATGGGAATAGTGAACAACGTGAAAAGGAAAATGAGGGAAAGAATAGACCATTTGGATATGAAGGGTGAAGTGAAGTTAAGAAGAAAGACATTTTAAAAGTTAACGAAAATTAGGAAAAAATCATAAAGAAAGGAACGTAAAAGCAGAAATAAAGAAAGAAAAAAGGAAGTTGTGAAAGAATAGTTAGTGGTTGTTTTTTGTATCTTTAGACTGGAATAAGAACGTGTTACATAAAGAAATGGTTTCGAATCGTGTAAAATTAGTGTTCTCAGCAGATTTGCCTTGATACAAATTAATCGCCGGTATGAGTAGACCCGCGATTCAGTTCTCTGGGGGTCAGCATCTCTGACCTCAGCCTGTAATTCTCACCCTTATCACACACACCTTCTTTAGAATGGACCTCAAGTCTATCCGCGAAGAGTAGGAAATGGAGTATTAAATCGTCTAAAATTGCGCGTTGTGGGTGGTATCTGAATGTACACAATTGCAATTCCTTGTATATGCTATCCCCTCACGTCGCCATTTTATCCCCCGGTGTTAGATTCATGGGTCTGCAGCCTTCCCTGTTGCCAGTTATCTCTCACTAATTCTGATTTACGAGTCGTGAGGCGACCTTCACACCTTGCATCCATTTCTCATTTCTACCCATTAATTTGTCCAGGGTCGAGCTAATCTATAATTGCTCTTTGGAGCTTGCTTTGCTAGCGTTTGAATTCTCTCTCCCACCCCAAAACTCTCCGTCGCCCACCGACCCACCCAAACAAGGGTGGCGAGCTTTTACACCCTTATCGTTACCCATATTCGTACTCAAAACTTATTCTGTGTTGGAATGTTTTCAACAATTTTTAAAAACCTCAGATATCATCATGACAAATTGCAATTGAGTGTGTTATACCATAAAAATTATTCAGTGCTTCGGTATATATTTGGAAATATAGTCGAATTAATATTGATAAATTAATTGTGCATCTTACAAGATATTTCTCGTTTCATCCGACTTCACAATATATTCTGTAGTATGCTTAGGCTATCTACACGATAAACGGAAATGGGAGTTTATACTGGGTGTTCAGTTCAAAATGTGTCTTGGCTCGCTGTATGCCGTCATGTGGCTAGTTGATGAGCCTAGAGAATTCAATCTTCCAACACTTCCGCAGCTCAGGTGTATAACCTAAGAGGCAGAGAAGATGGCTAGCAAGTACGGCGTTCATTCTGAAGAGTGCTTACCGATACGTACGATAACGCCGGTAGTGGCAGGAATGTGAACTGTTTGGAAATACCTACTGTCGGGATATGGGGAGAGGGTTAAGACGATTACTTACATATTTGTTGATATTAACTTCGACGGTCAACATGGTTGTGTTGTGGAATGTTACCGTACGCAACCGATGATAACAAATACCCTGCGTACGACTTGCCGGCGCAAAACACAGTTCGAAAGAGGTTATGGTAGCACACAGACCGTACAGACCGCCATCTGTTGCTACGACGTTCAAGTTATACCGTACACGTTCTCAAGTTCAGATTGAAGAACGCCTTAAATAATAGGCAACTTCTCTAACATATCAGCTGAAACTCGCTTCAAATCGGTGACTCAACAACAGTGACGTCATGACACACTTTGAAATGAACACCCAGCAGTATTTGGACAGGATTTAATGTTCATTTCACTTCAATCCACGTCAAGATTAAGAAATATTAATACCCTGATCTCTAATTCAGTTGTCGATCTTACGAACTTGCCGAGTGAAGAGTTGGTGAATGATTCCTTTAATAAAGAGCAACAAAATAGTCAGTAAGTTACCATTTTGCTGTGTTTTTTATAGTTTCCAGAAAAAAAACATGCAGTTTTATATAGGTGAATTTTGCCTTTGGGTAACGTTGTAATCAGTAGAGACCAGATTTGAAAGGGAAAATTTGTTAACAGTAATCTCACTAGAGGTTTTGATTTATCTAGAGAAAATCAAAACTCGAGTGGGATTTAACTGACTATTACACGATTAGAAGAAAGTATATAAATATTAGAAATAACGAAGTACTCCAATACAAAAAAATATTGACTTACGAAAATACAAAACTGTCTTCAAATTTGTATCTTCTCAACATTATAAATATTACGCTAGTAGATGGCAGTAGTGTGTTATTAATAACTCTTGTCTTGATATCAGTTGTGCCAACTATGGAATTTTCATTAACTCTGTGGAAGGTTACTGGTCAAGAAGGCGTTGTTGATTTATTAAAACAGTTGCATTCCACTTCAATTATCCGGATCCCAGTAATCAACGTCACTTGAAAGATGATTTTCAATAAATCTTAGTACTAAACAATCTCTGATACGTGACTATCCATAATATCATATAGCAGAAGCTATAACATAACCTAAATAATATAAACGAGTGTTAGAAAAGTTTTAATTAAGGATGATGAAATAAACAAGAAACGTTTTTATTAACGATGATGAAATATAAAAATAAACCTGAATAATTTTAAAAGAAACAATTATTGAAAGTACAATTTTCAAATTTGAATGTTTTAGTGGTTGGTGGTTCAGTTGATGTTATATTGGACGTGTGCGTAAAAGAAGTGAACTCATTTATGTACATGGTATATCTTTCAACTTATTCAGGATTTCCGAATGGTGCTCTTCATTTATTTGTAAATAGGGTTTCAGGGAAGATGCATAGCTATGACCAGTGATCTTTATTAATTCTTGTTCTTGAATGACAATCCGAGTCATATTTGGAAGTGCTGTGCATCGACTGGAGTGATTTGTAATTTTCTGTTTTTGACGTCCAGACCAGTGCAGTTTGAAATGTTGGCAAACAAAGAAACAAATGCTAGGGTAGTGATAAAAATAAACAAATGCTAGGGACGCGATAAAATTGTGCGATAAGCAGCCATGATTGGTTTCGCACCGTTTTATTGGTCAAAAGTAGTGTGACGTAGTAAAAGTGTAATAGTCATAAAAAAACAAAAACAAAAAAGGGAAAGTTATAGCCAAAAAATACCTTGAAAAAGGACTATATTACTCCCCAAAACACACTTCAGCACATTCATGGATATACATGGCACACACAATCTTACATTTATCTTTTCACAACGTAATCAACCCACGTTTCTTAAATTTAAAATTATTCCGAGGAACGAAAATTTTCATCTTTTTGGTTATAATTTCTACAATTTAAAAAAAAAACTAAAATTCTTTCAATAATCTATTATCAGAATTCGCTGCTCTGTTAAATTGACGTCCACACCTGTGGAGTAACGGTAAGCGCGTCTGGCCGCGAAACCAGGTGGCCCGGGTTCGATTCCCGGTCGGGGAAAGTTACTTGGTTGAGGTTTTTTTCGGGGTTTTTCCTCAACCCAAGATGAGCAAATGCTGGGTAACTTTCGGTGCTGAACTCCGGACTCATTTCACCGGCATTATCACCTTCATCTCATTCAGACGCTAAATAACCTAAGCTGTTGATAAAGCGTCGTAAAATAACCTACTAAAATAAATAAAAAAAATGTTAAATTGACTGAGGGTATTGGAAATTTAGTTAATAGTTTTCCTAAAATACGCAACTACACGTTTCAATTAAAACATTTTTCCTTTCTCGAAATGATTAGCAAAAACGAGTAAATTGCATCAAGATGTTCCGTTTGAAATATCTCAAAGACAAACCATCTGAAATTAATGGCATGACTTGTAGTTTACTCTCTATAGTTCCCTTTAATTGGATGTACAGAGAGATATCTAAGTGTTTAGAAGTCAGGAACCCGCAGGCTATGAATCCTTGTTATGGCGTAATAGGACTTGACTTCATTGAGAAGTGCTGGACTATACGAGATCAGTAGCACACAGAAGTAATTACTAGTTGAAGTTTAATTAATACAAGACTCATTGAGTGGTTACCTAGCTTCACAACACCACGACACCGCAACGTGGGAGACAAACAAAACGTAATTGTGCAGTCAATTCTAATATAATTATGCAATAAAACAAATTATAATATACTACAAGACTCTTAGATTAAGAAGCGAGCAAGGATATTTATGAAACTTGTTACTGGTTTCATATTCATGCGAGACGATTTCAATTACCATTATAGGCGAGTTTCAGCTAGACTTTTATGCCCTGCTCATAAACTTGATATTATTAATTTTCTTTGAATCTGACCTTGACCAATGTCCTTTTGTGAGACGTTATAAACAAACACAAAGAATTTTTTCCGAGGAACAGATGTTCACATTGACCTTTAGAGTTCATAAGAACCTACAGAGATAACATTGAAAAAAAAGTAAAAAGACATTGAAAAAAAAGATGAAAAATTGAATTTATTTGAATATTATTTACAATTAACGCTAATTATTATAGTAATCAGAACATAACCTTCTGACGACAGTATTGGTTTCCAGCCTCCGAAGACTTTGTTTATATGCTCTTCGATTGCATATCCGAGAATAATCGATACTTGCGGTTTTATAACGGTAGAAAGCTGACCTGTCATTGGCTGAACAGTTGTAGCCTGAGTCGTCATTGGCTGAAAGACCTGTCTTTAATGAGTGATGTACTTTAATTGGCATGCTTAAAGGTTCAAACCAGGTGTATAATTACGGACAGTTTCGGCATGGTCGAGCATAAACAAATTATAGTATACTACAAGACTCTTAGAATAAGGGATTGTCTGTTGAAACTTGACTCATTTATATTCATGCCACGATTTCACTTGCCGGGAAGTCTGCCTACAGCTAGATCGCATTAGTACATCCCTGCTCAAGAGGGGAAAATGGGAACGAGAAATGCCCGATGTCCTTTCCCTACAATGCCTTGTAAACAAACAGGGCAAAGTCATACTGTGAGTCCTGAGACATATTTTGTTTTATCTTTAAATGTCGATATAATTCCACACTTCAAAAAAAAAAGTCACTGAAATGAGAGAGTAATGGAGAAAAATATGTAATTTACAGTTGAGGTATTACCTCTGATTGAGGTTCTGGGATATGTACCATTATCAGAACTTCGACATCTTTGACGATAACATGTCAGAGAGAGAACATTGTTGTATGCATCTGAATTCTGATTAAAATATGTAGCTAAATCGGTGATGTAATCATATGGGCCAATTAACTAGCCACCCTTCCCCATTATCTCCTGCCTTTTCTTTGTTTATTGGTTTACTTTGAGGTTTAAATCTATGTTTCGGACAATTGACTAAAAACATACAGTTAGAGCACAAATGCAGGTATATTATACTCTACTTCAGGTCTATGCACATACCTACATACCCTTAAAATATAACATTTATGTGCATTCACTTCGAAAGCATTTTTGCATAATTTTAAAATACATACTATAATAATTATTATTGTTAATGCTTACAACTTAATTTGGTTGTGTTAGTCTATTGTATTATTTTGTTGTGCTATCCTATTCTTGCATAATTCCTTTTGGCTGCAACATTAATATTAACTGTACAAATGGCTTTTAGGAACCCGCAGGTTCATTGCCGCCCTCACATAAACCCGCCATCGGGCCCTATCTTGAGCAAATTAATCCAGTCTCTATCATCATATTCCACCTCCTTCAAATCCATTTTCATACTATCCTCCCATTTAGGTCTCGGCCTCCCCAAAGGTCTTTTTCCTTCTGGTCTCTCAGCTAACACTTTATATGCGTTTCTGGATTCGCCCCTACGTGCTACATGCCCTGCCCATCTCAAACGTCTGGATTTAATGTTTCTACGAGTAATTATGTCAGGTGAGGAATACAGTGCGTGCAGTTGTGCGTTGTGTAACTTCCTCCATTCTCCTGTAACTTCAACCCTCTTAGCCTCAAATATTTTCCTAAGAACTTATTCTCAAACACCCTTAATCTCTGTTCCTCTCTCAGCGTGAGAGTCCAAGTTTCACAACCATACAGAAGAACCGGTAATATAACTGTTTTATAAATTCCAACTTTCAGATTTGTTGACAGCAGACTAGATGACAAAAACTTCTCAACCGAATAATAACACACATTTCCCATATTTTAACATTAACAGTGCATACGTAATAAATAAAGCCATTATTATTATTATTATTATTATTATTATTATTATTATTATTATTATTATTATTATTATTATTATTATTATTATTATTATTATTATTATTATTATGAGAAATTACAGTGCTGTGCTTCCTTAAAAGTTATTTAATTTGTTATGCTTTTATCATTTTATTTTGATAGAAGTTTTTGTCTGTAACTATGTTCCTGACATACAAATTAATTAACGTTAATAAGAACACAGCAAGCAGATTTTATCTCGATTCCTGACTGTGACATGTTTGTTGTTTGTTGCAGTTCCCCCGGAGAGATTGATAATTCTGGACGACAAGGGCACCAATATACCGCACCACATACTGGGCCCCTACAACGAGGGCTCCAGCGTCAATATTACCTGCATCGCCACTGGAGGTAAGAACACAATATATGACTCAATATATGTCACAAAATTACAGCGTGTATCATTACTTCTATTCCTAAATATTCTTGATAATGCATCGTTGAGATGAAATACCTAAGTTGTCATTTTATATGCATTTTTAAAGCAGGCATCACATTTTAACTACGTGGATTGCAACGTATCTTATAATTATGATGATGATATCAAGTAAAATTAGCAAGATATCGGAGAATATGTGGCAGAATTATAAAGGTATTGGGTAAACAAACTAGAAAAGAATTCAAATGAGATTTTATAAATACAAGGGACAATCAATAAATTTCAGGACTGTCCTGAATATAGGCAACACACAGGACATAGGAAACGGAGAAGTTATCTAGAACCAGGGAAATACCTGGTTCTATACTAAATGCGTCACTTGAAAGGCAGAGAAGAAAACTAGCCACAAGGCGTATATGGAGAGATTTCAGCAAAAATCACAAAAGGTCCTTGACATGTTTTCACAAAATCACGTGTAGAAGCACTGTTCTCAAGGGATTAGGTACAGCTTATAGCAGTAAAATTTTGTAAATATTCAACATTTTTCTCTTCATTGCTGTATCTTGTACAGTAATGAAAATTATTATGTGTAAAACACTGTCCACCTGCTATATGAAAAAAAAAAAAATTTTTATGATTAAAAAAATTATTTACATTTTCTTTTTCTTTCTTTTTTTTATCTTTTTTTTCAAAATTCAGTTCACTGTGCAGTGATGAAGCGTTTCCCACGTAACTAAAAAAACTATCCAAAATTATGTGATGAAATTTTTTGTGTGTATTTATGCCTGTCATATCTACAATATGATGCAAGATCACTTCTCTAACTTTGATAGATTGTGCGATAAAAAATAAATTCCTTTTTTGAAAAAAATGGTCAGATATCAGTATTTTCTTCTAACACAAAATAAAAAAATAGGCCTATTATTTATTAAGGAATGTAGTTGAAAGAGCATGATATTGTAAACATGAGTCTCAGGAATAAAATAAAAGAGAGAACATGAAAAAGTTAACAAGTTTATGAGTTATGAGGGAAACGCTTCATCACTGGACAGTAAACTGCCACCATTTTGAATTGTGAAAAAAAAATATAAGTAATTTTTTTAATCGTAAATAATATTTTTCTCGTGTAGTAGAAGGACAGTATTTTACACACACCAATTTTCATTATCGTACAAGATACAGTAATGGAGGGAAAAAAATGTTGAATATTTCCAAAAATTTTACTGTTGTAAGCTGTATCTAACCCCTTAAAGACAATCTGACGCTGTTTGATAGACCGACTTAACAGGCATGGAAGCAATGATCACCTGTGGCACGCGCATGTATGTTTAACTGTACAGTAAGTGCAAGTGCAGTTCGGAAATATATTGATTTCACCTTGTTTATACTGATGTCTACTCTTCTTTACGGAAGTGAATGCTGGATAATGGAACGAAAAGATGAAACCAATATACAATTCGCAGAAATGAAAGAATTTTGACGACTGGACCACATTAGAAATAAGGAAAAAAGAAAAGAACTAGAACTTTAACCTAGGGTAAACTCATCTAATTCCGTGATAATAAGATTTTATTACTATTATTTCCATATGAAGACACAAAATAATATTGTTTATTACTGTAAACATTTGTTCAAACGTCGTAATATGACAATCCGTGAAGTAATAACTGATAGCTGAGTTTACGTAGAGAGAAAAAAATTAAAAGCATCACTCACTCTACCTCCATGCCCCCCAAGTGCCTTCATGGCATGTTACGGGGATACCTTTATCTTTTTACCTTTACCTCACATTTCATTTAATTCCGTGATATTTCACTTAATTCCGTGACACAATAATTCCGTGACACAATAAAAAAATAAAGACAGAAAAATCTTACACTGTGACCTTGAACATTAACATGAACGTAATTACCCTAATTAAAGTTATTCATTATTCATATAATCAACTTGAATCATCACGATCAACGTCAGAATTGGCACAACTATCACACATAAAACATCAACATCAGATTCTGCAATTTGACACTTCTCATGTTATGTTTTCCCACAGAATGAGCAAGCAATCCAATCTTCATTATTTCGTTTTTTGACGTCAGCATTATAGGATCCGTTACAAACTCCACAAACCCAATTTTCATCGTTAGAACTGGCTCGTGATGTGGATGGCTTTCCTTGAGAAGATTTTGTAGACTTCTACGGTGAAGCATCCAGCTGGAGGTTTGGTTGATAGCGTAAGGCACTTGGCTCTGACATCTATTTTGCGGTTAACCGTTCTCTTTTTCTTTGATGGATCATATGTGGGTGTTTTCAACAAATCTGTTACAGTCTGACGTCGTTTCTATTGTGTTCAAATAGGCAACTGAACAGAATCATTTTGTTGTGATGAAACAGACAGCTGAGCAAACTCTTTCTTCTGGAAGGTCACCCTGCGTTTGTTGACTTCCAAGAGTTGGCTTGTCTTTTAATTTGCTAGCAGTAAGGGCTTCATCTGTCAAAGAAGACGGGTTGAATGGATAAACTCCCGTTTTAGAAAACTCTGAACGAATATTTGTTGATGTCATTGCCTTCTCATATGCCAAACTGAACAACTTTTGCAAGTCAAATCGTGTTTGTGCAACATTGGAATTCGTCATATGAAAGTTTTCCAACTCATTTCTAAAGCTTGATTTAAGGGACGATAAACACTGACACCTAATGGTTGCAGAATATGGCTGTTATGAGAGGGCATGGTGAAGAGGACGATTTTTTTTTCTCTGGCCAAAGCCAATACATCAGGACCTACGTAACTTACATGTGAGTCCATCAACAAAAGGAAAGGTCTGCTTGGAGAGATGTTCTTCACAAAGTGACGCATCAATCAAGAAAGAGATCACAATTGATCCACCCATTTGCCGAGAGTCAGATGCTCAGTTATCTTTAAGAATCTGGGTAGATAAAGCTTGAGACCAGTTCCTGACTAAAAAATGTCTGAGAGTTCCGAGAATCGAACCTACGTGCGGATCAGAGAACAGAGTGCTGATCCCTATGCGAAGATGCTCATTATTAAATATGTATATCATATGCAAAATTTTCTTCATTTTAATTGGCGTTAATATCGTTTACTTAATATAAATTATCTAATTATTATAAATAAATAGTATATAATTAATTAATATAGATGACAACTAGTCGTACAGGCCATATGACGTTCATTTAACGAGTTTTCATTTTCTATTCACTTAATTCCGTGATACAGTAAGGCAGCCAAATGTTAAAAATCCTTAAGAAATTGTGCAGACAATTTAAGGTTTGTAGACTAAATTATATAAGTTAACTTACAACTGTGTACACATTCTAAATCTTCAAAGCAATCTCTATAGAAATATATATTTACACACACGCATAATTATGCACATGACTGTTTTTTTAACTTATTTCAGGATACGGCACCAGGACAACTCAAACCAAGCTTCTTAGCAAGGGCGCACTAAGAAATGACGTCCTGTTAGCAGTGCACTTGTTCCCAGAAGCCCAAACTTCTTGAGACGGTAGCTGATTAGTGCTGCTATCCATTGAAAAAACTACCAACAATTTGTCATGTACACAAAATTCAGTGATATTAATTATATTCAGTATAACGGAATTACATGAGTCACGGAATTAGATGAGTTTACCCTATATAGGGTGGAAGCGATATAAACCTGCACAGTGAAAGGAGGGTTAGATTACAGGAAAATAAACAAAAAATCTATTATACTCGTACGTTTTGAGATTAAATTTATGGTTCATTAAATAATTGCATCGAAAGTTTAAAATTGTTGACCATGTCACAGTACCCAAGATTCCACACGGAGGCATTGAACTCATCCGACGTAAGATATTAACAAAAGGTTAGGTATTGCACAATCAAACGACTGCTTCGGCCCGGGTTTTTCTCTTTTAAAATTTCCTCTTCCCTGTCAACAATTTCTCCATGTCGTTGTCGACCCCGATTGCAAAATGATGGAATTACGTTGCCCGTGTCACGGACCAGCTAGCGGACAATGATGAATGTCTCTGCACGGGATAATATTCCCCCGGAAACCTTTCTGCATACAAGCGTTGAACGGTACGCGAATCGCATTTCGTCTCTCCTTAAATTAAAACCATGTCCAGACATTTCGAATTAGAAAATCTCGGCATTGCGATACACTAAGTAGAATGGCAATACTAACTTCACTTAAGATCGGAAGATTCAAATACGCATTTTCACTGGATATTCAAATAATACTAGGTAATACTGGGACAAGACTTTCTTGACTCCAATTATCCCTTACCAATATTGAAAGAAAGTCGAAAAAAACTGATCAGTGTTGCCACGTCTAGTCTTGCTAGTGAGGGAACAAATTTGCAATATTTTTATTTAATTTACACGAAAACCGTCCACAACAAAGAAAAGAAATTTCTGTATTACATTCTCTGTTAGTATTGACATCTCAGTGAAACTTACAGCACAGTCCGTATGGGCCAGTTTCTATCTGATGTGTTTCCAATTCACTGTGGGCTAAAGCAAGGACATGCACCATCACCTTTACTTTTTAACTTCGCTCTAGAATATGCCTTTTGGAATTGAACGGGTTACATCAGCTTCTTGTCTATGCGGATGACGTGAATATGTTAGGAGAAAATCCACAAGCTATTAGGGAAAATACGGAAATTTTACTTGAAGCAAGTAAAGCGATAGGTTTGGAAGTAAATCCCGAAAAGACAAAGTATATGATTATGTCTCGTGACAAGAATATTGTACGAAATGGAACTATATCCTTCGAAGAGGTGGAAAAATTCAAATATCTTGGAGCAATAGTAACAAATATAAATGACACTCGGGAGGAAATTAAACTAAGAATAAATATGGGAAATGCGTGTTATTATTCGGTTGAGAACCTTGTCATCTACTCTGCTGTCACAAAATCTTGAAGTTAGAATTTATAAAACAATTATATTACCAGTTGTTGTGTATGGTTGTGAAACTTGAACTCTCGCTTTGAGAGAGGAACAGAGATTAAGGGCACTTGAGAATAAGGTTCTTAAGAAAATATTTTGGGCAAAGAGGGATGAAACGCAGAGCTGCACGCATTGTATTCTTCACTGACATAATTAGGAACATTAAATCCAGACGTTTGAGATGGGCAGGGCATGTAGGACGTTTGGGCGAATTGCAATGGAGTTTAGTTGGGAGACCGGAGAGGGAAAGGACCTTTGGGGAAGCCGAGACGTAGATGGGAGGGTAATATTAAAATGGATTTGAAGGGGGTGGGATATGATGATAGAGACTGGATTAATCTTGCACAGAATAGGGACCGATGGCGGGCTTATGTAAGGGCGGCAATGAACCTTCGGGTTCCTTAAAAGCCATTTGTAAGTAAGTAAATATTGTTATTGGCAGAAATCAAGATTCTGTGCATATTATTATCCACAAGGACGACGTTAAATTTTTCGGGGGGGGGGGGACATTTTTTTTTCAAAACTACGAACTTCCCACGGTTATAGTATTATACTTTATTATACTCAATATGACCAAATCGCTCAGAAAATCTGCGCTGTTACTTCAATTCCACCCTCTTAAAACTAAATGCAGCGAACATATTAAAAGAAAAAACAGTGGTCGTCTTCCAACAGTAGGATGACATTATCGGCCACATCAGAAAAGAAATTTGGGAAGGCCGAAAAACAGTGAAATATTGAGTTGGAACTGCCAGCAGGTGTAACTCGTTGATTATGATTAATATGATGATGATGATGATGATGATGATGACGACGATGATAATGATGATGATAATAAAGTATAAATGCAAAATTCTGTTAGTAACTTAACGATCTGCATTGTACGAACTAATATATTTACTATGGTACGACCTTCTTTTGGGGGTATTTGTACCGTGTTCTACACGTGAAAACGTCAGTGGTTTAGAGCTACATGCCGGATCCATTATAAGGAAAACCAGGGAAGATGCACGGAGAAATCTGTTCGATCTGTTACCGACAGCAATTGTGCAGGACTAGACTCCCAAAAACTTTTGTACCATGTTGATCACCATGGAAACATCTATTCATGCTTAATAGGTTTACTATTCAGGAGAATTGGAACTTACTGTCCAAACTTCACGAGAGGATCTCTGCGAGGGCAGTATGGTCCTGATAAATCGCAATATAGCGAACGCCAGTAGGGGAAGTTATCCCCATCCAAATGAAATGTGCATTCGACACAACACTCGCCTATCACGTAGAGTGTCTGGTGAGCTAGTAGGGGAAAAGTGGAAGGGATCGAGGGCGGAGCTTCTCCGTTCGCTATATTGCGATTTGCCCTATGGTCCTTGCTGGGTAAGAGGAGAGAGTAGGCCAATAACTCTGCGTTCTTGAAGGAGCAGGTGGATGGGAGTGATGTCATTGGCCGTCCGGGACAAACAAGACTCAGTCAATGGCCGGTCGGTTCCGTGTCGTGGATAGGTTATAAGAGTGGGGGAAAATCTCGCATTCCTAGCTCGTATCCTCTCGTGAAATGCGGACTGTACGCTTGAGCTGCAAGTGATAGTTTATTATAAAAGCTCAAGCTTTTGAAGGTTGGAATTATGTTGGTAGTATGGAAGCTTCATTCAGATGACGAGGTTATTTTTGTGGTGCTACAGCGATGACGTTAGAAACCGCGAAATCTCCTCCAGTACGGAACCTATAAGCTCATTAAGCGATGGGCTAAGTTCGTATAAGTTCAGAGGGATTATGCAGAAAAACTCCACGTATTTCAATTCTGTGAATTACATTAAAAGTTTACTCCTTAAGTGGCTCTTTATTTTTTGCTTTTCCCTTGTAACTAATAAATATTTTATTGGGTTGTTTAACGATGCTGTGTCAACGACTCAGTTATTTAGCGTCGACGAAATTGGTGATAGCTAAATTATATTTGGCGAGATGAGACTCAAGGTTCGCTATAGATTACCTGGCATTCGCCTTACAGTTGAGGAAACCTCGGAAAATTCCCAATTAGGTAATGAGCCCAAGCGAGAATCGAACTCAGACCCCAGTGCAACTCCGAATCGGCAGGCAGCTCCTCAATCGACTGAGCTACGCTGGTTAACTCTGTTTTATTTAACTCCGCTCGCAACTGCCGAGTATATTAGCGTCGTTTGTGTGCCGGAATTTTATTCCGCGGGAGATCTTTTACATGCCAGTAAATCTACTGTTATGAGCCTGTCGCATTTAAGCACTCTTAAATGTAATCGACCTGGGCCGGGATCGAATCCTTAACCTCGGACACAGAAGGCCAGCACTATACCGACTGCACCATTCAGGCCGATTTTATATATACAGAATGTTTCCGAGGTGGTGTTACAATCTTTCAGTGATGATGGCGAAGGGCACATGTATCAATTTGAGATAAGGAACCATTGTCCGGAAATGATTGACTCGAAAGTTATAAGCACAAATAGTTGTGTGGAAATGGAATTCTAATTTGGCACTACGTGCCCTCCTTCCCTTAACCTTTGGAACAGTCGTGGAAAGATGGTATAGGCCGGATGTCTCCTACGTGGGTACTTGCCCGATACAATCTGTGAGCTTGTCTAGTGTTCCCATTGGCTCATCCGTACTCGAAAATCAGGTCTGCTTATTCCGCTCTCGTGTACTTCTCCATTTCATTAGGACTGACCGACTGGACACTGCAACTTGTACACATACACTGCTATCTACAGACGTGCATATCAGGACCGATCATGTCCGCTACACATTACGCCATCTGTATTGCTTTAGTGTAGTTTCCTGTCCCCATCCCTCAGACAGCGCACTGAATGGAATACTGTAAGTAGACAACGTAAACAACGTCAAATGAATATAGTATGTGTAAGATGTACAGATAAATACACATAAATACAGAGGAATAAAATTAAGTCATTTCCACACAACTATTTTTGTTTGTAACTTTCGACTCGGTCATTTCCGGACCAGAGTTCCTGATCTCATATTGATACATGTGCCCTTCGCCACCATCCCTGAAAGTTTGTAACACCATCTCAGAAACATCTCTGTATATATAAATATATTTATTCTCATATTTTATTTGGAATTTGTTTGTGGTAAATATAAATCAATATTGAAACATAATATCTATATTATACTTGAACTAAATAGGCTACTAAAAATGAGTTTATTTTCAGCGTTAATGGTTTAGACTTTACAAAATGACCAGTAAATACGAGTTAACTATGTTTAAAATGTTACTATCACCAAATAAATTTATGGGCCCATAAAATTATCGGTGATCTTATCAAAAACTTTAATCGTAACATGTTTGTGTTTATACACTCTGCTTTGTTCTCTTTCATTTCACCTCGCTCCGAAAGAAGCTGTGTTCAGGGTTTTTATCAGCCTTAAATATCTCATCTCCGTCAGCCGAGTTTGAACTAAGAACATTCTATCTATTGCCTACCATGAAAAACACTCTACCACTAAGAATGACAAAAACGAACAGTTTCTAAGTTCTTTTATACTGATTACTTCGCAAAGATGTCAGTTACTGCATTGCTGAGAACTCTGCAATTGTCTTCTGAATAACCTCATTACTTTAAAAATGTCGTTAAATAAGCCAACTGGGAAACGAAGAGACGAGATTCTTCTCCGATATTTTGTTCTTAAGACCCAAACGTTTCTCTTTCCCCAATATCTCGTTTCTTTCTAATCTGCACAAAAACTCAGCATTATCTGCCCTCTCCATCTAGCCACAATTCTAAATGGAACCGATATCTGCTATGATTACCCGAGATAAAATCGATAATTCCTACTGGCCTACTGTAAGGAATTATTGCATGTAGAGGAGAAGTCTGTGTGGAGAATAAATTCTTGTTTAAAGATATTGAGCCATTGTTAGATTGCTGGTATAGGTTTCCAATAAGGTTCCCTTAAAGGAGCGGGATTCCCTGCCTCTGTTCGCGTTTTGCATGCAGGCTATTGAGGATTTATATTCCAGGATAATAGCACATAATGGACAGATTTAGCTTACGAAGATGCAATAGCCCAGGGCAGATCTGATATTACTTACAGTGAGTACAATAGGATGTTACTTACAATCTATATGTCAGAGATGACCAGGCGCTCTCCATAGCTCAAAGCTCCCTTATTGAAAACATGTGCCCTAGTATTATAGTTCAAAGTTTGGACATCAGAAATTTAGGAGCGCCGCAAAATGTTTTAGTATAAAAATTCATACTTTTGTACTCTTCTTCTGATCGTAAAAAAGATAATCATCTTCAGGACTTATGTTCTGCAAATTAACTTCAATCCTGCATCATAATTTTTAGGTTACTGACAGATAAACATGTTTAACTAAATGTATTTATACAAAAGTCATAAAATAACCTTATTGCAATTGTTGAACAACATTATTTTGAACAATTTTTTAATCACAAGAGCACAGACCTCTGATGGAGAAAAGTATGATATTGTAAAAATGTTTCTGAGCACTTATTACCATTAAGAATTTGATTAGTGTATTGTTTTTATTTTTTCCCGGACAACTGTCGCAAAACAACCACAGTTCTTTAATATACCGGATGGGACACAGTTATTGAAGTAGTGTGCAGGAGAAAATTACATACCTCATTAAGACTTTTCTTTTCATGGCCTGTCCCTCATAAGGTAGACACAAAAGGACATTTCATCTAGATTTTAACACTGGATGTAATATCCCCTTATTAGAGAAATGCTGTACCAGCACAGTCTACCTAGCAACCTCACAACTAAGCTTCGGACTGATAGACTAGTAGTATATATTCTGAACTGGTGTTTAGGCAAGCATACATTTTTATGTAGTCAAATGTGACAGCGATTACTGAGCATAATGCTTTTCATTTTCATGCTCTGTTCTTCAAACGTATTAAATTTTCTCAACTAAAGAATTAGCAATGATAACAGACAAAAAAAAAAAAATTGTCAGTTGATTGTATGATTAAAATTACATATTATGTAAGTTTCTTCAGTACTTGACAGGCAAAACAACTTAAGTCTAGGACTAAAGTCGTCTTACCCCTTAACCAAACATTCTGCTGCTAAAAGAAACTATACAAAAGTCGTGGATTAAGGTCATTCTGCTACTAAACGATGTCTCTTGCACACAGTAACGTAATCATCAGGCTTCGAGACTTTGGACCCGATACAATAAGTTTACTGTGCATGCACTATAGGTTGTTGACTCGCTGCAGGTAGATAGAGATGTGTTGAGGTAACAACGTTGGTATTTAGAGTAGAGTACGGTAGAATGGGGAAACACACATATGTACATTCTGAAAATAAATATACATTGCACAATGATAATGTAAAAAGAATGTGAAAAGCATTTATTCTCCTGTCTTTTATAAGCATTTCTGTTTAATTATACACAGTGTTAATGGTGGAAATAAGCATGTAGCAATTTTAATTTTTTCATTTATCCTATTGGTCGTCTTTTGGAAGTGCAGTTACTGTACCGAATTGCAATGTACCTACTACAAGATACATTTTCAGTGCCTCAAACGTAAATCTTTTTCGGTTATCTGCCAAAGTTTGTACTGTAGAAAGCTACGCTCTACGTCGCATGACGTGATAGGAGCAAAACGAAAAAAAACCTAACATCATTGCAGTCTTTAAGAGATAGTCCAGTCCTTTATTCCCGGGCGACTCTATGTCCACTAATTTGCTGTTTATGTTACACAATGTTCCATATCCGTTATTTTTACATAAAATTGACTTCCACTTCTGTTTTACACGTTCAGTAACCGGTGTACTTGGTGTCTCATTCATTCGCTGCATCATTTTCTAAATTAATTTGAGGGCTTCCGCCATCTCTTGCTCTGACTTCTCTAACCGTGTAATAGTTTCAGACAGTTTGTATGAAAACCAAATTATTCGTCAGAACCTTCAAATCTAGAGCGTTTTCCTTTGCGTATTTGTTGGCATTCATTCTATAGTACCCCCACCCACTGTACGCTTTACCACTATACTCAGTACGCCGTTATGGGGATTTCCCACTGAACTGCTCTATTGGGTCCGAAGTCTCGAAGCCTGGTAATCATGCTCCCAACTCAAAATCCTCAAAATGTGGACTTAAGTCGTTTTGCAAATTTACCATTCAAATATTTTTACGGGAAATTGCAGTCATGTGTTTAGTGTAATAAAAAATCCGGAGATGGAGCTTTAAAAATGGCATCATAGCATCTGGCAAGATCATAAATGCATTGTACAGCGTTGAGAGTATTTCCTTCTTCTGCTACATTATGCTGTTGACGTCTTTCATACTGGATGCGAGTATTAGAAGTGGACCAGTTTGCCTTAGTGTGTAAAATGTTCCACTAGGATTCGGAATCACACGATTAGGATAACAACGGTGATATTCGGTCGCAGCAGCTGTTGCATTTCCCTCACACACATCATAAATGAATACCATATGGGCATATTCCTCACTTGTAAATTTATACAGCATCTTGAGACAACTAACAAGCTGTTAACTTCACAATGTATGATCGTCAACTCAACATGCGACAAGCAACTCTCGATGCAATGCAAAGTAAGCGCATGCGCTGACACTTGAGAGGTATATTCACACAAACACGTTCAGAAAATTAATGATCATTCTTGAATTATATGAGATACGAAAAAACTTTATTAGGGAAATATGTTCCTAAACACTTTAGGAAAGTGCTCCATTAGTGGCGGTAAAACTTAGTGAATCACCCTGTATATATTCGGGACTATTAATGCTTAATGCATGACATTTGTTAGATAATATTTCATTAATTTATCTACAGTCACTTTGACATCTGGATCATATGGCGACCAGTTAAGATGAAATTACATTTGTTATTAATCACTTGCTAATACAGTTATGAAACATTACTGAAATTATATTGAAGTCCAGTTACCAGAATCAATACGCAAATTATTTAGGCTATTATAAAACTACCTCTAATAGTACATTATGCAACGAGCCTATAATGAAGGTAATTAAGAAGTGAGTATGGATATTTATGAAACGAGCTCAAGCGAGTTTCATAATTTTCATACGAGCTTCTTCATCATCATCATCATCCTTCACGAATTAGGCCTCTCATAGACCTGTTTTATGCCCCATCTAGCAGTCTTTTAAAGGTCTTCCTGGTCGACGATGTCCTCTAGGTTCATATTGCATCATAATTTTTGGGGATTCTTGAATTTTCCATTCTTCTTACATCTAGCCAATTGAATTTGTATCTGCTGATTTTTTTCTTCTTCTGACTTACTTCTAATTGTTATAAAATTTCTTCATTCCTTTTTTCGGTCTAAAAGAGTATATCCTGCTGTCCTGAAAAATTTAATTTCCGTTGCTTTGATTCTATTCATGTCTTTTTCTTTTTAATGTCCAAATCTCGCTTCCGTATAAAAGGGAGGGTAATGCTAGTGTATTATATATTTTTATTCTTGTAGATTTTTGTACTAATTTAGCTTTTAATGTATTGTTTATTATTCCTAGAATTTGTGTAAATTTGGTAATTTTCTTGTTCACATCTTTTTCATTTTGATAAGATATTTCACAACCCAGATAATTGAAATTTTGCACTTGTTCGAGGCATTGGTTATTGTGTATTATATTACTTCTGACTGGGTCTTGTCCTAAAAATGACATTACTTTTGATTTTTGTGTTGAAATTTCCATCCTGAAATCTTTTAATATTTTATTTAATGTATACAATCCTCTTTGTAAATTATCCTCTGAATTGGAAATTATGACTTGATCATCGGCATAGAGTAAGGTGTTTAATGTTAGAGCACTGGTTATTTTGATTCCTGATGTGTAGATTTGGTTCCATTTTAAAATAATTTCATTTATATAGATATTAAATAAAGTTAGTGATAGTGGACAACCTTGTCGAACTCCATTATTAACTAATTTTGTTTCGGATATACAGTTATTTATTTTGACACTTATTTTGCTGTCTGTGTAGATTTCTATTAGGCCTATATTTTGTAATAGCAAATTTGGAATATTTTTATCTTGTAATATGTCGAATAAAAGGTCTCTTCGGACTTCATCAAAAGCTTTCACAAAATCAATAAAAGCTATATGGATTTCTAAATTAAATTCTCTTTTTTTATTTCTAACAATAGTTTGATACTAAATAATGGATCTACACATGATCTTCCTTTTCTAAAGCCATTTTGACACTCCAGAAGGAAAGTTTCAGCATGTTTTTTTTTTTTTTTTTTTTTAATTTTTCATTTAAAATCCTACTAAATATCTTATAACATGTGTTGATACTAATTCCTCTATAGTTTTCAAATTATCTATCCTTATACTGCTTGTTTGAGGCTTGAAGGTAATGTAATTTTCCCTAAGATAGGTTACTAGCCTTATCGTTAGGTAGTCCAGTTGGGGCTGCCACTTTTAGCCTCTGGACGACGTTCTCAATTACCATTATAGGCGAGTTTCATACGACTTTTTATGCTCGACCATATTTCTAACTTGATATTATTAATTTTATTGTATCTGACCTGGAGCAATGTCCCGTATGTTGTTAGATGTGCGCAGACGCGAAAGTATTGATTTTTTCCGAGGAACAGATGTGCACATTGACCTTGCTAGGCCATAAGAACCTACAGAGATAACATTGAAATAAAATTAGACATTGAAAAACGAGATGACAAATTGAATTTATTTGAATATTATTTACAATTAACGCTAATTATTATAGTAACAGAACATAACCTTCTGCGACAGTATTGGATTTCCAGCCTCCGTGACTTTTCGCTAATTCTCTTTCGATTGCATATCCGAGAATAATCGATACTTGCGGTTTTATAACGGTAGAAAGCTGACCTGTCATTGGCTGAACAGTTGTAACCTGAATCGTCATTGGCTAAAAGACCTGATCTTTAATAGTAGGTGTACTTTAATGACATGCATTAAATGTCTGCTACCAGGTGTATAATTACTAAATTTCGGCATGGTCGAGCATAAAATTCATTATTATTATAAAATACTTCCCCTAAAATAAGGGCTGCCCTGAAGGACAAAGTATACCAAAAAATGCAAGTATTATTAAATACGTAACAATTTTTATGAAAATGTTTTCGTGAGAAATATAATTATTATTATTGTGTTATTATTAATTTACTTTATATGTGATTTCTCAGAAGATAGATTGAATATTTTAGAGATATCAAAGAAACAGTCTTGGCCAAAGAGGATTCAAGATTGAACTCTTTGCAGAAATTAATCAATTTGTTTGTAATAGTGCCTCTTGCACCCACTAATAACCCAATTGTTTATCTAAAAATATTAAAAGCCAATATCAAACTTGGGCTACAGACATTTTAAAGAACGTGCTTTTAGGAGAAAATGTGATGGATAGATACATCCATTTTAGTGAATTGTATTTTTCAAAATATGGGCCACAAAAATTTATTTTTCAAAAACTAATCTTCAATTAAGTTGTTGTAGCAATGACATTTCCACATACAAAAAATTAAAATTGTGCACCAACTAGGAAAATAAATCCCAATTTAACTAATATCTTCCCTTAATCCGGCGCTGGTCATTATATAAGCATTTTGTGAAGTATCAAATTCAAACGACAATTACATCAAAATGGATGGAGTTACAAGTGTGTCCCTCTAGCTGACTATATAAGTGTTGGCTATTTCCTACTAGAAGAATTTTCTTCGAAGTGTACACGGTACTCAACCAGGTGGCCCGAGTTCGAATCCCGGTCGGGACAAGTTACCTGGTGAGGTTTTTTCCGGGTTTTCCTCAACCCAATACGAGCAAATGCTGGGTAACTTTCGGTGCTGGATCCCGGACTCATTTCATCGGCATTATCACCTTCATTTCATTTAGACGCTAAATAACCTGAGATGTTGATACAGCGTCGTAAAATAACCCAATAAAATAAATAAATACACGGTACTCTGTAGCGGAAGTATGATAGGTTCAGAGGCATAGTGGGCCAGCGCCATACATTAAAAACGCAGAAAGCAAGGGTTAAAGTTAAGTGAATACCATAGTTTAATGAAGATCGACATGTAACTAAGTTTTACTGTGCATAATTTATATTACTTGCTTTATGTTTCATTAAATTATGGTAAGTAATGACTTAATTTTAACCTTTGTTCTATCCGTTTTTAATATATGGCGCTTAGCCCACTATGGCTCTGAACCCTTCATATTTGCCAGAACAATTGCTCACTTATGATGGAATAATTGCTGTTATCCTTTGTAAAGTCAATGGATTTCTAATTCTATTCGCGTTTATCATTTTCTTTTAAAAGTTAATTAACTTTTCGTTGAATACAGATATTTTCCAGACAACTTACCTTTTTCTAAAATGAAATTAAAATTTTAATTTGGAGTACAAAAGTCAGTTGAATATAATATCGTCACCTGAATGCAAGAACTAGGTAACTCAATTTTTCCTATTTTTAGATATTGCCTATTTACTTATTTATTGCACTTAGGAAATGTCCTAAGGGTTTTGGGAATAACGATCAAGCCATTTTATAAAGTTTTGAGAAAAAGGAATTTTAAAGTTTAAGCACTTTTATACACACTGTTATGTGTCTTTTTAAAATTGACCAGGGTAAAATGTCAAGAACAATTATTTGAGACCCATTTAGCATTCCTAATGATAGTACATTTCCATTTATTTTGAAGATGGCATTATTAACTCAATTTCGATTTTTGATGGATCGTTTTTCCCGTGTACCGTTTTTGGAAATAATCTTGTTTTGAGCAACATTACCTATTTGTTAGAAATTAAAAACAGATGTCGCAGGTAAAACTCTTAATTAAAAAAACAGTTACCTAGTTCTTCTTTCATTCTCCTGAAAAGATTTTTTACTAAGACCTTTTCTAACAGAGATAACTAAAAATTAAAATTTTAATTATCTAGTTCTTGCATTGAATATAATAGGACCGGGAAGTATTAAAACAGGTATGGACATTATTTTCAGGGAAACTAAGTTAGCTCCAAGTCTTACGAAAACACGTGTTCTCACTTCATCTCGGTATTTTATCTCTTTCAAAATTCATAACATCAAAAATTCAATGTTGCGCTAACCACAGAAAAATGCCGGATATGCAGCCACCCGAACCATACTGTATGTAGCGACATCTCCCGGGTTAAAATTACTTCCAAATAATTCACATTTTTCATTACAATCAAATTTTTGATGAAGAATCTCAGGAATAAAAGATTTCGCTTTTTAGAGGATACAAACTACTTGTCTCTTCGCCGCTGTCCTTTTGATGGATTCATCTTCTTGTTTTGCAGGGCGTCCGGCTCCCAGGGTGACGTGGTGGCAGGAGAACGCACTGCTGGACGATTCGTACGAGCAAGTGCCTGACCGTCGCGTACAGAACGTCCTCCGCCTCGAGAAGCTTGGACGTCGACATCTGCACACGGTGTTCACTTGCCAGGCCAGCAACAACAACCTCGTAGCCCCCATTTCCAGTGCCGTCTCTCTCGACATGAACCGTGAGTACAGCAAGCATTACACAGTCGATATTTCTTAGTGTTGGAGATGGAATGAAAATCCTATCCATCTCTAATAAGCAAGAGTTTAAACTTTATCTTTAAAAACTTCGGTGTAGGCTTTATAGGAGAGGGTTCAAATAATTACAATTTAGAAAACAATGTCACTCAGCTGTGCTTTGATATGGACGCGAAACAAATGTGTCTACAATATATGCGTGATTAAAGAGAGTTAATACAAGCTTGGCATTACTCAGATACAGATGAATAAATAATGATAACAATATTTACGGGATGTTTTATGAGCTTAGATACAGTTATTATTATCTTCGTCATCAATAAAAGTCTTGGATTAGGCCTCCTGGCCTGTTCCGCTTCTAGAAGAAATTTGGTCTTTCCATCTCTTCCTTGGTCTTCCGATGTCTCGTTTTCCGTGAGATGTATAGTCCAATAGTTTCTTGGGGAACTTATTGTTGGGCATTCTTAATACATGTTCATACAAGTAGTTGCGGTAAGATTCTATAGTATCCGTAATGACGGTGATATTCAATTCTGCTCGGATGTCAGCGTTCCTTTCATGGTCGTAAAGAATATATCCTGCAAGAGGTCTTAGCAATCGCATTTCAGCAGCTTCTGTTCTTCGAAGTTGCCCTTTCGTTAATGACCATGTCTCTGATTCATATAATAATGCCAGGACTGCCATAACTTTATAGAATTTCAAAATTGTTTCTGGTTGAACTTTCTTTAATAGAGTTAATTTGATTGTTCTTAACAGTTGCTGAAATTTGACTAGTTAATATCCACGTCCCTGGAGTTTATATAAGAAAGATTGCAACCAAAATAGTTGAATGTTTTGATTTCTTCTATACAATTATTATTGATTGCAATTTTGGATCTTATATGGTTCTTTCTTTGGTAGGCCATGACTCTGGTTTTATTTATAGACATTTCCAAATTTTAATTTTTTGCTGTCTTGTATAGTGTGTGTATTACTCTTTGTAAGTTGTCTTCTGAATTTGCTAAAATTATCTGATCATCTGCGTAAAGTAATGTGTTAAGTGGGAAGTTGTCAATCATAAAATTTGTGAGCAATTCGTCTTCCCAGTTTTTGGTAATGTATTTATATAAATATTAAATAAGGTGTGTGACATTGGGCAGCCTTGCTTTACTCCTTGATTACTAGGCTATATAAGTCACAACTTTTGATGAGTATTACATAATGAACTCAAAACTTTTTTTTTCCTGCATCCTAATATAAAATACATTAAAATTGAAGAATATATAACAGTTGTATGAGCACTATGTCTATGTAGTGCTCATACAACTGTTATAAGTCTTCAATTTTAATGTATTTTATCAATTTTAATGAACACTGTTATAAAATTGACCAAAAACGTGTATTTTAACATTTAGCATCCTAATATATTGGCAACGACTCAGTCGGTAAATTGGTCTTTCTAGCTGGCTTCATCTGGAGAACTGACGAACAGTCAAGTACCGCCATTAGTGTATATTTAATATTATATATTAGTACATGTAGATATAGGTATGTATCCTATATGTAAAAGAGACAATCAATAAGTTTCCGAACTGCCCTGAATGTAGGCAACACACAGGACATACGAAACGGAGAAGTTATCTAGAACGAAGGAAATGCCTGGAATTTATGTTATATGCATCACTTGAAAGATAGAGAAAAGACTAACCACAAGGCGTATATGAAGAGATTTAATAATTGCGAAAGGTCCTTGACATGATTTGCACAACATCACGTGTAGAAGCTCTGTTCTTAAAGACATTCTGACGCTGTTTGATAGACTGACTCAACAGACATGGAAGCAATGATCTTCAGTGACACGTATATGTATATTTAACGGTACAATAAATACATGTGTAGTTCGGAAATATATTGATTGCACTTTGTATTAAAAAAGAAACTTTTAAGGAGGGGGAGACATTTTTATGAGTAAAACAGTCATAATTTTCATTCCATTTCCTTCTTTAAAAAATATAATTTTCACTTTCTTGTGATGAAAGAATTTCTTAGATATCTCTAATCCCTCCCTTTAAATTCTTTTAAATTTATCGTTCGTCGATTTTTTCTGGAACTAAATTTCATATCTGTTTTCTTTGGAATATGTATGATAAGACTTTCTTGTATTAAATTCTAACGTACCTTGTTTACATGTTTCGACCTATTTATGGGTCATCCTCAGAACTGGTCGTTCTTGGTCTTGGCGCCTCTTGTTCTGTTTCCTGTGAGGGTGCGTTCGTGTGGTATAGTGTAGAGTCAAAGAGTGTCTACGTTTTGAAGTTGACTTGTGTGTTGAGAATTTCTTTGGAGTGTGTTTTCGTGTGTCTGTATATTTCATATTGTTCTAGTGTGTTTAGTTTCTGGCTTTTTGGTTGAATGTGTAGTATTTCCATGTCTGTGTTGATGTCTCTGTGGGTGTGGTTAGCATTTGTGATGTGTTCTGCATATGTGGAGGTGTGTTTTCTTTGATAACTCGAAACGTTTTTTAGATACCTAGCGAAACTGTGCTTGCTTGTATACTAAAGTCATTGCTGTAATGTTTTATTTTTTGGGATAATATAGATCACGAAAATTTTAAAACATTTACGCAATTGTATATCAAATTGGATAAAAATATTTTTCAATAGATAATTAGATATTTTACTTTAGTTTGTTCTTTTAATTATACAATTATTTTGAAGTATAAAATATTACAAGTCGAATGTCTGATAAGCGATGATCACATAATTCAGTTTTCTGTAAGTTGAGGTTAAGGATGTCATGTGTTGAAAGACGTAACATTCTTGACAGTTGCCACAGAAAATACTAAGTGGGTTCCAGCGTCTCCTGTGTTATATTATACCTGGTAGTGTTGATTGTAACATGGACAATTAATCAATTCCAGCACAATGCAATAATTAATTATAAACCACAAGCAGTGTGTTGTGCAGGTGTAGTGTGTGATTCCACGCCATCGAATACTAACTCCCGTAATATTTAGATGCAAAACACAGGGGTGAGGTAGGAGGGGATAATGAAATTTTGTACGAGTTTTCTGTTGTGTAATTAATGGCCAAAACTGTAACTAAAGCTTACTTTTAGTGTTAGCCTTTAATTTCAACACACGCACACGTAGGCATATGCATGTGCTTTAAATATCAGTAATAAAAGTTCGGTATGCTGTAGTGAGACCGTTATATAGTTACATTTCGCGGGCTTCCGGAGAAGAATCTAACACCATTTTCACCCTCGATATTGCACCATAAATTTTAATCTGTCGGTTTTCCGGTACCCACTTCCACCCTTTCTCTCCCTCCCTTTCCTCTACAAAATGGACTACAGTTCACAGATAATTTAATTTTAGTCACGATACAAAATGTAAGACTTGGCTTATAGCGTGCTGTGCGATTACAGCTTTACTTCTCTTATTTTCTCTCATATATTATATATCAAAGCATTTTCTTATTTACGTGGTAATTATATACTTACTTACTTACAAATGGCTTTTAAGCAACCATAAGATTCATTGCCGCCCTCTCATAAGCCCGCCATTGGTCCCTATCCTGTGCAAGATTAATCCAGTCTCTATCATCATACCCCACCTCCCTCAAATCCATTTTAATATTATCCTCCCATCTACGTCTCGGCCTCCCTGAAGGTCTTTTTCCCTCCGGTCTCCCAACTAACACTCTATATGCATTTCTGGATTCGCCCATACGTGCTACATGCCCTGCCCATCTCAAACGTCTGCATTTTAAGTTCCTAATTATGTCAGATGAAGAATACAATGCGTGCAGTTCTGTGTTGTGTAACTTTCTCCATTCTCCTGTAACTTCATCCCGCTTAGCCCCAAATATTTTCCTAAGCACCTTATTCTCAAAAACCTTTAACCTATGTTCCTCTCTCAGAGTGAGAGTCCATGTTTCACAACTATATAGAAGAACCGGTAGTATAACTGTTTTATAAATTCTAACTTTCAGATTTTTGGACAGCAGACTGGATGATAACCGAATAATAACACGCATTTCCCATATTTATTCTGCGTTTAATTTCCTCCCAAGTGTCATTTATATTTGGCACTTGGGAGGAAATTAAACGCAGAATAAATATGGGAAATGCGTGTTATTATTCGGTTGAGAAGCTCTTATCCGAATAATAACACGCATTTCCCATATTTATTCTGCGTTTATATACTATGAAAAATTCAAGAATATAAAATTGAGAGTTTAAAATAAGTTTACTAACTGAAAGGCTATTAAGAACATCTAATTTGAACTGGTAATGGAAATTATGGGAAAACGGCTGGACGGATTGTAATAAATGACCCCTCATTTTGAAGCTTGGAGCTTAAAGTTTTTCGGAGAAATAGTAGTTGTCAGTGAAATGTCAATTTTTAAACATAATTTTCCTGTTTTCCAAAATCCATCTGTCGTCAGTTTTGAGAACTAGCTAATAGCGTTCACGGTCGACTTGATATTCCCTTCGCTTTTTTTTGTAAAGGAGAAGCGAAACGAGCATCAAGTCGGCCGTGTTGCATTTCAGAATAAAACAAAACACATACTACTGTAAACAATATTACACGAAGGCCATGATCTGCAAGAATGCTGACATATTTAGAGCTCAAATTAAATTGGTTATTAAACCTTGAAGACTAAAAATAATTTACAGGTTCGATTCTGTGCTGTGTAATTTTCTGGGTACAGCTGTGTATTGGATATTAAAAACTACAAAACTTGAGGTGGTTTGATGACATTATTACCATTAGAAATGAAATATGATTGTAGTTAATGCCATGATGTGACTATTTTTCATTAATTATATATATTAATGCTATATTGATGATATGAAAGTGAAACGTTTTGGGGTTATATAAGTAGATGTAGAAAATAACTTAAATTAGATTTTGATATCTATATTTTACTGAGTGGCGGCTATATAGTATATATAGTATATGTTACTGAAAGCTATAAAACTTACGTAAGATAATAATATTATTAAAAATCAAATATTTTTATAATTATTAATCAAGTGGGGTTGGGTCTTTTTCATATAATTAATGGCGGTGTGGTGTAGATAATTACAGTAAATGTGTGGTTCTCTTCAGTATTGGCTCGAGAGAGAGAGAGAGAGAGAGAGAGAGAGAGAGAGAGTATCTTTCATTGTTATGGAAGCAACTAACTTTCAGAATGTCAGGTATTCTTCATTGAAAATAAATATGAAAAATGTTTATTTGAACGTCTAATGAACTTAGTTTGCAGCATTTGCTGCACAAGCCACTAGTAATAATGTAAACTCCAGTTTGACTAAAGATGTCGTTTACCACAGTGACTCATGTGCTGACCTCGTTGGGAATTTTAGTTCGATTCCTGGCAGAGATATGTAAATTTATCTCCGATCACATTGACACTGAATATGTGTGATATTTGCCTTGTAATGCCCTGTTTCGTTTGAGTAATGTATTGAGTTATACGCACCACGTAAACTGAAATTCCAGCTATTTATGAATTTGAAATATAAGGTCTATACAAGAGCAAGAAAAAA
This sequence comes from Periplaneta americana, assembly GCA_025594305.2. Lineage (NCBI taxonomy): Eukaryota > Metazoa > Arthropoda > Insecta > Blattodea > Blattidae > Periplaneta > Periplaneta americana. Next base: position 175,456,114 of record JAJSOF020000005.1, read on the forward strand.
TGACTTAAAATAAGTAAAACCTTTAAGGATCCACCGCTGTGGAGTAACAGTTAGCGCGTCTGACCGTGAAACGAGCTGGTCCGGGTTCAAATCCTGGTTGTGACAAGTTACCTGTTTGGGTTTTTTCCGGGGTTTTCAATCAACCAATTGAAGCAGAATTGCTGGGTAACTTCGACGCTGAACCTCGGACTCATTTCGCCATCATTAATTCATATATCATCATACATGCAATAGCCTGGGTTGAGTGCGGCGTGCTGTACTTGTACAAGAGCGCGGCCGTTCGGTTACCCAATCATTCACAGTAGCCTATAGGAATGATAAGAACAATAAATAAGCAAATCTTCGGGTCCCTCCTCCGTGGCTACTTCCGTCATTGACTTCTAGCAGAATGTGGTGCCCACAAGTGGCGTGGTAACACGTTAAAGTACAGAGTGTCCAATATGCCCGACTGCCCAACAGACCCTAATTTACCCTAATAATAATAATCCGAGGCACGACAGCCCATGAAGGACCATGACCGATCAGCCGGCCGCTGGCCTCACGCGCACATACCGTAGCAGAGGTGGACGATCATCCAACCAGAAAGAATATATTGTGTGGTTAGCACGATGATCCCCCCAGCTGTTATAGCTGGCTTTCGTAACCGGATTTCGCTACCTATCGTAGCTCCCCAAGTGCATCACGAAGCTGGTTGGGTACCGGTCCCATACACTGGCCGAAATTTCATGAGAAAATATCTTCTCCCGTGAGGACTCGTACCAGCGCGCATTCCGTAACGCGAGTTCTAGGCAGGATGCCTTAGACCACGACTCCACGGCACGGGACATTAAAAATTTTGGTAAACGTATTAAAAAATTTTGGAATAACACCACAGGCCCCGATAAAAATGTTGTTGTTGTTGTTGTTTTCTAATGTCAGGCGTTTGACAATAATGTCATTTGACCTCTTGCACTCAATATTTTTCAAAGATATTATCATGGCCAGCCACTGAAGCACAGATTTTGAGGTGTTCCGAATCCATTTCTTGGTTTGAGTTGCACAATGGGCAGTTAGGGGACTGATATATTCCAATTCTATGCAAATGCTTGGCCAAACAGTCATGGCCTGTTGCCAATCTAAATGCAGCTACAGACGATTTTCGTGGTAAATCGGGAATTAACTGTGGATTATGATGCAGGGAGTTTCATTTTTTCCCTTGAGATTGTGTTATCAAATTTTGTTTGTTCAAGTCTAAGTATGTAGATTTAATAAATCTTTTCACAGAGTAATACGTAGATTTAGTAACAGGTCTGTAAGTAGCAGTGCTGCCCTTCTTTGCTAAAGCATCCGCATTCTCGTTTCCCAAGATTCCACAATGGTATGGTATCTGTTGGAATACAATTCTTTTATTGAGTGATATTAATTGAGAGAGCATTTTAGTTATTTCTGCTGTTTGAGATGAAAATTGAACTGCGCAAACATATAAGGTAGGGTGCCCATTTATCGTCCCTCATTTAGTTTTGTCTCACCATTCATATACCATTAAAGTTGAAATCTTGAAACTAATCTATTTAAGAACATTCAACATTTAACTACAAGACACAGAATTCTAAATTCATAAATTTGGAATCAAATTGAATATAAAACATGAAGAATGAAATTATGCAATTTTTTACATTTCAATGAAGCGGTCTAAATATCGTCCCCTATACTCTTTAACATATTGAATGACAATTATTTCAACAGTAGAATGAAATAAAAACATAGAACACCAAGAATGTTTATTAATGACTAATTATTATAGAAGGTATGTAAGAGAGCGTTCAGAAAATTATTTAAATTACATTTTGTAAATTAAAAACTCCTTCATGTGATATTTTCTTAAGGTTCTTAGCACTTCCAAAAAAAATTACAGTTTAACTTTTTAACCTAACATTAAATAGTTCATTACGTCCAATAGGACTAAAACCTTTCAATTTTGTGTTTCACTCATTCAGACACGTCACAAATAAATTTTTTGTGTTCACAAGATGAGCACATTTCGTGGGACCAGTGGCAGAATTCCGTGTATTTGATCCCTTTCTGTCCTTGTTTATGATATGAACCTTTTTCCCACATAACGGGAATACTACATCTTCATCATTATTGTCTTCATCATCACTTCCACTGTCTCTAGAAGACTTGCAGAAAATTTTCATTTTTTGTTTGTTTCGGTGCACTTCTTTTGGTTGAAACTGAGGCTGCAGGTTGTGAAGCGATAGTGGTACAGAAGTCGACGTTAGGATTTCTTCTCGTCTGCTTTTGTTTTTGATTTTCATACTCATTAACTTTTCTTTTCTTGTCTGCTCCTGTGTGAACACTGTTCTTATGGGGTGTACGCGTTACTAGAACTGCTGTACCACGCCTATTGGAAAACGATGGCTCTAGCACTGGAACTTTCCGAATATCTTCTGGACTGATCATAGAATTTGAAGTTTCAGGTTCAGTTTCCTGATGTTCTGTCACTTGGGTAAGTTGATGTCGATTAGATACCAATTTGTAGCCCATCTTTTTCTCTCTAACAGGTTTTACGGCTTCTATCATTTCCTCCTTGCTCCATAGTTTCCGTTTGCCCATCTGAAGGCAACTAGAAATATAAATGACAACAGCCTTACTGAAATTACATGATATAGAATTAGCATTCCGAAATCCGTCCCGGGGACGAAATTTAGACACGTCCTGGAGGACGAAATTTGGGCATGTGCACGACAAAAGTATGGCGGCATCTCGTTCTAAGCACGCTGCGATGTCCGGTTCATTTAATATATTGTGACAGCGACGTGAGAATCGAACTCACGACCAGCGTCCCGCAAGAAAGCAGATCGCGCGGAGCACGGAGGGACGGCGCGCGGCGGAGAGTAGTGGGGAAAGGGGCCTACACGCGAGGGGAGGCTGCGCGCGCAGCTGCTACTTAACGCAGTGAATGGGGAACGGACCTTCCCGACTATTCCAGAAGTGCGTCGAAGTGGAGATATCCAGATAATTCTCTACACACCTGTAGAAATTTCTCGCAACTATGATTTTGCTATAAAAGAAGAAACGCCGGCGAACTCGAGCAGTTTGAGTTTTCAGTTATTCAGTCAGTGAGAAAGCCAGAGCAAGGAAGCCAGTCTTGTGTACCGGAGTTCGACTCGAGTGTGCGTCCGCAACTGCGTCAGCAGCCGAAGGCCTGAGTTCGAGTGCAGTGGACTGCAGTTGGAGGGACCTGAGTTCGAGTGCAGTGGACCGCATTTCGAGGGACCCGAGTTCGAGTACAGTGAACTGTCTCTGAAGGTCTGTGGTTCGAGATACTGTGAACTCGAGTGACTGAGATAGAAGAACTGTGAACTGAGAACTGATAGTTATGATTTGTAAATAGTGCTTTGTAAATATTAGTTAAGATTAACAGTTCATTGTTGTTCGTACTAGTCCAAGTAAATTGTCATTGTCGTCGGTGGAGTTTTATAACGAATATTGTGTTGAGTGAAAATCCAATTGTTGACGAGAGCGTTTAAGGCGAATTGTAGAAAGGAATTATTGTTGTTACTAATAAAATTCACAATATATTCTTATACTAGACATTTTTCTCTATATATAGAAACAAAAAATGTTATAAAATACGTAACTTAGGCTGTGAAATACTGCTGAGAATATATAACAAGAATAGTTTTTCACCTTCCAGATATTTAAAACTTAAATAACAACGAAACAGACAATAACACTCGCTCCAAATGAAATCACGCTTGCTACTGGATAAAGAGGGATAGTCTCTACTGACCATCACCAGGGTGCGACAAATTATGGGCGAAATACTGTGGGGGACGAATTTAGGCAAGGGGACGAATATTGGACACTACACCTTATTGTGTATGTAAAATTTCAAATCAGTAACTTAATAATTACTGTCATTAGGGAATTCAGTCCCAGCGTCTCCTAAACATGTTCAGGCATTCCTGTCAATTTGGAAGAATAAAAGTTTAAGCCAAAAGCCGCATTTTTTGCTCTCCTTGGTTACGGTGAAAGATTCTTAAACATATTAAACTGCGCAACTCAACTCGACGTTAATTTGTTCTTGAAGCATGTAAAAGGGGAAGGAGCAGTCACCCACCAGCCCGTTTAATTAAGCCAGTGTGCAGCAACACCAATTATTGGAATTATTGTGAACGCGGTTCGAACGTGCCTTGCTCAGAATGAACTAATAAACGAGTCCCCTTGGTCACCGCGGCAAGTGTTGTTATTGAAGGGACCTTAGGGGTGGCTCTGCTAGATGAGGGTGTTATTTGCTGTTTGCACGTACCAAGTACAGGATCGTATAACTGGATTTTATTATGCCCCCAGGCCCCCATGTCCAAGGGGTGATATGAAACAGGCGTTGTCTACCCGTGCGGGTGATTGGTTTCACTACAGGTGTTACATTGTTATGCCATGATTAGAGTCCAGCATCATCAAGCATTCTGATTGCCGTTAGTTTCGTCACGGGATACATAGATGAGCTGTATGCGATAGCCCCGGCAACTTCGTACATATTGCAAAGTCATGTTAGAGTTTTATATTGTTTGACGACGCCGCATTGAGCTTCATAATGAGCCCTTATTGTTGGGGTTGTTAAATCAACTTCAGACTCCAGGTACAGGATTTGCATTACAGGGTGGTTGTGGTGTTCTATAAACACGGTGTTGTAGAAAGGCAAACTTGGCTGGACAATGTTGCAAACCTTATACGTTGATAATACATTGATGACCGTTAAAATAGTAATGTTGTTAAGGTTGAAAACAGGCAGATAAAGCTCAAATACCACCACAAACAACTTTGTGCTTTGCATTGGAGCGAATGTCGTAGTACAGACTACATTTTCTTTTTTATGTAATTTATTGGTCGATCAGCGCATTTAACGCTATACAGATCATTTCTAAATAAGATATAAGGTAGGTGTCCCTGATATGTCCATGCTAAGGTTTGAGAATTTTTCCAGCCGCCATTTTGAAAAAAAATGTAAACCACTTTTTTTCTTACTCGTTCTCAGTCTAATGGACTTTCTTAAAGCAATTTCCTTTCCCCATAAAAATGGCTTTAATTGTCCAAAAAGTCCCAAATTCCAAAAGTCTTAGGAAAATATTTAGTGCTAAGAGAGATGAAGTTACAGGAGAATGGAGAAAGTTACACAACACAGAACTGCATGCATTGTATTCTTCACCTGACATAATTAGGAACATTAAATCCAGACGTTTGAGATGGGCAGGGCATGTAGCACGTATGGGCGAATCCAGAAATGTATATAGAGTGTTAGTTGGGAGGCCGGAGGGAAAAAGACCTTTAGGGAGGCCGAGACGTAGATGGGAAGATAATATTAAAATGGATTTGAGGGAGGTGGGATATGATGATAGAGAATGGATTAATTTTGCTCAGGATAGGGAACAATAGCGGGCTTATGTGAGGGCGGCAATGAACCTGCGAGTTCCTTAAAAGCCAGTAAGTAAGTAAGTGGCCATATCAGGAACATGTGCACATGTTATGGCCACCCTTGTTCCATGTTCTACAAATCGTGATGGTTTTCAGTTTGATAGCGCAGTTGTGCTAAAATTGAATAATTTTGGTATAAAATGAATAAACATTACACTCAATAATCTTTTTTATCATTAAAAAATGTAGTCAAAACAGGTTTTTCCATAAAAAAATTAAGCTGTTTTTCTAAAAATACAAAATTTTTGCGTAATTCCAGCTATAAGGCAAGTAAATTTTGTCAGGTGAAAAAATTAAATGTGACATAAACTTGATATGGCCATGGCGCCTTTGATATGGCCATATCGGGGTAAGCTTTCACGAAAATCGTTTGATTATGAACAACTCGTAAAAGATACGCCATCAACGACAACACCAATCAACAGAACATTGAAAACTGAATGGAGCACGATGGTTTTCATGAAACAAGTCTTTGAAAAACATGCATAAAACGAAGGAGACTTACCAGAGAAAAATAAGAAGAGGTCACATGAAACCCGCAAAACAGGCAACTGACGCCATATTGCTCAACCTGACTGGATGGAAAACGGTCAAGTAACATACCAGGATGCCCTTTCACTGGATGCTGCTGTAATTTAGCGGATTTTTTGGTTAACTAACTCACAATAGAGGGGTGGCCATATCAGGAACATGGCCATAACAGGAGCAACCACCTTAAATACAATACACGATACTGAATTGAGGGCAGCCTAGATTGGGCTCCTCAATGAACAAAAATAATTGTTAATAAATAATGATTTACATAGGTTGGTGTGATGATAAATTTTGATTATAATATGAGGTCCATTGGAAGTCGGCTCTTGATTCTGGTGGGAAATGTGGATTTCCTTTCTTGATGGCGGCTGGAACATTTTCTAGGTTGTTATAGAACTTCTTAGCTTGTGAATGAATAAACTGTTTGATTGTGTCAATACCAGTTTCTCTGTACGGACAAACCAAGGAGAATTGAGTGAAATTCGTAGGACTTTATTTTGAAATGATTGGATGTGTTTAATTTCACTTATTGCAGCTCCTCCCCAGACAGGACAGGCATAAAGCAGTAGAGGTCGTAATAGAGATGTGTAAAGTAGCATGCAATTTTGTAGCTTTAGAGATGATTTCTTGTTGAGGAGCGGATATAATTTAGTGAGTATTGAGTAGGCCAATTTAAGTTTGTTGTTTATGTAATGTTTCCATGATAGACGGCAGTCTAAGTACACTCCAAGATATTTTACAGGCTTCATCCTTTGGTTTCCACGGTATCACGTTGGTTGAAAGAAGACTAAATGTTGAAGTCTGGTCAAATCTATAAAAACGAAGGTCTGTGCTACTAACAATATTCAGTACCTGTACTGCTACATATACGGCCAAGTCGTGATTAAATTTGTGTCGCACAAAACATATGTTGCATATAATTTTCTCGGGGTGCTCCCGTTTTCTCTTTCATTCCACCAACCCTCCTAACTTCACCTTCATTGCATACGTCATCTGGAATAGAAAGGACATATGTAGATGGCGCAGTCGATAGAGTGCTGGCCTTCTATGCCCGAGGTTGCGGGTTCGATCCCGACCCAGGTCGATGGCGCTCCTGTCAGTAGATTCACTTGCATGTAAAAGAAGTCTTGCGGGACAAAATTCCTGCACATCAGCGACGTTGATATAAACCGTATTCCGAATCTCACCGGACCGCTGGTCAACAATGACGTAATTCTGCAGCGAAATAGGAACAAAACTGATGGAAGGTTCGATGGCTGTCATGGCGGCTGTACAAGCTGTTGCCTGTGCTACGCTAGCAAGATTTTGCGAAATTTCCGTACTGTCATCTCGTTCAAAGGAAAGAGAACATAAACAATTTATTTCTTGAACTAGTAGTAATAACTGGTCCGTTGACATGTTCGCTCATAAGCCATTAACATATTGTTTTTACGTTGTGCTCATTACGAACAATACAGCAGAACAAAAGCAGAACACACCGCCATGACACAACAGTGCACGATGTCATTCGTCTGCTAATTCCCGCCCTATACAAGAACCAATCAGATTCACTGATGGCGGCTGATGGAGACTGCCACCACCTCTCTGCAAGATGATGGCACAGGTGCGACACCGATGGAGCATGTGACGTCATCGTTGAATTTCGGAACACCGTGATGCCATCAGATTGTTCAGCGCTGAGATTCGGAATACACTCATAACCTTGGTAGTTGCAAGCGCCGTTGAATAAAACATAATTTTTAGAAAGGGTATAATATAATAATTGGAAACTTATCGTTTGGTGGAGAAATTCAAATACCTTGTAGCAACAGTAACAAATATAAATGACACTCGGGAGGAAATTAAACGCATAATAAATATGGAAAATGCGTGTTGAGAAGCTTTTGTCATCCTGTCTGCTCTCAAAAAAAAAAAAAAAAACTGAAAGTTAAAATTTATAAATCATTTATATTACCAGTTATTATGTATGGTTGTGAAACTTGAACTCTCGCTTTGAAAGAGGAACAGAAGTTAAGGATGTTTGAGAATAAGGTGCTTAGGAAAATATTTGGGGCTAAGAGGGATGAAGTTACAGGAGAATGGAGAAAGTTACACAACGCAGAACAGCACGCATTGTATTCTTCACCTGACATAATTAGGAACTAGACAGGGCATGTAGCAAGTATGGGCGAATTCAAAAATGTATATAGAGTGTTAGTTGGGAGACCGGATGGAAATAGACCTTTGGGGAGGTCGAGACGTACATGGAAGGATAATATTAAACTGGATTTGAGGGAGGCGGGATATGTTGTTAGGGACTGGATTAAACTTACTCAGGATAGAGATCGATGGCGGGTTTATGTGAGGGCGGCAATGAACCTCCGGGTTCCTTAAAAGCAATTTGTAAGTAAGTAGCCTATAATTAGTGTTGTGTTGGTTTTAATCACATAATGACGGTATAAATGTGATCTGAAAATGTGTTACAATATTCATTAATCTAACCCGTAGTTTCGAAGTGGAAACATAGGTACCCCCTAACGTATAGTAGTGATGGGTAAATACAGGAGTCTAGTATTTTGATATTGATTTTTCAGCTTAGCTTTTTGTTTAAGAGAACGAAATTTAGGGCCCAGAAAGTTTTCAATGCTGTCACTGCTCTGCGTTTTAATTCTGTGTTCATATAATTTCCATTACTACAATTAAAATAATAAATTACTTAGGGGAGACTGTTGTACCTTCAGCATAGTGTACGTTTGAACATTTTTTGTTTTTTAATTTTTGCTGCTACCTAGATTATTCAAATTGAAGTAGATTGTAGAGAAAGTCCCTAAGTAGCTCTGGTCGTAGTTTCAGTTTGATTTACTGCAAAGTGTGAGTTCTGTGGACAAAAAAGGTTTTTTTATTACCAAAAGTAAACATTTCGTTCATTGATATATGTTTTCTAACACAAAACCAGATTGTATTTGTTAATATATTTCAAGTACGGTGTGTTCCCTATTATCTGGTGAGTAATAACATATTTTAATTTCCATGATTTATTCGAGTCTCTAGTTTTGGGAGCCATATTTGTATAAAAGTGCACACTCTTGTACCTTTGAACACAAAACATGTTGTACCATGGAACATGTTCCAGGGTACGTGATACTATCGGTTTTTGTTTTTCTTTTACTTTAAGAACATGTCACGAAGTAAGTCTGGAGTTAAGAGACCCCCAATTGATCCGGATGCCTTGAAGAAAGCTGTTGAAGCAGTTATTGCTCCTCCAGGAAATAAAATCTCAATCAGAGAAGCCTGCTCTGGTTTATGATAGCAAATACATTTTAGATATGATTGTCAGTTTTTGCAGCTTATATTTCCACCTATATTTCATGTGTTCCAACTTAAAAGAGGGTATGTTCCAAGGTACATGAACCTGTTGTACCTTTGAACACATTACATATCTCTTCATTTTATTTTTTCCATCCTTAATAGATCTGTAAAACAGGAAAATACATACAGGAAGTTGTAAAGGAATCTTCAATAATTATTTCAAGAATTTTTTCATTTAAAAAATTTCATTTCCCGAAATTAAAAATAAAAACAAAAACAAAACTTGAAAAGTATTTAAAGGTACAACAGTCTCCCCTATAAATGGATTTTAAAGAACCCAGACATTCATTGTTGCCCTCACGTAAGTCCAGAAAACAAAGTACAAATCATGGATATATTTAAGAAACAATGACATAACCAAATTTCCTCAAAGTCTTTTTCTGTGATAATAATAATAGTAATAATAATAATAATAACAATGACAATAATAATAATTTAAAACATTTTATACTGACTATTACACTCTTACTACGTCATACTACTTTTGACCAATAAAACGGTACGAAAGGACGTATTTCAACCAATCATGGCTGCTTTTCGCACAATTTTATCGCGTCCCTAGCATTTGTTTAATTTCATCGCGTCCCTAGCATTTGTTTCTTTGTTTGCCAACATTTGAAACTGCGCTGGTCTGGACGTCAAAAAAAAAAAAAAAATAGAAAATTACAAACCACTCCAGTCGATGCACAGCAGTTTCAAATATGACTCGCATTGGCATTTAAGAACAAGAATTAATAAAAATCACTCATCATACCTATGCATCTTCTGAAATCCGATTTACAAATAAATGAAGAGCACCATTCGGAAATTCTGAATAAGTTGAATACACCATGTAGGCCTAAATCAACGAGTTCCACTTCTATTATGCACACGTCCAATATAACATCAATTGAATCACCAACCACATTCAAATCTGAAAATTGTACATTCAATAATTATTCCTTTTAAAATTATTCATGTTTATTTTTTATATCATCGTCGTTAATTAAAACTTTTCTAACACTTGCTCTGAGAGGATAAAAAGAACTTCTGCTATATGATAATATGGATAGTCACATATCAGAGATTGTTTAATATTAAGATTTATTGAATAGTAATCGTTAAAGTGTCTGTATAAAGACACTACTGCCATCTAGCATGCATCTAGCATAATATTTGTAATGTTGAGATGATGCAATAATACATTTGAAGACAGTTGTATTTTCCTAAGTCAATTAATATTTTATTGTATTGGAGTACTTCGTTACTTCTAATCTTTATATATTTTCTTCTAATCGTGTAATAGTCAATTAAATCCCACTCGAGTTTTGATTTTCTCTAAATAAATCAAAACGTCTAGTGAGATTACTGTTGAAAAAATTACTGGAAAACAGGACGCTAGATTGCAGATATGAAAGAATGACTTATTATGTCTCTTGCATAATCACAGTAAGCACCAATATAAGCTGTTTTGGCAGGTCTTGTCAATCAAGCCATCCACATGCAAGATAGCTTACAACTCACCTGTCAGTCCATGATGGGGATGCGTCTTCAGGGGACGTCATGTCACCATGTCACTGTCGCTATCATCAGAACCTGGTGAATACACTAATGCTGTCAGTTAGAACAATCGGTGTTGCAGGATGACGTCCAGTCAAATTATTATATAGTCCACAAAATGGAAGAAGAGTAAAGAGAAAGAATTATAATCATTGTTGAAAATTCAGCACTAATACTTCTATGAAATATTTCTGGCTTCATATAAATGAAGTAGCAATTAACATTTTTATATTAATCCTAGAGTGCTCATCCTATTTGGACTCATTACTGCTCACCTGAGGTATGTTGTTACCACACAACTTTTCTCTCCTTCCTCCTCTACAGATAATCGAAACTTTTGTTGTCGTTGAATATCCCAAGCTATTATTAGATTACACTAAACAACAAATGTTTACTTTTTGTCTTGCTCCGAAATAAAAATAGGTGAATATTACTAATATGTGTGCCCTAAATCTGAATTTAAAATCCAAATTGTCCCATCACGTACCATTTTCCCGGGGAATTGAATTGAATTTTTTATGACAAAACTTGTTTCTTTTTAATTTTTCACTGCTACTGATAACATTTCAACATATTAGGCATTCAAAATTCCTTATAATATTTAAAAAATGTGTTGGATACAAAAATGATGTTACATAGTTTGAAACGGAACAACAATAAAATAGTTCATACGAATAATGAGAAAAATCTCGGAATTTGAACTGACATTTAAAATAATTTTCTGGATGATTTCTGTTTATAACTAGACTCGGGACCGTATTTTAGAAGGAACCAACAATAGTCTGCAAACATGCTGGGCGATGATCTTCCTCCATATTGCCTTTCCATTTCAGATATTTCTTGATGAAATTTTTCCCATTCTCGTCTCTTACCGCTCCAGAGTTAGGAGGAAAGAAATCCAAATGAGAAAGTAGAAAGTGTATTCTTAGAGACATACTACACTGTATTTTATCATATGCACTTAACACGGTTTCCACAACAAGTTCTGTATAGTTCTCTGTAGCTCCAATTAAATTTGAGCAAACAAACGTCTTTGAAAGTGCGCCATGCCATTCTTTCTGTAACGGAAAGTTTTTCCTCAAACAAATTGTCAGAAATAACTTTGTGAATTTGTGGACCGATGAAAATGTCCTATTTCAATTTGTCTTCTCTCAAACTGGTAAACATTTCCTTTAAATAGCCTACTGAAAACCACACCCTTGTTTGTTCATTGCGTAGACCTCACTTTGAACTGTTACGAAATTTACTTAATAGAAGGGACCAATATTTATATTTATTAAAAGCACAAAAGGACATTCCAACAACCATAAGAAACCAGAAATAAGTCATAAACTCGTAAAATGCATTAGCTTTTGTTTTGGTTTTTACCCCCAATCTGCGGCAGATATTTCCTGAGGGAGCGCTTATCGAAAAGTGAAATCATGGTATATCTTAAAAACCTTACGTGATACGAAGAAAAGAAGTGCATTTTCGGATTCAGCGCACATCAAACCATAAGGGACACATTGTTTTAAGTCGGAGCAGAATTCTTGTTCTTCAGTGTTATTAGACTAAACTACAGAAGAAAATGGGGTCATTTGGAGTGACTAGTCACCCCAGGGAGCATTGCAGGGTTAAACAATAAAAATCCAAGAACATTACAGAAATGAACAGGAGCACTAAGGAAGGTGAAACTTTTAAGATCTTCAAAATATTTATTTATTTATTTATTTATTTATTTATTTATTTATTTATTTATTTATTTATTTATTTATTTATTTATTTATTTATTTATTTATTTATGTATTTAATTACTTTATTTATTTATTTTATTTATTTATTTACTTACTTACTCATTTATTTATTTACTTATTTATTTATTCATTTATTATTTATTTTATTTATTCATTCATTTATTTATTCATGCATTTATTTATTTATTTATTTATTTATTTATTTATTTATTTATTTATTCATTCGTTCATTCATTCATTTATTTATTCATTCATTCACTCACTCATTCATTCATTCTTTGGTTCATTCGTTCCTTCATTCGTTCATTATTCGTTGATTTATTCGCTGATTCATTCGTTCATTCATTCGTTGATTTGTTTATTTATTTGTTTATTTATTTGTTTGTTTATTCATTTGTTTATTTATACTTATTTGTTTATTTATTTTTTTTTTTTTTTCATTCATTCATTCGTTTATTTATTTATTTATTTATTTATTTATGTATTTTTGTATTTATTTATTTATGTATTTATTTATTTATGTATTTATTTATTTATGTATTTATTTATTTATGTATTTATTTATTTGCGTATTTATGTATTCATGTATTTATTTATGTATTTATGTATTTATTTATGTATTTATTTATTTATCTATTTATTTATTTATCTATTTATCTATTTATCTATTTATCTATTTATTTATTTATTTATTGCGATGTAATAACGTTGAAGTAAGTCTTGTTTATCTGGGGAAACTGATCTATGTCCGGGACAGGATATACTGCAATCTACATACTTCTTATAGGCTAATTTGTTTCTAAGGCCGCTTAGGTACGAACTTAATCTTCACTTGAACTTATATGGAAGTGATAATAGCATGATGGTATAATGTTGTTAAGTAACAAGCTTGCATATTTAGGCTACTGATTTCTGCATTTTCAGTAATATAGGCCTTTCTATAATTTTGAATCAGGCATTCCTTCATGTTTACGAGAAGTACGTTTAGACAAAATCCTGTGACAAGGATAATTATAGGGACTATGAATAATTGAAGAGGTAGATTCCAAAATGGCCTAAGTCCAAATAAAATATCAGAAAAATGACAAAAAGTGATAAAATAAATTTGACCCCCTTAGATCCGTTTCAAAAAACATATGCAGACACTAAGTCAAGACTTAGAGGAGTCTGTTAAATAAACTTACACAGTTGCAATTATATAGGCTAGACTTGAAACGAATAAATTAAATCGTGAATAAAGCAATAAAGCATGGCCCCTTTTCCACTGAGCTCGTCAATTCCCCTCTTATGAGTATTTGCATGATTTATAATCTTCGTAATCATTGGTGCAGAAAGCAACTGAAGCTACTGTATTGAATCATCTTCCCACGAGATCAAATTAATGGGATTCATCTGCAAACGGATCACTAAGTAAGTAACCAATAAAGATCCAGGGAGATGACACAGACGTATGAGTTTTCAGATACGCTGCATTGCGTTGTAGTATAAATATGTAATTTAGTCATTGCTACAAGTTCTAGGCATATATGCCGTGTAGGAACATTCAAAACTAAATTCCACAATGGATTCGTTTATTACTGCAAATAAACAATAGGCTCACATAATAATTACATTTTAGAGCAACAATTCAAAACAATAACAATTTTATGATAGGACCTAATACAACAAATTGAAAATGAACAATTTTTGTTTGAAACAAGTATATATAAATCTTTATTTGTCTGTAGGGTAAGGTTGCCTAAGTCCGTGACATATTTAATAAAGTCTATACTTATGCCAAACTTATACTAACAATTTTCAAATAACACCTAAATGACGTTATTTGGAAATTTAAATACAGTTTTTACAACATTCAGCGTCAACAGTTACACAAGTTTGATATATAATATATGATTCTTCTTTGTTATATAATGGCTCCTAAATCCGTGACAGGGATCCAAATTGGGTGAGTGATATCCTAGTTCCGAGATATTAAAATAATCCTCATTAATTGCTCAGAAAACTAACTTGTACTTGGAAAAACACTTTAAAGTCATGGTATACTGTTTTAATATGGATTAAGCAAGAAATTACAACATAGAAAAAGCGCCTAAGTGACAAATTTCATAGAAAATACTTATGTAACTGCAGGAATACATATTACATATTAATATATCATAAACAAAATAAACTGAAAGTTAAATTCAATACAAATTTACCTTACCTTACCTAATCTAAATTAATCTATCTATCTATCTATCTATCTATCTATCTATCTATCTATCTATCTATCTATCTATCTATCTATCTATCTATCTATCTATCTATCTATCTATCTATCTATCTATCTATCTATCTATCTATCTATCTATCTATCTATCTATCTATCTATCTATCTATCTCTATCTGTCTGTCTGTCTGTCTGTCTGTCTGTCTGTCTGTCTGTCTGTCTGTCTGTCTGTCTGTCTGTCTGTCTGTCTGTCTGTCTGTCTGTCTGTCTGTCTGTCTGTCTATCTATCTCTATCTATCTATCTATCTATCTATCTATCTATCTATCTATCTATCTATCTATCTATCTATCTATCTATCTATCTATCTATCTATCTATATCTATCTATCTATCTATCTATCTATCTCTATCTATCTATCTATCTATCTATCTATCTATCTATCTATCTATCTATCTATCTATCTATCTATCTATCTATCTATCTATCTATCTATCTATCTATCTATCTATCTATCTATCTATCTATCTATCTATCTATCTATCTATCTATCTATCTATCTATCTATCTATCTATCTATCTATCTATCTATCTATCTATCTATCTATCTATCTATCTATCTATCTATCTATCTATCTATCTATCTATCTATCTATCTATCTATCTATCTATCTATCTATCTATCTATCTATCTATCTATCTATCTATCTATCTATCTATCTATCTATCTATCTATCTATCTATCTCTATCTATCTATCTATCTATCTATCTATCTATCTATCTATCTATCTATCTATCTATCTATCTATCTATCTATCTATCTATCTATCTATCTATCTATCTATCTATCTATCTATCTATCTATCTATCTATCTATCTATCTATCTATCTATCTATCTATCTATCTATCTATCTATCTATCTATCTATCTATCTATCTATCTATCTATCTATCTATCTATCTATCTATCTATCTATCTATCTATCTATCTATCTATCTATCTATCTATCTATCTATCTATCTATCTATCTATCTATCTATCTCTATCTATCTATCTATCTATCTATCTATCTATCTATCTATCTATCTATCTATCTATCTATCTATCTATCTATCTATCCATTAATTAATTTACTTATTTATTTATTCACTATCTATTTATTTATTTATTTATTTATTTATTTATTTATTTATTTATTTATTTATTTATTTATTTATTTATTCATTCATTCATTCATTTAAATAGTGTCTTTATATTCTGCACTGTAGATAACAATGTATGGCAGCAAAACTCCAGTGACAACGTCTACAGGCATAGTTAATCGACAACACTGAGAGTACTAATACTTAAATTACGCAGAATAATACACGAATTGCTAAATTAAAAGTATTCGTATTGGTGTACGGCAGCAAAACTCCAGTGACATCGTCCACACGCCTAGTTAACCTTACTATTAACCTTCAACAATATTGAGGGCACTAATGCTTAAATTACGTAGCTATAATCGTACATGAATGAAAATGTTTGTATTGGCGTTCTTCACCAATATCATGTACCATTTAATACGATACGCCCTGTATATGAAATATTGCTCACTTCAGCGAAATTGTTCGCGGTTAGATGAAATCGAAATTCAATAATGAGACGGTAACGTTATACGAAAGAATAAAGTTGTAATAATATAAGCTAGACTTGAAGTAAATGCATGATTATGGTGAAATGTTAGTATGCGTGTAGTATTCCTGACGATGAGAGATGCGCTTTGTTTTATGCATGGCTTTGTATGAAGCAGAACTCGTGGAGTTTAACAAATCCCTGTAATGTAATTAACTCCTTCCATCCATGAGACTTGCTGTCTACCAGCGGGCAGAAGCGTGGGTTAGATACGACATGAACATCAAAGCAATTGCTGTAGCATTGCTCTCAGGATGTTTTAGTTACCTTATACAACCATCCCAGTTCGATTAAATCTTTGATGCAAAAAATACCTTTAACGCTATAAAAGACTTTATAGTAATGTTTCATGCTCTAGATGCTTCAGATTCAATGGCTCTCCATGAATCTCGTTCTCGAGTGGTACACAATTTACGGAGACAGAATCGTAGACAATATAATTATTACGACTAATCCGAAGTAGTTTTAAACAATTGAGTAATGGAAAACTCTTAGCTGGAATTAATATTGCCTGATTTCGTAACAGTCTCTGTAATATACGCTTCGACTGGAAACAACGAGAATATTTTTAAATGCTCGTATTATTTCAGAGTGAAGAAAAATTCGCGGATACTCTCTCTACCACGTGGTTCCTTAGCGAGAATGAAAAACTTTTCTGGTTAAATAATTATGCAATCTTGCGAATTTTTTCACAGAACAAAGAATTTAAATGCCAGGATGTTGCAACACGTAAATACACTCGGATGACGCATATTCGATGGCAAGAGCCTTCATTTCAGTATGGTATCACAGATGCTTTAGATAGATTCATTTCAAAGTTATTACAATAACATTAGATTTGCTTCAACTTTCAATTAAATTTTAGTTTGTGCATTCGCAACAGCTTTTCTGAAATAAGACGATTTGTACCTAACATACCAAATGAGATATAAAATAAATATTATTATTATTATTATTATTATTATTATTATTATTATTATTATTATTATTATTATTATATTGTTTTCAAGAATTCAAGGTCCTTGTGGTGTACCAATGTTATTGGTCTGATGTTTTCGCAATAAAAATTAAATTATTGTCTTCATCACTATTATTATGAATGTTGTTACTATTATTATTATCATTATCATTATTATTATTATTATCATCACTATTATTATCAGTATTATTATTATCATCTCTATTATTATCACTGATATTATTATAATTATCTTCACCACTATTATAATTATCATTATTAGCATTATTATTACCATCACTATTATTATTATTATTATTATTATTATTATTATTATTATTATTATTATTATTATTATTATTATTATTATTATCACTGTTCTTATTATCATTATTATTATCATCACTGTTCTTATCACTGGTATTATTATTATCATCACTATTATTATTATTATTATTATTATTATTATTATTATTATTATTATTATTATTGTTAATATTAATATTATCACTATTATTACCATGTCTATTCTTATTACTGGTTTAATTATCATCATCACTATTATTATTATCAGTATTATTCTTACCATCACTATTCTTATCACTGGTATTATTATTATCATTGTCATCAGCACTATTATCATTTTAATTACTAGGTTATTATTGTCACCATTATCATTATTATCATCACTTATTATTTCCACTATTATTATATATTATTTATTGAAGTGGGTGTAACTGCAAAATAATTTTAAATGTGTTTAAAGTGGACATGCATTTTCAAATACAAATTTCTCGCATTTAAATGTTATTAAGATTACAGATTTATTTTTGTAATCAGTACCGGTATTGTAAAATTTTATAAGATAAAATAAATAAAAAATAATCATCTCTAAGATACAAAATTTGTTACATTTTTATCAGTATTTAATAATTAACAAACATTTTAAACTTCGTACCCCAATGATTCTATTCAGTAGGATGAATGCCTTTGTTTTTTTAGACCTGCAGATTCTTTTTATATCTAGTTTTGATGACGGAATGTTATAGTCTGATTGTGCTTCTCCATTTAGTATTTTACTGTTTTCTGAATTGGTGGGCACATACCCAAAAATTCAATGATAAAGTTGATCAATTTTAAATATTTTTCTTTTTATATGTAGTATAATAATAATAATAATAATAATAATAATAATAATAATAATAATGATAATAATAATAATAATAATAATAATAATAATAATAAACATAATTTATTTTTAATTATGATTCACATTATAATTATTGGCAATATTTCATGTTATTATTGATTCATATTTTCGGAATTTTTGTGTAGATTTTATAATATTCTCTGAGTCCAAATACAATTTAAAAACCATGTAGAACTCACAAAACTCCTAGAATTTGCTCCCGGAAAACACTTTGAGAAACTCTGTGTTACACAATTTAGTTTAAGTGAATTAGGCAGATACATAATTAAAAAGGCTAAGTAATGTCATACATTTAATAAAAATTGAATTCATCTACGTCTTAAGATATGAAATAATTCTAGCCTATTTCCATTCCTAGCTAGATTACAAGTGATAAGAATTAAAAGTCATTTTATTGTTTGAATAACATTATTTGAAGTTGTGGTACTACGCTAGAGGCCGAGTTTACTACTTGAGGAGCTCATTTCAAAACTTCTCTTGTCGATCTGATAATTAAAATGAGATTCCTGTGTCTCTGCATTCTCCAAATATAACTCTACACACAACTGTCATGATTTCGCTTCGGAACGCCCTCTAAACTACTAAAATCTTGCGTTAAAAGTGACTATTGGAATCAAACTGACTTTTGTCCACAGCAACATTGCGACAAAATATTAGTTCCAGCTTTGGAATCGAAGTGTCTCATGCTCCCATTTGATTCTAAATGCATTCAACCTCTTTAGTTTCATAATGTCTCTTACCTAGCTGGTAAGAAATTTTAGATCTAAAGACGTTTTTCATGATTCGTACAAAATTATGGGAATGGACAAAGGTTGTTTTGAAACAATTTCCTCACTTACTCAGTTGCTTTGTTCGTATTTGTTGTATTAACTTAATTACTTACTTACTTACTGGCTTCTAAGAAACCCGCAGGTTCATTGCCGCTCTCATATAAGCCCGCCATTCGTCTCTATCCTGAGCAATATTAATCCATTCTCATCATATCCCACCTCCCTCAAATTCATTTTAATATTATCCTCCCATCTACGTCTCGGCCTCCCTAAAGGTCTTTTTCCCTCCGGCCTCCCAACTAACACTCTATATGTATTTCTGGATTCGCCTCCCATACGTGCTACATGCCCTGCCCATCTCAAACGTCTGCATTTAATGTTCCTAGTTATGTCAGGTGAAGAATACAATGCGTGCAGTTCTGTGTTGTGTAACTTTCTCCATTCTCCTGTAACTTCATTCCTCTTATCCCCAAATATTTTCCTAAGCACCTTATTCTCAAATACCCTTAACCTATGTTCCTCTCTCAAAGTGAGAGTCCAAGTTTCACAACCATAAAGAACAACCTGGAATATAACTGTTTTATAAATTCTAGCTTTAAGATTTTTTGACAGCAGACTGGATGATAAAAGCTCCTCAACCGAATAATAACAGGTAATTCCCATATTTATTGTGTGTTTAATTTCCTGCCGAGTATTATTTATATTTTTTACTGTTGCTCCAAGATATTTGAACTTCTCCACCTCTTAAAAAATAAATTTCCAATTTTTAAATTTCCATTTCGTACAATATTCTCATCACGAGACATAATAATATACTTTGTCTTTTCGGGATTTGTATTAACTACAAATATAAAATATGACAAACTTCTTCAGGAGGAAATTAATAATTTTGTAAACATAAATGTTAGAATTGCTGGAGAAGACATAGCTTTGATAGTTGAAGTTACAGACTCGATAAATGGATAAGGAGGCCAGTTTTAAAACTATTAGAAACTCTTTGAAGTCGGAATAAGCCGCTGGACTAAAACCGTATTTTTGTGATGCTGTTTATTCATGAGATATACTAGACCTTAAGAAACTTTTTGGTAGTGGACTACGTAGTTCAGCTGTCCCCACTTTTTCGAATTCTCTTTAATGCCTTCCTTCCTTTGCACGTCTCGTCCACGACCCTCTGTCCCAATCTCCTTTTAAACAAGAATAAGGAAAGCAATAAGCAGAGACCAAGTGGTAATAGTATGTGACTCACACGACGCTTTCCGCTCAAGAGTCCCGTGATATCACAGTCTCTTTGTTGAGAAACGAACCTGACCCCCTCCCCTTTCTCAACTTACTTCAGTTGTCTATATTCCCTTCACGATGCAACCCAATCGCCTTGTATGTTCAAACGGAACCCCATCTGCCAGTTACTTGAGACGAACTGCATCTCTTTCTAAAGGCGCGGCTTGGTACGCCCTTTGGTTTTGACCCTAATTTCTACATCAAGCACAAACAACTCTAAAGTGAATTGTCTATTAAAGAAGATGTTGCCTAGTCAGTTCTGCAACACGCTTTACTGAAGCTTTTTTCAGGCTAGGGGAGGGGGTAGGTAAAGGGACGTATTACGCACGTGACAGAAAGCGGATACGGGCTTCCTGCCGCCAAAGAAACAGAACTAACACTTTGTCGGTTACAGGAGTGAAGAGAGTTATCTTTGAAAATGTAGAGAAGTGAAAGGAAGTATCTTAAAGCTGTCATGCGTAACGCAGTGCGATGAGAATATGAGAGAAACTTGTAAACTCAGATGTATACTACGTAATTCATCCTCTCGTTCTATAGACGCGGGACATAATAGTAGGCTACATTATGCAACGAGCCTATAATAATAATAATAATAATAATAATAATAATAATAATAATAATAATAATAATAATAATAATTATTATATTTATTTTACAAATTAAGGCCGTAAGGCTTTTCCACTCAACCAGCAAAAAGAGGCATATGCATGAACTTACAAAGAATTCAACAATTTGATTTAGATGATTAATTAAACACTGGAATAAAATGTGTAGCAGAATTAAGCTAAAATACATAGAATGTTAATATATTTCAAATAATATTAGGTAATAGAAAGAGATTATTATGAGACAATTTTGAAAATACAGCACAATCAGGATGATGTCTATCAGTGATAGTTTAAATCCTTTTAAGTTGTTCTTAAAGGTATTTATTGTCTCCCTCAAATTCCATTTTAAAAGATATTATTTTCCTCCCATCTGGTATTTGCGTCTTAGAGTATAGATAAGAGAAACGAGACGAAAGGTAATTTGGTGTTGAAGTGTCAGAATTCCTAAAGAGTGTAAAGTTCTTTCTTTAAGTCGGAGCCACGAAAGACTTGCCGGTGATATGTGATCATATCGTCGGATGTTGCATACGTATCTGACGCACATATTCTGAGCTCGCTATAACTTGACTGACAGATCAGAATGGTAGTAATTAAGACGCAAGTACGATTGTTTATGAAACGAGCCATCTTTCATAATTTCTGGATTCGAGCGTCTTAATTGCCCATCTCAAAGTTTCTACGATTTAATGTTTTCCTAAATTATTCAAAATTATGGTTATGTGCAGACCTGTAAAATGAATACAATGACCTTGTGAATAAGTTCTGTGTTGATTTAGAATTGAAAAACGAGATTGCAAATTGAATTTATTTGAATATTATTCTCCTATAGTAACTCCCACAGTATTGGATTTCCAGCCTCCGTGACTTTTCGCTAATTTTTCGATTACATATCCGAGAATAATCGATACTTGAGGTTTTATAACGGTACAAAGCTGACTTGTCATTTCCTGTAACTTCTGAACACAAATACTTTAATGAATAGGTTATTCTTAATGACATGAACCTACCAGGTGTTCCTCTTTCGGCATGGTCGAGCATAAAAAAATTAATGATAGGCCTAACAATCTACCTTCTTTACAGATCAAACAAAAACATATTATTTTGACATATAAATTCAAATAATAATAATAATAATTTATATTACTGATTTAGTTTAACAAAACAACCACAAGGCCAATACAGAAAGATACAAACAAAACAAAACAACAAATGATGATGATAATGAATGAACAGTGAGATTTCAATATAATAGTAAATTAATCATTGATCAAATGCAACAAAATAAATTAATTATTAAAAGTTAGTACAGAGATAATTTAATGGCAATTAAATAAAATGAATTACAAATGAATTAATGAAATCATATAAATGAAGACTGGAATAATATAACACACGCGCCAACAAATTTATTAAAATAGAGCAAATACAAATAAATAATTGACAAAATTAGATAATTACAAAAATACATGATACAGAAAAGCTTTAAAAATTATCTTAATATAAGAATAGCTCCGGATCTGAATTAATATAATGTAAATTGTCATTTATATCTGACAACTGGAAAGAGAGACTTAGGCTTAGAGGTTAAAAAATTGTTTGAAATCATCCAAGATATTTGAAGGATTTTATCACCCTTTAAGGCTTACAAAAGAATAAGGATAAGATCTAGCATAAAGGCAGAAAAGTTAAAATATTTAAAGTACGCTCATAATTGAAAACATAATTAAAAAAATAATAATACTTACTTACTTACTTACTTACTTACTTACTTACTTACTTACTTACTTACTTACTTACTTACTTACTTACTGGCTTTTAAGGAACCCGGAGGTTCATTGCCGCCCTCACATAACCCCGCCATTGGTCCCTATCTTGAGCAAGACTAATCCAGTCTCTATCATCATATCCCACCTCCCTCAAAACCATTTTAATATCATCTACCCATCTACGTCTCGGCCTCCCCAAACATCTTTTTTCCTCCGGCCTCCCAACTAACACTCTACTGTATATGCATTTCTGGATTCGCCCATACCTGCTACATGCCCTGCCCATCTCAAACGTCATAGTAATAATAATAATAATAATAATAATAATAATAATAATAATAATAATAATATTTTTTTACTTCGTTATTTAACGAAGCTATATCAACTACTAGGTTACTTAGCGTCGTTGGGATTGATGGTAGCGAAATGGTATTTGGCGAGAAAAGGCCGTGAATTCTTCATAGATTACCTGACATTCGCCTTACTGTTGGGAAAATCAGGTAATCAGCTCAAGTAGAAATCGAACTCGTGGTCGAGCGTAACTCCGGATTGGAAGGCAAGTATCTCAGCCGATTCAGCTACACTGGTGGCCAATATCAATAATTGAAATAAATTTCTGAACCAGGAAGATAATCGAGGTTGGGAAAAAAATGTGAAAAAATTCAATGAATCATATTTGTCTCTCACGATGTGATGAACATCGTAACTGAAGAACTGATATTGTGGCTTGTTCGCTTACAAATTGATGAGTGTTAGCATATTACAATAGTAAGATAAGTTACAATAATTTGGACACTGAAAACAGTGGGTCCAATCCAGTCCTTGGCGCGAAGAGTCCATGAAGAGCCAAGGCTGACCAGCCGGCTTCTTACCTCACTTCCACATGCCTCGGGGATGTGAACGATCATTCAACCAGGACGGAGGTATCTTGTGGTCAGCACGATAATCTCCCCGGCCGTTATAGTTGATATTCGAAACCGGATTTCTCCCCATAAACTGGCCGAAATTTCATGAGAAAATTCTTCCCCATGAACCAACGCGCATTATATAATGCTAGTCCCAGGCAAAAGGTTTTGAAGATAATCAGATTTTTGTGCCTCCTCAAAAATGTATTAAAATCGACATCTGGAGTTTCTGCATTTCACGGTTCAATTGTTAAACTAAGATATTTATCACTATTTCTAGGCGTCGTAAGTCTGTAATAACGTTGTTGAACGGAGATATGTATTTCAAATGTATTTCAAGTTTATTGTTTATTGTACATGTACAAAAATACAGTCTTAATTCTTCCCTGAAGAAGTAAAAACTCGTGCTCAGGGAGTTATCTAAACACATACTTAACACAAACAAAGATAATTAGCCTATTTGACACAAAGTGGGTCAAGAAAAAAATTATGGGAATAAATTAATTTTAAAAATACAGTTTCAATTTTAATAATTTAAATCATACAAATACATACACATATTAAATCAGCATATATTCTTTAAAAATTAAATTCCTAACGCTATTTTTTTAATTTCTGATAATAAAATTTTTCAAATTTGGGTATTTTTCAATTATTTTATTATATAACCTTGGACCAAAGTGGGTACCATGGCTAAGAGCTGTGCTTGTGAAACACTTTGGTTCCTCTAGTCGTATAAAATCGTATCTTTTAGTTCCATATTTATGATGATACGATTTTTATATATGAAGTTTAATAAGGTAATACATAAAATTTGTTTAATTTTCAAAATATTAAAATCGGTTAACAAAAGCTCAGATGAGTAATCAATTGGTTTATTAAGACATATTTTAATTATTCTATTCTGAATTAGTATTAGTGGAGTGAGATTAGAATTACAAGCATTTCCCCATCCTAAAATTCCATATTAGAGAATGGACTGAAATAAAGCTAAATTAATGAGACGTAAAATATTAACTGGTAAATATGACCGAAGTATAACTAGAATATAAATTGTTTTACGTAATCTATTGCATAAATATGTAATATGTTTATTCCATCGTAAGTGTTGGTCGATTGTAATGCCTAAATACTTAACTTCTGAGGATTCGGTTAATATGGGACATTGACAATTTTGAGAAGAACAATCAGAATGATTAATTAATTGATTAACTAGTGGACTTACTCGTGTTAATTATATAAGATTTGTGCGGCTTTCAGCTGTTTCAGTGCTTCACGCACCATCCTCAGAGCCTATTAGATCACGGCGTCATCTCGAACTTCTCTGCCTGTTATGTGGGTGTGTTTGATTGTTGAAAGGTGTTGAAGAGTGGAGTCCAATAGTGTGTGTGTACTGAAATTGATCTGTTTGTTGAGAATTTGATCGGGGTGTGTTTTAGTGTGTTTGTATGTTTCGTATTGTTCTAGTGTGTTGAGTTTTTGGTTCTTGGGTTGTATGTGTAGGATTTCCATGTCAGCATTTATGTTATTGTATGTATGGTTAGCATTGGTTATGTGATCGGCGTATGTAGATGTATTGTGTTCTCTGGTTATTGCTTTAATGTGTTCTTTGTAGCGTGTTTGGAATGATCTGCCTGTCTGTCCTATGTAGAACTTATCGCAACTATTACATGTTAGTTTGTACAAACCAGAAGACACAATACATCTACATACGCCGATCACATAACCAATGTTAACCATGCATACAATAACATAAATGCTGACATGGAGATCCTACACATACAACCCAAGAACCAAAAACTCAACACACTAGAACAATACGAAATAGGGTAAACTGGGGTCTGTTGGACAGTCGGGCATGTTGGACACTCTGTGGCTACTTCCGTCATTGACTTCTAGCAGAATGTGGTGCCCACAAGTGGCGAGGTAACACTTTAAAGTACAGAGTGTTCAACATGCCCGACTGTCCAACAGACCCTAGTTTACCCTATACAAACACACTAAAACACACCCCGATCAAATTCTCAACACACAGATCAATTTCAGTACGCACACACTATTTGACTCCACCTTTCAACACCTTTCAACAATCAAACGCACCCACATAACAGGCAGAGAAGTTCGAGATGACGCCGTGATCTAATAGGCTCTGAGGATGGTGCGTGAAGCACTGAAACAGCTGTAAGCCGCACATATCTTACATAATTAACACGAGTAAGTCCACTAGTTAATCAATTAATTATATTCAAGTGTTAAAAGTAGTGTACGCAAGATTCAAAATGGAGAATGATGAATTCCTATTTGTTGAAAATGTAGATGAAAGAAAAACATAGGCCTACGTGTGTTTTCAGAGCCTAATTCCTGACTGATCGTATATAGAAACGAATCAATATATCATTTTCAGTCCCACTGTTTGGCAGCACCAATAACATGGACAGGATTTATTTTCTTTGACTCTTAAACAACATTTTGTGAGCGTGTAAACAACCATTTACACAACTTTTAACATTTTATCTGAAGTTATTCGTGGAAATTTTATTTCTGTACAAGGCTTTTCAGTCGAGTTTATTGACCATGTCCTCGATGCAAAACCATTGACACGCAGAGTAACTCTGAATGACGTATTTATGTGACGAGTATTATCAGTAATGTAATGGACAATACAACACGGCGAACAAATGCTAAAGAGTTAAGTATTTAAACACACAACAGCAACACGTGTATGTGTGAACATTGGCGAGTTTAAAAATTAAATAGGCTACATCCTACTACGGTCTCAGTAGAGCCTTTGAAATGTTACAGTGCCACATTTTGTGAATTCACAGTCACAATGTTTGTGATAAAAATGTGGCAGTAGTATTATATGGGTTTATAATAATAATCTATAGGTAAAAAAAATCTGTATCTAACATTTTTCTGGTAATTTTCGCTTTTCCAAAAATAATTGGTTTTAACATGTATAATTAACCATCTTGAAATCGAAAATCACTTTTTTTACATTTTTGTTTGTATGTCTGTCTGTTTGTGTGGATGTTTGTTACCTTTTAATGCGATAATGGCTGAACCGATTTATATGAAAATTGGAATATAAATTAAGGTCGTTCTAACTTAGATTTTAGGCTATATGTCATTCTAAATACTTTATTTAAAAGAGGAGCTATAAGGGGGACTGAATTAAATAAATCGAAATATCTCTCTTATTATTGAGTTGTATGAAAAATATTAAATAACAAAAGTTCCTTTAAAAACGATTTCCTGTAAGTATGCAAAATTTTAATAGGACTGATATTACTATGATGTACCGAAGTATATAATGATATTTCGTTGCAAGTAATTACCATATAGCGAGATATATCTGTTTTAAAATAATTATTTTTTATATCATTGCCGCCTTAGATTAATATACGAGTAATAATGATAAAATAAATTACTTTGCATTTATTTAAGGCGGCCTTGGACAACATTTGGATTAATATTTATTTTACAACCCATTTTTATATGGATTATTTCGTTTATATGACGTCATTATATTTTCGACCAATGAAATCAAATGAAATTTTGAATTCCAACCAATCACAGTCATACATCGCGATAATTTTTCCAGCTAGATTTATCGCTGTCAATTTATCGCATGGTCGTTCTTTTGTTTAGTCGGTGTCGCCAACTGTTTCTTCGTAAATCGATGAACATGAAAATCCATTAACACGGTTAACTTTTCTTTCAACTTTACCCATTCAAGTAATGAATGCAAGATTGATATTTAATATTAATTAATATATTTAAGCAAAGAAGACAACGTTCTAAACGGTGCATCATGTAGACACAAAATCTCCATGCATCTTAATTGAAAGTACGTTTTAAACTTGATTGTTTCAATATTCTTCACAGAATGCATGCACACGCGCATGGAAAATTATTGAACTGTGTAGATGCAGCGTTAGTCCCGTTACACACTACAGCGAGAATGCGTTTATCGATCTATGGAAAATGCTTTCCTGTAGCACGGAGTAACCGTCGAAATAAGGCACAGCTGACATTGGTCCCTCTCTCGCAAGCAACCTAACGTAATTGTAGCCTATAAAATTTGTATTACGTGAATGAAATTAAACAATTAATAGAAAGTCAGATTTACAAATTTATGTAATATCAGCGCATAAGATACCCAAAAACCTTGTATAGTATTAGACCTATATACAAGGTCTTTGATCAAACTCCTTCCATGTGGCGTAATAAAATTTGTGTTTTAATTATCTATACAGAGATGCCTTCACTCTATAGCAACATATGTCTCGCTATAGTGTGAATACATAAGCATTGCTATATAGCTGTCTCCAAACATATTACATAGTTCTTAGTTCTCGGTTTAGTATGTAATGTTACGATAAAGTACTAAATGAAGTGCGAAATTCTACTTCCACACCCACAGCTTCATCTTCTAATTCCATGCCCATTGTAGGCTATTTGAAGAAAATTACACTCCTTCATTCAGATTTGATAACTGCGTTTTCATTAATTCTTCATATAATTAATGTATTAATCAGGATACTTGTAATTATATTGTGAATTTTATTAGTAACAACAATGTAATTTATTCGCCACAACAATAATTCCTTTCTACAATTCGCCTTAAACGCTCTCGTCAACAATTGGATTTTCACTTAACACAGTATTCGTTATAGCACTCCACCGACGACAATGACAATTTACTTGGACTAGTACGAACAACAATGGACTGTTAATCTTAACTAATATTTACAAAGCACTATTTACAAATCAGAACTATCAGTTCTCAGTTCACAGTTCTTCTATCTCAGTCACTCGAGTTCACAGTATCTCGAACCACAGACCTTCAGAGACAGTTCACTGTACTCGAACTCGGGTCCCTCCAACTGCGGTCCACTGCACTCGAACTCAGGTCCCTCCAACTGCGGTCCACTGCACTCGAACTCAGGCCTTCGGATGCTGACGCAGATGCGGACGCACACTCGAGTCGAACTCCGGCACACAAGTCTGGCTTGCTTGCTCTGGCTTACTCACTGACTGAATAACTGAAAACTCTGCTGTTGTTCCTTCGCGACCGTAATTTATAACCACAGCGACGTAGCCTCGAAAATTCGCGAGTCTTCCACTTCGACGGATTTCTGGAATAGTCGGGAAGGTCGTTCCACATTCACTGCGTTAAGTAGCAGCTGCGCGCGCAGCCTCCCCTCGCGTGTAGGCCCCTTTCCCCGTGAAGCCCGCGCGCCATCCCAAAGTGCTCCGCGCGATCTTCTCTCTTGCGGGACGCTGGTCGTGAGTTCGAATCTCACGTCGCTGTCACAATATTATAAAATGTTTAAATTAAATTATGATTTCAGCAGACAATGAAATTGTATTTCGGTTGTAATAATAAGAGAAAAGCTCAGTATATGTAACTAACATTGTTAAACCTGTATTTCGCTTTTCGCAATTGGCATTACTGAATAACAACCAATTTCTTTATTGCAGTAATCGATATTCATCTATTTCAACTTCACAATGTCTGAATAGGTTAAGTATTCGTAAGTATACAATTATTAACATTTTGTGAGCGAATTTTATGGATATATTATTTACATTTTTATTTTATTCACGAAGTAGTCCTAATAAATCTCAGACCTCACGTGACATTACTACAGTTGATATTCATATGTGTTTATAATATACTAAATACTGTTATTAATAATAATCAGCAATCAGCAATTAATTTCTTATACTACTGGCGTAGCTCAGTCGGCTAAGGCGCTTGCCTGCCGGCCCGGAGTTGCGCTTGGCCTGATTGCTGGTCGGGTTTTTTCCGAGATTTTCCCCAACAGTAAGTCAAATGTCAGGTAATCTATGGCAAAACCTCGGCCTCATCTCGCCAAATATAATTTCGCTATAACCAATCCCATCAACGCTAAATAACTTCGTTGTTAACACAACTTCGTTAAACAACCAAGTAAAAAAATCAGTATTTCAGTGATAGAATTTGTGTCTTCAGTTCACTAGCACTCATTGTCAGCACCAGTTCTTTGTACTTAAATTCCACCTAAAATGGAATAGGCCTATTTTCTAAAATTAAAATTATTAACTATTAATTTTGTATAAAGTCCTAAAAGTCCTAAATTGGATTTTATGAAGTCCTAAATCTCTCTTTTTCTAGCACCTAGAAATCTGTTCCCTAATTATGAGTTTGGCGAAAGATCACCGCCTAAAACAACATAATATAACTTACATCATAATGGGTACACAATTAGTTTCTATGTAATGGATATAAATCTACAATTCTCTTCCGGGAATTGAGATCAGGTCTATTAAAACTCACCCCGAAGTACTAACACTTCAGTTACAAGGAGACCGTATGGCATTTGCTCTTTGTTCCTAGAATAACGTCACTGCATGTGCTGCTTGAATCCACGTTAGCTTCGCTGTATATTTTATGATACTGGTATAGATTTGGCGTTAAGTATAGTTATGAGACATTGTTTCAAGAATGGTTGTGTTATTACCGTCTATTCTAGCAGCCATGTACTAGCGATCTGCTGTCGTATACGCCTGCGCACAAGGCATGTACTAAACTTGGTTATAGACTCGTAATTCAGCTTGAGCTTGAGGGTCTAAATATATACACATACACACGAATAGTCCCTAAGGTATATACTCTCCCGAACGAGCTTCTCTAACCCCTAACGCCCTCACAATGTAATTCCATAATAATGGAACCCAATTCAAGTTTTGCACAGCTCTAAAACTTGGTTACAACTCTGCATTCGGCCGGTCAATTGTACCAGTTATTATGCTATTGTTTATTATACGAACGCTCCTCCTGTGTGATGGCGAGGGATAATTGTGCTTTTGCTTCTAGATAATGCAATTTCTATCTAAACTTTTGAGGAGTGAAATATTACACCTATTATTATGTTGAAACCTATAATGTTAGCATACATTCTCTTAAGGGATATCAAAGTAAGGTTTTGTTGGCTTCATATGAGTAGGTTTGTTGTGCGTTTGTACTAGCGTTTCGGTTTGCTACACAGAAATTCCTAGCATTGTATTACTAAATTTCTATGCCCTCTGAATAGCGTTGAAGAGAAAATCAAGCTTTACATGTTTAGTTAATCACTGCGCGGAATGAAAACAAGGCAGTGCCTCATAGAAAGACAGAATTTTATACATTGTTCTTCATATTAAGGGGAGAGGATGCTATTCTTTGGTGAAAATTGAGTAAATTAAAAAAAAAAATCTTTAAAATACTCTGTGATATGTGTGTAATGCATAGCATAACATTTTGTGGGTATTTTGTGCCTTTATCGGATGTTGAGTCGCCATTTTTAAAGTTCCTGCGTTATGGATTTTTAAATCACTCGCCCACTTTTATTGTTGTTTCCGGTAAATTAAATTTTCAAATTTCTTTTTTCTTTAAAATACTCTTTGATATGTGTGGAATGCATTGCATAACATTTTGTGGGTATTTGTGCCCTTATCGGATGTTGAGTCGCCATTTTTAAACTTCCTGGGTTATGGATTTTTAAATCACTCGCCCACTTTTATTGTTGTTTCACGTAAATTAAATATTCAAATTTATTTTTTCTTTTAAATACCCTTTGATATGTGTGGAATGCATAGCATAACATTTTGTGGGTATTTTATGCCTTTATCGGATGTTGAGTCGCCATTTTTAAACTTTCTGCGTTATGGATTTTTAAATCACTCGCCCACTTTTATTGTTCTTTCCTGTATATTAAATTTTCAAATTTTTTTTTTCTCTAAAATGCCCTTTGATATGTATGGAATGCATTGCATAACATTTTGTGGGTATTTGTGCCCTTATCGGATGTTGAGTCGCCATTTTTAAACTTCCTGCGTTATGGATTTTTAAATCACTCGCCCACTTTTATTGTTGTTTCCGGTAAATTAAATTTTCAATTTTTTTTTATTTAAAATACCCTTTGATATGTGTGGAATGCATTGCATAACATTTTGTTGGTATTTGTGCCCTTATCAGGTGTTGAGACGTCATTTTTAAACTTCCTGCGTTATGGATTTTTAAATCACTCGCCCACTTTTATTGTTGTTTCCGGTAAATTAAATTTTCAATTTTATTTTATTTAAAATACCCTTTGATATGTGTGGAATGCATTGCATAACATTTTGTGCGTATTTTGTGCCTTTATCGGATGTTGAGTCGCCATTTTTAAACTTCCTGCGTTATGCATTTTTAAATCACTCGCCCACTTTTATTGTTGTTTCCGGTAAATTAAATTTTCAAATTTATTTTTTCTTTAAAATACCCTTTGATATGTGTGGAATGCATAGCATAGCATTTTGTGGGTATTTGTGCCCTTATGGGATGTTGAGTCGCCATTTTTAAACTTCCTGCGTTATGGATTTTAAATCACTCGCCCACTTTTATTTTGTTTCCGTAAATTAATTTTTCAAATTTCTTTTTTCTTTAAAATGCCCTTTGATATGTGTGGAATGCATAGCATAACATTTTGTGGGTATTTGTGCCCTTATGGGATGTTGAGTCGCCATTTTTAAACTTCCTGCGTTATCGATTTTTAAATCACTAGCCCACTTTTATTTTTGTTTCCGGTAAATTAAATTTTCAAAACTTTTTTTCTTTAAAATACCCTTTGATATGTATGGAATACATTGCATAACATTTTGTGGGTATTTTGTGTCTTTATCGGATGTTGAGTCGCCATTTTTAAACTTCCTGCGTTATGGATTTTTAAATCACTCGCCCACTTTTATTGTTGTTTCCGGTAAATTAAATTTTCAAATTTCTTTTTTCTTTAAAATACCCTTTGATATGTGTGGAATGCATAGCATAACATTTTGTGGGTATTTTGTGCCCTTATCGGATGTTGAGTCGCCATTTTTAAACTTCCTGCGTTATGGATTTTTAAATCACTCGCCCACTTTTATTGTTGTTTCCGGTAAATTGAATTTTCAAATTTCTTTTTTCTTTAAAATATCCTTTAATATGTGTGGAATGCATTGAATAACATTTTGTGGGTATTTTTGCCTTTATCGGATGCTGAGTCGCCATTTTGAAACTTCCTGCGTTATGGATTTTTAAATCACTCGCCCACTTTTATTGTTGTTTCCAGTAAATTAAATTTTCAAAAATTTTTTTAAAATACCCTTTGATATGTGTGGAATGCATTGCATAACATTTTGTGGATATTTGTGCCCTTATCGGATGTTGCGACGTCATTTTTAGTCTTCCTGCGCTATGGATTTTTAAATCACACGCCCGCTTTTATCGGTTTCCAGTAACTTCATTTCTTTTGCTACATTGCCAGACAAAATGGATATAATTTCTGAACTATTAAAGATACATGCATGACATTTACAACACACATTCTTTAGACTATTATGAAACTTTTCTCTGTAGCAGAATTTTGTTAATCGATTTCATTTTAAAAATACGTCCATTTGTTTGCAAGAAAGGAAATCAGAAAATTGTTATTAAATTTTAAATTGTTTATTTTACAAACGTAGGGACTAATAACAAAATTCTGTTACAGACATTTTGTAGAACATGCTTTTGCAAATACACTGCAAAAAACTGTTTGAATCTATCTTTTAAAAGTGGTTTAGATATATCGGTTTTAGTACAATCCTGCATTGGGTATACTTTTTTTCAAATTTGGACCCCCAAATAATTTTTTTTTTCAAAATGTTTTTATTTGGTTGCGTTGCCACAGCTATGAGCTCTCTACATACAAAAAAATAATATTTTACACCAAATAGGAAAAAAGTTTTAAAAAATACCATCCTCTACCCTTAAGATATTAAGATCAAGTCGACTTCGGAAGCGTAATTGGTATAGCGCTGGCCTTCTATGCTCGAGGTTGCGGGTTCGATCCCGGCCCAGGTCGATGGCATTTAGTGTACTTAAATGCGACAGACTCAAGTCAGTAGATTCACTGGCATGTAAAAGAACTCCTGCGGGACAAAATTCCGGCACACCGGCAACGCTGATATAACCTCTGCAGTTGCGAGCGTCGTTAAATAAACCATAGTTTTATTTTAATTTTTACTGAGATCAAAATTCGGTAATCAAAATACATAGTCGGTAAATGATTTAATAAATATTTACAATGTTAGAATTGAATTACCCTACTCCCTACTGTTAAATGTGCAGCAAGTATATTTAATATTGTAGATTTAATAATTTCTCCTACAGAATAGTATCTGTATTGACAATTAATATTTGGGGAGAAAAATTCGCTCCGGCGCCGGGGATCGAACCCGGGCCCTTGGTTCTACGTACAAAGCTCTCTGACCACTGAGCTAAGCCGAATTCAATCCACAGCATCGGACCGAACCCTCCTCCTTCAATGTTTCCCTTTGTGGCCTGACTCCAAGTTAGGCGTATATGTTGACGTAGGTGTCCAATGTCAACTGCCATTATGTTAGGAGCGCACTCAGTTGAGTGACTTGTTTGGCCGGGATTCCGCAGTTAAGTGCACAGTAATCTGTACAGACATATGCACTGCAGCTATGAGAATATTTTAGATTTAATAATTTGTCCTACAGAATAATATCTGTATTGACAATTAATATTTGAGGAGAAAAATTCGCTCCGGCGCCGGGGATCGAACCCGGGTCCTTGGTTCTACGTACCAAGCGCTCTGACCACTGAGCTACGCCGAATTCAATCCACAGCACCGGACCGAATAAATTAATAAATCTATAATATTCTCATAGCTGCAGTGCATATTTCTGTACAGATTACTGTGCACTTAACTGCGGAATCCCGGCCAAACAAGTCACTCAACTGAGTGCGCTCCTAATATAATGGCAGTTGACATTGGACATATACGTCAACATATATGCCTAATTTGGAGTCAGGCCACAAAGGGAAACATTGAAGGAGGAGGGTTTGGTCCGGTGTTGTACATTGAATTCGGCGTAGCTCAGTGGTCAGAGCGCTTGGTACGTAGAACCAAGGAACCCGGGCTCGATCCCCGGCGCCGGAGCGATTTTTTCTCCTCAAATATTAACTATATTTAAACTTGAAAGATATAATGAACAGAAGACATTCACAAGTAGTTTTTGAGGTATTGCTCGCGTCCCTACAGGTAAAATCAGGAGAATAAAAACCTTGTAGAGCAGTCAGACACAGTTTTCTTTTGTAATACATTTAACATTATTTTGTAGAACTTTCGTGTGGAGCTTAACACGCAATACGTAATACTTTTAAAAAATCGAAAAATAGTCGTACATAAATTAAACACATTTCTAAGCATAACAAAACTAGTAAGCC